>CM074719.1:588725895-589325895 GCA_037306005.1 Rhinophrynus dorsalis | reverse complement strand
CTTCCTACAATATTAAATTTTATTAAAATCAGCCATTACTAACCCTTTAAATTATAGAGAGTTATAAATGAACTTTTTCATGTTAGGCTAAAGTTGTAAATCAGACCTGTTCCCCAAATCCTTTTAATCCTTTAACTGTTTAAATGCCAGAGGGGTAACCAACACAATGTAAAGGGGTATTCCTGGCCCTCTGGAACCTGCCATGCTACCTGATTGGTTAATCATGTCAGCTGACTCCTGGTGGAAAGCTTTTTAAACTGGCCTCCAAAAGCACTCAGTGCTCAGTTGTCTTGGACCTACACCTGACAATCAGCACTTTCCTATTCATGACACTTCCATGGTATTGACCTGGCATGCCTTTGGGCTTCCTGACCTCTCCTGACACAGACCCTTGGACTGTTACCTCATTGTTATACCTTTGCTGCCTGCCTCAGACCCTTTCACTGTTTCTTTTTCAATAATCTTTGCTGCCTGCCCTGACCTAGATTGCCTGACCATGCTTGTGTCTGATGATTTTTTAATTGGCTTCAAACTCACCAGTTCCCTGATTTTGGGCTGCACAAATCCAGGGGCTGTACCTCAGGGAGTTTATACCTGGCTAGTCTGCTCTCATGGCTACTGGTATCCTTTTCCCACTTGCTACCAAAGAAGAAAATATGCACGCAAAATGTGAGAGACTTCTGAGGACGAACAAACAGCACAATGGCCTGTTCTATGGCTAGCACCTCTCAGAAGCATTACGTTTTAGATCTCTAGTGCCATTACAGAGGAGAAATTTCCAAGTACATATTAGACTAATCCTGCCCAAAAAGGTGGTCCAGTTCCAAAATGACAGGCAAGTCCCCACTGCACGGGAACACCAGCTAAACCTCGATGTACGTTTCTGCCTTGTTGGGCCTCGTCAGGGAGGTACAGCTGAATTCCTTAGGTACTGAGAGCAAAAGGTCCAAATCTGGATTACCCTTCACTCTTAGTGAGACCGCCTAAGAATATTTCAAATATGCATACAAAATGTGAAAGACTTCTAAAGACGAACAACTAGCACAATGGCCTGTCCTACAGCTAGTCACCACTCAGAAGCATCACGTTTTAGCTCTCTAATGCCATTACAGAGGAGAATTTTCATTGGCACCATGGGTCAGTTGTTTTTCTTCAGAGTTACACCTTTTTAGATTCCTAAATATGTCTTCTAGGGTTTAAACTTCTTTGGCTTAAACTTCTTTGACCTATATGTGGAACTTAGATCATCATGATAGATAGAACAGTGTGATCCTTTTAGAGCTGTAGCAGGCTAAAAAAATATATTTTATTTTATGTGCAAAAGAGATGTTCTTGAAGACTTCCCTTTTCAGAAATCCTGAAATTCCCTTTAGCCTAGTGATGTTAGGAAGTTAATGGAAGAGAGCAGACGACCATGTGCATTTGAAGCACCTAAACAGATTTGCATAGGGTTCACCTTGGCAAATGTCCCTTTGTGAACTGCCTGCTGCCCAAGTCCCAACAGTTCTTCCACCATGAGAGGAAGAATTCTTAGAACTACCTGTCTCAGTTCACCTCCCAACATGCAATCTGGAATTTTTCAGGGTACTATAACATATTTCATGTAATTTGCCATGTGAGTAATGAAGAGTACAAATATATAGATATACAATTGTTCTTCCAATTCACTGGCACTGAAAGGGTTAAATCAGTTGGAACTTTCCTGTGTCACTTATGGTCAAGATGGGTTAGCTCAGAACTGCACTAATCCACTATTATGCATAAGGATCATTGACCAATATTTATAAAAAGCAAACTGGAGCTATTCTGGAATAACACAACTGCGCCATAACAAATAACAATTTTAACTCCTTGATTCTCTAGCATTCAAGGGGTTAAAAGTCCAATTTAATTTAACAGGAATTTTTATTTCTCTCCCAATGGTGCAGTTGGTTTACTCCAAAATAACTCCAGTTTTCTTTTATAAATATGGTCCATTGTACATAACAATTTTCCACAAAAATGTTAGGAAAAGGAGCACCATAAGCGGATGTCTGTGGACCACCAAAGTACCATGGGACCCTGGTTAAGAACCACTGCTCTAGAAAGTGAGACACACTTGGATGCAACCAGTTATCCCAACAGGAGCGACTTCAGAAGTAGAAGGAAACCATATCAAGCAGCATGTTTGAGTTAATTGATTGTTTAATAATTGTTCCTGTTCAATAACGTGTTCATTGTTTGTTTGAAAATCCCTGATGCCCACTGCCTAGTGAGACTTGATGAATTAAAACAAACAAGAGCAACCAACTGTGTGATGAGGAGAAATAAGGATTTACAAAATTAAATGGGGATTTTAATTCTGTGGATACTGCTGGGGTCTTCAACTCATTACTAAGCAATGAATTGGAGATCTCGCTAGCTTTCAAGGAGTTGAAGCCCAGTTTATCCCTTTGAGTGCCAGAGGGGTGTGCAACATATTGTTCTGCAATGCATTGTGCACACCTCTGGCACTCAGTGTGTAAAGTCAATAGGAATCTAAATTTGTCCCCTGTGGCGAAGCTGGTTTGCCACAGGAAGAGGAGCTGTAATCTGATTGGAGAAAAGCACCTGCACAAAGCCAACTTTACAGGTCCATTGGACACTATAAGTAGAAAATGCTTAGGATTTTATAGTACTTTACAGTGAATTGGTGGCCCGAAATTTTACCCCATGGCTTTCATTCACTAGACCTTCCACTGATAAAGATCCAGGTACATCTTTCCCCAATCGGGGCAGCAACTGGAGAGATTCTTCATTGATGAGCTGAGCTGCAGTACCCAAAAGGTTAATTTCATGTACCGGAGGAAAAAAGCATTACATGTTTACTTCTGGGAAGCTCAGTCTCTTGCTAATTCTAACACAAATGTCTTAATTCATATTTTTAACACTTTAAGTGTCAGAAGGGGTGCGTGGTGGGCACTCCTCTGGCACCCAATGGGTTAAAAGACAATTGCGGTGCGTTGTTCACTTGATTCCGCTCTTTACCATTTTGGACTCAGTCAAATTAATTGTTAACCCTTTGAGTGCCAGAGGGGTACGCAACGCAGTGCAAATTGCAATGCGTTGCATACCCCTCTGGCACGCAAAGGGTTAATGTGGGCTGCACTGCCTAGCATGCTGAAGAAATGAATTTACCACATGCCAGTGATCACAGTGGTACATATGAACAGAGGATAAATTAATTAGTCAAGCAAAAATTGCATATAAAAGAAAAATAAATTGATATTGATTTGTGCATTCAGATCTATATATTATTGATTTTTTTTCTGTAATTTAGCAAATGCATTCTGGCAATCATTAAATGACACTAGTTTTTGTGTACTTGACAAAAATTAGAGTAAGCTGCACATTGTAATGTCTGGTCATTAACAGTCGGTCATGTAATTGCAGTCTGCAAAAAAAAAAAAATAAGTTATGAAATGTAACTATATAATTTACTCATTCAGTGGAACTTATATCATATTAGCAGGGCTTGTAATTTTAAGTCCTTTGCTTCTAGCCAGACCTGAAAAGTTACTCGCCACTGCAAGCCAAAACATACCCACCAGGGTTGAATTTCTACTCGTCAGGGCCATATTTTCACTCGCCATTGGCTAGTGGTGAGTAGAAATTTTGAGCCCTGATATTAGTATGTGTTTAAGACTAGAGTATAAATTAGTATACGTTTCCTAAGCCGGTAGGTTTCTCCAATCAATTGACAACTGTTTAATTTCCCTTGACTGATTTATCACCTTCACTAAAATTAATTTACCACTTTAAGGACAAGAGAGGTACGCAACACATTGTAAAGCAATGTGTTGCACATTTCTGGTCTTTAAAGTGATAGTAATGTTTAAAAATAAAAGCAGCTCCAACTAATCTTTATAGTATTTGGACCATGGAGAGTGTTATTCCAATACTGTCAGAGTTGTAGTTCAAGAGTAATTGAATGATAAAGTATCCCCCCCCCCTTTTACTGATGTAACACTGTTCACCTCAGAGCAGCAAGACTGTCCAGATGGACCTCAGAGAGGGATAATCTTCAATTAGCATAAGGGAATATCCTGTCAAGGGGGGCAGGGTATTCATTGTTCTCAGAGTAAAAAGATTGTCCCTTGCTGTGAGCTGTCTGGTCCTAGGACCAGATTCCACATCTGAGGGAAATTGGCTTACACTAGGTAAAGGGGCGGGAGGGGGATACTTTGTCATTCAATTACTCTTGAACTACAACTCTGACAGTATTGAAACAATGCTCTCCATGGCCCAAATACTATGAAGATTAATTGGAGCTGCTGTTTTTGGGAAACATTCCTATCCCTTTAAATAGTTAACATTGCTAAATACTTTTGCTCATTGAATGCTAAATGCATTTGACAGAACATGCTCTGGAACCTCAGAATGTGGCAGAAACTCATAGGAACAAACAGGAGTGTTTGATGCAAGGAATTCTTTATATTGAAAGTAAATTCATCCTATTTGTATTTATCAATGTCTAATACACTACCTGAATTTAGAATTTAGTAAATATAAATGCAACAGATATACTTAAAGCACATCTATTGTCCTAATCTAAGTCTGTTCCATTGTGCCACCCTTGGCTTCTAACAATCACTTTTGGGGTCAAACAATTGACCCCAGTAGCCATCTCACTGACTGCCTTCAAACTTGCAAGATCAATGCTTAAAGGGATAGTAATACTTCGTTTTAACTTTATTTTATTTTGTAGGCATTAAAAAAAAATTAAGAATGATATAAGTCTTATCTCTCAAACCTTTATGGTTTATGAGATATTCACAAGCAAAGTTTCCCCCTCCCGCCCCTTTTACCTAGTGTAAGCCATCTCTTCTCAGATGTGGAATGCAGTCCATAGACCAGACAAATAACAGCAGGGGACAATCTTCTTCATATGAAAACAATGAAAGCCCTTCCCCCCTTGACAAGTTTTTCAGGTTTTTCCCTTATCTTAATTGAAGATTGTCCCTCTCTGCAGTCTACCTGGGCACCTCCCTTCTGCTCTGGCTGAACAGTGTTACATCAGTAAAAGGGGCGGGAGGGGGACACTTTGTCATTGAATTACTCTGGAACTACAACTCTGACAGAATTGAAATAACACTCTCCAAAGTCCAAATACTATGATGATTAATTAGAGCTGCTTTTATTATGAAACATTACTATCCCTTTAAGGTCTTCCTCACTGAGACAGGAGGTTGGGTTACTTTTTTTTTCTCAAAAGCAGTTGTTTGAAGCTTCTGTAATTCTCTTTCTACTGGAGTTTACAATAATGGATTCCTGAGGCATTGCTAAGTGCAGGCTCAGGGGACTCAAAGTCAGGTTTCATGCTTTAAGACGGATCCCTATCAAAATGTTGCGCATTATTGTGTTAGCAACTAAACAGCGCAATAACCATGTCTCCGGGATGAAAAAGGCATCATGAGAATCTCACCTACATCAAAAGGGTGAGATTCTCATGTTGTGGGCTTAAGCGTTGCTCGTTTGTGCTCCCACATGAAAATAAACATTCCTTGGTGACATGTGTGTATGCATATGTGGACTATAGCCAGAAAAGTTCTGTGTGTACGCCACTCTCCTTCCCTTCATTGTCCACGGCTCATAATAATAAAGAAAAATCATATCACCCTGAATTGTGCGTCTCTGTCTTTGATTTTTTTTTAATTATCATTAAGAGCTGGGAAAACTGAGTGAAAAGAGAGTGAAGTACACACAGAACTGTTCTGGCTATAGTCCACCTATGCATACAAGGCCGGCCCAAGACATTGTGCTGCTTGGGTCCAAGGATGAAATACTGCCCCCCCAAAAAAAAATCATGCCCACCAAAACACACCTACATCCATGCAAAAGCCTAACCTCTGCCCATATTGCCCACCACAACACTGCCCGTACTGTCCATCTCCACACTTGTCCACCTCCAAACACTGTCCACCCTGTCCTCCTCCAAACACTGTCCACCTCCACACTTCCCACACTGTCATCGCCACACTGTCCATCTCCACACTGCCCAACTTCACACTGCCCACACTGTCCATCTCCACACTGTCCACCTCCACACCCTGTCCACACTGGCCCTCATTGTTCACATCCAAACTGTTCACCTCCATAGTGTTCCACTTGTCCACCTCCACACACTGTCCACCCTGTCCTCCTCCCCACACTGTACACCTCCACACTGCCCACACTGTCATCGCCACACAGTCCAGCTCTACAATGCCCACCTTCACACTGCCCACACTGTCCATCTCCACACTGTCCACCTCCACAGAGTTCCACTCGTCCACCTCCACGTGCATGGAAAAAGCAGATGCCAATGGCCAGATGGCTGCTCTGTTCTTCTTGCATGCTCTGCCTCTGTCCTCCTATCCTATGTATTACATGCAGACCACAAATTCACACAGGCATCTTTCACCACTCCGCCACCCTTCCTCTGTCCCTTTCGCTACTCTGCTGCCCCTCCTTCATTCCTTTTGCCACTTTGCAACTCCTTGTCTGTCCCTTTAGCCACTCTGCCACCCCTTCATCACTTTTTCCAGTCTGCCACCCCTCCACCATACCCTTTGCCACCTTCCCTACTTTTCTCTCCCTTTGCCATCCACTCAAGCACTTTCTTTCACACTGCACAGACCGAATGTGATCCACTCCGTGCAGTGTGGAAGAAAATGCTTGGGCAGATGCTCTATCTGGATCTCCTCTTACTCAGCTGATCTGGCTACAACAGAAATCTGTGAAGTGCTCCTGTAACTAGATCTTCCCTACCCATAGATACATGGACTCCTATCAGTGGCTCAATCTCCACTCGTTTATTTTTTTGCCTGCTGCTGCAGCTTCGGCCAGCAGGCTGTTTATTCCTCTCTCAGCGCTTCCCTCTCATTCATTGCCGTAGATAGAAGGCAGAAGAGGAGTTCCAGCTCTTGTCTCTAGCTGCCTCAACCTTGCAGCATCAGTGCAAAAAAATCTTTGCAGCTCCCCCTGTTTTGGCGGCCCTCCGCTGCAGTGCCCTAAGCCGCCTTATGCTAGCTCCGGCACTGTGCATAAAGAGTCAGGGAACTAGCTTCCCTTCACTGTGTCTATTGAGACTCAATGAAGGGAAGCTAGTTCCCTGACTGTGCATGCGTGTGTGACCTTGAGGTTTGCTCACCATGAGCAGGATAGAGGAAGAGTCAGAGTGACCAAGGAGAAGTTGTGTTATTGGCGGGGGTGGCATTCTGGCAGGGAGGGCAGGCGGGCAACGGGTAGGATACTGAACTTCACTCAGTATTTTGGCTCTGGTTTGAGGCGGCCAATTGCCATCCCTGTCAAAGTGCCGTCTGGGTCCACGGACCCACCGGGACCCACGTAAGGGCCGGCTCTGTATGCATACACACATATCACCAAGATATGTTTATGCTCATGTGGGTGCTCAAAGGTATGGTTACGTTCAGGCGAACACTGAAATGAGTGAGGCTTAACCCAGTGACATGAAAATCTCGCCCTTTTGACGCGAGGGAGATTCTAATGTCACCATTTGAATCCCGGCAACATGGTTAATGCAATGTTTAGTTGCTCGCACAACAGTATGTGACATTCTAAAGGATATCCTTTAAGACCTGGGTATTGTTGGCAGCTTAGGGAGCAAGTATTGCTTCCAAACTCCTAGCTAGTAATGGTGCACCTGGGTTGTATGGTGCACTAAAAATCCATTAGGATGGCACAAGCCCTGAGTATATTGGGAAGCAAGCAGCCCCCCTGATAGACCCCCTTTAAAATGGCAGTATAGAGTCAGAGCAAGTTGATTATAGGTGAAACGATAGCTTATGCTGCCACCAGGAATAACTTAGTTGTCACTGTGTCTTCAACAGTTTTGCAGCTTTACTTTTCCAGATCACTGTTTCCTTCAAGAAGGGTGATGTCACAGATTGTTTTGGTGCTCATGGGATATCCCCACAGAACCCATAGTAATCCTGTGTCGTAATAACAACAGCTCCACCTGGCTGTAAAACATCCTGAACCACAGCTATCAGGAAAATGCCAAGTTATCGTTTTAATACTTTCTGAAAGAAACATCTCCAAGTGTTCTTTTCATAATTAAGATATACTACCCCTTTATGACTGTATGTGCTAAAGTGATTATGGTGAAGGAAATAGTAGAACAATTAATTAGATTATCAAGGTCATTGCTTGAGTTCATTAGCTTTATGGCTGAATGATCAATAGAAAGAGGTGTTTTCTCGTTTCTATGCCATATAGCAGCTGTATTTAAAAGGATAGTACTGCATAACAAGGAAGTTATATATACAATCCACTTCACTATTATACATAAGTTCCATAGAAACATAGAATTCAAGGGCAGAAAAGAGCCAAGTGGCCCATCCAGTCTTCTAATTTCCCTATCTAGTTAACTCAGACTTATTTTGTTCTTAGAGCAGTTATACGTCTATCCCAACAGTTCTTACATTCATTTACTGTTTTGACCTCAACCACTTCTGCTGAGAGGCTGTTCCATGTAACTATCACCATTTCTGTAAAGTACTTATTAAATGTCTTGAAATTCATCTTACTTTCCTCTGGTTCAAGTATTCCTTTTATTCTGAAAAACATATCCCCCTGAACATCATTACATCCCTTACTGTACTTAACCCCTTAACGACATGTGATGTACTATGACCATCACGGTCCTTGAAATACTTAAGGACCGATGCCGGTCATAGCACGTCACGTACTTTTTACTTACAGCGCTCTACCGGGAGCACTGTAAGTAAAAATAGGGCCTGAAATTGTCCGCTCCAAGATCGGAGTGATCTCTATCAGGCCCCAAAGTGACGCGCCGATACACGCAACAGGTCACGTGTACCGGCGCGTCGGCGTGCATCAGCGTGGTCCTTGTGGAACGGAAACGTCCCAGGACCGCCGGTCGCTAAGGGGTTAAATGTTTCAAACATACCCTATGCTCTCCCTTCTATAATCCAAGCTATTAATATTAAGGTTGTGGAGTCTATCCTGATATGTTTTGTTATTTAGCCCACGGACCCTTTAATTGCTCTTCTCTGAACAGTGTTAAATATATTAATGTTCTTCTGGAGATTTGGGCTGTAGAACTGTACGCCACAGTCTAGGTGAGGTTGAACTTGCGATCTATAAAGTGGCACTATGACCTATATTTTCTTGCACATATACAAGCACTATAATGGGTGTAGAACTTCCATAATCAGTTCATAAGGGAGGAAAAAGGAAAAGGGGAATGTGTACCCCCTTGCCAAAATTAAGGCCTATTCCAAAGCAAAAGTTGCTCTAAGCAATTTTTTTTCCAGCAGTGAAATCATACAGAAGAAGTGATACATTTTGGCTACAATGTAATTTTGATGGTAAAATGATTTGCACCAAAATGTTATGAACTGCAATATTTTTTCACAATTAGTGAATGTTTGCGCATTTTTTGGTGAATGCGGTTTTAAAAAGTGGGCATGGCTAAATGCCGTTTTTGAGAGGATGAGAGATTGTGCCTATTTCAGCAAAGCAAATAGCACACATTTTCATATGTCTGGCTAACTTTGCCATTAATCCATGGCTGCTACAGAGATCTCCAGTGAAATGCTTTGCAATGTGTTAGAGACCTCCTAACATCCAAGATGTTCAGTATAAGCTGGTGAAAGGATATTGAGATTCCTCTGACCACACCCACAATTCAGAATGTGGGTGTGGCCAGCACAGCTGAGGAATCCTTTAGGAATCCTTTAATATTTAGACCTCTGTGAAGTTGCCTAGTCTGCCTGTTGGAAAATATGGGCCTGATTCTAATGTATATTTTTAGAAAACTCAGCTCTTTTGAAGTAAAGCATAAATGTTTTTAACCTATCACTAGTAATTCTTTTAAAGACTGATTCCTTCTTAATTGATTCTTTACCATGCAAGATCTGAGCAAAAAAAAAAAAAATTTAATTTTTTTTATTCTAGGTCACGTTACTAAGTAAAATGAATCACAAGGCATAATAATAGAATTTAGCCTAATTTACTTTGGCCCTATTTGACTTTTTTTTCCTTATTGGCATGTGATTAGTCTTTTTTTTAGTTGTGAATATTAAAACTACATTCATCATAACCAACGAACATGCATTGTTCTAAGAATCAACCAATAAGTAAGGGCAATATGTGCAATGGAAAAGTGGAGACATTTTGGTTACAGCAAACCATTGGATGTAGACATAAATATTCCAAACATTCCCATTCATCTAAATGGGGACTTTAAACCTTTGAATAGCAGAGGGGAAGGCTAAGCAATGTTTTGCGTTCACCTCTGGCACTCAGAGGGTTAAAATCACCTTTTGAAGAAATGGGAATGTCTAATTCTCCTCTATAGTTCAGTTGGTTTACCCCGTGATTCCTCAACTTTTCTATGACCATATGACCCCTAATCTGTGTCTTTGAACATGTTTATAATTTCTAAAGATGCTGTAATCCATACCTCCCAAATGTCCCTCTTTAGGAGGGACAGGGACAGTCCCTCTGTCCCTCTTTCCCACACTGGTGTCCCTGTGTTTAGGAGATCAGACTGTGTGGTGTGTGTGTATACAAGTGTATCACCCTGGTGTCCCTGTGTTTAGGAGATAAGACTGTGTGGTGTGTATATAAGTGTATCACCCTGGTGTCCCTGTGTTTAGGAGATCAGACTGTGTGGTGTGTGTGTATACAAGTGTATCACCCTGGTGTCCCTGTGTTTAGGAGATCTGACCGTGTGGTGTGTATATAAGTGTATCACCCTGGTGTCCCTGTGTTTAGGAGATCAGACTGTGTAGTGTGTATATAAGTGTATCACCCTGGTGTCCCTGTGTTTAGGAGATCAGACTGTGTGGTGTGTGTATAAGTGTATCACCCTGGTGTCCCTGTGTTTAGGAGATCAGACTGTGTGGTGTGGATATAAGTGTATCACCCTGGTGTCCCTGTGTTTAGGAGATCAGACTGTGTGGTGCGGATATAAATGTATCACCCTGGTGTCCCTGTGTTTAGGAGATCAGACTGTGTGGTGTGTGTATATAAGTGTATCACCCTGGTGTCCCTGTGTTTAGGAGATCAGACTGTGTGGTGTGTATATAAGTGTATCACCCTGGTGTCCCTCTGTTTAGGAGATCAGACTGTGCGGTGTGTATATAAGTGTATCATCCTGGTGTCCCTGTGTTTAGGAGATTAGACTGTGTGGTGTGGATATAAGTGTATCACCCTGGAGTCCCAGTGTTTAGGAGATCAGACTGTGCGGTGTGTATATAAGTGTATCACCCTGGTGTCCCTGTGTTTAGGAGATCAGACTGTGTGGTGTGTATATAAGTATATCACCCTGGTGTCTCTGTGTTTAGGAGATCAGTCTGTGTGGTGTGTGTATATAAGTGTATCACCCTGGTGTCCCTGTGTTTAGAAGATCAGACTGTGTGGTGTGTATATAAGTGTATCACCCTGGTGTCCCTGTGTTTAGGAGATCAGACTGTGTGGTGTGTATATACGTGTATCACCCTGGTGTCCCTATGTTTAGGAGATCAGACTGTGTGGTGTGTATATACGTGTATCACATTGCTCCACAGCAATAAAACTCACATTAATGTTTCTGTTAAGTTCACTTTATGTGTTTATAAATTAGTCTGTGTAAATTGAATACTTTGGTCTTGCTATAAATAATTTATTCAGTTTCACAAAGAGGCGTCATGAAGTATCCTAAAAATTCTCTGTACTGCCCCGCCCACCAGCCATACCCTCAGCAACACCACCTAAAGCAAAAGTGTCCCTTTTTGGCCATTTGAAATGTTGGGAGATATGAGTAATCTGTTTAGTCCTTTGTATGCTAGTGACATCTGTCTATTTGTTCCAAGTGGTGCAGTTGTTGTCCAATTCTTCCTTGTAAATCAGACTCATATATAACATCAAATATTAAACAAAATGGAATATCACATACAACCACAACTTGGTTTACCAAATCAGTCTCCATCTACTAATGAAAACATGAAAGTAAAAATAAACATTTTTTATAAAAAAAAATTGCTGAATATAACAAGAGAACCCCACAGCTAACAGTCCTTTTGTTCAAAAGTTATAAGCATTCAAACTGTCACAAAGTGGTAGACTGTGACTTTCACATGCTATGAAGAACTGTAGTAGTCCGCTCTCCACACAGAATGCCATAGAAGAACTGTAGTAGTTCACTCTCCACACACATATCCTTTCTTGTATTGCATGGGAACAATCCAGCCTGCAGCAATGGGGAGTGGGCCAACATAGAAAACACTGCGATAAAAATGTCCATGTCAAGTAGGCCTAAAGATAAGGAATCCTGGAGCAAACCAACTGCACCACATGAGACAAAAAGAAAATTCCCAATTATTTAAATATGTCTTTTAAACCCTTGATTGTTAGAGAGGTTACCAGTGCAGACCTCTGTAGCACTGAAAGGGTTAAAACACCATTTAAAGGCATAGTAATACTTTGTTTTATATTTATTTTATTTTGTAGGCATTAAAAAAACATGAAGAATGATATAAGTCTTATCTCTCAAACCTTTATGGTTTAAGAGATATTCACAAGCAAAGTTCCCACTCCCGCCCCTTTTACCTAGTGTAAGCCATCTCTTCTCAGATGTGGAATGCAGTCCATAGACCAGACAGATAACAGAAGGGGACAATCTTCTTCCTATGAGAACAATGAAAGCCCTGCCCCCCTTGACAAGTTTTTCAGGTTTTTCCCTTATCTTAATTGAAGATTGTCCCTCTCTGCAGTCTACCTGGGCACCTCCCTTCTGATCTGGCTGAGCAGTGTTACATCAGTAAAAGGGCAGGAGGGGGATACTTTGTCATTGAATTACTCTTGAACTACAACTCTGACAGAATTGAAATAACACTCTCCAAAGTCCAAATACTATGATGACTAATTAGAGATGATTTTATTATGAAACATTACTATCCCTTTAAATCAATGGGAAATTGGGAAAATTTTTAATCCCCAGTGGTGCAGATGGTTTGCCCCATAATTGCTTTGCATTCACTTCCTGAATATGGCCCGTATTTCCTTGCATTTCTGTATCTTACAGCTTATGAACAATCACCCCCTGAAAAAGTATAAGGTTTGCTACATAGCTGAATTTGTTGTAGTCATAACTAGGAAATCTCTTGAGATTTATTTGTGTGAGAGCGTACACTACAGCCTACAGGTTCCTTTATCTTTCAGTGCCAAACGAGGGCCCAAAACATTCATTCATTCATTCATTCACAAGACCTCTGTCTCCATCTCATTCAATGGATTAACAGCACCATCATGTCACTCAAATGGCAGATAGCTGTCTAGGTGCATAGCTAAAATTAATTTCCTGCAACCTTCTATATTAAAAATGTTACAATATTAATAATCTTTTCTTTCCATAAGAGTCTATAAAATTACATTAATCTATACAAAGACTGCAATACAATGAAAACTTTTTAACAGATTTTTGACAGAGTTAAGGTAACTTGCTCCTGCAATGACAGGAATGTATTCTGATATCCTGCTGAGTATTTCAAATACTTTGTTTTATTTTAACAGCGTTATATCTAACCTTTTGAAGACCGGATGGGAGTGAAATGTTTCATAATGGTCCTCTAGACGTTAACCCTTTTAGAGTCATAGTGGTACGCAATGCATTGCTTTCTGGAACTCAAAGGGTTAACCCCTTAAGGACCCTTGACGGTCCTGGTACGTTATGGCTGGATTTGCTTTAAGGACCAATGACGTACCAGGAGCGTCATGGAATTCTGGGCTCCCCGAGCAGCTGCACACTGTTCGGGGAGTCCGGAATCAGATTCAATTAAAAAAAAAAAATGCTCCGTGGTCCTTTAAGGTTCCAGAACTGTGCTGTCTCCAAAACTTTGTGTAGGTGATGTTCTAAGAAGAATGTGGGGGGGGGGGGCACTAAGAGGTGATAAAGTGGAGACGATTTCTCCAGTGTGATTTAATGTCCAGGCCTAAGTTATTCAATGGAGCTAATGCACTAATATAACTCTCACTTGTGAGAACTTAGTGTATTGACTACACGCAACAACATAAGACTTGGACGGTTTATCACCATAGCTCGGAACTTTCTGGATTTTCCCCAGAGACTCAGGTTTCTGCTGCTAATTACCAGGTCTCCAGGGTAGAGGCTGATTCTCCTGATGTGAGGAGTTTCTACTGAAACTCTGTCCACGTCTGCTCCGTCCCCAGCCTATTCCTCAAAGTTTTTTCACATTTTTAAATTCTCAGTTTAAATGTCTACTGCGTGCATGCACAGCCGGTCCTTAAGGGGTTAAATCCTTCACGGAACAGTAATATATTCCACTGGGTGTGCTGTCATCATGTCACATCGATGGGAAGTGTTACTGTGATGTAACCTTAAGGAATTATTCTGATCTCTGCAAAATACAGCAACTTTGGGGCATATTTATCAAAGCAAAAGTTTGGTAACATTGAATTAAAAACAATGAAAAACAATAACTGAAATCAATGAGGATTTTCCTTTGATTACAGCTTTATCTTCATGTATATGTCCCTCTGACATTTTTACCTATAATAATCACCCTCTCCTCAGGTTGGATATTGGAGAACACTAGGGGGGTTAAACACTAGGGTGTGATCAAGAGGTGATAAAGTGGTGATATCACTTCTCCAGTTCCTGTGTTATTCTACAGAGCCTATGCACTATGATCTCCAAAGTTGAAGACATCTTAGTGAATTGGCTCCATAGAAAAACATAGGACTTGGAGAAGTGATATCACTAGAGAAGTCATCTCCACTTTATCACCTCTTTATCACGCCTTAGTGCATAACCCTCTAGGTCTTAGTCAGAGTTACAGTAAAAGTGGACATGATATTCAGGACGGATTGAAGATTTTGGCCGGGATTCATCAAGGTGCGAATGGCTTAATGCTCAAGAAAATCTTAGAATTTATTTGCGCATTAACCATTCTCCCATTCAGTAACTTACGGATTGTATCTGTCCATCACATATTCATTAGTAAGTGATGCCCAGATAGATCCACCAATTAGATCCGCCAACTTCAAACTGGTGATTCCCATTACAATGTATGGGGCGAACACATGGATATACATTTTCGCTTATGCATATGCATTTTTTTCGACTGACTGGACTATTTCCGCAATTTTCCCTGCTTTGAGTATGCAGCAAATCATTGATGAATACCTGATGGTATCCATAAATGATCGCAGCGTAGTGCTGGAAAAGAGAACTGATACGCTGCTTTTCCCACAGCTTGACGAATCCCGCCCTATGTCTCTTGAGCAAAGGTATAAGTGCAAACTTCATAGGATCCATTAAGATTTTTGGTTATTGTAAGATAAGTGGGGGCTTTAAATTGGAACATTTCCCTTGAATAATGTCAGTTATGTTTTAATAGATGGGCTTGTTTAGGAATGAAACATAGTAACCTAGTTGATGAGGCTGAAAAACAGACTTGCGCCCATCAAGTTCAGTCCATTACATATCACTCCTGTTGATTCAGAGGAAGAGGGAAAAAAAGCAAACAAAAAACCCTTGAAACCATTTTCAATTAAGTCCCAAGTGGATAAAAAAAAATATTCCTAACTCAAAATTTGGATATTTCCCTGAATCAACAACCTATCTGCTTTGAAGCCAACAGTCATATTTCTCAATATTGTTCTGTGCTAGATAGGTATCCATTAGGTTTTAGAAAGCAGTTACAGTATCTGCAAGCTCAACATTCAGAGACAAAGAATTCCATAACTTTACTGCTTTTACTGTAAAAAAAATCCATGTATTTGTTTTAGTTGAAATCACCATTTCTGTTCTCTGAATGGATGAACTCTTGTTCTTTGCTCAGCTCTTTGAGTACATTGTTCCTTGGAGAGTTCTTTGTATTGACCTCAAATATATGTGTAAATGGTGATATCACCCCTTAGACATCTCTTCTCTAATGTAAACAAACCCAGCTAGCCTCTCTTTATAACTCAGATCCTCCAGTCGCTTAATCAGTTTCATTGCATGTCTCTCCACTTTTTCCAGTTCATTAATGTATTTTTTAAGAAATGATGCCCAAAACTGTACTCTATATTCTAGAGAAGGCAATTCCTAGGATTTATATAGAGGTAGAATTATATTCCCATCTCATGCATCTATATTCCTTATTATGCAGGATAGTATCCTATTTGCTTTTGCAACAGCTGGGCGACACTGCATGTGTCCTTTTCATAGCAGTCAATTATATCTATTTACTGTTATGCATTTGAACTGTGCTGTAGTCTATTACTTGAAAAGGGGCATACATTACTACAGCGAGAACATTCTCAGATCCAATTAGAATCAGGGGTTTGCCCTCTCACTCACAAAGCATAGTGAGTGAACAGAAGAAAATCTAAATAAAATCAATATTTGGTGTGACCACCCTTTGCCTTCAAAACAGCACCAATTCTTCTAGGTACAGTTGCACACAGTTTTGTAAGGAAATCAGCAGGTAGGTTGTTCCAAACATCTTGGAGAATTAACCACAATTCTTCTGTGGATTTAGGCAGCCTCAGTTGCTTCTCTCTCTTCATGTAAACCCAGACAGACTCAATGATGTTGAGATCAGGGCTCTGTTTGGGCCATACCATCACTTCCAGGACTCTGTATTCTTCTTTATGCTGAAGATAGTTCTTAATGACTTTGGCTGTATGTTTGGGGTCGTTGTCATGCAGCAGAATAAATTTGGGGCCAATCAGATGCCTCCCTGATGGTACTGCATGATGGCGAAGTATCTTCCTGTACTTCTCAGCATCGAGGAGACCATTAGTTCTGACCAAAGCCCCAAATTAATATGCAGAAATGCAGCCCTAAACTTGCAAGTAACCTCCACCATACTTCACTGTTGCCTGCAGGCACTTATTCTTGTGCCGCTGTCCAGCCCTTCGTCGAACGAACTGCCTTCTGGTACAGCCAAATATTTAAAGTTTTGACTCATCAGTCCAGTGCAACTTCTGCCATTTTTCTGCACCCCAGTTCCTGTGTTTTCGCGCATAGTGGAGTTGCTTGGATTTGTTTCCACAGCGGATGTATGACTTTTTGTCCGTAAATCTTCCATGAAGACCACTTCTGACCAGACTTTTCCAGACAGTAGATAGGTGTACCAGGGTCCCACTGTTTTCTGCCAATTCTGATGGCAGTGCTGGACATCTTTCGATTGCAGAGGGAAGTGAGCATTATGTGTCTTTCATCTGCTGCACAAGTTTCCTTGGGTGACCACTGCGTCTACAGTCCTCAGCATTGCCCTTTTCTTTGTGCTTCTGCAAATGAGCTTGGACAGCACATCTGGAAACCCGTCTGCCTTGACATTTCTGCCTGGGAGAGACCTTGCTGATGCAGTATAACTACCTATTCTTTGTTGCTCTTCTCAGACTTACCATGGTGTATGACTTTTGACATTAAACTGTTTTCAGCAACCTCACCTTGTTAGCTGAGTTTGGCTGTTCCTCACCAGTTTTATTCCTCCTATGCAGCTGTTTCTGTTTCAGTTAATGATTTTCTTTCAACCTACATATTATATTGATTATCATTAGCACCTGTATGGTATAATTGTTTAATCATACACCTGACTATATGCCTCTGTGCATGTGTACCTAGAAGAACTGATGCTGTTTTGAAGGGTGGTCACACCAAATATTGATTTGATTTAGATTTTTCTTCTGTTCACTCACTATAATTTTGTTAATTGTTAAAAATAAACTATTAACATGTCTATTTTTGACAGCATTCTTACTATATATATATAATATATACACACAACACACATACACATCAATCACACAATGCCAGTCCCCCACCACCATTATATCTGCCACATAGTAGGTTGTAGTTTTTATTTCTTTTATTACATTTGGACATCATCATGAATATGTGCCAGTGTCACTTAAGACACATTTTCAAGGTACATTTTGCTGTAGGACACATGACATTGACTTTCAGCTACTTATTTCTCCACTGAAGAAGTAATATTGTGGTGGGAAATGTTGCACCATAGGAAACACAGGTGAAAGGAGAAAAATATTGCATAGGTGAAAAGGAGAAACTTTTGCGAAAAAAAGCTAAAAATCGTCCGTTTTACGCGAAAAGTCATGTGGGAAATTTTTCTCGTTTTTCACCCACCCCTACTTGTGATGCATTTTAATCCACCATCTCCATGGCCAGTATGATTTCTAATATAGCAAATATGGAGAATTTCCATGCAGAGAAGTTGAATAATTTGTGCTAGAATATCTCACTGTTATGTTCCCTTCAGAAATGGACTTTGTCTCACTTTCTGACACTGATTACTCCTTTGGAGGTAGAACTGGTCACCTGCCTTTATTAGTATGGTAACTGTAGTGGGTACTGGTGTTATGCAGTACTCTTTAGTGACTTGCCAGATGCTGACATATTCTGTGGTGTACACTGCTGGTTAATCCAGGCCGGGGACATAAGGCTGTACTGCAAGTCACTATCTCTTCAAATGCCAGAATACCTGCAGCAGATAAGATGTTATCCCACTGCATCTGTCTGACTCTCGAGTCCTAAGGTTGGTTGCCTTTCAACCTCTCAATGTCACAGCCAGCCACCCCTTAAAAGGATAGTAATACTTCGTTTTATCTTTATTTTATTTTGTAGGCATTAAAAAAACATGAAGCATGATATAAGTCTTATCTCTCAAACTTTTATGGTTTGAGAGATATTCATAAGCAAAGTTTCCCCTCCCGCCCCTTTTTCTTAGTGTAAGCCATCTCTTCTCAGATGTGGAATCCTGTCCATAGACCAGACAGATAACAGAAGGAGACAATCTTCCTTCTATGAGAACAATGAAAGCCCTACCCCCCTTGACAAGTTTTTCAGGTTTTTCCCTTATCTTAATTGAAGATTGTCCCTCTCTGCAGTCTACCTGGGCACCTCCCTTCTGCTTTGGCTGAGCAGTGTTACATCAGTAAAAGGGGCGGGAGGGGGATAATTTGTCATTGAATTACTCTTGAACTACAACTCTGACAGAATTGAAATAACACTCTCCAAAGTCCAAATATTATGATGATTAATTAGAGCTGCTTTTATTATGAAACATTACTATGCCTTTAAGGTAACATCTATAGATCACAACAGCCTTCCTAAGTGTTTTAAATAAATCATGTAATTCTTTAATCAATGTGTGGCTCAAACTGTATTGAGTATGGATAATGGCCGGATTTCCTGGATATTTGCATTGGTGGTTGGCTGGGTCTGTAATGTTGAGAGTCAAATGATCTCAATGTCCCTCTGGGCATTTCCAGCTCAGATCTTGGTGGAGGTAGGAGACAAATAAGCACCTATTCAAAGGGATTTGTAGAGGCACAGATGAAGAGTTAAAATTGGTTATAATACTGTTATTTGTTGGACATCATAACCTTTAGAATAAATACAGTATAAACATTTTTCAGGTATCTTGTTCCTTTAAATTATTAAATAGATTCTCTCTTAATAAGTCAGGCAGATCTTTTGATTTCCACTTCTAGAATTAAGCTGTGCCCAAACAAATCTTAGAATGTATTTAAGGCCTCACTAAAGGCAATAGATATTTTCAGGAAGTCAACACCAGATCATTTTGCTATTTATACAGAAACTCACCACTGGGAACCCCAGAGACAACAATAAGCTAAGGATTCAGTGCTATAAGACAACACAACTTAGACATATTGTAATGACTGAGAATAAACTATGCATTCTTACCATATAAATCTAAGACTCTGAACAGCAAATAGACACAAATCACAATTTAAATAGATAACGATTTATGAATGCATTAAGACAATAGTACAAAGCTCACTTTGTTAAAGGGTAAAAAGAATTTTCAGATTGAATAAAAGCATGAGCAACCCATTGGGTGCTAGAGAGATCTCCAAAATAAAAGGGGTTAAAACATGCACAAACACAAATGAATTGCCCCAGTGTGAATCTGCACCTTTCTCCCCTTTTAGTCATTATTATTATTTATGGGACACTAGTATATTCAGCAATGCTGAACAATCAGTGAAGACATATCAGATGGTTTAATGCTGAAATAGGTGCTGGAACCAATTTCTTAATGCTATATCTGCTTAAAGGGATAGTAATGGCTAAAATAAGCTAGATTGGCGAGTCTTCATTATGTTAAGCATAATGTGTTGTGCTATGTATAATAACTTACATTGCAATAGTTTTAAAGATACGCTATGTAAAAGGATCCTCTCCCACCCCTTCTGGCAGCGTCACACTCATCATTGTGTGGTCCGGATGGAGAGCGATGAGGGCCAGACTCCAGTATGGAAAGGAAAATCGTGCCCTCCTTCAACCAAGTGGGCAGGGTTTGCCTTATACATACTGTCTTAAGTTTGTCCCTCGCTGCATCCGTCCGGTCCCACAACCAGATTTCAGCTCCAAGGGGAGGCGGTCAGAACGGGCGGGATGGGGATCTTTTACATGGAATATCTTTAAAACTATAGCAATGTAAATGACTGCACATAGCTCAATGTGATGCTGAACATAATGAAGACTCAGCAATCTACTTTATTTTAGCCATTACTATCCCTTTAAAGCGGAACTACCCCCGCACAACATCTTTAGATTAATTAAGTCCCCATCTGGCGACTAACTGCTTAGTAGCGCTAGTCACCAGAATTATTACCTTATTTAATAGATTTATGCTTTCTTCCATAACTGACAGCAGCACGGAGCGTGGACATCTTGTCATAGTGACGTCCATGTGCCTGCGCTGTCAGTCCCTTTTGGAGCCGGCTGGCTCCTAGCAACACCTCCTAGACCAGGCTGGGACTGACAGTGCAGGTGCACGGACGTCACTATGGCAAGATGTCCACCCTCAGTGCTACTGTCAGCTATGGAAGAAAGCATAAATCTATTAAATAAGGTAATAATTCTGGGGACTAGCACTACTAAGCAGCTAGTCGCCAGATGGGGACTTAATTAAGCTAAAGATGTTGTGTAGTGGTAGATCCGCTTTAACTACAATTAAAACATTTTCCTGGGTACACTGACTGCACTAAGAGGAGGGCAGTGGTGTTTCAGAATGTTCCGTTTCTTTGCACCATCCCGAACCCTTTGCGTGCCAGGGTGCACTCCAAGGGTTAACACCAAGTACTGACAAACAGCAGAGGAACGTGGTATAACTTTACTGTATTTTCTTGCGTTTGCTATAGGGGAGACATTCCATTCTTGCTCCCACTAAACCTTTCAGTGCCAGAGGGTACACAATGCCTTGCAAAGCAGTGCACTGCATACCCTGCTGGCATTCAAAGGGTTAAGGTGACTGGAGTGTGTGTGTGTGTTGGCATGTACTAAAGCTATCATAAGACTTAGTATAGGCATGTCAAACATGTGGCCCCCTAGATAAAGTGCGAACCCCTACAGGATTTCTCAAATGGAATCCAAATTCCAGATCAGCTTGGTTTGCTGTCTCCTTTTAGAGCAGGAGTTGGAAACATTTAGCTCTCCGGTTATTGGTTTGTTGGGTATGATGGCGGGTAGTGTGTCCAACAGCTTGAAAGCGGAATATTGTGTAACCCTGTTCTAAAGGTAAGCTACACACTGGGTTCCTTCTCAGAACAGCAGCAAACTATTTACATTTCATCCCTCTCTCCAGGCCTCCCCAACAAAATAATAGCGCAGACACTGTCAGACATTGTTGCAGTCCTCTTTAGAGGGAAGTGTTGAGTCTGCAGCCTTTAGAAGGAATAATTGAGTATGCGGCCCTCAGCTATATCTGAGTTTGACAAGCCTGCTCTAGAACAGAGCTTTCCAAGTTCAGTCCTCAAGGGCCACCAACAGGCCAGGATGTAAGGATTTCCCTGATTAAGCACAGGTGAGTTAATCAGTGGATCATTCATTGTGACTCACTCACCTGTGCTTAAATGGATAGTAATGTTTCATAATAAAAACAGCTCTAATTACTCATCATAGTATTTGGACCTTGGAGAGTGTTATTTCAATTCTGTCAGAGTTGTAGTTCAAGAGTAATTCAATGACAAATTGTCCCCCTCCCGCCCCTTTTACTGATGTAACACTGCTCAGCCAGATCAGAAGGGAGGTGTCCAGGTATACTGCAGAGAGGGACAATCTTCAATTAAGATAAGGGAAAAACCTGAAAAACTTGCCAAGGGGGGGCAGGGCATTCATTGTTCTCATAGGAAGAAGATTGTCCCCTTCTGTTATCTGTCTGGTCTATGGACTGCATTCCACATCTGAGAAGAGATGGCTTACACTAGGTAAAAGGGGCGGGAGGGGAAACTTTGCTTGTGAATATCTCTCAAACCATAAAGGTTTGAGAGAGAAGACATATCATTCTTCATGTTTTTTAATGCCTACAAAATAAAATAGGGATACAATGAAGTATTACTATCCCTTTAAGCAGGGAAACCCTTACATCCTTTACTGCTGATCGCCCTTATGAACTGAACTTGGACAGTCCTACTCTAGAACAGACCTTGAAGTGCAGGAGCATGATTAGGAAGTCAACATATCGGTGTGTAAAGTGGGTTTATACATGCCCCCTAGTACACTAGTAACCGTTTTGTGCCAGGCAAAAGTAATGGAGTCCCTGCTTGGAAAAGCTTACAATCTAGAGATGATTCTTTCCTTGTCCAACCAGGAGTGAATGTGCTGCACAAAGCTCCTCCTCTATTTTTGAAGATAACCCGAATCTTCACTTTCCCTGTTTACTCTTATTTGCTTTTATATATATGATTAGGTAGTGAACCGCAGTTGTAACATGATTATCCAGAGCCTCTGAAGAAGCCTGAAATATGTCACTAGATGGAGAGAAGCAATTGACTGTAATTAACCATCTAAGGACCGGAATACATTGCCTCCCAGTGTGTTGCATACATCTCTGGTCCTCAGCGGGTTAAATTCTGCACAGCACTGTAATCATGCACATTAAGGCATATTAAAGCAGGTCTTACCTTGCATCCAAACATCAACGATAAAGTGTTGTTGGTGCAGGCAACTTTGCAGTGGCAAATCATTGGTGTAAAGCAGTCAGGCTTTTTAACAAGAGGGGACATTCCTTTACTGCTGCAGCCTTGGCATCTCCTAGTGCAAGTTGTAACCAATACGCACATGGAGTGACAACATAGGGTACTCAACAGCCTGTTTTCCTCATCCCCAGTACAAACATATCCATTCTACCTGTGCTCCATTCAGATATTGCTTCCATGGATGATGAATCAATGAAGCAGCATTGATCATAAAAATACCGGGTTTCCCTTCCACAGGCAAATTAGTTTTACATTAGGAAGAGAAATGAGTGGAGAGAAAAAAGCAGGTGTGGAAAGAATTAGCATGCCAAAGGATGTAAACGCCTACTCAGTACAATCACATAGGGTTGTCATGCCAGCTCAAGTGGGTTGAAATTATTCCATCGGAAGGAAAATACTGCAGCTCCTGATTTGGTTGGAAGCCAGTGACTTGCTGCAACACATATAGTGACTAGGAGAGAAGGAAGCTGCTTTTTCTTACAAGGCAGAATCCTCAGCCTTTATTAATATGCATTCACTTGAGGGTTTCCTCAAAAACGGATGAAGGAAAATCAAATGCATCACTTAGGGAGAGCTGCATTTTTTTTATCCGGCAAAGGGAAAGCAAACTGGTCACGGATCAGGGAACACAGGCTGTGCAATTGGACAATCCCCCTACCCTAGCAAGTCACATCTCTACCCAGTCGCCCTCCCCTTACCCTCTTACAAATGAGCTTTCTTGAGGCAGAAATATTCTGACAGAGCTAAGAGTGAATAATTTTATAGCAAGCTCAGGACTGCACCATAAATACACCAAATCATGGCATTCCGCACAAGCGATTAGCTTTTAGTAAAAACATTTCTTCAGCAGAGATCATTTTCATTTTAAAAAGCTTTTATTAATGCACAGCTATTTATGATAACAACATGTGTTTATAACAGATAAATGCAAATTTCTTTCTAATTGACTAATTAACGAATGGAAAAGTTGAGTCATTGCCAAGTGATGTAAACGGGAAAGTGGTACTTAATATGTATAAGAATTAAACAATAATGAAGACATTAAAAGTAAAAAAAAAAGGCATTTAAAAAAGCAGTAAACTCTTTTTTTTCTTATTTTTTTTTTATACAGTACAAAAAACTAAATGTTGAATGGATTTTTCCTGCTGAGTAAAAAATGTTCTTTGATTCAAAAGTTACATCTGTTTAAACTGTCTTAACCCTTTGAGTGCCAGAGGGGTACGGAACGAATTGCTTTGGCACTCAAAGGGTTAAAATGAGTAGCAGATTCATCACTTCTTGGCAGTTTGGACATTTTGACAGTTTGAACACATTCTTTGAAGAAATGGGGCAACAGAATAACTGTACGAACAACAGGTGAACTACAGGTAAGGCTTATGGCCACTAGAGGGCACTGTTAATAAAAAAAAACAGTTTCAACTGCAATAACTCTGGAAAGCTGGATCTCCCAGTAGTAGGTATAGCCTTGTTTTACTAAGACGGAAAATCCCAATAACATATGAGATGACTTTCATTAAAAAGTTTACTGCTTCTTTAACATTTTAACTAAAAGCGATGTAACACATCCTAATATTAACCTCCACTTAACTTATTATGCCTCAAAAATCCTGATGGCTCATATGCATATTTCCTTATACATTTCTTCATGAGATGAACATTGCTAAAGGGATTGTAATGTCTAAGATACGTAAAAAATAATATTGTAGCGAGTAAAAAAAGAAATCCATCGATACCATTCCTATCTCTCAAACCTTTATGGTTTGAGAGATATAACGTTTTAACGTTCCTCCCTCTCTCATGTCAGCTGTAAAGCTGACAGCAGGAGATTCGAGATTCCAATGAAGTAGTTAAAAAGAACTTCTTCACTGGAACGGTCTACAAAGTGTGTTTGCAAACCAGACACACTTTATAGACCATTCCAATGAAGTATTTCTTTTTAGATTTCGGTATTGCGGCTCTGCTGAAGAGCCACCTGCCGGTCCTGGGACCGGGATCTCCTGCTGTCAGCTTACAGCTGACGTCAGGGAAAGGGGAGGGAGGGGGAGGGACTTTAAACTTTCTATCTCTCAAACCATAAAGGTGTGAGAGATAGAAATGGCATCGATGGATTTCTTTTTTTATTCTCTACAATATTACTTTTTCATAACTTAGACATTACAATCCATTTCCATCAATCCTGGATGTTATGTCCATGGAGGCTGACATTGCAAATGCTACTAGGACTACAGAACACAAGCCCCACCAATGCACATGGTAATCTTAACCCTTTAAGGATCAGCGGGATGAACAATGCATTGCACAGCTCTGCTCCTTAAAATGTTACATAGGTTCATCTTTAGAATGAATGCACAAGGGCACAATTCACTGAGGCCATTAGAAATTTCTGTCCAGAGTAAGGTCAGCGGTGGTTAGGTGGTTAGGAGGTGTTACTTCTACTTTAACCCTTTGAGTGCCAGACAGGTACGCAACGGCAACTGGCACTCTAATGGGTTAACTTGGATGCACGTAAGTGTGCCATGTGTATGCCTGATTGTACAGTGCTGTGGTATGTGCTGCAGCTTTATAAATTAATCATGATAATAATAACAATCATACCTGGGAACTTGCAGATCTGCCCTGGAGACTTTGGTCTTTAGTGTTATATATCGGGTCTCCAGGAACAAAGCCTGATTCTCCAGCTATGGTGAGTTTCCTGATTAACTCTACCCACTTCTCCTCCTTCCTTCCTACCCTGTTCCGTCCACTTCCTGCCCCAGTCCCAGTTAAGCACTGCCTACCCTTATAAGCTCGACTCAATTTGTTCCAACAATCACTTAGTTAACATAAGCCTGGTCCAGCCCATGAGCCTGCTGAGCTACTGAGCTCCCTCGTCGCCATAGGTTCTTTTGTAATGCAGAGAGCACTGGGAGATGACATAATCTCCCAGCGCATTACTGAAAAGAAGACCACACGGGAGCTCCAGCAGCTACAGAACTGTGCCAAAGAAGGCACAGACCTCTCCTGCCAGGCCGCTGGACCACCAGGGAGGCAGGAAACGGACACGGGGGGGGCAATATGGAGCTGATGGGGGGCAAAGTAGAGGTGATGGGGGCAAGTTGGAGCTGATGGGGCAATATGGAGCTGGTGGGGGCAAGTTGGAGCTGATGGGGGAAATGTGAGGACAATGTGGAGATGGTGGGGGCAAGTTGGAGCTGATAGGGGCAAGTTGGAGCTGACGGGGCAAGTTGGAGCTGACGGGGGGAAATATGAGGGCAAAAGTGGAGATGATGGAGGTAATATGGAGCTGGTGGGGGAAATGATGGGGGGCAATGTGGAGATGATGGGGGCAATGTGAGGGCAATGTAGAGATGATGGGGTGCAATGTGTGTGCATGCATGCAACAGACACATGCAACAGACATACACACACATATAGACACAGAAACTCCCACACACATGCTCTGAAATACATAGAGTGAGATAGACACACTCATACATGCAATGATACACACACACATTTATAGGGACAGACACACTTGACGTGAGCCATACACATTTATTTTCGGCGGGGGGGGGGGGGTCTTGAGTGAATTTCCACACTTTTTTTCCCACGACTTGACCCCTGGGGGGCTCCACAGAAGGAAGCTTCCAGGTATGACAATAATATTGATTGCAATATCCTAAGAGGACCTGGAACAATTCTGGGTCAAATCAGCTTCACAGCAGGGTGGAAAAGTCCATCTGAATCAAGGCAAAATGATTTGTTCCCTATGGCGCAGTTGGTTCACCCCATAATTTTTTCATTTCCTTTAGTATTGAGCCGCACTGACTTCATGCTTTGTAACATGTTTCAAGAAGCACCACAAAACAGTATAATGATCTTCCTAATACACTCCTATAGCTTTAATATGCTACATCGTTTCTTAGTTATTGAGCTTGAAAAATGACCTGTCCTTGTCCATCAAGTTTAATTTCTCACTGATCTCTTCTGTAAAGCTGGTGACATAGCTCAGTTGGTTAATGCACTAACTGTAGAAGTTTTTCAAGCCTCGGGGTTCCAAGTTCTAGTCCCAGCAATGTCATCTCAGCCTTTCACCAGTCTGAGCAAGATAAAATGAGTACCCAGGGCAAAGTTGGAAAATGAAAGATAATCTCAACAGGTGGAGATTCACTAAGCGGTGATAAAGCGGTGACAAAGTGGAGATGACTTCTCCAGTTTATCACTTCTCCAATTCCTATGTTATTCTATGGAGTCTATGCACTAAGATTTCTTCATCTTTGGAGCTCTTAGTGCATAGGTTCAATAGAATAACATAGGAACTGGAGAAGTCATCTTCACTTTATCGCCTGTCTATCACTGCTTAGTAAATCTGCCCCAATGTATCCTTCCTGGTAAAATACATACACAAAAAAAACTCTGCTAAGGTTTTTATTTTTTTGTGTACAGAAAATGCAGATAAAATGCAAAATATGGATATGTGTGTTTATCGGCACCTATCTAGGTAAAACAATCTGCTAAAGAAGAGTCACATCTTTCTATAATGTATACCACTGCTAGCTTTTGTACAGCAAACTGCAATTAAAATAAAAAATAAAAATAAAAGCCTGTGCGTGTGTTTGTTTGTCTATAAATTAGATATCAGAGGTAGCCAGCCCTGGTCCTGAAGAGCTACTAACAGTGCATGTTCTCAGACATCAGTCCATCTGTGCTCTAGCCAGGATATCCTAAAAACATGTAATGTTGGTAGATCTTAAGAACCAGGGTTGGCTACTGCTGTTTATATAATATATACTGTATATATACACAGATGTAGCCCTACTCATGCAGCTTTCCCATTATTATCTGTAACTTTCAATGATAAGTAAACAGAGAGCCCCATGGAAGTCAAAGGACTTTGCTATTGGACTTACGTTTAAGGGACAATTATCTAGGTTAGTCAAGGTATTAAACATAGTAAGAACCACCTATTTCTATGGTGTAGCTCTCCTTTAAAGACTAAACTTCCTCTTCGAGAGTGATTTGCCTCCTAATGAGACAAAGGGATTCACTAATGGGGTGATAAAGAGGAGACAAAGTGGAGATGACAGTTTATCTCATCTCCATTTCCTATGGTATTCTACAGAGTCTATGCACTAAGATCTCCAAAGCTGAAGACATCTTAGTGCATAGGCTCCATAGAACACCATAGGAATTGAAGAAGTGGTGAACTGGAGATGACATCTCCACTTTATCCCCTCTTTATCCTGCTTAGTGAATCTACACTATAGTTTGGCATTTTGACTAGGAGCATAATAAAATGGGGGACATGATTGAAGGCAATACATAAAAAGAGTATCTTTTTCTCCATCCATGTCAAATGTCCCTTTTATTTTTCTATGTGTACATAGTTGATTATCTACAAGTTAGTAAATAAGAGTTGTAGAACCATGTTTATCAAGCCGAGGACTCTCTTGGCCTCAGTGAGGGTAGTCCATTTTAACAGCTACTTGCCTTGGTCAACATTACAGTGTAGGTATGCATCTCTGCTTCCACACACATCCTATATTATAATTCGCTAAGTTTGTCAGAAGCCGTCATGCGCAGTAGAGATGGCTGCACGCATTGTGTGTACTGCAGCTGATATGGAGCGGGGCTCTCCGAATTCAAAACAGAGTCCTCTCTGCGCACTGGAAGGTGCATATAGAGGATTACGATCTGAATTCGGGGCGCCCCGCTCCGTATCAGCCGAATGCACCGCACCATTGCTGGGTGGACTGTGCCTTGTGTACACGGGCTCTTCAACTAGTTGAGATATATTTATGCAAAGGAAAACTGTGTCAATTTTGGGCCAAATTAACTGTACTGGAAACCTCCAGTTTTCAATGGTTCAAAATCCCAATTTAAATCAATGGGGATTTGTATTTGTTCTGTGTGGTGCAGTTGGTTTGTCCCTAAATTGATACACTTTTGTCTCTGTGCATAAGGGCCACATTCATTGAACAATCATTCATAAGTTGGCGTCTGAAATGTGGTCAAATGTTTGCCTCTGTAAAATTCAGAAAAAAGATGTTACCGTGTTATTCTGCTCCTCTGGATAATTGAAATATTGCATTCAGTGCATAAAGTGGACTTGTTACCTACACATTTTATAATCTCAGTAATAAATAAATATGTTTAACACCTTAAGGACCAATGACGTGCCATCAGTAGATTTGCGTTAAGGAACGGTGATGGTCCTGGCCCCTTATGGAATTCTGGGATGGCAGCATGGCTGTATGCCGCACTGCCATCCCAGAATCCATTGCACAAAAAAAGAAAGCTCTGTGGTCCTTAACAGCTGCTCCTTGCCCGATTGGGTAGTCATTAAGGGGTTAAACAGCCTATAACTTATTTTTTTCCCAATCGGTTTAATAGTGTGAGGTTTTTGATATAGTGGTTGGGAAATTTAATTTCAGCAGAGTTTTGTTCTCTGACATGGTCAGATAAAGTTGCATAACTAAACGATTTCATCACCTCTCCCCACCTACTTAAACTGCTAAAACTAGCCTTCTAGTAGAAACTAGTTTTAGCAGCCTATGAAAGAAGAGTGAGAGGTTAGTTTTCTGGACATGTGAGCAATTCATTATCCAGCTTTATATAATCAAGTCAGAAGCAAAAGTGCACTGGGATAAGATTCACCAACTACTAAACCAAAACCTTGTAAAACTATTATGCTGTTGATTGGAAAAACAAAAAATACAAGTTATATGCAGATTAAATACATTCATTTAATGAGACTAAAAGCTGTGTATGTAACAGGTCCACTTTAAGCACTGAAATGCAATATTTCAATTACCCAGAGACAAACGTTTGCCCAAATGTAAAAAGCCCACTTTTTGATAATGAAGAATAATCATGTAAATCCTTTCAAGGTGACTGTGATGGCCCGGCAGGGCCCCTGGGTATCTTCAGGACTGGAGCCCAGGTGCAGCGGACAGCGGGAAGAAGGACCGGCGTAAAACCAGAAGCAGGGTCGTGGACGGGCCAAAGGTCTGGACAGGCGGCAACATAAGCAGAGTCAAAGAAGGGCCAAAGGTCAGGGCAGGCGGCAACACAAGCAGAGTCAGGAATTGAAGCAGGGATCAAAAACCAGGCTATCAGACAGGAATGTAAGACACAGATAACATAGCAAGGCTACAGAACAACTGAGCAAAGACTGGAGGGAGAGAGCAGACTAAGAAGGGAACAGACAGTCACAAGACCTGGGGAGCACCACTAGCAGGCAAAGTCACTTCTACCCTACCATAAGCCCACCCACCACCTCGTTCACTACCCCCAGTGGTCACAGCCGACATGTCTTCCTCATGGGGACCCTCCGTGGAGGAAGGAGAGTCCCCCATCAAGATGTCACCTGCCTGAGGGAAACCATAAGAGGTGGCAGATGGCGGTGAAGGGACCCTGGAGAGAGGTCGCATAGCCAGCCAACCGCGCATGTGGCACGGAGGTCAGCAGACAATGCAGATGCCATGGGAACCTGGAACAGGTAGGAGACTGTCGGCCATTGTGACAGTGACAGTTCCTCTTTGAGAGATGTTCTGCAGACTTTAATTTGGCTCTAAATTATATCAGTGATGCAAGAAAAAGGGATGATCACAGGATTGTTACCTAGACTAATTTATCACTTTAAAGCAAATTCATCAAGAGCTCTTATAGTATTTAACTTAAGTAAAATATCGTGCTACTGTATGTTGTTCATGTAACTTATTGATTAAACAATGAGACCTTTAATACAATTCAATGATGAAGATCAACTTTGCCCACTTAATTATTGGTCACGAGGTAAACAGACACCAAGAATTGAAATGCATTTTGTCTAATTTCTACTAAAGTGTTAGGCAATCAATTAGTGCTGCTCAGTAGGGCAGTTTTATCAATAATTGTCTAGTTTTCAAGGGTAATTTTGATGTCATACATGACCTTTTATTGCCAACCACTCAATCTCAAGCTTTAATTGACTGATATTTAGGATGTGCTTGAATATGATTTAAAGGGATAGTAATGTTTCATAATAAAAGCAGCTCTAATTAATCATCATAGTATTTGGACTTTGGAGAGTGTTATTTCAATTCTGTCAGAGTTGTAGTTCAAGAGTAATTCAATGACAAAGTGTCCCCCTACCGCCCCTTTTACTGATGTAACACTGCTCAGCCAGATCAGAAGGGAGGTGCCCAGGTAGACTGCAGAGAGGGACAATCTTCAATTAAGATAAGGGAAAAACCAGAAAAGCTTGTCAAGGGGCTTTCATTGTTCTCATAGGAAGAAGATTGTCCCCTGCTGTTATCTGTCTGGTCTATGGACTGGATTCCACATCTGAGAAGAGATGGCTTACACTAGGTAAAAAGGGCGGGAGGGGGAAACTTTGCTTGTGAATATCTCTCAAACCATAAAGGTTTGAGAGATAAGACTTATATCATTCTTCATGTTTTTTTAATGCCTACAAAATAAAATAAAGATAAAACGAAGTATTACTATCCCTTTAAGCAAAAGTTATACTTCACTGATGTCTACAGCAGATCCCGACTTTTATTGGCAATTGAGCCATTAGTGAAATGTTTCTTTCCCTTTTTTTCTGCATGTTTTTTCAGCTTCAGATATGACTTAGGTTTTTTAAACTTTTCAGTGTCTTTATTTATTATTATTATTATTATTATTATTATTATTATTATTTTAGGCTGAAGAGAGGACCAGGGCAGTCATTTTTATTATTACAATATGTTTTCACCACATGAGGCGCTGAGGAGACAAAAGACCCATTACTTGGTCACTTTAATCTTAACATTGAGTATTTAAATAGAAATATATAGATATTTATGTCAAGTACACCTATCACTATTAATTAAAATGTTTACTTTCCATTATGATTTTATTTTTTTTCTTTATGTTTTCAAAAGGACATATAATCTTTTTGAGTCCTTCCCTTAGTGGCATCTTCCATATTGAAAGTATTTGTATGATTATTCCTTGTAATCAATTTAATCTACACCTCCAGAGGAAACTAATATTCTTAGAGCCTAAGAAGGTGGAGTGAAGTAATAATATGGACAAATGAGTAATTAATTATGTTGCTTTATTTGACCACATCAAAGAGAACAAAGCTCTGCTGCAATTAGATTCCCCAGCTGCTAAATCAAACATCTCTAACTACTAACCTGTTTGGAAAGCAAAAAGCATAAAGTATACACCGTTTAAAAATATACATTTAATAAGAATAAAACCTGTGTAGGTAACAGTACTCTTTTAGATTTCTTCTCTCTACGGAAAAACAGAGGGGAGGGTCAGATGACATCTTTGATGGGCATGTTCATATGAAAATTGAATTAACAGACCCCATATTAATTCTTATTTATACTTTCCCAATGGGGGAGTAGAAGGAGGAGTTGGAAGACTGCTCCCTTGGATGACAGTAAAATTAATATGTAGTCTATAGAGCCTATATTAAGTAATGCTTTATTTGTTCCAGTGGGGTAAGTATCAGGAGAGGTTGTAAGACCCTTCACTTGGCCAATTTTAAAGGGATACTAATGTTTCAAAATAAAAGAAGTCCCAATTAATCTTCATAGTATCTGGGCCATGGAGAGTATTATTTCAATACTGTCAGACTTGTAGTTCAAGAGTAATTGAATAATAAAGTATCCCCCCACCCCTTTTATCTAGTGTAAGCCACCTCCCCTCAGATGTGGAATCCGGTCTTAAGACCAGACAGCTCACAGCAAGTGACAATCTTCTTACTGTAAGCATAAGGACAACCCTGACCCCCTTAACAGGTTTTTCAGGGTTTTCCTTATGATTCATCCGGACAGTCTTGCTGCTCTGAGGTGAGCAGTGTTACATCAGTAAAAGGGATGGAAGGGGGATACTTTATCAGTTACTCTTGAACTACAAAGCTGACTACTGAAATAACACTCTCCATGGCCCAAATACTATGAAGATTAATTGGAGTTGATTTTATTTTGAAACATTACTATCCCTTTAATATTAAAACAGAGTCTGCAGACCACATTGGTTTTTACATATTCCTCTTCTGATGAGACAGTAGAGGTAATGGACATGCAACCCTTTCATTGCTCATTTGGGTTCCACACAGTATTTATGATTTCCTCTTACATAAAGAGGGTAGAAAGAAAGGTCAAAGGACCCATACCTTCGGCACAATAATAAGGAAGAATTAAACAGGGATAGTTCAGGCATTATGACACTATGGCTAGACAGCTGTTGCTTGCTGGTTAGCCCTGCACAATCCAAACACACTAGAACAGATGTATAGGCTGACCGTTTCCCATAAGACCTTGTACTAAAGCAAGACTGGCTATGCTTCCTTAAAAAATATGCAGCCAGACCAACATCTGAATTCTCCCCATGTAGCAAGGCGCTAGTAAGCCTTTTCACATAGGAGACGCAGTGAAGGAACATCAAACTTGCACCAGAGGCATTCATGCACCTAAGGCTTCTAAAAACAGATTCCTATTGTGGACATCGTAATGAATAGTGGAATAAAATATTAGATACATTTAAACCCAGCAGATGACAGAGATGTTTCCAATGCAATGTAAAGCACTGCATTAAAGACTCCACAAGGTTAACCCTTTGGGTGCCAAAGAGGTATTTGAAGCATTGCAATGCATTGACACTTCTCTGGACTCAAATGGGTTAAAGTAAGTTAACCTCTTGTATGTTAGCGAGATCTCCAGTTTACTGTGAAGCAATTGGAGACCTCTGGTACCAAAGGGGTTAAGTCTACCTTTGTTTTTGGATTCACTTTTCCTTTAACTCCATGAGTGCCCCTCTGGCACTCAAAGGGTTATACAGGGAACAAAAATCCTGACATATTTCCTTCATACAGTATATTTGTGTGCTTACTGAGCAGAGCATCAAATGTATAGCACATATTGAAAATGCATAGCCAGCAAATCTATCCACTAGCAGCTGTTTCACCCTTAATGGGTCTCATCAGTGTGTGACTGCTCCAATTGCTACTCTCAGTAAAGATGGAATATGACTGCACGCCAGGCACTCAGATAAGGTACAGACCTGAATCTGAGATAAAATCCGCTCTATATTGCTATGTACTGTACAGTCAAAAAAAGATAGATAAATGGAATACATTTATGGTATTAGAAGGACAAAAACTGTTTTCCCAAAGAATTTTGCTGCACAATAAGAGGAAATAAATTCAAAGTGTAAACAACTTCATTTTAAGCAAATTTAGCATAACATTTCAGGTGGATAAAGAGGGACTCTGGAATTTTAGGTGGTGTTGCTGGGGGCGTGGCTGGTGAGTGGCGCATCACCAAGCATTTTTGGGTTATTTAATGACCTATTGATAAATGATTCCTAACAAGACCAAAGTATTCTATTTACAGAGACTAATTTATAAACACACAAGATGAGGTATAGCGAAACATTAACCCCTTAAGGACCAGCAGTCCCAGGGTGTGTGGTCCTTTAAGGACCAGATAGAGAATTTTGACGTGCCCGCCCACGTGACTGATCATGTTTGCTGTCACACCGAACTGGGGACTGATAGAGATCGCTCCGGTACTGGAGCGCTGTGAGTCATCAGTACGCGATGTGCCAGGACCGTCACTGTTCCTTAACGTCAAAATAGCAGTGACGGTTCTGGCACGTCACTGGAAGTTAAGGGGTTAATGTGAGTTTTATTGCTGTGGAACAGTGTGAAACACTTATATATACACCACATACTCTGATCTCCTGTACAGAGTGGCACCAGGGTGGGAAAGAGGGGCAGAGGGATTTGGGTCTCAAAGAGGGACTGTCCCTCATAAAGAGCGACTCTTTAGAGGTATGAATGCATCACACACACAAACCCTGGCACACAAAGGATACAAGTGGATTTGTTGCCTTGAATTCCAGCCTATATTATATATATATATATATATATATATATATATATATATATATATATATATATATACATATATACATATAAACTTTGTTCAAAATTTCCTATGTATCATTGCTAGCCTAAAGACCAAAAAATGCACGGGTAACAAGGGTATCCTACTGAAATGTCAGCCTCTAGTGGTTGACCATCAAAAGAGCAAGATCATAATGTCTCCTAAATCAAAAGGGTGACATCAGAATGTCACACGGATTGACAAGGCGACATTCTGATGTCACATGCTTAAGGGTCGCCAACTAGAGGGCGACAGTACAATAGGCAATGTGCAGGACACAACTGAAAATGTAATAAAAATATCCAATGAGAGAAAAAGTAAAGGGGAATACCTCATAAAATTATCTATAGTGCAGACTGCAAAGCCAATAGGTTTGAAGTAGTGCTGCATACAAAGGGTTAATCAAATGGAACACACTCAGTATGAATAGACAGGCCATTGATAGCCACATGTCCCAGTCCGGGGCTCTCCGCCTCTATGTGGCTTCTGCCACACCTCTGAATCACTCAGCTCATACTGACACTTAACCCTTTGAGTGGCACAGGTATATGCAATGCATTGCTTACCCCTCCGGCACTCAAAGGATTAAGTGACCGAAGCAGTACCTACTGTGGCAGATAGAGTAAGTCATCAGTGCCCGGAAAGCATTACCATTCGCTGTAGTGTCAGGTCCGCCTCCCAGTCTCCTCTCAGGTCCACCTCTCAGGTCTACCTCTCAGTTTCCTCTCAGGTCCGCTTCCCACCCCAATCGCCACAATTACCTCCACATTGCCCCCAATTGCCACAATCGCCTCCACATTGCTCCCAATCACAATTTCTTCCACATTGCCCCCAATTTCCTCCACATTGCCCACAATTGCCTTCACATTGCTCCCAATCGCCACATTGCCTCCACTGACACGCCCTCCCCGGGCCCATCTCCTACCTCCCTGGTGGTCCAGCGGCATGGCAGGAAAGGTCTGTGCAGAAGGAGACAGCTGGAGCTCCCACGTGTTCTGTTCTTCAGTAATGCAGAGCACTGAGAGATGATGTCATCTCCCAGTGCTCTACATTACTACTAGAGTGCCCAAAAGGGAACCTCATTTGCACAGACCTCAGCTGCTCGCTGCTGGTGCAGGGCAATGGGGTCACAGGGGGTGGCCACGCCCCTGGAGTGGCGGACCCAGTCTCAGGTGCAACCACTATTGTTACACCACTAACTGAAAATCAACCTAAGTAGGGCAAAGAACACTTATTAACCCTTTGAATGTCAGAGAGGTATACAACACAATGCACCGGATATAGGGTTGCCACCTTTTCTAAAAAAAAATACCGGCCATGGCATTCCCTCCATAGACTTAACATTGGACAGAAGCCAATTTTTTACCGGCCTGCTGATAAAATACCGGCTGAGTGGCAACCCTAACTGGATACCTCTCTAGCACTTTGACAGTGTAGCACTGGAGTTAATGCTGATACAGCTGATACATTCTATCACCGATTTTATTTTGCGGATTTCCATTGAAGATCTATGGGGGGAATTTGCACATAAAATCAGTAATACTTGTATCAACTGCAATGTAATCCAACCCTTAATTAGCATATGTGCTGCTGTGAAAGGGACTTTTTCTGTTTTAAAAAATAAAAATATAAATATTTCCTAAACTGTACATCTTCTGGCCTATTGACTAACATGATATATAAGTAGTACTTGGCAAACCAAAAAATATACACATATAGTGCTCCAGTAAACTCTTCTGTATACAGTATTTCAGTCTGTGCGTAAAAACAAAGATCAATAGTGAGGCGTGAGTCTGTCCCCGTTATCCTCTTTTCTAACCTCAATGTGAGTCACGCCATGCAGGCCGGACGTTGCCTTCCATCCTCCAAATCCCGACACGTGCATAGATACAACCAGCGTTTAAAGTATAAATACAAGCTGTTTTAGTGTGTTTTATCTTTATCCCCTGACGGTGGTCAGTAGATCCACGAAACGCGTAGGGAATATCCTATATAATAATTTGCTAGGATGTTTGTCACAATGCAGCCATGAGCAGTAGAAATTGCCTGCATTCTGTCAGGCTCTACTGCGCATGAGTGCATCATGTGAGTCAGGCGACGCAAGACTGTATCGCATGGAGCAGTGAGGTAGCGGCCTCTTAACATTACCTGGACCTTGGCCATGTACACGGGCTTTTACACTAGTAATACAATAAAGTATAGATATATTTTTACCCCATGTGTGTTTTTGTTGTATTTTGTGAACCACGGCCGGGTCGGGCTTGAACTACAAGTATCCAAGTTACAATCTGGTGAGTTTGGTCCATCTGAGGGCCCCGTTGGGTTATACCCACTATACAGATTCACTCTCAGATTGGATGTGTCTTATGTCTCCATTTTAAGGACACCAACTGTGCCGGTCCCTGGGCATCTCATATTGAATTAGGTTACTGCATATTGGGGGAGATTGATAGAAGTCGGGTCGGGCTGTTGACGCACATACCCAAGTTAACATCTGGTGAGTCTGGTCCATATAGGGGTCTGTCTGATATTTATTCATCGCACAGATTTACCCTTAGATCGGATATGTTTTGTGTGTTTTTACAGTAAGGATATCAGTGAGAATTATAAAGCCTGACAGTGACCTTGTGTTACTAAGATTTGCGCTAATATCAAGTAGATACTATTGTCCCCACACTAAAGAGACCTATACATGTTATACTCACAAGAATATGTCTTGTGAGTAGATTTATGTAACATCTTTTTAACACTCATTGTATTACATTTACTCTCAGATGTTGGCGCTTGTCCTCTTCTTTTTTTCTCCAATACAAGTAGTACTGAATTAACTTTTTAAATACATAGACTTGATTTCAAAGTAAAAGGTCCACAACCACTCCAATGTAGCTTTTATATCTACTAGTAGTAGACACTCAACCAAGGTGTGCAGCACCTGTATCCCTTATCTGACTCTAATGCTCAGTGAGGATATTATTTCTTGAAATCTCTTGTGGGATATGCACTAAGGCGTGATAAAGAGGAGATGGCTGCTCCAGTGATTTAAGATTTGGAGAAATTATTTTATTCTTCGTGCATACGCTCCATATAATAACATAGGACCTGGAGAAGTGATATCACTGGAGAAGTTGTCTCCACTTTATCACCTCTTTATCACTCCTTATTGCATACACCTATGTCTTATTCACTTTGTTTAATGGCCATCTGGGCATGGGAATATATCCTAAACGGTTTAGAGGCCGGTTCTTCACTTATGGTCTCGAGTCACTTCCCATTTCACAAAACCAGGATTTTAATAATAATCCTTTATTTATATAGCGCACACAGATTCCGCAGCGCTTTACACTCATATTGGTTCCTGTCCTCATTGGGGCTCACAATCTAAATTCACCTATCAGTATGTTTTTGGAGTGTGGGAGGAAACCGGAGTACCCGGAGGAAACCCACGCAAACACGGTGAGAACATACAAACTCATTGCAGATGTTGTCCTTGGTGGGATTTGAACCCAGGACCCCAGCGCTGCAAGGCAACAGTGCTAACCACTGAGTCACTGTGCTGCCCTATTTTATGCCATTTTTCTGCCCTGACTATGCCAGCAACCACTATAGCTGAATGCTATTAATGACAATGTAAATACTCTTTAAGATGACTAATCTGGAAAATAGCAGCTTTTGAACATGTTAGGTCCCCCCCCCGCTGATCAATAACCCGTTAAGAACCATTTTGTTGCACAATCCTCTGGACCTTAACTCTTCACATATAAATGCAAAGTGGAGGAATTTTGTGGCAAACCAAGTGCACCATCAGGGCAATTAACCCTTTTAGTGCTAAAGGGGTAAGCAATGCATTGCAAAGCAATGCATTGTCTACCCCTCTGGCACTCAAAGGGTTAAACATTAACGGGGCTTTTAACTGCCTGGAATGCAATAATACCACCACCACCAGGAGCACAGATCAGCAGCCTGTGCCTGTAGCTACTGCTGCCAGTATGCCTTCTTCAGGTCGCCAAGAAATGGCAAGTGTGACATTAAGGGACCCTCTGTCACATTGCTCGTCACCTCCTCCAACCAGGAGTGAGGTGTCTGTAATAGAGCAGCGATAGCACAGAGGGACTAGTGGTGGTGGTGATGATGCTGGAGAAACTGGGGTGGAAGAGATATTGATGGCCTTTTTAGCAGAAACTGAGAAGGAATGGGAGACAGGGATGAGGATGGGCATCACCACCACCACCAGTAGTGAGATTTTGGAATTTGCAGAATTTGCAACTGCTCTAATTCTTGCTGCTGCTGCTGAGTTGCAAGGGCAGCAGGATTCTGAGGAGCAGACAAGTTTGACAAAGACCACTGCGGACACAGTGGGAATGGGGTCAGCAAGTGATGCAGGACTAGGACAGATTCCACTTGCCAGCAGCAGCAATACTCCTGGTCCTAGTTGCAGTGCTGATTCTAAGGCAGTAGCAGCAACATCATCCTCTGCCCCAGGCGGTGAAGGGGAATGTGGAGGAGAAAAGAGGCCATTCTTCTTCACCTTTCACCTACCCCCTGAAGTCATGGGTGTGGGATTATTTTTCTCTTGGAGCAGGCACAGTACAGTTATCAATAACAACAACACTGTACACCATTTCTGACAAGTCAATGAAAAGGGTAAAGGAGGGAATGCACCTTGGCATAACCGCCCTGATAACACACATGAAACACAGAGACACCATGATATTTATGTGAAACATGTTAAAGCCAAACACCCACCACACTTTTCTGACAGGCAACAAGAGGCAGGGTGGAGAACAGAGAAACTCAGGCAGAGGCTGCAAGTTAGAAGATGAGCAAAACAACTAGCTCGCCATCACCTTCTAGATCTACAGTAACTGCATCTCCTGCCAATCTACCTCGTTCATCAATACCTCCCCCACCAAGTGATAGCCATTCAGTAGATGTCAGGATGTGGCAGTTTATCATTCCCAGCCCTTCCCTTATTTATACTGTGCACAGTGCAGTTGATGATGTGAGAGACACAGTTCCTGTTCTCAAGGGAACATTTTCTATTCTCAACACACCCATGATTTTGGAGGAGGGGTAGGTGCAGAATTATTGGCAACTTCTTCGTTTCTCCGCATATACCTGAAGTGATGGGGGCTAGTTATGGTGCTGCTGCTGCCTCAGGTGCATCACTGGAGCTAGTAGTGGAAAGTAGAACCTTCATGTTTTTGATCCCATACCCTTTGAGCTGCCTAATTGTCCTGCTGCTTAAACAACTCAGCAGCAAAAACAGCAGTCGCAAATTCTGCATCTACAGCAGGGCATTTGACAATGGCCAGTGGCCACTGTCGAACATGACATAGCCTGCTGGCACTCAGCTAGTAGGGCATTTTTTATTTTTCCTCAGGGTTTGTTCTTTAAAAAAAAAAAAAAAAACAAATTGGAGGGGGGCTTATTTCTAACAAGCTTAAGACGTACAAGTCATTGTTTCCTCAGGGCTTGGGCCTCTAACAACAAGTTCTACAAATAATCCCTTACAAAATACTCTGTCACATCAAGTAACAGTCTACCCCAGTAGCAGCTTAAGTCTGGCGGTCCCTGTCTCTATCACTTTACATACAAATTTCTTAACTACCCCCCAATCTCAGTAAACATCCCCCCCCAAAAAAATTCCTTGCTTCGCTGATTCTTTCCCCACACTCCACCAACACAGGCACCTCATGCCCCTTTTATATTATGTCTTTGGGAAATAATATATTTGTTATGTGTTGTGTAAATTCATTGTTCCCATTGATTTCAATGGAATGAGCTAGGCTAAAAATTGGAAAAGCTGCACTTTTCACTTGAAATTATTTGCCAAGTGGGAAGTGCCGTTATTTGCAGATTTTAGTTTGAGGTGAAAATTTTCACCCATCCCTAGTCTTTAAGGGTGATCCAACTCCAGAACGTTAAGGGGTTAAGCACTAGTAAATATCAGTAACTTAAGCAAATCCTTTAGAATGACTGTTCCACTGATACACCGCACTGTTGGGGGGGTTCTAAAGGCAGGTTTGCTCGCAATTGGTATAACCAATAAAGATAACATATAAAATGGTGCTTTGTGAGACCAGAACATATGACAGGCTTATAATAAATGGATACCCAAAGCTAGTTCAAGGAAAAACATCTGAGTATATATAATGAATTTGGCCAAACATGTCTTTTTCTATTTGTACCAGACAAAAACAACAATGTGTTGCATCCTTTCTGGCACTCAAAGGGTTAATAATAATGATTTGAGAAATGATGGGACAATAGGGGCAAATAATCATTCACAAATTTCCAATTATTTAAAGTGGATATACCACCTTAAAAAAATTTTGACCATAGGTTTACTTACTAAAGTATCATTAGGGAAGCTGTTTTTTTGTAATGTAAGTACTTTTGCAGATATTCTATTTTCTGTGCTGTGCACTTCCTCATAATGTGCACAGCACAGTTCGTCTTCTCCTCCCACCTCCCTCCCAGATGCCCCAGGGAGCGCGTTACCACTTCCCTTCGGTGTGCTGTGAATAGCTTCTATCGTTATAGCAAACACCAGGTAGCATTATACTGAAGTTGCAACCTCAGTATAATGTTAACCGGAGCTTAATGTAACGACACAAGACATTCACAGCACACCGAAGGGAAAAGTGAACGTGCTCCCTGGGGACAGCTTTCCTAATAATACTTTAGTAAGAAAATCCATGGTCAAAAATGTTTTAAGGTGATACATCCCCTTTAACATTTTTCTTGAACGAGGAGAAGCTAATGAATGCAGTAAGAAAATAGGCATTTATTTGCGTTTCTACAATTTCAAAAGAAATGAATTCTTTGAAAATGATGGAACAGCCTGCAACTCTCATTAGCTACTGAATCTAAGTAAAAATTGGTATCCCATTAGCATGAGTTGACACTGTAGTTGTAGCAGAAGCATAAAACTATACATCTACAATCTCTGATTCTTCTTATATTTTATTCAAACATGACTTGCCTGTACTAAAATGGTTGTGCCAACTACCGAAATGAAGAAAAAGTAGACAAATCATACCATTTTGGAAAGAAGATAAACTACTACATCAAATGAAGGGTCACTTGCCTTTCCACCCCTTACTTGGTATGCCTAAATGTTTCCAGAAAAAGGAACGTTAAAAAAAAAAAATAGCTTTTTTTAACCTTCCACTCCTTGTACTAAAATCTTTGAAAACCTATGTTATATTTTTTCCTTTAGAGCCACTTTCTGAAGGCATTTGTGTACACCAGACTAGACGGTGAAAGGCGAGTGGCCACTCATTTGATGCAGTGTGATATCTACTTTCAGGATATCTATAATTTTCACTGTTAACATAAATGTTTTTATGACCTCATAGCTTGTCACCTAATGCAAAACTTAGTTTTTGTGAGGTGCCATGAAAATGCTAGTGTTTATTTGCCCAATAAGTTGCAGTTAGTTTGCTCCAAAATGGCTTCACTCCTTCTTATAATGGTATCCAATGCACTGCGTTGAAATGTGTGAGATATGGCACTCAAAGGGTTATATCAGACCCTATGACGTAATTACAGTAGAAATTACTGTCTGAAAATAACCCCAGGACACAGCACCTGGATGCAGCATTTTGCAAACACATGAGAACAGCTGTGACGGTGCTACAGGATGTCTGAGTGCAGGGAAATACATTATGTACAAACTGGAAATTTTGCTGACGTTTACATAAAATAATGGTGAATGCTGTAAAATATTGTTGAATTTTATAATTTTAAATTGCAACATAAGAAATCTTTGCTATAACTTTAACACTTTGGGTGCCAGTGGGGTGTCCAACACATTAAGAAGCAATGAGCTGGCACCCCTTTGGCACCCAAAGAGTTTAGCACATAAATTCTTTGTGATACAGGAATGAGCGTTTAAAGGGATAGTGATGTTTCATAATAAAAGCGGCTCTAATTAATCATCATAGTATTTGGACTTTGGAGAGTGTTATTTCAATTCTGTCAGAGTTATAGTTCAAGAGTAATTCAATTACAAAGTGTCCCCCTCCCTCCCCTTTTACTGATGTAACACTGTTCAGCCAGATCAGAAGGGAGGTGTCCAGGTAGACTGCAGAGAGGGACAATCTTCAATTAAGATAAGGGAAAAACCTGAAAAGCTTGTCAAGGGGGGGCAGGGCTTTCATTGTTTTCATAGGAAGAAGATTGTCCCCTGCTGTTATCTGTCTGGTCTATGAACTTCATTCCACATCTGAGAAGAAATGGCTTACACTAGGTAAAAGGGGAGGGAGGGGAAACTTTACTTGCTAATATCTCTCAAACCATAAAGGTTTGAGAGATAAGACATATCATACTTCATGTTTTTTTAATTCCTACAAAATAAAATAAAGATAAAACGAAGTATTACTATCCCTTTAAAAGGGGAAGTAACACCTCTTAATGGGATAGTAATACCTCTAATAAAGTACAGCTCCCAGTCTTCTTTATTCTAGTTTTGGCACGTATCGGTATATTTCAATATTAACAGGCTTTTCGTTCAAGCGCAATTGAATACAAAGGGATCCCCCCTCCCACCCCTTTCCCCTTCATCACTCTGCCTCTCAGGCTGGTCTGGATGGAGAGAGGCGAGGGACTGTCTTCAGTAAGCATAAGGAAAATCCTGGCCTACTTCCTCTAGGGGGCAGGGTTTTCCTTATACTTACTGAGTGAAGACTGTCCCTCACTGCATCCTGTCCAGTTCCACAAACAGACTCCACAAATGATGGAAGGCAGCCAGAAGGGGTGGGAGGGGGATCCTTTCAGATTCAATTACACTTGAACTACAAACCTGTTAGTATTGAAATATAGCGCTACATGCTAAAAATAGAATAAAGAAGACTCTGAACTGCACTTTATTAGAAGTATTACTATCCCTTTAATAATAACCACCACTTGCTGTGCTGTGATCCAAGACCGGAGCCGTCATTGTCAGCCTTTCCCCCATTGAGCGCTTAGTACTTAGGATAGCTCACATGTGCTGTTGAAGAGAATGAAATGGATCTGGTCCTCTTGTGTGTTAAAAAAAACCTTGGTCCTTAAGGGGTTAAAGGACCAGCGGTGTGTGCAATGCATTATGATAATTGTTATAATTATCAGGAGCAGCAGGCTGTGTTTGTACCCTGTGGTCCTACTAGCTACTGACATGTCTGCCTCCATACATATGTTCCAGGACTGATTGAATATGTTAACAAGAAGAAAGAGGGGTGTGTCCATTCGTGTAATATTATTATCATAAAGTAACAAAATGTAATGCTTCAAATGTACTCACATGAAGATGTGGTCAGCAAGGGGATATCCAGAGCTGACAAACAAGCCAATGGGGAATCACATCACCTGCAGTTGGTGAATCCCAAACTGTTGTAGCTACACCACGTCAAGTAGAATAAAGATCTGATAGTTCAAAAATAATCTAAATATCCTATATAATAATTCGCTAAAACGTATGTAACGCCACAATCATGCACAGTAGAGACTTCTGCGCATGCTGCAGTCATGCGCAGTAGAGACTGCTAGTGACGAGGCTGATACACAGCAGGGCGCTCAGAAGGAGCATCCCGCTCTGTATCAGCCGCAGCGCGGGCAGTCTCTACTGAGCATGACTGCACCGCAACCGGCTGGCACTGTATCAGCCGCAGTGAGGGCAGTTTCTACTGTGCATGACTGCCCCACGACCGGCTGGCACTGTATCAGCCGCGGCGAGGGCAGTCTCTACTGTGCATGACTGCACCGTGACCGGCTGGCACTGTATCAGCCGCGGCGAGGGCAGTTTCTACTGTGCATGACTGCCCCACGACCGGCTGCCAGTGGCACTGTGGCCTGTGTAACGGGCTCTTCAACTAGCATTTAATAAAAGTAAATAAAAAGTATAACAAATTGTGAGTTGAAAACAGTACATATCAATATGTTTAACGTGTTTCGTAGATCAACCACTTTCACAAAGTGACAATATCTGTATATGTCCATCAGCCTCCCACAAATGGTTATATAAATACATGGGCTAACTACATGATCAGAGGAGTAAGATGTATCAGGTACCAATCAAAAAGCTAGAATAAGAAAAGCTTTCTGAAAGTATACATAATAAAACGCCCCAAATCACAAACTAAATAATTTCACTATCCGTGGAACATAAAACCCCAAAATAACGAGAGAGACTGGCACACATATACAGAAAGTGAGCAAATCTCCAGCCAAGGACAGATGGATAATAATCCTCATTGCAATACAGCATCAACCACTCAAAGAATGACAGGGTAAAGGTTCCCAGCCAAACAGTATAGCGGACTATGCTCCTCCACAAATCGGAAATTATAAACAAAATATAAATCTATGGCTATAGCAGCTATAAAAAGAAAAAAAAATTATATAAAAAAATGAAATAAAGTCATAATTAAAATGAAACAAACAAGAGATATGCTTTTTATATATAGTAACAAACCTATATAAATATCCTTCTAACATAAAGTGGTAGAATGCGTCGCTCACTGTGAGCTGTAACCAGGGGCGGACTGACAGGACCCAGGGCCCCTGGTCCAAAAAGAGGTCTGGGCCCCCTGCAGAAATCTCCACATTGCCCCTTTACCTCCACATTGCCCCTTCCACAATGCCCCTTTCATCTCCACAATGCCCCTTCCACAATGCCCCCTTCATCTCCACAATGCCCCTTCCACAATGCCCCCTTCATCTCCACAATGCCCCTATCTCCACATTGCCCCCTTCATCTCCACAATGCCCCCTTCACCTCCACAATGCCCCTATCTCCACATTGCCCCCTTCATCTCCACAATGCCCCTTCCACAATGCCCCCTTCATCTCCACAATGCCCCTATCTCCACATTGCCCCCTTCATCTCCACAATGCCTCTATCTCCACATTGCCTCTTCATCTCCACAATGCCCCTTCCACAATGCCCCCTTCATCTCCACATTGCCCCTTCCACAATGCCCCCTTCATCTCTACAATGCCCCTATCTCCACATTGCCCCTTCATCTCCACAATGACCCTTCCACAATGCCCCCTTCATCTCCACATTGCCCCTTCCACAATGCCCCTTTCATCTCCACAATGCCCCTTCCACAACGCCCCCTTCATCTCCACAATGCCCCTATCTCCACATTGCCCCCTTCATCTCCACAATGCCCCTATCTCCACATTGCCCCCTTCATCTCCACAATGCCCCTATCTCCACATTGCCCCCTTCATCTCCACAATGCCTCTATCTCCACATTGCCTCTTCATCTCCACAATGCCCCTTCCACAATGCCCCCTTCATCACCACAATGCCCATATGGTCAGTCCGCCCCTGGCTGTAACCGCACATGGGCAGTAGAGAGCCTCTACTGTGCATGTGTGGTTTCGCACACTGGGAGCTTCGCCGTGAGCCATCTGGAGCTCCCTGCTAAGAACGCGCTGTCCCACTCTGGACGGGTCACGTCCTGTCTTTGCTCCCAGCACCAGGGCAGCTGGGTGCACTTTAGCCCATGTATACGGGCTTTCATACTAGTACATTTATAAATATATGGGATTTTTTTTCTCTTGTGTCTAATACATACTCCCCACTTCACATAAGGTGAAAAGGGGCCAAATTTTGCTTTGGCTAAAATAAAATAGTGGTGACTTTGAAAGGTCTTTAAAAATCTCCTAAACTGTACCAAGGTTATAGGTTCTCTTTAAATAATAATCAGTCTGATACTCGGCAGTAGCTACACCACGACTGTACTACACAACTGTAGTAACTGTCCTCCAGAGACTTTAGGAATCAAAGGTGAAAGGCGATGTACTGTGGAAATAAAACCAAATGCTTATGATAGTAATAAAGAAATCCTTGACATTAAATCCATCTGTGAATCACACATGATAATAACTGGAGATGACATTCCAGAACTAAAGATGAAGTAAATTGTCTGCTCAGTTCACTGCTGTCAAAACGGTCAAGAAAACACACATTTTGGGGAATACCATCTGCACCATAGGGGAAAATAAAAATTCCCTTTGATTCAAATGAGACTTTTAATATATCCATTTAAATCAATGGAAATTTGGGAGCTGGAGCCCAGTGGTGCACTTGGTTTGCTCCAAAATTGCTTTAGATCTTATTAAATATATCGCAATTGCTGTGTCTGATTAGCTCAGTTCATCTACTTTATATAAGATTGATATTTTGTACAAAATGGAAGGTCTTTATGACCCAAAACACTTTGTATGAAATGGGCTGTTTTGTTTTGCATTAAATTAATTGATAAAGATACTTAATAACCAATAAAAGATAAAAACTATTACCAGTAAGTGATGTCCATGAAAAAAGGTTAATTCAACAGCTAAAACTGAAAATGAGAGAAATATTGCAAATGAGAGCAAGAACAATCCTAAAGAATTCTACAAGTATATTAATAACAAAAAAGTTAAGGTTGATATTGGTGTTATTAATGCTGAGACAAGTGAATTTGATTAGTGAGGATAAGGCTATGGCTGACACCCTAAGTACATTTTTTTTGCTTTTGTACATACAAAGGAAGCAACAATGACAGCCTATGGGCAGACAAAACCACAGAATTTCCTCCATCATCTACATGGATTACTGAGGACAAAGTCCAAAAGAGACTGGAAAAGATTATTGTGTATAAAGCACCTGGATCTGATGGTATACAATCAAGGGTACTTATGGACTTCGTTGAGTAATATAAAGACCATTATAATTAATATTTTTATTCACTTTCATCAGAAATAGTGCCCTGTCATTGGAGGAATGCTGATGTAGCTTCCATTGTTCAAAAAGGGAGCAAGATCCAAACCAGGAAATTATAGACCTGTGAGCTTTACTTCCATAGTGAGTATGACGCTAGAAGGTTTGCTAACTGTCAGTATTCAGAACTATGTGAAGATAAACAATATTATTAGTAGGAATCAGCATGGTTTTATGAAGTATAGATCATGTTAGTCTAATTTACTTGCATTTTATGAAAGAGTAAGTAGTAATTTGGACAAGGGAATTGCTGTTGATTTAGTATATTTGGATTTTGCAAACGCCTTTGATACAGTGCCTCACAACAGGTTATTGCATAAATTAAAATGCTTCAGTTTGGGAGGTGTTATCTGTACATGGATTGAGAACTGGTTAATGGCAGAGAGTTGTTCTAAAATTGCTCTCTTATTCCCCTTTCCCTTCATGATTTGTTCCAAATCAGGAAGTTATGCACTAAGGTGTGATAAAGAGGGGATAATCTGGAGATAGCTTCTCCAGTGATATCACTTCTCAAATTCCTATGTTATTCTATGCAGCCATGCACTAAGATCTCCATGCTGGAGACATCTTACTGTACTGGCTCCATAGAATAACATCGAAATTGGAGAAGTGCTATCATTGGAGAAGTTGAGGGAGATTCACTAAGCGTTGATAAAGAGGTGATAATGTGGAGATGACTTCTCCAGTCTACCACTTCTCCAATTCCTATGTTATTCTATGGAGACTATGCACTAAGATTTCTTTAACTTTGGAGATGTTAGTTAATAACATAGGAACTTGAGAAGTGATATCACTGGAGAAGTCATCTCTGCTTTATATCCACTTTATCACCTCTTTATCACGCCTTAGTGCATCTCCACCCAATTCTGATGGAGTCAAAATTTTCTTTGTGTCCTACAAATTGCAGTTGTTTCGTTCGTCCGTAATGGCAAACATTTTTAGTGGAATTGACTCTTTGTAAAATAAAACAGGTGATTTTGAAAGAGCTTTCAAATTCTTCTATATTTGTTAGCAATTTTTCATTTACAGTGTTAGCATCTGGTTGGCATGCCTTCCAGATAGGCATTAACCCTTTGAGTGCCAGAGGAGTACAGCAATGCACTGGGTACCCCTTGGCACTCGAAGGGTTATAACCATCAAACAAAACTATACTATAAAATAATTCGCTAAGAATGTTTGTCAGAAGCCGTCATGCACAGTAGAGATGGCTGTGCACGCTGCAGTCATGCACAGAGGAGACTGCTCGCACTGTGGCTTATAACGGAGCGGTGCGCTCCAAATTCAGACTGTAGTTCTCTCTGCACACAGAAGGTGTGCAGAGAGGACTAATGTCTGAATTCGGAGCAACCCGCTCTGCTATCAGCCGCAGCGCTTTCGAGCAGTCAGTATGACTGCTGCGCTGCCTTTGTTGGCCCATGTACACAAGCTTTAAAACTAGTTTTTCAATATTTCAGAAACTGTTGTTTGACATTAGCAAATGGCAAAAATAAAGTTTTTGAAAGCTCCACTTTAAGTTTGACTATAAATAAAGAGATAGTAATGTTTCACAAAAACAGCAGGACCAATTCATCTTCATAGTGTTTGAGCCATAGAGAGTGCTATTTCAATACTGTGAGAGTTGTAGTTCAAGAGTAATTGAAGGATAAAATTTCCCCCTCCTGCCCCTTTTACCTAGTGTAAGCCATCTCTTCACAGATATGGAATCTGGTTGCTAGACCAAACAGATAACGGCAGGGGACAATCTTCTTCCTATGAGAACAATTAAAGCCCTGCCCCCCTTGATAGGTTTTCCCTTATCTTAAGTGAAGATTGTTCCTCTCTGCAATCTACCTGGGCACCTCCCTTCTGCTCTGGCTGAGCAGTCTTACATCAGTAAAAGGGGTGGGAGGGGGATACTTTATCATTACTCTTGTACTACAACTCTGACAGTACTGAAATAACACTCTCCAAGGTCCAAATACTATGATGATTAATTAGAGTTGCTTTTATTATGAAACATTACTAACCCTTTAAATTTGGTTCACCAATGGACAACAGAAAGACAGGAGAGGAAATCCTCCAAAAATATATTTGATTTCTGCTGTAAACTTCTGAATTTTCACAGAGATGAGAAGACCTTGACGGGTTTCATAAGTTTTTTTTTTTTTATTTAAACACATCATTAGGAAGCAAAATAACAGATAGAAAACACAATGATACATCTATGATTACTACCAAAAGGACCGGACTGATGAATAAAGTCATGTTTTTAAAATGTTTTCTTTTTTGAATATATGAAAGAGAAAATTGTGAACACAACTGGAAGAAAAAGCACCATTCATGGGGGTATTATGTATAGTACATGAATGAATGAATATGTTTATTTATATAACGCCACAAGTGTACAGATCGCTTTAGAATTGAAGAGTTTGACAATACAGGGTTACAAGTGCTTTGCAAAGTGAAACATTGGGTGCGAGGTCCCTGCCCGAAAGCTTACAATCTATAGTGGTAATGGGAGACATACAGAAACATAAACGTCAAGTGCTGAATACAGTGCTAGAGTTCTGGTTAGGATATGGGACATAAAGTAAATAATTTATAAAGAGCCTAAGTTGTACAAAGTCAGTGCCATGTAACACGTATAAGTTTTGTACATACACATTTAGGACTGCTAAAAAAAAATTCCCACTGAACTGAATGTAACTTAAAGTGGATCTATCACATATAGATATCTAATGCTCATTAGATAGAACATTTAGCGAAAAAGTTAAACATGCTAGTCATTTTTGAAATAAACCCGTTATCTGCGCAAAAATTCAAGTTTAAAAGGCACCCAGCAGCCTACTTCTGCTTGCCGCTGCAGCAAGCTTCTTGCCGCTGAGAGGCTGCTCCCGTCCCACTACCCAGCATCCTCCGATGATGGAGGATGTCTGTTTCTAAGCTGGAGCGAGATCGATATCTAGCCAATGAGATTGCTCCAGCTTAGAGACAGACATCCTCCGTCATGGGAGGATGCTGGGTAGTGGGACGGGAGCAGCCTCTGTGCGGCAAGCAGCTTTCCACATCAGCAAGTGGAAGTAGGCTGCTGGGCACCTTTTAAACTTGAATTTGTGCGTAGATAATGTTTTGTTTTTTTTTCAAAAATGACTAACATATTAAACTTTTTCGCTAATTGCTCTATCTCATGAGCATTAGATATCTATATGTGATAGATACACTTTAACCTTCCCAGAATTAGAAAAAAATAGCCTAAACTACTGCCAGTTAGTAAAGTGGACCTGTCACCTACCAGCTTTTAGTCTCAGTAACCAAATCTCCTACCTTGTTCTCTTTGTTTTTCAATCAGCTAAATAGTTTTAGATAGTTTATTTGATGGAATATCTAATCCATGCAGAACTGTATAAAGCCTGAATATTGAATTACTCACATGTCTTGCTTAGGCTACTAGAAAATCTAATTTTCCACCAGAAGGGTAGACTACATTAACGAGAGAAATAATCATTCATACCCTTTGAGAATGAAGGCTTCCACTGAAGGAAGTTTTGCAAAAGTGCCAGGTCCTCTTACATATCACATAAATTAAAGCGGAACTACCACCTGTTGTAAAGTTTGTCATCTAATTCCCCATCTGGCGACTAACTGCTCAGACTAGCTGCTCAGAATGAGACCCTGCGCCGGGGCTGACAGGCAGTAGAGCGTGCAGACATCCTGCCATAGTGACGTCTTCACGTCTGCGCTGTCAGTCCCAACTGGCTCTAGGAAGCGTTGCTAGGAGCCGTTTCGGCTCCAAATGGGACTGACAGCACAGGCGCGAAGATGTCAATATGGCAAGATGTCTTCTCTCCGTCCTGCCTGTCAGCCCTGGAGCAGGGTCTCGTTCTATTTAACCAGGTAATTATTCTGGCAACTAGCGCTACTGAGCAGCTAGTCGCCAGATGGAGATTTAGATGACAAACTTTAAAACAGGTGGTAGTTCCACTTTAATTCTCTAATGTGTCACATACAAAGTTGTTCTAGCCAACCAAATACCTTTATATATATAAATTGTGTAATAAGATGATTTTGCATGCTCCTTGCTACTTTGTCTCCTAGTAAATCACTTAAAGCAGAACGATCACACAAATTAAAGTTACCCCCAAATAATTATGCACATAACAACAGACATATCCATACTAGTATCATCCGGAATTAGTCCAACATTATACGCAGTAAGCATATTCATACTAGTATTAACAGGAATAATTCCAGCGTTACTGAGAAATCAAATTCGTTCTGAGACGGTCAGCAAGGCATCAGCACAGACATACTGCCAAAGAGAAATCTGCGCGTCTACACTGTCCGTTCTGCTCTCCTCTAGGAGAAGTTGTATTGTTCCTTAAGGTACAGAAAGGGATTGATGGCGCAGGCGCACAAATGCCTCTATAGCAAGCTGCTTGCCTGACAGTCTCAGAATGAGCTGGACTTGTCAATAACGCTGGACTAATTCCGGATGATACTAGTATGGATATGGTTCTCGTTATGTGCATAATTATTTGGGGGTAACTTAAAATTGTCTGATAGTTCTGCTTTAACTTTTATCTTATTAAAATATCATCCTTAGTTTATAGGTCCCCCCACCCCAACAATCCCACCCAAGAACTGAAGCTGTGAAATCAAGAGAGGTAACCAAAAATTCCTGCTTTCATGTCACGCCCACTTGTTCAGCCAGTAGGCATTAGGCTGCCACTGACAGCTTCACCTCTTACAGGAGGTGGGGTGTATACATAGGGCTACACTGCAAGTTTATAATGCTGCTACTGTCAGGGGTGTGAATAACCAAAGCCAAAGCTTTAACCCTTTCAGTGCCAGGGGGGTATCCATTGCTTACAATGCGTTGGATACCCCTCTGGCACTGAAAGGGTTAACTTTTTTTTTTTTTTTTTTTTTTTTAAGTTTAAATATCGGTTTTTTTTACATTTTTTGGTACAAAATCTCTGACATTATTTGTTAATAAACATAAAAATTCTATTACCCATCTAATCATCAATTTAAGCTAACAATAATAATAAATTACTTAATAAATAATTAATTGATACATTTCTACTCTACATTAAACAAAATGACCTCTATGACATTTCTAACTGTTCACTAAATTTTGTTAAAACTGGAGGATTTTACTCTAGAGCAGTTAACAGCTATTTATTTGGCACTGATATATATTAACATCCATCAGTCTTATAAAATATGAATATATCCAAAGAATAAAGAGCACCACAGCCTTCCATCTCATCCTGCTTTGGGATGCCTCTATGATATATAATCATGTAAGTACAAGTGCCGCACTTTTTTGGCAAACCAACTTTAAAAGAGGCTTTAATCCCCTGGAATGCTAAGTGGCCTCCAACACATTCAAACCCATGGGAATTGTAACTTGTTTTGGTCACTGTGGTGCAACTGGTTTGCCTCAAAATTGCTCCACTGTATGTTTATTCATTTATTTTTCAGATGTGGCAAATATAGGCCAAGCAGCTTATGTCTCTATAGCAACACTTGCTTATGTATTATAAAGTGCATTGTATGGTATTGGATAGAGATGGCTAAAAAAGTACCCCTTTTTTTGCTTTCATTTTTACAGAAAAGACACAATTTGGTGCTTTTTGTGTGGAAATTCCCACACATTGAAAATGAATAACATTTCTGCCTTCACGCTATCGCTGTTGAATTTCTCATCAGAATGATGCCATTTCCTGTCCATGTTTTCAATGGTCAAGAAAATTCCCACCTCAGTACTGTGGAAATTGAGAACTTCCCCCATGCTGTGAGGTGTAATTATGACAGAAATGTAGAAGAAGAAGGAGCTATAGAGAGAGAAAGTAAAATTTGTTTGGAGTAATTGAGAAGTCCGGGAGCAATAGAACCATCAGTATACCGTTTGTTGTTGGTTTTTGCTGCACTGCAGTCCTGTGTGACAAAAAATAGTAAAAGCAGATGGAAGACTGATGATGATGATCATACCTGGGAACTTCTTCTGGACTTCCCAGAGGGGGAAGTCCTGTGGTGCTGTTGGGGGTGATGAATGATGCAACACACTTCAAAGTAGACGGGGCTTAATCACGAGTGGGGAGTGGGGCTTTAGAAACAGTAAAAAACTAGGTCAAATACACTGGGGACAGAGGGGAAGTGGGAGGGAAATGGGAGGAACATACAGGGCAAGTGCATAAGTGAGAAGCGTTTCACTAGAAACTCCCCACATCCAGAGGAATCAGCCTCTGCCCCGGAGACTCGGTAATGAAGAGTGAAAACCGGAATCTCCGGGGCAAATCCGGAGAGTTCCCAGCTATGCTGATGATATGGAGGAATCTCACAGCAGTCCTATTAGTAGCAGCAATGGTCAAAAGAGACCACCAGAAGATAGTGCTGCCACCACCCCAATCACATTGTCTGTGGCTATCACAGTGCCCATGATCCATCATCCATGGCATACCTGCCTTTCCCCACTTGAGACTTGGCAGCAGCGTGTCTGGTCGCTACCTGGCTATTGACTTCCTGTTTGCATACTCGCGTCACTACAGTTCGCTCGCTATTTTGTAGACTCAGCCTAATTGGCTGATTCATGGTCCGCCTCTCCGGTAGGCCTTATATGCGGCTTTCAGACCTAGCTTCAGTGCCCTTTCGTGGTGTATCTGAGTATTACTTGTATTCTGCTTTTCGTTGTAACTCGTTCTGGCTGCTGATTCCAATTCGTGTACGACCCTTGGCTCCGTCTGACTACCCGATTTGTGCCTGAACTTCTGGCCTTGTCTGACTACCCAATCCGTGCTCGATCCCTGGCTCCGTCTCACTACTCGATCCATGTATGACCCCTGGCCTGGCTGACTACCCGCTCCACGCTAAGTACTGTGGCTCTGTATGACTACCCGATACGTGTATGACCTTGGCTTTGTCTGACTCCACTTATCTTGTACCTTAGGCCTTGTTCGCTCTCCATGCAGGTCTCTGGGCCTGGTCTCTGCCACCATACTACTCCGTGTTTGTCTTTACCAATAGGCCTTGTAGAGATCTGGTCTTACTGGTATCCTGCTTGGACCCTAGCGTCCTAGGGTGTTGTGTCAGATTGCTGTGGATCCTAGCATTCTAGGGTATCACGTCTCTGTTCACCCTAGCGTTCTAGGGTAGAGACTGGCCGCTTGCCAACCTGCTCCATCTCAGGTGGCTCCCAGTAACTTAGGCTAGGTTCTCTTCCTTGCTCATGGTTCCAGTATTTCGGGCTAAGTTCAGTGTCAGCTCCTGGGTAGTGGACTGTACCACTGTCTCCACTACCTGACCCCGGGAAAGGTTGGGGAAGTGCTTATTTGCTATTATATGTATTATATCTTTTAATAAAGTGGTGTTGATCTTAACTGTACCTGTCAGAGTCTTTGTCTAAACTGCCGTGACAGTGGCTCAGAGATGCCAGAGCCCCCCCCAACAGCAAACACTGTTGTCTCCGCTAGTGCTGCCATAGAGGTATAACACGTGAAAAAAGTCATGTGTTTTCTACAAAAGAATATCTTTTTGCAGTTCCACATTTTTAAGAATTCAGTATGTATGGGTTGGGAGCACATTGAAGAAGAACCTGGGAAATGTCATTGTGGTCACATGTGCTTTGTGATTGGACAACAGCAGTAGGATACATGGTTTAAGTGGCAGATGTGTGATGTTTGACACAATAACACACACTGATTTAAAAACACACTGAATGTCACAAATGGGACTCCTATTCATGCAAGCAAATTAGAAAATCTAAAATGCTTGCGCATTAACCTTGACATTATTTCACTAAGTTGTCTGTTCAATTTGCAGTTTATGATGTGTATCAACTAAATAGTGCCATGAACAAAGTGGCAGATGGGGAGGTGAACATTTAGTACTGCAGTTTACCAATAGGGGCTGATATACTAAAAAGGTCTGGAGTAATTCTGTGAGTGCAGTTCATTCATTCGTTCAACTACAAATGTACGTATACAGCTTTGGCATCTTGCACCTGGGCCACCTTATCCATTCGAAAAAGAAGAGTGCACAGCTTTTGTCATATATATATATATATATATATATATATATATATATATAATGTTTTTGTTTGTTTTATATATTAAGTGTTACTATCTATTTCAAGGATTTGTTAAAGCGAGGACTTGACAATTGGCATCGTATTCAGAAAGCAACAGGGGAGTCATTCTGGAACTGGGGACAATGAAAATTCCGGTGCGGTGGATAAGTAAACACTCCCCAATGATTTTGATAGGGTTTAACCCCTTCAGTGCTCGAAAGGTCTCCAGTGCATTGCTTTACAATGCATTGGATACCTCTCTAGCATTCAAGGGGGTTAAAAACAAAATTTAAATCAATGCTAAAATGTATGTGTCCCCTATGGTACAGCTAGTTTGTCCTTTATCCAATTTGTTGCCATTCAAACACAGGATGAGATATAAATGTCCTTTTTCATGTTTTCTGTTTGGACATTGAAGTCTCGCTATATAGGAAACACAATTTGAAATGCTGAAGGTAGAATTACAAAGCATTGCCCAGCATGATCCATTGAGTATATTCCCAAAAGCCCTGGAGGTGGGATAAGGAGAGACACATATCTTTCCCAGTTCAATGCATGCTGGGTTTGTTACATAAAGCACATGCAGCCCTAATGAGCAATTTAAATTGTCCTTTCAGTTCAGCAGCTGGATATGTTCATCAGACCTTAGCTCTACAAACAAATGTCATTGGATGAATTATGTTTTTTTTTTCTCCTTATTTTATATTTCTTTTTTTCACTTATTTTTTATAGAGAAGCTACAACTCTGCTTTATGCTATTTCCATAATGAAATTCCTTCTGTCAAGCTAAATACAGTCTCTATTAGGATACCCACACGTGTGAAATAATGTTACCTTATATTATCCCTTTGTATACCAGAGAGGTGATCAATGAACATTCAGACTGTTAAAGTAATAGCAGTCACATTTCCATTTCCAGAGATAACCTATTTTTATAATCTATGGAATTTTTCAAAAGCAAGCCATTTAAATTCAAAATTTGCTATTTTGTTATCAATGTTTGTATTTTTTAACCCCTTAACGCCCGATGATGTACATGTTTGTCGTGAGCGGAAGTCCCAGGTGGACAGAGGACATACATGTACGTCCCGGAAATCATTTAAAAAAATGTTTGGTGGGCGTTAAGTGCCGGCCGCATGCGCGCGAGGCCAATCACTAAGGGGTTAATGTGAATTTTTATTTCCTATGGCCACCGAACAACATCTACCTAATGGGTTATTCACTTAAAAATTGTCACTTATTGATGCATACCAGCTATTTTCAGCCTTCAAGTATGATGTCTGATCCCAGCCATGACAACCCCAAAGCAAAAGGATGTCCCTCCATGACTGAGGTGATACCTTTAAATTTCTGACACGCACTATTCAGCCAGGGAAGATCTCCTGGCCAGCCCACTTCTCATCAGTTCTGAGCTGTTTGATTGGCTGATATAAACATTGTAGTGTCTGTTGAACCCAACTAGTCCTCAACCACCAATATGATAGAGGGTTATTTGACTCCTAGACCCCCCTTACCGATTAGGAGAGGTTGTTGGTCAAAAGAGTTTTAATAATACCCCCGTATCCCCCAACTGTAAAGTGTGTATTAACCTTTTAAGCCAAATACCAAAGGGATGGTCCCCACCATACATACTTCATTGCTTTCCACAGCACAGCCTAGGTGATCCTCTAGGAAGAGAAACTGGAGGTTAAAGGGATAGTAATGTTTCACAAAAACAGCAGCTCCAAACAAATCTGTAATATATTATATATACATTTTTTTGTCTTCAAGAAGTCCTGTGAGTACAGTTCATGCTGCGAGTACAGTTCATTCAACTACAAATGTAATATCCTCCTTGTCAGAGACATTGCCATGATGGGGAGGAAATGGTTAATTTTTCTTTTAAACCAATTTCTCTAAAAAGCTGTGTTTTAAAATGTGTTTAAATTACCTCATGTAACAGAGACAATGAGCCTCTCTTCCTCATCAGAGGGGGTAAATATTTGGGAGACTTAAATGGTGATTGATATAGAATTGCAGACAACCACAGTCTCAAGCAGTAAAACAGAGACATACTCCCCTATGGGAAGTCTAGCAGGGTGACATAATTATGTGACGTAGGGTCAAGGTTCACATTTCAAATTTTTGTAAGAACCCAGGCAGGTATCATTTTAGGTGTGAATTTTAATGTAGAGTAATGGCGCCATCTATAGATTACATGGTGTTATTACTAATGCTTTGGAATTTTTCCATAATTTATTCTGATGTCACTGCATAATGAGATGGCTTTTTAACCAGTCAGAGCAGATTTTGATAAGAGGAATTTTATATTATAAATATGCAAGTTTAGAGAGAAACAGTTCTTTCCTCTTGAATCTTGGCTGTTTTTTTCCTCTTGGTTCCTGGCTCTTCAATTCCTGCTATATACCGGGCTGCCTGCTAAAGAAATCCCAAGAAATCCACACTGGACTGGTAACTATATATTTTCCTTATTTAAATTCTGACAAATTCAGAATCAAATATATTTCTTCTATATTTGAAGAGACTTAATTTTTCTTATATGTCTTAATTGGACTGGCCAAACATTTGGGATCAATTATAATAAGCTATATTAGCTGTAGTAATTCTGAATTAAGCAGAATTCATTAATTTATTGATAAATTGTTATATTTTGCCAGATAAGTGTAATATAGCTAAATAGCTTGGTTTATATATTAGTTAATATAATTCTTGGTATTTCAAGAATAATATACTGTGTTTCTGGAAAGGTTATAATAACTAATATTTGATCTGGAGAATTCTTTGAATTCATTTATTAACCTTTAACGGCTATTTATCTATTTACTTTGAGGTGTTTCTTGGATTTCTTTGTGTATGTTTTGGGTCTAAACTTTTGTACAGTGAAAAGTTTTTAACCCCTTAAGGACCGGTGGTCACGGGACATTTCCGTCCCATAATGACCGCATAGGGGCACTTTGACGCGCCGGTACACATGACCTGTCACGTGTATCGGCGCGTCACTATGGGGCTTGAAAGAGATCGCTCCGATCTTGGAGCGGTCTATTTCATGCCCTATTTTTACTTACAGCGCTCCCAGTAGAGCGCTGTAAGTAAAAAGTATGTGACGTACCATGACCGTCATCAGTCCTTGAGTAGTTCAAGGACCGTGACGGTCCTGGTACGTCAAGGGTCCCTAAGGGGTTAAACTCTCACTACACAAAAGAAGCTGCCATCTTGGGTGTGGCATCCTATCTTAATGGATTAACCTTTGTGGATTAACCTATGTTGCATGAAGTTTGGTATGCTGTCTAGAACTATATTATTAGATTTGATTCTAAGTCTATTCTTGGTATAATCTATTATTGACTATATTAAATTCAATTTATATGTTTTATTCAGAAGGTATACAATATTTGAAATCAGTACATTATTTAATTATAGTGATATCTATCTGGGATTTTTATTCCAGTTAGTTTCTCTAAAATTTGACTATTGCATATGGTACAAGGAAAATTGTCAGAGGACCTGGCTTCAAATTAAAGTTGACTCATCTGACAATATACCTTAAACCTCAATTAGCATAGTTTATACAGTTTCTGGGGCAGGGGTATTCATATACACTGCTGCCAACTGTATTTTATTAATTGTAAGGATCAATTATCCTTTTCTATGCTGTTGAGTGCAATTATTGTTATCTAATACATCTGAATATACCTATGTGTGGTTAACCCTTTAATTGCTGGTAATCCTAAAGGTGATAATTATGGTTTGAGTTACTATATACCATATCTATTGCAATTGCTGATTACTCATTTATATCATTGTTGTTTACACTTTACATATAGTATATTGTATTTAATAACTCATATATATTTTTGCACACATATGTGGGATTGATTATTTAAATTAATTCTTTACTATGAAGTAGAGTGTCAATACCTAATATAGTGTAAAGTTCTCAAAATTATTTAATATTGTCATTTATCTATTTAAGTGAAGATATACAACCTGATTGGTTCGCTTGTTTTAACCCTTTGGATACCTTCAACATAATTGGTTCGAAATCATATATTATAATTCGCTAAAAAGTTTGTCATGATGCAGTCATGTGCAGTAGAGACTGCCCGTGATGTGGCTGATACGGAGCGGGACACTACAAAGTCAGAGTCAGGTGCGCAGAGAGGACCGCAGTCCGACTTCGGAGTGCCCCGCTCCATATCAGCCGCGGCGTGGATATGCACTGCGACAGGCTGGCTCTTCAACTAGTATTATATATTACAGTTTATCCACCACTGATTGATTCTCCATGTTCATGCGAGGAGATCTTGACATTCTGCACCTTTGGAGGGGGGGTGCCTGAGGACAGATTTGAGAATACCTGGTGTATATTAAAATATTAAATGTATATGCAAAATATTAAAAAGAAGGCGGCAGCTTCTGGCGCAATATCGTTAAGGTGGACCAACATACACCCACCATCACAAGTATGGTGTTCAGAAAAACAAATATGTGCATACTGAAAATGATGCAGGAGGGATATTGTACTGTCCCAGCAACAGTGGATAACCTTTAGATCTGCTCCAGATACTTTGTGGGTTCAGGTTGCTCCTCCATGCAACTCCCCAGGAGTAGAAGACATATACACAAGAGAGTGCCCAATAGTGCCTGTTATCTGACTAGGTTATATGGAATTCAACTGTGAATATACTCAAATAGGTGGAGGTTGGATGAAGACTTCTGTCTACTTCTAGCAATAAAAAAACCTGAGCAGACACAAGTCTAATATCGCTGCAAGTTTTTATTGTTGGAGGTATATTATACGTATTACTTTATGCGATTGCAGATGTGACATGAGTTATTGAACCAGTTTCAACATTAAATTTCCCTTATGGGCTCAGTACAAGTGTCAGAGTTTCACAGAAAATCCATTAAAATCATTGGAATTGGCATCTCATAAAGTGTAATCGTTCAAATGCAGAACACAGGTTTATGAAGAAATATGAAGAAATGGAGTAATTTTAGAAGCCTCACAAATTTCCACTGTTTTAAATGAGAGCTAGCACCTAATAATAATGTCCCACTTACCTTACTATGGCCATAAAATCCTATTGACCCTTATGAACTTTGCCCTTGTGCTATTGTTCAAGAAATAACTTCATTCGGTCTGCAGGTAATACCCATGGAGGTGGACATGACAGTTACTAACAAGACTGCAAGACTTCAAACTTCACCCCAACTGCACATGGCAATCTTAACTGCTTCACTGGGTAACTACTGCTTACAAGGCTGGGCCGCAGCAACACTCTCTCTCTGTCTTTCTCTCTGTGTCTCTCTCTATCTTTGTCTCTGTCTATGTCTCCTTCTCTCTGTCTTCCTCTCTCTTTGTCTCTCTTATCTCTCTCTGTCTCTCTCTCTCTCTCTCTCTCTCTGTGTCTTGTTTATCTGTCTCTCTCTCTGTCTTGTTTATCTATCTGTCTCATTTATCTCTCTCTGTCTGTCTTGTTTATCTCTCTCTGTCTCATTTATCTCTCTCTGTCTGTCTCGTTTATCTCTCTCTGTCTCATTTATCTCTCTCTGTCTGTCTCGTTTATCTCTCTCTGTCTCATTTATCTCTCTCTCTCTGTCTTGTTTATCTCTCTCACTCTCTCCAAACTTTCGTATTTGTTCTGAATCAATTCAGCCAGAAAAAATAATGTTAGAAAGGTAAACTGAACTGATCCACAAAACATATCATGGACATTTAGCTCATCTCCAGTAGGAATAGATGCGTCAGATATGTGGTTGTAGATGCAGTCCTCTAGATTGTCAGAGACTAAACATGGGGATATTTGATCAATACAACAATACACTTTCCTGTCATAATAGGTACAAATGTTCTATGTATTTTTAACAGAATGATTTGTAGTGTGTGTGTGTTTATGTGATTGTTTGTGTGGTCCTGTGTGTGTGTATATGTGTGTAATCCTGTGTGTATATGTGAGAGATCCTGTGTGTGTGTGTGTGTGTATGTATAATCCTGTGTGTATATGTGAGAGATCCTGTGTGTGTATGTGTGTATATTCCTGTGTGTGTATGTGTAATCCAGTGCGTAAATGTGAGATATTGTGTGTGTGTGTGAGAGAGAGAGAGATCCTGTGTGTGTGTGTGTGTGTGTGTGCGCGTGTATGGGTATAATCCTGAGTGTGAGAGAGATATTGTGGGTATGTGTGTGATCCTGGGTGTGTGCTTATGTGATCGTGTGTATGTGTGTAATCCTGTGTGTGTCTCTGTGTCTCCTGCACCTGCACTGTGTTCCTGAGCTTCCTGGGCCGTCTACTATCTATGCTCTCCAGTGATCGCCTGAGTTCCTGTCTGACAGCTTCCTCGGTTCCAGCTTTCGTTCCTGATCCAGTTGGGGTTGCTGTTCCTGCTGCCGTTCCTGCTCCGGTTGTCTGCCATTCATGGTCCGGCTTCCTGTCCTGTACCGGCTGTGTTCCTGCTCCTGGATGCCTGCAGAGTGTCTACTTCCTCCAGTCGCCTTTGGCAACATTTTCATTCTCTTTGTTTGTGTATTCCAGTACGCGGGTACTCGTTTGCTCCGTGTTAACCGGCTGCTTGCTGCGTTCCTTACAGCACCGGTAGAGATTGTGTTACTCCAGTACGCGGGTACTGGTTTGCTCCATGTTAACCAGCTGCTTGCTGCGTTTCTTACAGCACCGATAGAGCTTGTGTTACTCCAGTACGCTGGTACTGGTTCACTCCATGTTAACCGGCTGCTTGCTACTTTCCTCACAGCACCAGTAGAGATTGTCTAACTCCAGTATGCGGGTACTGGTTCGCTCCATTATTCCGTTGGGTGTTCTCTACATCTTGACAATACAACTGGCCTCTGTCTGTCCATCATAGGCGACTGGCTAGTTACACCTTTATGCCAGTCACTGAGGCCATCCCTGTCTGTGTTCCAGTACTTGCAGCCTCCAGGCTGCTTTGCCCGGTATATTGGTAAGGCCGGTATAAACTATTCCATCTTGTGCCAGTCTAAGGTTGCCTTACCCGGTATTGGCAAGGCCGGTAGAGCCTAATTCCTCGTTGTGCCAGTCTCTAGGCTGCCTTGCTCGGTATATTGGCAAGGCCGGTAGAGCCTTATTTCCTCGTGTTAAAGTCTTCATAGAAAAAAAAACTTTCAAGTGTCTTTAGTCCCTAGAGATCAGACTGTGTGGTGTGTATATAAGCATATCACCCTGGTGTCCCTGTGTTTAGGAGAACAGACTGTGTGGTGTGTATATATAAGAGTATCACCCTGGTGTCCCTGTGTTTAGGAGATCAGACTTTGTGGTGTGTATAGAAGTGTATCACCCTGGTGTCCCTGTGTTTAGGAGATCAGACTGTGTGCTTTGTATATAAGTGTATCACCCTGATGTCCCTGTGTTTAGGAGATCGGACTGTGTGCTGTGTATATAAGTGTATCACCCTGATGTCCCTGTGTTTAGGAGATCACACTGTGTGGTGTGTGTATATAAGTGTATCACCCTGGTGTCCCTGTGTTTAGGAGATCAGACTGTGTGGTGTGTATATAAGTGTATCACCCTGGTGTCCCTGTGTTTAGGAGATCAGACTGTGTGATGTGTATATAAGTGTATCACCCTGGTGTCCCTGTGTTTAGGAGATCACACTGTGTGGTGTGTATAGAAGTGTATCACCCTGGTGTCCCTGTGTTTAGGAGATCAGACTGTGTGGTGTGTATATAAGTGTATCACCCTGGTGTCCCTGTATTTAGGAGATCAGACTGTGTGGTGTGTATAGAAGTGTATCACCCTGGTGTCCTGTATTTAGGAGATCAGACTGTGTGGTGTGTATAGAAGTGTATCACCCTGGTGTCCCTATTTTTAGGAGATCAGACTGTGTGGTGTGTATAGAAGTGTATCACCCTGATGTCCATGTGTATATACATGTATCACATTGTTCCAGAGCAATAAAACTCACATTAACCCCATAATGACCAGCCGTGAGGCTGACAGTTAAGGACCACAGAGCTTTTTTTTTTTTTTTTTGTTAAATGGATTCAGGGGTCCCCATGCAGCCGCACGAGGACCCCTGAATTCCATGACTTGCCCAGACCATCAGGGGTCCTTAACTCAAGTTTACCCATGATGGTCCTGGTATGTTATGTCTCCTTAACCTTTTGAGTGCCAGAGGAATGCATTACTGAAGTGCCGGTGCACGTGTCCTGTTACTCGTAGAGGCACTCCACTTTGGGGCCTAAGAGAGACCACTCCAGTCTTGGGGCTAGATTCTATTACAGGTGCTAATTCAATCTCTGCCTTTATCTCCAGTTTTCCCCATAGACTCCAGTAGGAAAATGATTGATAAAACGGGTGTTAACATTTAGCACCTGCAATAGAATCTAGCCCTTGGAGCGGTCAGTTTTAGGCCCCGTTTTCACTTACAGCGCTCCCTGTACAGGACTGTAAGTAAAAAGTATGTGACCTGCTATGACCTAAGGATATAAGGACAGTGAAGGTCATAGCACGTCATCTGGTCCTTAAGGGGTTAATGTTTGTATAGACTTCAGTATGTGTGTTTATAAATTAGTATGTGTAAATAAAATACTTTGGAATTGTTCTAAACCCCTTATTCAGTTATATAAAGAGCTGTTTTTAGGTCATGAAATAACCCAAAAATGATCCATAATGCCCCGCCCACTAGTTGTACTCCAACACCACCACTTTAAACAAAAATGTCCCTCTCTGGGCATTTGAAATGTCAGGAAGTATGCTGATGCCATTTTTCTCATACATCCAAAAAATTCAGATTCCCTAAGAGGGACTTCTTAAAGGGATAGTAATACTTCGTTTTAACTTTATTTTATTTTGTAGGCATTAAAAAAACATGAAGAATGATATAAGTCTTATCTCTCAAACCTTTATGGTTTATGAGATATTCACAAGCAAAGTTCCCCTCCCTGCCCCTTTTTCCTAGTGTAAGCCATCTCTTCTCAGATGTGAGTCTGGTTGTAAGACCAGACAGATAACAGAAGGGGACAATCTTCTACCTATGAGAACAATGAAAGCCCTGCCCCCCTTGACAAGTTTTTCAGCTTTTTCCCTTATCTTAATTGAAGATTGTCCCTCTCTGCAGTCTACCTGGGCACCTCCCTTCTGATCTGACTGAACAGGGGGTGGATACTTTGCTTGTGAATATCTCTTAAACCATAAAGGTTTCAGAGATAACACTTATATCATTCTTCGTGTTTTTTTAATGCCTACAAAATAAAATAAAGTTAAAATGAAGTATTACTATCCCTTTAAAGGGTTAGTAATGTCTAACATTAACTAACCCTAATATTGAAGGTATTAAAAAGATAATATTAATGTGCCAAGTCGTATCTCTCAATCCTTTATGGTTTGAGAGATATAATCTCTGAAAGTTCCCCCCTCCTGCTGACGAGCTGTAAGGCTGTCAGCAGTGGATCTGTGTCGGCCGACTCGGTGGCTCTTCAGCAGAGCTAAATGAGCGCTTTTGAAAAACAGATACTTCACTGGAACGGTCTACAAAGTGTGCTTGGTTTGCAAGAACACTTTGCAGACCATTCCACTGAAGTATTTGTTCTTCAATAGCGCTCATTCAGCTCCGCTGAAGAGCCGCCGGCTGGTGTGGGACCAGGATCTCCTGACGTCAGCTACATGCTGATGTCTGGAAAAGAGGAGGGAGGGGGAGACTTTAAGCGCTTATATCTGTCAAACCGTAAAGGTTTGAGAGATACGACTTGGCACGTTAATATTATCTTTTTAATACCTTCAATATTAGGGTTAGTAAATGTTAGACATTACTAACCCTTTAAGCTGGTGGCAATGGAAAACCAAGTTCCCCCGGCACCCTGGTTAAGAACCACCGCTTTAGGAGATATGCGTACCAGTGAATACTCAGGATACTGGAAATAAGTGCCAAGGAGGTAGAATATGGGGGAGATTAATAAAACTGTCTGAAAAAAAAATGCATTTAAAAAAAATGTCAGCTATGAGTCTTTTTAATTTTCAAACCCTTATGTTTGCATTAAAAAAACTCACGTCTATAAAATATTTATGTTACTTATTAAAATGTTTCAAGGCATCTAAAGCTGTGATGAGAATTTCTTTGAGCAAAGAAATATGTTGGAGACTTGTCTAGCATTATTAAAAGCCACTTTTAATTCAATGGGAATATGAGAATGCTTATTTGTACCCTATGGTGCAGCTGGTTAGTTCAGAATGATTCCACTTCTTTTTAATATATCAGCCTCAATTAGAAAAGGACAAATAAACTTTTCTTTATGAAAAAAAAAACATTTTGAAAGGCAGTTTCTGCTGAAATGTGTAATTCCAGAGTGAAGCCATTTTAATGTTTTTGTTTTCTTACATAAGGCCCTCTGCAGCACAAAAAGTTAATATACAGTTCCTCTGGTGTTCAGACAGTTATCCTAATGTATTCTATGGGAGAGGGAAGTCACTGACTGCAGTTGTGCACTGAATGTGATAGTAACAGATTCATCACTTCCTGACAGTTTCATCGGGTATACATTTTTTTGGGAAAAAAAAACTCCCAGCAATGTTTTAATCAGCGGGATAATCCCTATAATACATAAGTTTTTATTAAAAAGTGTCCTGGTCCTTTAACCCTTTGGGTATTGTAGGGATGTTTTGGAATGTATGCAAAATTTAACAAAAATGTCAATGGCATTTTGATTAAAATGACAAACAAATGGCATGGAACATGCAATTTCAGAAACATAAATGGCACATTCAGTTCATTTGTTCAAATCCATTAGTCAATTTTGTTCATTCAAAAACTTCTTTGTACTCTTACACACTTACCATGACACACTGGTCCACCTACATGTTCTGCCCAAAAACAAATAATAAATAAATTAAAAAAAAAATAAATAAAAATGTAAAAACCCACCCTCACCATCCCTGCAGTTACCTATACAAACTAAAATATCCCCCCTTGGCCTGAGCCAGAATTAAAAAAAAAAAAAAAAATGAACAGGGATTGACTTTTATATGTACATCCATGTTCAAATTTGTTCCTATGTTCCCATTGGCTGGGACTGTGCGGTTACACAGGGCATGGATCATTTTTTTTTTTTAATTAACGCGATCGAGGCTCTGCTGCAGAGCCACCTGATGATCTATTACCGGATTTCCCTTCAGTCAGCTACAAAGCTGACTATGGGTAAGGGGGAAGGAGAGGGCAACTTTAGAAGCGATCATCTCTGAAACCATAAAGGTCTGAGAGATGACACTGGGGGCAATACAGTTTTTTTTAGTAGGGCTTTACTATAGGGATTAGTAATACTTAAGTATTACTATCCCTTTAAGGACCAGAGGGATGATCAATATATTGTATATCCCTCTGGTCCTTATCGGGTTCAATAGATTAACCCTTTGAGTGCCAGAAAGGTATCCAATGCAATGCGCTGGATACCTCTCTGGCACTAAAGATGCCAGAGCATAGGCGTGCGCACGGGGTGTGCCGGGTGTGCCCAGGCACACCCTAATCGGCCCCGTGCGCACCGGCCAGGGAAGCTGGAAATTTTTTTTTTTTTTTTTTTTAAATAAATCTGCCGCGAGGGAGCGCTGATTTACACTACCAAGCGCTCCCTCGCGGCGTCTAGGTGACCCTGACGCTGCAGAGAGACCCAGGCTCTGTAGTAATACAGAGCGCTGGGAGATGACATCATCTCCCAGCGCTCTTCATTACTGAGAGCAGCGCACGGGAGCTTCAGCTTTGTGCCGAAGGAGGCACAGAGCTCCCTCTTGACACGCCGCTAGACCACCAGAGACTGAAGGTAAGGGATGAAGGGGCAATTTGGAGAAGAATGGGTCATTGTGCAGATGAAGGGGCATTATGGAAGGGGGCAATGTGAAGATGATGGGGGCAGGTTGGAGCTGAAGGGGGCAATGTGAGGGCAAGTTGGAGCTGAGGGCAAGTTAGAGCTGATGGGGGCAATGTTAGGGCAAGTTGGAGCTGATGGGGGCAATGTGAGGGCAAGGTGGAGCTGATGGGGGCAAGTTGGAGATGAAGGCAAGTTAGAGCTGATGGGGGCAATGTTGGGGCAAGTTGGAGCTGATGGGGGCAATGTGAGGGCAAGGTGGAGCTGATGGGGGCAAGTTGGAGATGAAGGCAAGTTAGAGCTGATGGGGGCAATGTTGGGGCAAGTTGGAGCTGATGGGGGCAATGTCAGGGCAAGTTGGAGCTGATGGGGGCAATGTGAGGGCAAGTTGGACCTGATGGGGGCAAGTTGGAGTTGAGGGCAAGTTAGAGCTGATGGGGGCAATGTTGGGGCAAGTTGGAGCTGAGGGCAAGTTGGAGCTGATGGGGGCAATGTTAGGTCAAGTTGGAGCTGATGGGGGCAATGTGAGGGCAAGTTAGAGCTGATGGGGGCAGTGTTGGGGCAAGTTGGAGCTGATGGGGGCAAGTTGGAGCTGAGGGCAAGTTGGAGCTGATGGGGGCAATGTGAGGGCAAGTTGGAGCTGATGGGGGCAAGTTGGAGATGAAGGCAAGTTAGAGCTGATGGGGGCAATGTTGGGGCAAGTTGGAGCTGATGGGGGCAAGTTGGAGCTGAGGGGGGCAATGTTAGGGCAAGTTGGAGCTGATGGGGGCAATGTTAGGGCAAGTTGGAGTTGAGGGCAAGTTAGAGCTGATGGGGGCAATGTTAGGGCAAGTTCGAGCTGATGGGGACAAGATGGAGCTGATGGGGCAAGTCGGAGCTGAGGGCAATGTGGAGATTATGGGGGCAATGTTAGGGCAAGTTGGAGCTGATGGGGGCAAGTTGGAGCTGATGGGAGCAATGTGAGGGCAATATGGATTTGATGGGGGATAAGTTGGAGCTGATGGGGGCAATATGGAGCAGATGGGGGGCAATCATTTATTTAGCACACAAACACACATATATATATATATATATATATATATATATATATATATATACACGTGCGTTCGCGTATGTAATACATATACATATATATATATATATATATATATATATATATATATATATATATATATGTGTGTGTGTATATATATATATATATATATATATATATATATATGTATGTGTATATTTATTACATACGCGAACGCAAGTGTGTGTTTGTGCTTTTGGGTGCACACCCTAATGCAATTGGCTGCGCACGCCTATGTGCCAGAGATTAACCATTTCAGTGCCAGTGAGGTATCAAACTATTTATGCTTTACTCTTACCCTTTATCTGAAATGTATTACATTAAACCAGGGAAGGGGATCACTGTGCTACCATAACATTTAGTAGCCAGGCCTGCATTTTAATCTCAGGTGACATTAGGGAAGGCTTCTTAGGCCCCCTAAGCCATGCCCGCAATGCCCCTATTATACCAACTTCAGCCCCGCCAACTCAACACAGCACAGAAATACCCTTAGCGTCTAACATACATACACAAAAACACACTTAAAGGGGACATGTCACCCTAAAACAATTTGTTTTACAGAGAATTCAAATCTGACTACTAGCCCTTTTCTTTAAAACAAATCATTTTTGTGAAATTAACCTTTTGTGTTTTGGTGGCACAGGGTAGTACTTTATGCAAATTCCCTGCACAGTATGCAAACTTGTTTTTCCTGTAACGCTAGGAGCCGTTCACACCACACCGAAGTGAAGCATGGATACGCTCCCGGGGGCAGCTGGGAGGGAGGTGGGAAGAGAATGACAGGCTGCTGGGAAGTTCTGAGAGCCGTGCCGCAGCTACAGTATGCGGAAGTTGAGAACTTTGAAGTGTAATCTATATATATATATATATATATATATATATATATATATATATATGGGAGGCAGTAAGGAGGATTACTGCTCCCATTGGGTGATTCAATGGGGGTGTGATTTTTTGGCCCGCCCTCACTATCCAGCCCGCCCACCACTATCTAAGGTTGAAAAAAAAATGGCTGCCACTCACTCCTACACCACAGACACACACACATGCCCCCCACACACTAGCAGACACATACACACATATACACACACTCATACAGATACACACACACACACGCTGAGCAGCTGAGGACGAAGGGAACTATGTTCAAGCTACAGCTGGAAGGCCATGGTCCAATCTGTATTATGCAGTTTCTTCATTCACTGTCTGTGACCCTGCACAGCCCTGCCAATTACTACAATTGAGCCGATTTCTACTCAGTCAGCAGGCAGGATGCTGGGGAGCTTACTTGCTAGCACAGAGAAGCTGGGAAAGTGGAACAACAGCAGAGACATGATCAGGCAGTGCAGAGCAGGGCTTCAGCTGAGATGGTAAGTGGCAGAGACATGGTTGTGACTATATTTATATATTGCACAATGAGAGAGAAAGAGAGCAGATTGTTTGTCAGTCTGTCTGTAAGTAGAGGTGCCAGTTCCTGCAATCATCTCCATGCTGTACATAGCTCACTGTATAGCATGTATGACAAACTATTTATATATGGTCTGGCATTGTATAGTATACAGTCTGCATGTGTCTGTGTATAAGGACTGACACTATACAGTATAGGAGGGACAGTCTCTGTTTGACACTGAAATCCCTCTGCTCCTCTATTTAAGAGATCACACTGTGTGGTGTATATACCAGTGTATCAGATTGCTCCACATCAATAAAACCCACAGTAATGTGGGTATAAACTTCTGTATATATCTGTTAAATTAGTCTGTGTAAAAAATACTTTCATCTTCTTCTAAATCATTCACTTACAGAAAGAGTAACTTAACCATTTCAATGCCAGAGGGATATGCAATGCATTTCTTACCCCTGAAACTCAAAGGGTTAAACATTCTCTAAAATACACCACCATCCATGCCCCCAGTAACACCACCTAAAACACAAGTGTCCCTCTTTGGCCATTTGAAATGTTGGAAGATACGTTGCTTACACTGCTCACACTGTATCTATGTATGTTCTGATTTGCATCTGTGTCACTGTTTGTGCATGTCAGTGCATGTGTGTGTATGTATGTGTGTTACATGCTTCTCTATCATTGTGTGTCCCCTTGTATATGTGTGTGTGTTTGCACATGTGTCTGTGTATCACTGTGTGTACCTTTCTGACACATACACCTTACACTATATTTCACTATCATAATATTTATTAAAAAAAAAAAACATTTCCTGCATAACATGATGGCAACGCCTTCCCACATTGCTAGTATCTTAATAATTAAGTAAAAAAAAAAAAAAAAGAGAGCTCCTTTCCTAATGTTTCTTAGGTAATTAAACAAATGCTCAAAAGTCTTCTGTATGTGAATGTTGCCCTTTAAAGTACAGTTTTAGGCTTTTGTGTAAGGTTCTCTGCTGTCTTCATGCTACACCATGCCATGGAGCACTAGTAACACTCTGTCATGTGACTTTACAGGATAAAAGTGTCCTTGGAAATATCTTTAGAAATGTTGGCAAGTGTGGTGTGACGGTATGCACTAAATTGGTCGTATGCTGTAATCATACCCTGTACAAACTGGCTTTTCAGACTAATGACATCAGAGATGCATTGATAAAGTCATACATTCACTCCAACCCACTTTAACTCCATGTTAAAGTTATGGTAACTGAAATTGTCGGTAATGAATATTAAGTTCTTACTCCATGGTTTGTATACTTTCAGGAATGTTACTGTCATTTTTTTTTCATTCTTTCTGCCATCTCCTTAAATTTTGTCAAATGCATAAATCAGTCCTAGAAGTAGGCATGGTTTAATCTTCCATCATATTGTAAGGTATTTTCCTGATGCTGATGATGACTGACAGGATGACTGTGTACATTTGCCATCTTTGCTTGTCCATAGTCAGACTTTCCAATTGCTTTCTCAAACAATTTATAGACAGGCACAGTGATCCTTTTCAGTGGGGGAAGATTTGTCTTTCAGCTAACTTTCCAGCCATGTCATCATCTCTCTCAACTTCATCAATATCTGAAGAAGAGGAGAATGCTGTAGGGTTATATTCTAGATCTACATAATCACCATCATCAGTCAGTCATTAGGTCATCCTCAGCATTGTCTGCCACTTCTTCCACACTTCTTTTATATTCCTCTAGGCATTGAGAGGTTTCAAACACTTTCTTTTTACTTTTTCCCTATGAGGAATTTTCACAACATTCACTACTAATTTGAGGACAGATGTTTTTGTGCTGGTTTTTCTCATTGTCAGATGCAGCAGTTGGTTGAGCTGCTACACCTTCTTGCACTATGCCATCAACATTGGAATGTGACTCATTGTTGACTTTAGTGTTTTTAGATGGTTTATTAACAGTACTTGGTGGTGGTGATACTTTTGCTGAGACTTTGACAAACTGCATCCTCCTTAGGATGAAAAGTATCACTACCATTTACTGCACATGCTGCAGAAACCATGACTGCAGTCAGTTTTTGGGTTACCACTTTAATATCATGTCCCTACACTGCTATTAATCCTTTAACCCTCCCCCTTGTGCATTTACTGGACATTACTCAACTACTGTGTGTGTTTTTATTGTAAAGTACACAATAGAACTGATTGTGTGTGATGTCTTTTCTTGGATCTCTACAAAATACTTTATCTTGTCTAGTACCAGTCTGCCTCAGTCACAGATCACATCAGGGTCCCTGACTGTCACCTATCAATTTTTTCTTAATTTTATTTATTTTAATTAACAGTCCCCCCTATGCCTATAAAAAAAAACACTCCCTGTTCAACTGTTTCTTTCCCCCGACTCCCCGTAGGACAGAGATAGCAGCCAGATCAGGAAGGAACTGGGATCACAGCTGTCTGTGTTTTCTTGGTCACACAAAATGTTGAGGTATTTGGGGTAAATCTCCTTTGCTCCCTTCTCACACCCACAGACTCCCCTAGGACATATATAAAAGCCAAAGTATGACGAAACTTGGATCACCTCTGCCTGTGTGTTCCCAGTCATTCACATATAACTTTGGGGTATTTGGGGTAATTCTCCTTTGACCCCCTTTCATACCCCTAAACTCCACTGACAGACATAACAGCCACATCAAAAAGAAATTCGGATCACAGTTGCCAGTGTCTACTCAATCACACAAAATGTTGGGGTATTTGGGGTAAACACCTTTGTTCCCTTCTCATACCCTCAGGCTACCCTAGCACAGAGATAACAGCTAGATCAGGAAGAAACCCTCAGACTCCCCTATGTGACAGTTTACCTTGGTTTCAGCGTCATCTGCAGGAGCAAGGCTTCAAGCATGCAGCAGGCCTCTGTTTTATGTGTTTGCTTCCTGTAGTCTCCTCCTACCTACTTCCTCCCTCTGAGCTGCTCCTCCTACCTACTTCCTCCCTCTGAGCTGCTCCTCCTACCTTCTTCCTGAGAAGGGGTTTAAAGGGCAGAGTCCTGACTCAGTTGCCCTTGTGTTGTTGTACAATACAATTCTGTTTCCCTTGGGCTCTGTGTATGACCTGGCTTGTCTGACCATCCAATCTGGTGCTGACCTGTGGCTCTGTCTGACTACTCTTTTGCCTGCTCCCATTGTGTAGTGGACACCCAATCTGGTGCAGACCTGTGGCTCTGGCTGACTACCTGAACTGTGTATGACCCAGCCTGTCTGTCCATCCATTCTGGTGTTGACCTGTGGCTCTGTCTGACCATTCTCCTTGTGCGTTCCGATTTGGCTTAGACATCCTTTCTGGTGCAAACCTGTGGCTCTGGCTGACTATCTGCTCTGTGTATGACCTGGCTTGTCTGACTACCCACTCTGGTGTTCACTTGGGGCTCTGTCCACTGCGATTCCAGCATACCAGCGCTTCAGTGGATATCCTATCTGGTGCAAACCTGTGGCTCTGGCTGACTACCCGCTCTGTGTATGACCAGGCATGTCTGACTATCCTTTCTGGTGCTGACTAGTGGGCTCTGTCTGTTTCCTACGTGTGTTGGTCCCCACTCCACAGACACCCATCCTAGTGCGGACCTGGGGCTCTATCAGACTCCTAGACTGACTGCAGGCTGAGTTAGTGATAGTCCTTTGGGCATTCCAAATTACCTCGATGCTCCAGTGGGCTGAGGCCTAGTCTCGGACAATGTGGTGGATCTATTGGCGGACTGCTACTTCTGATACAGTGCTTGCCTCTTTGATCACCCTCTGTGTGTAATCTGTTTACATGCATTACTGTTATTCTAATAAAAGATTGTTTTACTTTACCGTACTGACTCCTGGTTTATTCTTGGGAACCATGACACCCTCATACACAGAACAGATTTCCTGCCTACAAGACTCCCTAAACTAAGCTTCAGTCCCACTTTATTAGCTTGCCTTCTCTAGCTGAAAAATTTGCTGCTTTTCTCCTGTTTCTCTTTTGAGGTGAAAGCTTTAACCCCTCCCTAAAGGTGAATAAAAAACAAAAAAATCTGATGTAAAATGTCTTAAAGGGATAGTAATACTTAAAATGTAAAAAAATATATGTTGTAGGGTTTATCCCCCTGAGTAAAACAAGAGTACTCCCGCTGCTGAAAGGTGTTTCATTCAAAAGTTATTAATTTTCAAAGTTGAATTTTTTAGGTGCAATATCACAGTGACCTGAAATTGTACAGTGGCGCTGTTGCTACACGATCCTATGGACAGCTCCGGTCCCGGGACCATAAATCTCCATACTTTTTACATTTTAAGTATTACTATCCCTTTAAAAAATACCTCGGAGGAGATTCACTAAGCGGTGATAAAGTGGAGATGACTTTTCCAGTTCCTATGTTATTCTATGGAGCCTATGCACTAAGATTTTTCCAACTTTGGAGATCTTAGTGAATAGGCTCCATAGAATAACATAGGAATTGGAGAAGTGATAAACTGGAGAAGTCATCTCCACTTTATCACCACTTTATCACCGCTTAGTGAATCTCCCCTCTGAGTGCCAGAAAGGTGTCCAGTATTTACAGATTTACTACAATATAATGTTCTCCTTTTATCTCCAACCACTGATCTGACAATTTTCTTGAACTGTGAAAACTTTTTGAACATTGTGCCTTGAAAGACGACACACTTTGGCTCTCAAGCTGTTGGGGCTGCATCCCCAAGCACCCACTGACTGGCTGGGGATGATGGTAGTTGTAGTTTCCAGCAACTGAAATGCCTAAGGATACCCTCCCCTGATCTGGTCTGACTGGTTATTAAAGTATAGGCTAAACAGATTCTCTTTCATGGCTTTTCTCTGCCACACACACACAGCCATGAAGTAAATTTAGTGTGGTTTCCATGACAATACATCCTACAGTCACAGCTAGCATCCACTATCATTAAACCATGAATCAGACTTTAACCTGAAGGTAAAACTACACCACATTACTAGGCTGAGAAGCTCTAATTTTGAACGGGGGTGGATATCCCTTTTTTTTTTTAATGAAAGACTTTACTAAAACATACCAGAAGATGTTTTGCAGTAATAGTCAAGCATGCTGGTGCTGTCTAAATGATTTTCCGGTATCTCTATGACACCTGTGAATTTTGCATAAATGAATAATGTTTAATATGTATCTTTAACCACTTTATTTGTTTACTTATGGGCATGGGGACTGTATAGTGCATTGCTATGCAATGGGTTGAGCACCGCTGCAGACCTTGAGGGGATAAAAAAAAGTTAGAAATATTAAAAGCAGCACATATAAATGCTACTTATTCTTATATTAGAGAACGGTGTTTAACCCTTTGAGTGCCAGAGAGGTATCCAACACATTGTGCCGGATACCTCTTTGGTGCTCAAAGGGTTAATATCTATGCTAAGCTGACACTGGCTAAAACCAAGTTGCTGGATGCAGTTAAAAGATAAGATGAACAAGGGTCTGCATTTTTAACCCTTTTGAGTGTCATAGGGGTACGGAACGCATTGCTTTGAAATGCGTTCCGTACCCCTCTGGCACTCAAAGGGTTAATTTTATGAACATCAATGCATTAAAGCCAAGATGTCTGAATGCATGCCTGACCGCCGGTCTCAGAAGAAGAAGGATTACTTCAGAACTTGGTACTTGTTCCGGATAATAGCGCGTTAAGAAGCATATTGATATCTACCTAATTACTGGGGAATGACTTTATATAGAGTGATAGTTCCACTTTAAATGATACATAAATAGTACACCGCAACATTTTGGCCCTCAATGGGTCCTTTATTGCTGATAAAGGTCCTGCGAGGACAGAAACTTTGATTTCTTTTGTACCACAGATATAAAGTCATGTAAAGTCATGAAGGCAGCATGTGTGTAGACATGAGAGTAACTAGAGTCTACTAGGTCCTGGCTCTAAATCTAAGGCTGAGCCCCTCCTACAGGACAGTCAGCAAGTTTGCATCAGGCACCAACACAGATGCAAGGTGAAGATCAGTGGCGTAACAATAGTGCTCGCTGTCAGGGACGTACAAATATATATATATAAAAAAATAGGTAAACGCCTTAAGGACCCTTAATGTGCCAGGACCATCACACCTGGTCCAGCACTTAAAGACCAATGACGTTCCTGACACATCATGGAATTCAGCTGCATTCTGCTGGGCCACCCCAGAATCCATTGCAAAAAAAAATAAATTAATGGCTGCGTGCCATGTTGGCTGGTCGTTAAGAGGTTAAGAAGGATAATAAAAGTGTTGACAATTCTATTTGACATATTAAATACTTAAATACGTAAATATACATAATAGTGTTTTCCTGCTAATTAAAACAAGGTCCCCACAGTTTGTGATACATTTTCAATCAAAGTTATTACAGCTCAAACCGACATTTATACTACAGCTCAAACTGATATTGATACCACAGCTCTGACAGTGATAATACAGCTCAAACTGATATTGATACTACAGTCCAAACTGATATTGATACTATAGCTCAAACAGATATTGATACTACAGCTCTGACATTGATACTACAGCTCAAATTGGCATTGATACTACAGCACTGAAATAGATACTATAGCTCACACTATCACTGATACTACAACTCAAACTGACTTTGATACTACAGTGAAAACTGACATTGATACTACAGCTCGAACTGATATTAATAATACAGCTCTGACATTGATACTACAGCTCGAACTGATATTAATAATACAGCTCTGACATTGATACTACAGCTCAAACTAACATTGATACCACAGCTCTGACACTGATACTACAGTTCAAACTGATATTGATACTACAGCTCTGACATTGATACTACAACTCAAACTGACATTGATACCACAGCTCTGATATTGATACTACAGCTCAAACTAACATTGATACCACAGCTCTGACACTGATACTACAGTTCAAACTAACACTGATACTAAAACTCAAACTGACATTGATACCACAGCTTTGATATTGATACTACAGCTCAAACTAACATTGATACTACAGCTCTGACATTGATACTACAGCTCAAACTAATATTGATACCACAGCTCTGACATTGATACTACAGCTCAAACTAACATTGATACCACAGCTCTGACACTGATACTACAGTTCAAACTAACATTGATACTACAACTCAAACTGACATTGATACTACAGCTCTGACATTGATACTACAGCTCAAACTGATATTGATACTACAGCTCAAACTAACATTGATACTACAGCTCTGACATTCATACTACAACTCAAACTGACATTGATACCACAGCTCTGACACTGATACTACAGCTCAAACTAACATTGATACTACAGCTCAAACTAACATTGATACCACAGCTCTGACACTGATACTACAGTTCAAACTGATATTGATACTACAGCTCTGACATTGATACTACAACTCAAACTGACATTGATACCACAGCTCTGATATTGATACTACAGCTCAAACTAACATTGATACTACAGCTCAAACTGATATTGATACCACAGCTCTGACATTGATACTACAGCTCAAACTAACATTGATACTACAGCTCTGACATTGATACTACAACTCAAACTGACATTGATACTACAGCTCTGACATTGATACTACAACTCAAACTGACATTGATACTACAGCTCTGACACTGATACTACAACTCAAACTGACATTGATACTACAGCTCAAACTAACATTGATACTACAGCTCTGACATTGATACTACAGCTCAAACTGATATTGATACTACAGCTCTGACATTGATACTACAGCTCTGACATTCATACTACAACTCAAACTGACATTGATACTACAGCTCAAACTGACATTGATACTACAGCTCTGACATTGATACTACAGCTCAAACTAACATTGATACTACAGCTCTGACACTGATACTACAGCTCAAACTGATATTGATACTACAGCTCAAACTAACATTGATACTACAGCTCTGACATTCATACTACAACTCAAACTGACACTGATACTACAGCTCTGACATTGATACTACAGCTCAAACTGACATTGATACTACAACTCAAACTGACATTGATACTACAGCTCAAACTGACATTGATACTACAGCACGGACACTGATACTACAGCTCAAACTAACATTGATACTACAGCTCTGACATTGATACTACAACTCAAACTGACATTGATACTACAGCTCAAACTAACATTGATACTACAGCTCTGACATTCATACTACAACTCAAACTGACACTGATACTACAGCTCTGACATTGATACTACAGCTCAAACTGACATTGATACTACAGCTCTGACATTGATATTATAGCTCAAACTAACATTGATACTACAGCTCTGACATTGATACTACAACTCAAACTGACATTGATACTACAGCTCAAACTAACATTGATACTACAGCTCTGACATTGATACTACAGCTCAAACTGATATTGATACTACAGCTCAAACTAACATTGATACTACAGCTCTGACATTCATACTACAACTCAAACTGACATTGATACTACAGCTCAAACTGACATTGATACTACAGCTCTGACATTGATACTACAGCTCAAACTAACATTGATACTACAGCTCTGACACTGATACTACAGCTCAAACTAACATTGATACTACAGCTCAAACTGACATTGACACTACAGCTCAAACTAACATTGATACTACAGAGCTGACATTGATACTACAGCTCAAACTGACATTGATACTACAGCTCTGACACTGATACTACAGCTCAAACTGCAAGTTGACTGTGGCTTTGCCAGCACATATCTAATTAAGCATTTCTCTTTCATCATTCAGATGTTTTCTTGATTGTACACATGAAAAGTTGTGTAGAAGACCAAAACTAACATAGCTGGATATTACAGTGTGCTAGGATTTTTACATATAGACAAGGATGAGATCTAAAGCGTGAAAAACCATACAACAAATGCATTAAAAAAACTAAAATAAAAAAAATGCAGAAATTATACATGTAACCCCTTCCGGATTGGCCGGTGACCAACTTCCGACCTTATCCATGATTACCTCTGACTTTGGCGCTAACAGGATGATGCTGAGTCTCCGCAGAATTTGGGAGTTTGGGGAATAATGAGCTTTTGGCAGTGCCTCCACTTAGCTAGGTATCTAATGATAGATAGTTATCCCTGCTAAGAAAACAACAAAGCAAATTCTAATAATAACTGCACACAGTATGTATTTTAAAGGGGAATGGTACCCACAATATATATTGTAAAATGCAAAGAATAAAAACAGTGCAACAGAATAACACAGATAATTATAACATAATCCTATACTGCACAGTGTGAAAGTTCAGCACCCATCAGTGACACCCTCCCAACAGTAGAGTCCCTATTATTTCCTCCCCCTCAGCTGATACAGACTCAGTCCCCTGGGGAAACGGTGGTGCACGTGGTGGGGCCCTTGTTGGAGGTAGCGCTACCCCTGTAGTGTGAGGTGTGAAACACAGAGTACCTTTTTGCAGTTTGTATGCAAATCTCCCTGTCTTTGCTTGACCTGGGAACTGTGCTTTCCTCCCTTCTATGCTGGTTGCAGGCCTTGCACCTTTGGACAGCTTTGCACTTGAACCCTCTGAGCAGCAACACCTTGCTTGGCAGGCAGGTCACCTACAGGAGTTCCTCTGACAGGCGTCTGGATGGTTACTGGAGTGTCAGTTCCTTCTTCATAAGTAACATGTGGAGTAGTGCACCAAACAAGATATACTGCTAGACCTTCACAAGCTTCCACACTAGGAGACTTCTGGGATCTCTCACTGTAATATACAACTCCTAGCAGACATGTGGTTTAAAATGTCTCTTATGCTGAGCAGCAGGGAGTTCTGCTCACTTCCCCTGCTCAAAACCAAAACTGAAACTCCTCCAGCTCCCCTAGATCATCCTTCCCCTTCCTGGATACTCAGCAGGATTCTCATTGGCTGAGGGGAATGCTGGGGCAATGAGTCATCCACAGAGAACTCTATGGTCTACAGTGTAGCTCTATGGTAACTGGAGGTATCTGGATACCAGGGTTACATTCTCCTCTCTGTTAAATTCTTGCCTTCCACTGGCAAGATGAGGTAGTCCATGTGAAAAGTCATACACAACATAACATTTACAAAAGTCATATTACACTAGATATGAGAACAAACTAATACAGAGTATCTTCTACACAAAACACATCAGCAAGAGCATGTAAAAGTACAACTACTTTATACTGTACATTAGTAGGATATTCATAGCTGGGTTCCCCTATGGAATCATAAGTTAGTGTCCTAGGAGGACGCTTCACTCGTTGTCCCCTTCTCAACTCCCGTGGAGGAAGTCTGTGCACTTCTTCAGTATTTCTTTTGTCTTCAGTGTTGGGGAGATCTCCAGTGGCTTGAGGCCCCGACTCCCTCATAGGACTCAAGTTCCTTCTCTCAGAAGCTGGAACAAAGCTGGGACTTTCAGGGTTTAGATTTGTCTGGGCGGGAGGATTTAAAAGAGGCATCTGCTGAGACATGTCATCTGGTAATGTCCACCAGTCCTGATCAGTTGTAACCTCTCCTCTATCTTCATCAGAGCCAAGTGGCACTCCATCATCCCCTTCCTCTGAATGAATATTGGGGGTATCCACTTGCCCAGGTATTTGACTAGGGCCTTCATCCCCATCTTCCATATTGGAATCTTGTGAATCCTCTTCTTCACTGTATATGACTGGCAGTAGGTGATTGCGATGCCAAGCTTTAATCTGGCCATTGGGTCCTCTTATCCTGTATACCGGTATCCCCGGAATTTTGGACACCACTTCAAATAGAGTATCTTTCCAGCGGTCTGCTAGTTTATGCTTTCCAGGCACTCCCAAATTGCGAAGGAGTACCCTATCTCCAGGTTTGATCTCCTTAAATCTCACTTTGCGGTCATATCTTCTCTTGTTATTTTCATTGAGTCTGGCTGTGGCTTGTTCAGCCAGCTCATAGGCTCTCTGAAGACTGTCTTTCAGTTTCTTCACATATTGGTAGTGAGAAGCTTGACTCATACCATCAGGGGAGACTCCCAGTCGAATGTCTATAGGCAATCTAGCTTCTCTCCCGAACATCAGGAAATATGGGGAGTAACCTGTCGACTCGTGCCTAGTGCAATTGTAGGCATGGACCATTGCTTCTACATGCCGACTCCAAGATCTTTTCTCTGAATCCTTGAGGGTTCCTAGCATATCCAGGAGAGTTCGATTGAATCTCTCAGACAGAGCATCTCCCTCCGGGTGGTATGGGGTTGTTCTTGATTTTTCTATCTGAAGCAACTTTAGGAGTTCTTTGATTAACCTGCTCTCAAAATCTCGCCCCTGGTCAGAATGAAGTCTATTAGGAAGTCCATAGTGCATGAAATACTTCTGCCATAACACTTTGGCCACGGTGGCTGCTTTCTGATCCTTGGTTGGAAATGCTTGGGCATATCTTGTGAAGTGATCGGTTATAACTAGGACATTCCCACTTCCGGTCGAGTCTGACTCTATGCAGAGGAAGTCCATGCATACCAAGTCCATGGGGCCTGAACTCTTGAGGTGGCCCATTGGTGCAGCTTTGGTGGGTAAGGTCTTACGCTGTATGCATCTTCTGCAAGTCCTGCAGTACTGCTCCACCATTTCTCGCATCTTCGGCCAATAGAATCGGTCTTGGACTAGACCATACGTTTTGTCCACACCTAAATGTCCATGCTGATCATGAAGAGCTCTCAGGACTATTCCTTTAAACTTCTGTGGCAACACTAATTGTTTTCTACCTGGGTGGTCATGATATTGGGCAATCCTGTACAGTAGTCCTCTTTCTACCTGAAGCTTACTCCACTCTCTTCTGAAGATATCACGATCCTCATTGCAAAGACTCCTAAACAAGGCAGGGTTTTTTGACTTCACAGCTCATAGCACTGGGCCTACTACAGGATCTTGATACTGAGCTCTCCTTTTGTCTTACAGCCCAATTGCGGACCACTGCTTCAGGATCACTGGTAGACACAAGGTATCGGGAACTACTCCAGGAGTCCAGCTAACTGAATCAATGCATCTCAGCTCAGAGAAGTCTACACAATCCCCAACAACCGTGGCAGTTTTACACAAGGCTCTCACCCCTGGACCAGGGATTTCTTCCCATTCCTCATCTTCTTGTGTTGGGGGCAGTCCTGGTCTTCTGGATAGAGCATCAGCACTCACATTCTTGGGCCCAGGCTTGTACTTCAGGGTGAAATGATAATTGGAAAGTGCTGCCAACCACCGATGTCCAGTTGCATCTAACTTAGCCGTGGTCAATATATAAGTGAGAGGGTTATTGTCTGTTCTTACTTCAAATTGAACTCCATATAGGTAGTCATGGAGCTTATCTACAATAGCCCACTTGAGTGCTAAGAACTCCAACTTATGCACAGAGTAGTTCTTCTCACTTCCATTCAAACTTCTACTAGAATATGCTACGGGCCTCAATCCTTCAGGGTAGATCTGATGTAGAACAGCTCCCAACCCCTCAAAACTAGCATCCACATGCAAGACATAGGGTTTATCAGGATCTGCATATGCCAGTACTGGAGCCTCAGTGAGCTTCTTCTTAAGCATATGAAATGCCTCTTCACATCTTGATGTCCATCGTTCTCCAAAGGGCTCTTTGGGGCGCGGTGCCTTCTGTCCCCCTTCTCCTGGGGTTGTCTTCAGGAGATCATGGAGCTCTCTGGCTATTTTCGAGTAGCCTTCTACAAATCTTCGGTAGTAACCACAAAACCCCAGAAATGACCGTAGTTCTTCAACATTGTTAGGTCTTGGCCAGTTTACTACTGCTTCGATCTTTGCAGGATCTGTGGTCACGCCATCTGCTGACACCACATGGACAACATAGGTGACGGAGCTCTGGGCGAACTTACACTTATCCAGTGAGAGTTTCAAGCCTTCCTCCTGTAGTCGATCTAATACCTTGAGCAATCTAGCCTCATGCTCTTCAGGGGTTTTCCCGAAGACTATAATATCGTCTAGGTAGACCAGACATTCTTTAGGGTTCATATCCCCTATTGTCTTTTCCATGAGACGCTGGAAGGTTGCAGGGGCTCCTGTGACACCTTGAGGCATCCTGGTGAACTGATAAAACCCCAGTGGGCAGATAAAGGCTGTCTTCTCTTGATCTTCCACCTTCATGGGTACCTGGTAGTATCCAGATCTCAAGTCCAGGACACTGAACCACCGACTCCCACATAGGGCATTCAGAAGATCCTCAATTCGTGGTAGGGTGTATTGATCTGGAATGGTTCTCCTATTCAGAGTACGGTAGTCGACACATAATCTAACTGATCCATTCTTTTTCCTAACTACCACAATAGGAGAGGCATAGGGGCTCCGGGATTCAGTAATAATTCCTGCCCCTTCCATCTGTTGGAGAATGTCCTTTACATCGTCAATGTCTCGTGGAGCTATTCTTCTGGACCGCTCCCTGAATGGAGTAGGGTTGTCTAATCTGATGATATGACGAGCACTCCTGGCACATCCAACATCCATCTCCTCTCTAGAGAATACTTTCTCTCTTGATAAAAGCTCAGCACAGAGCTTGTCCTTGCATCCTTGAGGTAAGCTGGAATCTCTGAAGTTGAACTCTAAGGGTCTGTGGGAGTTCTCTTCTGATCCAACCTTCATAGCAGTTAATGGAGTTATGTCTTCCAAAAGATAAACCACTCCTAATTCCTGTTGATGAGCGATCTCTGCGCTTGTATGAGATATATTCTGAACAGTCACTGAGAATACACTTGTCTTCCTGTTCCTCCAGTCTTTAACTTCGGGCATTACTGTCCAACCTTTCTTGGCATCTTCCTCGGGAAGGGACTCAACAGAGTATTGTTGACCTCCACCAACTATTCCTTCAGGTAAAGTGGCTACAGCTTGTAGGATCCTTACTTCTCCTGGCTGAAGACACACAGAACGTCCACCCACATGGTGGAATTTCCCAGATTGTGTTTGAAGGGCCAACTTGTGACACTCTTTTCCTAGACCAGGATGAATTTCCATCAGTCGAGCCAGGGATACATCTCCCACTTCTTTCAGGTAAGCCCGAAACACATCCTGCACCACCTGTGCATTCGTGCCCAGAATTATTGGGGCACAGTGATCTCTAGGCGCTGGACAGATTAGTGCCTCAATGTCCATGGGGCAAACCATCCTTGTGTTGATTTGGGGTATGGTTAACTTTACTTGGATAAACCCTTCTACAGGGTAGGCCTGAGAACTTAATCCCCAGAGCTTAATGTCATCAGCAGGCTGAATAGGAATGTGCTTAAGATGATTATCATAGAATGATCTATATATGATGGTTACTTGTGATCCTGTATCAAGTAACGCAGATGCATGGATTCCCTCCACTATAATAGATATTATAGATTTAGGTCCCACTCTGGGATTTATGGCTAAACTGTTAATCCCCCTCATGCGTCTCCTTTTTTTCCATTTCCTCTTCTGCCTAGGAGTGTGGGAGGGGGTCGGCTGTTCTATAGTTAGAGTTTCCACATAATGAACTTCTTTGGTGTTAGTGCATTCCCTTGCAAGGTGACCAAGTTGTCCACATGAGAAACATCTAAACTCCCTTGACCTACTCATGGTAGGGGAATGGGCTGACATTCTCTTATCTCTGGGTAATGTTGCCCCAGCACTTTTCTGGGGAGTGCTGAATTTTGATTCCAGCTCAGCCAGTTTCTTCTTCACTGTCAACAACTCTTCCGTCATCTGGGGTTCTTGAGAGGATGTTTTCTTCTCATCAGGCTTCCTGACAGGGTGAGGAGACATCTGACTTTCCAACTCTTTCACCCTTTGTACCATTTCAGAATAAGTAACAGGCTCTTGTGGCAGACTGGCCCTTAATGTGAGCCTCACTGGGTCATGAGATAGGGCTCCTCTGAGAACTTGTCTTGTTCTCCGCCGGTCTATGTCAGAGATGGAAATTACTCCTTTGTCAACCAACTTCCATAACATGAGCTCCAATCGGATAATGAAATCATAAGCCTTTTCATTCACCTTCTGTTTGGTGGCAGAGAGTTGTGCATTTAGCTCTTCAGGGTCCTCTACTTCCCCATAGGTGTCTTGTAACACTTTCATGAAATCATTCACTGTTGCATCAGTATGTCTCTTCTTATGGAGTCTCACTAAGTTCACTGCTGGAGGTCTCAGACTCTCCATTAGCCTCTGCCGTTTGGCATTATCTGTACAAGTCCATTCCTCTAGGACCTGAAGAGCGTTACTCCTCCATGTCTCAAAATCCTCCTCCCCTGTAGGAACAGGTACAGTTCCAGAGAAAACTTTTAACTTCCTGTAGCTGTGAGTGTGTGTGGCCTGAACTATAGTATCAGATAACTGTAGCAGCACTGTAGATAGCTCCACAGATTCTACTGATTTATTAGAAGAATGAGGAGATTTGGAAGATGATGATGATCTGCGAGGGGGTTTCTGGGACCCAATGTACGGACTCTTTAGAGACAGATCATCTTCCGCATCATCACTTTCATCAGAAGATGAACTAAAAACATTGTGAGGATCTCTGTCTGTGCTATCTTCATCCTCTTCGTGGGCATATACTAGAGGGCACCCTGCTGGAGAGGCTTTTGTCAAATGTATACAGAGGGGGCCATCTTCCTTGTCCAGGTCTTTCCTGCCTTTGATCAAGGCCACTCCCTGTTTGGTAATAGGGTCAGCCCTAGTGTCTACAATGCAGACTTTCTCTAAGCCAGATATTTGCCTCAAAGTAGCTTTCATTTCCTTCTTACTAGCCCTTTCAGGCAAATTACATACAGCCACAACTTGCTTGGGTGGAACCTTCCTCTTTAAGGCCCAAACTCTCACTTCTTGAGATGTAGGGTAGGATACGGTACTGAAGACTTTACTTGCTCCCCAATTCATCTCAGCAGTGCCTCCATCTGTAACCCCTTCCGGATTGGCCGGTGACCAACTTCCGACCTTATCCATGATTACCTCTGACTTTGGCGCTAACAGGATGATGCTGAGTCTCCGCAGAATTTGGGAGTTTGGGGAATAATGAGCTTTTGGCAGTGCCTCCACTTAGCTAGGTATCTAATGATAGATAGTTATCCCTGCTAAGAAAACAACAAAGCAAATTCTAATAATAACTGCACACAGTATGTATTTTAAAGGGGAATGGTACCCACAATATATATTGTAAAATGCAAAGAATAAAAACAGTGCAACAGAATAACACAGATAATTATAACATAATCCTATACTGCACAGTGTGAAAGTTCAGCACCCATCAGTGACACCCTCCCAACAGTAGAGTCCCTATTATTTCCTCCCCCTCAGCTGATACAGACTCAGTCCCCTGGGGAAACGGTGGTGCACGTGGTGGGGCCCTTGTTGGAGGTAGCGCTACCCCTGTAGTGTGAGGTGTGAAACACAGAGTACCTTTTTGCAGCTTGTATGCAAATCTCCCTGTCTTTGCTTGACCTGGGAACTGTGCTTTCCTCCCTTCTATGCTGATTGCAGGCCTTGCACCTTTGGACAGCTTTGCACTTGAACCATCTGAGCAGCAACACCTTGCTTGGCAGGCAGGTCACCTACAGGAGTTCCTTTGACAGGCGTCTGGATGGTTACTGGAGTGTCAGTTCCTTCTTCATAAGTAACATGTGGAGTAGTGCACCAAACAAGATATACTGCTAGACCTTCACAAGCTTCCACACTAGGAGACTTCTGGGATCTCTCACTTTAATATACAACTCCTAGCAGACATGTGGTTTAAAATGTCTCTTATGCTGAGCAGCAGGGAGTTCTGCTCATTTCCCCTGCTCAAAACCAAAACTGAAACTCCTCCAGCTCCCCTAGATCATCCTTCCCCTTCCTGGATACTCAGCAGGATTCTCATTGGCTGAGGGGAATGCTGGGGCAATGAGTCATCCACAGAGAACTCTATGGTCTACAGTGTAGCTCTATGGTAACTGGAGGTATCTGGATACCAGGGTTACATACAGGAAGAAAAAAGCAAAATAAAGTGATATAGACAAACGAGCTTTACACCGTGCAACCTAGAAAAAAATGGATAATCTGCTATAGAGAAGGAAAAAGCTAAATAATATGATATGAAAAGTCTACAGTAATGGTCTTATAACTTACATATATAATATTAAATGCTCATTTATAGATATAGCAGTAGTTATTGTTCAGAGTTTCCTCTCTTTTTCTGTAAATTTATGTTAAAGGTATTGTAATGGTTACATATAATGTAAGACTGATCCTGTACATAATTTTGTGTAATGATGTGTAACTTTATAACAGTGCAAAACGTTGCTGTTTTTATTCTATATTAAAGTGTCCCCCTCCCACCTCTTTTCCATACATCACAATGCATCCCCTAAGAGCAGCATGTCAGTCGGGATGGATCACGATGAACGATAATCTTCTGTCAGCATAAGGAAAATCCTTTGCAAACTTGTGACTGCACCAACAATAACTCTACAATTCAAGCAGTTATGATAAAATCAAAGCACAGTACCTTTATTTCTTGAATTAAAATCACAATTTCTCCAGGATTGTGGTCTGTATGGCAGGGCAACAATACAGGTATGCAAAGTGACAGAATGGTCCCACTGTCGATGTGATCAACGCGTTTCGCGTACTGGAACGATTACTCTTCATCCTCCTCCATCAAGGGGGGGCAAGATTTTCTTATACTGCTAGACAGAACATTGTCCTTCACAATTGTCCCTTGTGATCTGTCCAGTCCACTGACCAGACTCCAGATCTGAGGGGATGCATCGTGACGTATGAAAAAGGGGAGGGAGGTGACACTTTAATAAAGACTAAAACGTAAATGACAACGTTATGCACTTACAAAGGTACACATCATCATAAAAAAAGTATGTAGAATAATTGATCTTCCCTTAATATGAAATTATTACTATCCCGTTAAGGAAATAGAGATCCCTTTGCAAGCCTACAGAAGATGGTTTATCTCAGAAAGATATCTGCTAAGGAAGGCTCCATCTGTACTTGGAAAAGCTGATGTACGGAGATAAAAGGAAAGCAGTGCTGGGACAAATAAACTGCTCTGTAAGAGGACAAATAGAAATATCCAAAATTCCCATTTAAGTGGGGCTTTTCATCCCTTGAATGCTAGAGAGGTCTCCAATGCAATTTGGAGATAGGATTGGAAATTTCCTGGTAGACCACATGTACAGGAGCCGCCCTGGCCACCAACCACTTCTGGCACTCTTGGGCCACATAGATTTATATTCAGAAACAAAGACTGAAAATAGCTCACAGCACTAACTCACCATGATATATACATGTTGTAAATAAGAATGGAAAAGGATCAAGTAACTATTGGATCGATAGCAGCAAGGAATGAGAGGGTTCTCCTGTCCCTCAAACATTAGACCAAAACCTAAAATGCAAACAAAAAAACAGACATGCTTTCCTCCATACCAAAGTGCAAATATGTGCCCTGTCTTGAGCATCTATAATAACATGGTTATTGGCCTGTCTATTCTTGCACACACCTTGTCTGTTTGTAATTAATCATTATTCCTCATGTGGCCTGTGGGGGTGGAAAATATTAGGCCACAAATAGGGCTGGTGGATCCGCAGTCCTCTTGGGCCAGTATCCACTCACTGCAGGCCATCAAAGTGCTATATAAGGTAAGTCCTAATTTACACCTTTTTAAAATAGTTATTTGTTCGCTTAAATTACATACACTGGGACCCTCAAGCATTGTATATACTATACTATGGGGTCCCATCTACACATTTCTTTATAACAACTTCTCAAGGCATACATTTTTAATCTAGATAGGGTTCTACAGGTGCATTAGATTAGAAATTGCCAGATACTGAGGTACCTTGAAAGGGTTAGCAACCTTTAACATTTTTGGTCAAGTTATGGAACTAAATCCTCATATTTATTAACAGTGCAATTATAGATGGGCACATATTTGCACATTGGTATGGAGGAGTGCTTGTCTGTTTTTTTATTTATATTCATGCCACCATTTAAGTAGGGGCAGGGGGATCTTGGTGGGGAGCTGCTGACTGCTTCCAGTGATCCCCAAAACTATTCTCAGATTTCACAGCATGTGCCCATGTGGGATATCAGAGGGGTGCATCTGGCAACAGTGGGTCACATTGGGTCATTAATTTGGGCAACTAACTGGTAAACCATTGTCCTCAATGTGCCCCATTAGTGCCCAAATATTTACTTGAAAATAGGTACACTTGCCTCCTTTGCCCTTCTCTTCCCCTTTTGCCTTCTTTCTTCTTCTAGTTGAACTCTAGCTACACTAACTATATCACAGAGCTTACAGTTTTATGAATACCTGTTGGTAGTCAATGAATTGTAAGCTCATTAGTGTGACATAATGCTGGAATGTTGGGCTGAGTTCAATTTTTCCCAGGGATGTTTTTTAATTCCAGTCCAGTCCCGACTGGATACTTCTCTAGCATTCAAGGGCTGGAGATCCCCATTTAAATCAATAGACATGTTTATTTTCTCCCTATTGTGCAACTTGTTTGTTTCAGAATGGCTCCATTTCGTCTTAATAAGTCAGAGAAGTATACTGTAAAATCTAGGGTATAATACGCAGGTGTACATTATACCCAAGATGTTAGGGGAAAACAAGAATCCCTATGTATATGTTTTCCCGTCACACACAAAAAAAAATTCCATTGCCACACTGCTTCCCTCCCTCCCTGCTTACCAATATCCTCCTCCTCTGCCCCTCTGTAGTGCAATTTCCAGTGGGCGGCATGCTTCAATCTGCCACCCACTTCCAGCATGGCCCTAGCAATTGACTATGCACATTGGATCTATGGTATTGCCTTGTGAGGACCTAGAGGTTCTCGCAAGACATTATCATTGGCAAGGCAGAAGAGGTCCTTACAGGGCAATGCTGGAAGAGGGAGGCAGATGCAAGCATGGCACCTGCTGAGACCCTGTCAGTATGCCAAATTTGCCCTACAGAGGGGAAGAGGAAGATATGAATAAGTGGGGAGGGAAGCAGTGTGGCAATGGAATTTTTTTTATTACTGTTTTCTCCTGTGTATATTACACCCCCCCACACACACACTTCACATAAGGTCACATAAGAGGGCAAAATTGTGTGTATTTTATGCAAGATTTTATGGTATATATTTACACACTCACTTACAGAGTCACTCAGACTGACACCAGGGTACCAGGAAGATTCTTCAAATGATGAAGAAGGGGATGGTTTATTATCTGCAGTATAGGACATAAATTATTATGGTGCTCTTAGAGATGGGGAAAGGTTATGATTACCCCAAGCCTACAATACAATATGGATCTGCCTACAGCTATGGACTTTATATACTAAATAAAAACTAGTTGAAGAGCCCGTCACACGGGCCACAGTGCCACTGCTAGATGGTCACGTGGCAGTCATGCGCAGTAGAGGCTGCCCGCGCCTCGGCTCTGTATCAGCCGCTCTGCATGCAATCTCTACTGCACATGACTATGCCGTTACACACGTTTTAGCGAATTATTATATAGGATGGGACAATGTCACATACCCTTTGACAACAGGATATTAAATTGGCCTAGGAATGAGGTTCATACTACACTAATAATACACGGCCCTAAACAAATTATAGAAATGTCCTAGCACGGCAGAAGAATATGAATCAAGAGCGATTAATGGTCATCTGCCTAGATCACTGGTTCTCATCCAGGGTGGGGTGGCAATCTGGCGTGCAAGCATATCTAGGGTGCGCCTTCACTTCTGTAAAGCATTTTAAAAAATGTGAATGTTAAGTTTTAAATATATGTTTATGAAAATTTTCACTCACAATATGTTTTTATTATTCTAAATGTGAGATCTAACAATAAATACATATTTATGGATTTGTACCCTTTCTTACGGGTTCACAAGTGGCATGAAATGCTAGTTGTACCCTGATAATTGTAGACTGCGTGTTACAGTTGCCATGGCAAAAAAAAAAAAAACACTGATATATATGGACATGAAGGCTCCTCCTACTGGGCATACCGCAGTCCTGGAATCGATTAAATCCATATGATTAAAGGGATAGTAATGTTTCATAATAAAAGCAGCTCTAATTAATCATCATAGTATTTGGACTTTGGAGAGTGTTATTTCAATTCTGTCAGAGTTGTAGTTCAAGAGTAATTCAATGACAAAGTGTCCCCCTCCCGCCCCTTTTACTGATGTAGGAAACACAAAAACAATAAATATGCACAGATAATATAATGAGGCTATAAATCAAAACATAAATGGTCAGGGTGCTCTCAGGGCTAAACAACACAATTATATATAGTATAAGGTAAGCGAAGGGCCCAAAGAATGTAACCCCCAGCTAACCAAAGAAAAGAACCCAATAAAATGAGGCACACCAATAAATAGCCAAAAATAGACAGACTTTATTAATACACCAAAGAGGTATAATGTAAGGACATTAAAAAACATAAAAACAAAGTCTGAAGAAAATGGAAAATAAATATAACAAATTCCCAAATAGAAATAATAAAGCAAATAAGTACCCCAAACAAATACAAATTAAGTGAGACTACATATAATGAGAAATAGAGCAAATCTATAAGCAAATAATACAAGGAAATATACGTCAGCCAAACTTATCTGATACAGTAACAGGGAAAAGTAGACTCCAAACTCTCCAGACCTCCAGCTAACCCAACGCGTATCGCCACTAACTGTGGCTTCGTCAGGGGTATTGTGGGTCAGAAGTAAGGTGGTTTTTAAAGCTCAACCTACCAATCCAAGGACGCCAAGTGAATCACATAGCCAAACAGAAGAATCACGTGGTCGGACAATCTCCGAAACAAATAAGAAATAAACTTCCTGGAAGTCATTCCGGCCACGTGAAACATGCCGCGTCAGGTGATCAGAAGCCCATGTTCTATTGCCAACCAAGCGCCGATTGCCAACCTCATCCGGAAGTAGGGAGAAATCCTCCTCATGCAGTAACTATATCAATAAAGAGAAAAATCCTCATGCAATACCGCCGAACGGATGGGTAAACATTATAAAGCACGAGAGCCATGAACAGGGTTCTGATAAACTAGACGTCCATACATATCCAACTTAGAGATATCACCTAAAGCTATAAAAATTGGCAAAACAGCTGCATAACAGCCGTATACCAAAAATAAGGTGCACCTTATATTATATACAACAAAAGATATATAATATAAAAAGAAAAAGAATAAAAAAGGAAGGCAGAGCCCCAGAAAAAAAACCCCACAACCACATTACCATGGCACAAAAATACACAAAAATAATAATGATATTAGAAAAATGTTAAATACGTTGCAGAAACCCTCATATTACAATCTTATCTTTATTAATTATATCAAAAATAGCCAATACTATTAAATCTCCAAAATATTACGACATAAATATTCATCAATACAAAAAAGGAAGTTGAATATAGCGTCTTCTAAACAAAACATCTTCATTATATGTAGTCTCACTTAATTTGTATTTGTTTGGGCTACTTATTTGCTTTATTATTTCTATTTGGGAATTTGTTATATTTATTTTCCATTTTCTTCAGACTTTGTTTTTATGTTTTTTAATGTCCTTACATTATACCTCTTTGGTGTATTAATAAAGTCTGTCTATTTTTGGCTATTTATTAGTGTGCCTCATTTTATTGGGTTCTTTTCTTTGGTTAGCTGGGGGTTACATTCTTTGGGCCCTTCTCTTACCTTTTACTGATGTAACACTGCTCAGGCAGAGCAGAAGGGAGGTGCCCAGGTAGACTGCAGAGAGGGACAATCTTCAAATAAGATAAGGGAAAAACCTGAAAAACTTGTCAAGGGGGAAAGGGCCTTCATTGTTCTCATAGGAAGAAGATTGTCCCTTGCTGTTATCTGTCTGGTCTATGGACTGGATTCCACATCTGAGAAGAGATGGCTTACACTAGGTAAAAGGGGCGGGGAGGGGATACTTTGCTTGTGAATATCTCTCAAACCATAAAGGTTTCAGAGATAAGACTTATATCGTTCTTCATGTTTTTTTAATACCTACAAAATAAAATAAAGATAAAACAAAGTATTTCTATCCCTTTGAGGCTACTTTTTAGTTTAGTGCATGTGGTCATCTGGTGATTCATTTACATGGGAGGGGGGGTGTAAGTGGCAGAATTGTATTATAAAGACATCAGCGCCAGCCTTATAATATTGGCCAATCAAATCATGGGTCAGTCAGAAAGGCATCCCATCCTCCAAAATCCCCAGTGGGAATGACCTGCTAGAAGCAATACATGAGCTCATCCACGTTGCAGCATGCTGTGTTATGGTGACCTCTACAAGGTGAAAGTCAGCCGAGTGAACAGCATAATTGTGGTCAAGCTGTTTCACAGGGGTGCGTTTGTCAAGGCTTTAACCCTTTCAGTGCCAGAGAGATATCCAACACATTGCGTTGCAATGAGTTGTGTAGCCCTCTGGCACTCAGAAGGGTTTTGAACCAAATCTCAGGGTAAAATGCCACATTCTCAGGGTGAGAGAGTCCAGTGTTTCCCCTATCTGATTTACACCAATTTACTGCTTATTTATTGTCCAGATTAGTGATATTTCTACCAGAGAGACAGAGGAAGAAGTTCTGCTTGTCTTGTGACAAGTGATATCTCAGAACTATAGAATGTTACAGGTTCCATGAGGACTGATTAGATCATCTTTGGGTTACAGCAACTACTGACATAGCACTTAGAATCTACTTTCTTGGGATCATTAATCCCTTAAGGACAATCCTATCTCCGCTATGGTTTGAGAGATATTCGCTTTCAAAGTCACCCCTCTCCCTCCCCTTCTCCTGATCTCAGCTGTAAAGCAGCTGTTTCATTTCTAACGACTCGAGTAGGCTCTTCAGCAGAGCCGAAATCTCGTTATTTAAAAAGAATTACTTCATTGGAATGGTCTACAAAGTGTGCTTGCAAACCAGGCACACTTTGTAGACCTTTCCAGTTGAGTAATTATTTTCTTATAACACTTCAGCTCTTCTGCAGAGCTGCTGGCTGGTCATTAGGGACATTACTGACCCTTTAACAACCACAGAACATTATTGTTTTTATTGGATCTGATTCAGGGCTCACTGAACAGCATCCATGACGTGCTTAAGGGTCCTTATGGCAAGTATACCCATGATGGTCCTGGTACGTCATGGGTCCTTAAGGGGTTAACCCTTTGAGTGCCAGAGGGGCATGTAATGCATTGCAGAGCAATGCGTTGCATACCGCTCTGGCACTCAATGGGTTAAGGGTTAATACTTCAAAGATATCAGGGTGAGCTCATTTCAAAAGTTTCCAGGTTGTTCTTAATAACCCTTTGAATGCCAGAGAGTTATTGCAATGTGTTGGAACTCAAAAGGTTAAGACATTTTACATCTTCTTTTAGAAGACTTGACTCCATTTGGGAACTATATGTTTTATGTGATTCATTTACAGTCTGAGAAACAGCACATTTTAAATAAAATAGATTTTTCTTGATAGTACAATATATACATGCTGTCTTCAGTTTCTAAGGATCCTCTGGGTTCTAATTCTTGGTCTCAAGATAATAGGATCATGTATATAATTGGGTAGGAGATGAAGAACAAAACAGAAGGTGCAGTTCAGTAAAGGAATAGTAGCCCTGTATTTTGACTGCAGCTACATAATATGTAAAGTCAGATTTTTTTTACATTATGTTCTTGACAATGAGCTACCATAACCTATATCTGTTTATATCATACAGAACATTTGGTGTTGCAAAGAAACTGTAACACTGTATTACATCACACAGAGCATCCAGTGCTGCAGGTGATAGTGTAACATTGTATTACATCACACCGAGCATCCAGTGCTGCAAAGAGAGTGTAACATTGTATTACATCACACAGCTCATTCAGTACTGCAGGGAGGCTGTGACATTGTATTACATCACACAGCTCATTCAGCACTGCAGGGAGACTGTAACATTGTATTACATAACACACATAGCATTCAGTGCTGAAGGGATAGTGTATCATGGTATTACATCATACAGTGCATTCAGTGTTGCAGAGAGAGCATATCATGGTATTGCATCACACAGAGCATGCAGTGCTGCAGGGATATTGTGACATTGTATTACATCACACAGAGCATTCAGTGCTGAAGGGAGATTGTAACATTGTATTACATCACACAGAGCATTCAGTGCTGCATGGACAGTGTGTAATTGTATTACATCACGCAGATCATCCAGTGTTGAAGGGAGAGTATATCATGGTATTGCATCACACAGAGAATGCAGTGCTGCAGGGATAGTGTGACATTGTATTACATCACACAAAGCATTCAGTGCTGAAGGGAGAGTGTATTATGGTATTACATCACACAGAGCATTCAGTGCTGCATGGACAATGTGCAATTGTATTACATCACGCAGATCATCCAGTGTTGAAGGGAGAGTATATCATGGTATTACATCACACAGAGCATTCAGTGCTGCAGGGACAGTGTGCCATTGTATTATATCACACAGAGCATTCAGTGCTGCATGGACAGTGTGCAATTGTATTACATCACACAGATCATCCAGTGTTGAAGGGAGAGTATATCATGGTATTACATTACACAGAGCATGCAGTGCTGCAGAGGGAGTATATCATGGTATTACATCACACAGAGCATTCAGTGCTGCAGGGACAGTGTGCCATTTTATTACATCACACAGAGCATTCAGTGTTGAAGGGAGAGTATATCATGGTATTACATCACACAAAACATTCAGTGCTGCAGGAACAGTGTGGCATTGTGTTACATTACACAGAGCACTCAGTGCTGCATGGACAGTGTAACATTGTATTACATCACACAGAGCATTCAGTGCTGCAGAGGGATTATATCATGGTAATACATCACACAGTGCATTCAGTGCTGCAGGGAGAGTGTAACATTGTATTACGTCACACAGAGCATTCAGTGCTGTAGGGAGACTGTATCATTGTATTACATCACACAGAGCATTCAGTGCTGTAGGGAGACTGTATCATTGTATTACATCACAATTCAGTGCTGCAGGGACAGTGTAACATTGTTTTACATCACACAGAGTATTCAGTGCTACAGGGACAGTGTAACATTGTATTACATCACACATAGCATTCAGTGCTGCAGGTACAGTATAACATTGTATTACATCACACAGAGCATTCAGTGCTGCAAGGAGAGTATATGCCTACTTTGATGAGATATAGATCAGAAAACTCTCTGAAAACCAAGAATCAGGGAGCTACCTGTCAGGAATATAGAAGTGAAAAAAAAACAAAAAAAAAACATGTGAAAAATATAACTAAATATAAAGTATAGGCAATTTGACTGTACATTTTATGCACTTACAAAATACGTAAAGTCAAAATAATGGCCGAATATTCCTATTAGCTAAACAGGTTCAGTTCTGAAGAAAACCAACTGCAGCATAGAAAATAAATAAACATTCCCAAAACATTCAAAGGGTTAAAAGTCCGATTCCTTGCAGCCACAGGCAGGTACTGAAAACAGATTATTAGGACCTGTTTCAGACATATCAGTGTATTATATAGGATTTGTAATCTAAGGTATTGGGGGGGTTTGCTCACCATAACCTTGTTAGTTATCTAAATGAACCCTTTGAGTGCCAGAGGGGTATGCAAAGTATTGGAGATCTGTCTAGCATTTTAGGGATAAAGGGATAGTAATACTAAAAATGTAAAATATAGGGTTTATCCCCCTGAGTAAAACAAGGCTAACTCCCACTGCTGAAAGATGTTTTATTCAAAAGCTATTACAGCTCAAACACAAATAATTTAGGTGCAGTATCACAGTGGCCTGAAATTGCACAGTGGTGCTGTTGTTACACCATCCTATGGAGATTTATGGTCAACTGACCAGAGCTGTCCATAGGATGGTGTAACAACAGCGCCACTGTACAATTTCAGGTCACTGTGATACTGCACCTAAATTATTTGTGTTTGAGCTGTAATAACTTTTGTATAAAACACCTTTCAGCAGTGGGAGTACACTTGTTTTATTCAGGGGTATAAACCCTATATCATATATTTTTTTTTACATTTTAAGTATTACTATACGTTTAACTCTATTCAAGTGCATGGAAATTTAGGAATTTTTATGTATCCCCAATGTTGCAGTTGGTTTACTCCAAAAAAAAAAGTATTAACATGTCCTCCCTTTGGGGAAACTACATGCATTAAAGTGAACCAAAATGAGATGCTTACGCACAATGTCTTTGTTTTTCTTTTTTCTACATAGATGTGGCAAAAGTCCAAACCTCTTCAGCCTTCAAGGAATTACTAGCCCCATTTAAATCAATGGGAATTTTTATTGGTCCCCCGTGTTGCAAATGGTTTGCCCAGTAATCTCTCCACTTTTACCTCTATGCTTCCAAGGTAGAGGTGGGAAGTCTGAGACCCTCCAGCTAAGGTGACCATATATCCCTATAAATCAGTGACACGTATGTAAATGTCATTCTGCAGGACTGCATGAGAATCCGAACTTTGCAATGTGTGTTTATTATAAACTAGTTTTAAAGCCCGTGTAGTCCTCTCTGCACACCTTCCTTGAACCAAGTGGTCCCAGGAAGGTGCGCAGAGAGGACTCTGTCTGAATTCGGAGTGCCCCGCTCCGTATCAGCCACAGCACGAGCAGTCTGTACTGCGCATGATTGCAGTGCGCGCAGCCATCTCTACTGCGCATGATGGCTTCTGACAAACATCCCTAACGAATTATAATATAGGGTGTCCCTGATTTAAAGGGATAGGTGATATGCTTTAACTCAAGCTGTTGAGAACTATAATTCTTATCATTTGTTGTCTGGGGATGATGGAAATTGTAATCCTCAATAGCTGGTGAGCCTCAGGTTGTCCTTCCCTGGTCTAAGCAATTTCAGTCAATTAGGGGCCCTTTGAGGACAGATAAAATATTTAATTGATTTAAATGGGGCTTTTAATCTAAGATAACCACATATTAATTTTAACCTTTTGAGTGCCAGAGGGGTTAAATCAGGAAGGCTTATAAAAAAACACACGCCATAGAATTCAATTTTCATAAGTTATGCAGATTTAAAGGCAAATGTGGTCATCTTAGCTGGAGTACAGTGACCAGACCTAACCTTTAACCGGGGGAAACATATGAAAAATGCACACTGCAGGGCTGCTTTGATTTCAATGCCATCCTGAAATATGTCTATTTCCTGTGTGCCCCCATTAAAGGGAAGGTCTGGTCAGCCCGAGCTGGAGGTTCTCAGACTTTCCATCTTCTTCCCATATTTTTATTTGTTAACTATAGTGCAGAGGACACATATCGTCTAGGGACAGAAGCCTCAGTCTATGAACTGGAAAATGGGGACATCTGGTTGGAGATACAGTATGATATGAGAAGGGACCAGGGTGATAATATGGTGGTGAAATGGTGTCGATGGTATATCAGCAGAATGCACTATGGTGTCTTTACCCTCATATCCCTGTGAATCTGCCACCAATCTGACATAATTAGCCAACATTGCCATGAATCTGCTATTTCTTTACTATTGTATTTGACCATGGCTCATTTGCATATGGAATAAGCTGACCAAACCTCACCTTTAACTGGGGAAACATAGAAAATAGGCATATTTTTCTGGACTGCATTGAAATCAAAGCAGCCCTGGACTATTTATTTTCATCTATGTCCCTGTTTAAAGGTGAGGTCTGGTCACCCTACTATGGAAATACAAGTTAATGAGCTATTGTCGTATCCATGTTGGTGTGTTGATATGTTAATGTGGCACATCGCCACATGCACTAAACTCCAATAGCAGCTTTTGCTATCGGAGTTCACGGTCCCAACTTCACCTACCTGAAGTTGAAGATGTTGGGATCTACTGTAGAGCAGAGGCAGCAGCTGCCTTCCTTTAACCCTTTAAAGTGTCCTTAGGGATATTCATTGCACACCCCTGCGGCATTGAAAGGGTTACAACATTAACAGATGTTTCCAGCCATAACTTATCATTTCGAGCTGGGCTGTCCAAGTTCAGTCCTCAAGGGCCACCAACAGGTCAGGATTTAAAGGAGCAGTAAACTTTTTTTATGAAAACATATTTTATAGAGCATTTCCTGCTGAATTAAACAAGGTCACTCCCATCACTGTCAGATGTTTTATTAAAAAAATATGGCAGTTTAAATAACCAGGAAGTGAATTTACTGTGTTTACTTCCTGATACTTCTAACTGACAGGAAGTGACAGGCAGTTTCTATCACATTCTATGGAGAACTGTAGGTCTCTGACTTTTCTGACTTTCCTCTCAATTAGAATCTAACAGGAAAGCTAATTAGAATTTGACCACTAGAGGGCACTGCTAATGTAAAAAACATGGGTTTAAACTGTATTAACTCTGGAAATATAAATCTCTCAGCAGTGGGAGTACCCTTTTACTCAATAGGAAAATCCCTACAATATATATTTTTTCATAAAAAAAGTTTACTGCTCCTTTAAGGATTTCCCTGATTAATCACAGGTTAGTTAATCAATGGCTCATTTGTTTTGAAGGACTCATCTATGCTTAACCCCTTACCGCCCGAGGACGTACATGTACATCCCGAGCAGATGTCCCAGGTGGACGGAGGACGTACAGGTACATCCTGGAAGTCATTTAAAAAATGAAAAAAAATGTTCAGCGGGAGTTAAGTGCCAGCCGCGTGCGCTTGCGGCCGGTCGCTAAGGGGTTAATGACCTTCCGATTCGGCACCAGGGCAGCCGTTAAGGACTACGGGGCTTTTTTTTACTTTTTTCACCGTTTGAATTCTGGGATAGCCGTGCTGCCATCCCAGAATCCCATGACGTATCAGTACCGCCACTGGTCCTTAAGTGCCGGAACCAGTGTAATGGTCCTGACACATCAAGGTTCATTTAGGAGTTAATCAGGGAAATCCTTGGTAGTTCTGGTTATCCGGAACCATTTTCAAAACTATATTCAAAACTAATTCCTGCCAGACTCTGTTGTTGTTTATCTTTATTATAATAAAGGCTTTGTTTAAAAATGTTTGAAAAATATTTTGAAAATGGTTCCGGATAACAAGGAAGTACCAAATCCTTAAATCCTGGCCTGTTGGTTAGGGTGACCAGACCTCACCTTTAACCGGGGACGCATAGGAAAAATGCATACTGCAGAACTGCTTTGGTTTCAGTGCTGTCCTGAAATATGCCTACTGGTCAGCCTACTGTTGGTGGCCCTTGAGAGCTGAACCCGGACAGCCCTGATTTAGAGAATGGTAGAGATGCTGTGACATGTTTCTCAATGATAAATTAATGGTGGCAATATATGTTAATGCTGTAACCCCTTCAGTGCCACAGTGATGTGCAATGAACATCCTTAGGACACTAAAGGTTTAAAGTAGCAATGATGTTTGCGGTGCTGAAGTCTGAGTGAATCCTCTCCGGCGCCGCTCCCTCATTGGGCAATTAGGGGCACAGAAAAGATGCGTTCAGACTTCAGGTTTGTCGTCACTGCTGGTGATGTGTGGTGAAGGGATGGTGTCCATACACCTCATTAGCAGTTTGACAAACGTGCATGCTAATGAGTAAATTCTCCTACACTTCCCTTGCACACTTAAAGAGATAGTAATGTTTCAAAATAAAAGCAGCTCCAATTAATCTTCATAGTATTTGGGCAATGGAGAGTGTAATTTCAATACGGTCAGAGTTGTAGTTCAAGAGTAATTGAATGCTAAAGTATCCTCCTCCCACCTCTTTTACTGATGTAACACTGTTCACCTCAGAACAGGAAGGAGGTGTCAAGATGGATTGCAGAGAGGGACAATCTTCAATTAGCATAAGGGAAAACCTGTCAAGAGGGGCAGGGTTTTCATTGTTTTCACAGTAAGAAGATTGTCCTTTGCTGTGAGTTGTCTGGTCTTAAGACCAGATTCCACATCTGAGGGGAGGTGGCTTACACTAGGTAAAAGGGGCTGGAGGGGAATAGTTTATCATTCAATTACTCTTGAACTACAACTCTGACAGTATTGAAAAAACACTCTCCATGGCCCAAATACTATGAAGATTAATTGGAGCTGCTTTTATTTTGAAACATTACTATCCCTTTAATTCTAAGTGCAAATAGAGGTATACCTCGGTCGCCACACTCTATCATACCATCGTCACTTAGTGCATCTCCTCCTCTGGTCATGCTACCGTATAGTTAAACACTTTTTTTCATTTAACCCTATGAGTACCAGAGGGTTATGCAGCACATTGCTTTGCAATACATTGAATATCCCTCTCGCATTCGAAGGGTTAAATAAAGAACTGGACTTTTTGCTCCTGTTTGTCTGCAATTATTGAATTTCCTTGACCCTTATGCGTTGTGTACCCCTCTGGCACTGAAAGGGTTAAAACAGTTTCTTTTTAAGCCGCAGGTTGTATTTTACCATCCAATAACGTTAATTAGACTTCCTTAAGGTTGGTTAACTAGAAAACGCTTTCCAGTTTTCTAACGCCAAAAGATTTAATAAATCTGGAAAAACAGTAAGAAGCCCTGTTACTGCCTCCATCTGCAAACTGCAGTCTCATTAATAAATCACAACCTCTGTGGTTCACTAAAACACAGGCAAACACGGCTTGACAGGAAAGGCGTATATATATTTATCAGTCACCGGGGAAATCTTCTACATATTTCTACAACTGCATTAATATAGAATCAACAAACGCTCCACTGACATTGTAAACATACAGTGGGCACAGTTTATCCAAATTAAGAGTTCTGGTGATTTTACATCTGCAAATAAAACTGTTTTTATAAAGCACGGAGATGGAGTTCACTAAATATGCAAAAGCCAATCATTTAACCCTCAAGGACAAGAAGGATGTACAACACATTGAGGGTTAGGCACTAAAGGGTGATAAAGAAGTGATAAAGTGATGATAACCAGGGCCTGACTGGGAATACAAACCAGCTTACTAGCCCCATAGCATTGCTTGACTCTGTGTCTGCTGACACTGCTCCCGCTCAGACTCAGCTCTCTTCAGTGCTTAAAGGGATAGCTTCACAAAAACAGCAGCTCCAAATCATCTTCATAGTATTTGAGGCATAGAGAGTGTTATTTCAATACAGTCAGAGTTGTAGTTCAAGAGTAATTGAATGATAAAGTATCCCCCTCCCGCCCTTTTACCTAGTGTAAGCCACCTCCCCTCAGATGTGGAATCTGTTCCACAGACCAGACAGCTCACAACAAGGGACAATCTTCTTATGGTGAGAACAATGAAAACCCTGCCCCCCTTGACAGGTTTTTCCATGAAGCTAATTGAAGATTGTCCCTCTCTGCAAGCCATCTGGACACCACCTTTCTGTTCTGAGGTGAGCAGTGTTACATCAGTAAAAGGGACGGGAGGGGATACTTTATCATTCAATTACTCTTGAACAACAAGTCTGACAGTATTGAAATAACACTCTCCATGGCCCAAATACTATGAAGATTAATTGGAGCTGCTTTTATTGTGAAACATTACTATCCCTTTAAGGTGCGGGCGGCCTACCCGGTGCGCAGACGCAGTGCTCTTCTTCATGCTGCATTTGACATCACTGGCCTAGACCCGGCCTGCCCCCACTGACACAAGACAGCGGATGGCGGTCCTTCAAATCTCGTGGCCACAAGGTTACAGGACCACGGCCACAAGATTTTAAGCAGCCCCAGGGAAGCCCAGTGCAGGCAGCATACCGGGAATTTTCCCTGTGTCCCAGTAGGCCAGTCCGGCCCTGTGATATCTTCACCAGTGATAACACTTTCCAGTTCCAAGGTTATTCTATAGCGTCTATGCACTAAGATCTCCAAAGCTGGAAACATCTTAGTGCATTGGCTTCATAGAATAACGGTGCTCTGAAATGTGCTGCATACCACTCTGGCACTCACAGGGTTAAAGATGTGCAAACACCTCCTAATAATTCCACACATATCCTAAGATGACCAGAAAATCCTAATGGCCCCTTGTACCTTTGTTCAAGAGATAATATGGGTGCTAGCAGTATCGTTATTGTCTCCCAGCCGGGAACTCCAGAAACTCAGAGGAGACTTTATAAAACAGGGTTACAGTGCAAGGATTATTGACAGTCAGATACAGAAAGCTACTCACATACCAAGAAAAGATCTGTTGAGCTACAAAGAACAGCATAAGGGAAACCGTGTGCCACTTGTTGTCACTTACCAACCCCAGGTTGAAGCTCTGCGCAAAATATCAAGAGAACTTCAAGCAACCTTACACACAGATGAAAGACTTAAGAACATATTTCCACAGCCTCCCTTACTCTCCATCAGACAGCCTCCCAATTTAAAGCAACTGATGGTAAGGAGTGCCCTGAACAAAAATACAAAAAATGGGACATTACCCTGCCTACAAAGTAGGTGTAAAACCTGTGCACACATTTATACCACAGAACAAGATACCCATACCGAACACCCAGTTACACCATAAGATCAATGGTAATTTCACCTGCAAATCATCCAATGTAATATACCTTATCATGTGTGCAAAATGTCCACCAGCTCTTTATGTGGGGGAAACGGGACAGAAATTACATAAGAGGTTTAATTCCCACAGATCCAGCATTAACAACAAAAAGACAGAGACACCAGTGGGAGAACATTTTTGCCAAAGTGGGCACAGTATCAGGGACATTACATTGACTGTACTAATGGGACAATTTCGCAATCAGAGGGACAGAAAATTATGGGAGGTAAAATTAATGTACAATTTGACTCTTTCACCTATGGCCTGAATAGGGACAGAGAATTTCTGTCACAGTACTTAATTGTGAATTAACTTTTATGACAGTCCCTCTGGAATCATAAATACCTGGACTCAGAGGAAGAATGCTTTTTAAATCACATCCTCTACCATTGACTGATCAAGGAATTGGTATCTGGACTAACGTTCTTATCTGATTTCCATTATAAACAATGTGATGTGTACTTGTATTTAAGAGAGAAGTTTTCATATTTATCTGTATAACATGCCTGAGGAAGAGACCTAAGAAGTCTTGAAAGCTTGCATTTTAAATCTGTTTAGTTAGCCAATAAAGGTATCAACTTTACAAAAAATTTTTGCATCCTGTATTTCTACGGCTAACACGGTACCAGCTCTCATAAGTTATGTGAGCAGTGTTACATCAGTAAAAGGTGCAGGAGGGGATACTTCATCATCGATTACTCTTGTACTGCAACTCTGATAGTATTGAAGTAACACTCTCCATGGCCCAAATACTATGAAGATTAATTGGAAATGCTTTTATTGTGAAACATTACTATCCCTTTAAAAAGAAAAAAGGAAAGAACAAAATCAAAATTTGAGACATTACAACTTTAAAATTAATTTTACTACATGACAAGAGGCTTCATATTTTGCTTTCTTTCTTTACTGAAAACTCCAATAGCAGCACAATGATCAAACACAAGTAACCAATCAGAGACGAGCAAATATAATATAAGGCATGGTCCTCCTTTTTCACAGCATTGAAACCAATGACAGCAATATATTCACCCCCCAGGGGAGAATTTCCCAATGTATTCCTGTGATGGTAAATCATAAAAGGGGTGTCAGTTTACTGCATATCAGTCTGTGCTTGGGAGCAATAGCAAAAGCAGCTTAAATGTTGATGCTATCTAGTGTAGTCATACAGGCAAATGGAAGGCTCTAGAGTTGCTTGAATACCAGAGCAGGCTCATTCCTAGTTGAGCGTCTCTGACCAGTTTGTTTGCATGGCCCCTGTAATAGCAGTCCCTAAGAAACTCCTCAGTCTATGACATTTACCATATGAAGATACATTACTAATAATGCAAAAGCTAAACACGTTGCTATTTGTTTTCTATAAAAATGTCAAGGTGGTCTTTGCTCGATAGGTGGCTGATGCTCAACTGGTGGTCGAGGCTCGAATGTTGGTCGATACTCGACAGGTGATCAATGCTCGACTGGTGGTCGATGATCAACTGAAGACTCAAAAGATGGAAACCCTCCAGGTTCAAGACAGACAGGAAGTTGAACAAGCCAAGTCAGAAACGGGGGGGTCAACACAGAACCAAACAGCAGATAGAGAGTGGTCAATAACAGAGCCAAGATCAGAAAACAGTTGGGCCAAACAGTACACAGGGGACAGGTAGAAGCAGACTCAAGTAAACAGAGACAAAGTTGGTAATGGGATATCTGAGAACATGGTTCCAAGTTGTAGAGCAGGAGACAAGTCAAAGGAGAAGCCGAGTCGATATAAAGAAGATCACAAAGGAATTAGACTGCAACTGGGCAAAGGCCCAAAAACACTGATGCTCTCTAAAGGTTCAGAGTAAACACAAGGTGCCAAAGGGAACCAGGATCCAGATAACAAGTCAAAAACAGATGAAAAGCCAAACAAGGAATCACAAGAAACAAAGAATAGAAAGTGCAGATCATGACCTATATCAAGGCACAGCTATTTTTCAAGAACAGTTATGCCATAGTTGTACCAAAATGTGGTTAGTGCCATGGGCAAAAGTCAAAGAGACTCAGCCTGCTAATAATTATTTCAAGGCACATGTTGCGGTGGGACAACTTTATTTTCAACTGTGGATTTCTATAATTCAGTCCTAAGAGCACTAGCATTGCAGTGGGAACTCTCATGGCTATAGAAAGCCTAGGCAGAAAATGGCAGATATTTTGTGGAAAATTCATTGGCAACATCTCTGCCATACATTCTATGCAGTGCAATTCCCATGGAATAGTGGGAAAAATTCCAATGAAAAAAGATCAGACTTTTGGTCTTTCCCTTTCTATGATTTTTAAGTTTTGGAATGTAAAAATCTCTGTTTTAAAATTTATATTTTTCCTCCACATACACCAAAGTTCTTTCTTTCTTTAGTATATTTCTTGTTTTCACTAAAATGTCTCACCATAGGCCTCAAAGCCTTAATCCAGTCATCTCCATGGTGACGCCTCCCACATCTATTCATTATTTCTCCCTGTGAGCTTTAGAAGAATATCTAGACATAGGTAAACAAAACATTGACTGCAGTGTGGGTATTTATGCTCAAATGCCAATCATTGTTTGAGACAGACTTCTTAATTGGGACCAACATTAGTGGCCCTAATGACAAGATGTGATAAACAATTAAATCACTTGGCATGGTATTCTAAATTACCAGTCAACTAAGCAAGAGGCATTACAGCATTCAGCTTTGAGAAAACCAGCCACTGCTTTAAATGTTACATGGAGTAGTACACAAATGTTATAGTTTGCGTATAAATGCATTGTAATTCACAGTGAATAAAGGCATTCATATTCTGGTTAAAAACCACTTGGCAGCCAATCTGGTTGATACATTAATTTACCCATTCAATAACAATTTTGAGCAGAACAGGCTGCCCTGGATGGTTCTGGCAACACTGTCATGGTGTCTGGCATTCAAGGAGTTAACCCAGGAGTTGGCAAGATGAGGCCATCCAGCTGTTGACAGAAATTGCTGTCCAGCAATGGCTGGAGGGACTCATGTTGGCCACCCCTGCTTTAGCAGCTTTTGTAATGTGATAGAAGAAGAAGTTAAAGGGATAGTAATACTTCATTTTATCTTTATTTTATTTTGTAGGCATTAAAAAAACATGAAGAACGATATAAGTCTTATCTCTCAAACCTTTATGGTTAAAGAGATATTCACAAGCAAAGTATCCCCTCCCTGTTCAGCCAGATCAGAAGGGAGGTGCCCAGGTAGACTGCAGAGAGGGACAATCTTCAATTAATATAAGGGAAAAAGATGAAAAACTTGTCAAGGGGGGAAGGGCTTTCATTCTTTTCATACAAAGAAGATTGTCCCCTGCTGTTATCTGTCTGGTCTTACAACCAGATTCACATCTGAGAAGAGATGGCTTACACTAGGAAAAAGGGGCGGGAGGGGGAAAGTTTGCTTGTGAATATCTCATAAACCATAAAGGTTTGAGAGATAAGACTTATATCGAGCTTCATGTTTTTTTAATGCCTGCAAAATAAAATAAAGATAAAACGAAGTATTACTATCCCTTTAACACTGTATGAATGTCAGATGTATTAGAATACTAATAGGTACCAGGTTAGCAAATATCAGATAATTGTATCTGATCATATAATTTTCCTAGGAAGGTTCCACTTTTTTGTATTGATTACAAGAGTAAGCCAAAATATGCCCCCATGCCAATCCACCCAGTCATTATATTTCTCCAAGGGGGGTATATGGGGGAGGGGAGTGCCCTCTCTTGCCCCCTCTCCCCACTGACGCTCATATCATGGGGAATCCCTTGTACTTGTTCAGGGGTTTGAAAACTACTGCTATAATCCTTTCAATAACCAAAAATGTAAAAAAGTGTAAAAAAGTGTAAATAATATATGGAGAATTGACTATTCTACACAATGGACTTTATAAATCAAACTCAAGTAAGCATGTTCAAGTGAATGCATGTTCATTCATATATATATATATATATATATATATATATATATATATATATATATATATATATATCCTTTCCACACGTTTCCTTATATGAATCCAGTGTATTCATCCAACTATATCACAGTCAATTACATGGGTGAATGTGTATGTGAATTCAGGCAGAAAAAAACAGATGATACTACTACTAACACTACTGTACAAGGGCTTAACCCTTTGAGTGCCAGAGATGTATATAACACAGATACCTCTCTAGTACTGAAGGGATTAACCCTTTGAGTGCCAGAGGGGTACGCAACGCATTGCAAAGCAATGTGTTGCATACCTCTGTGGCACTCAAAGGGTTAAAGGATAGTATAACATATAATATATTGTATACTTGGTAGGCCTTGTCTTGCTGAGTAAAACAAAGTCCTCCCATTCTTGGGACGATGTTTTATTTAAATTTTATTACATTTCAAAGCTTCATATTTTTCAGAGCATGGGTACAGTACCTTGTGTGACCTTCCCATTCTATATGATGGCAAACTTTCTATTCTAATAACTTTTAAATGAGGTGTCTACCAGCTGTGAGAGAACCCTTTTTTATTAGACATAAAAAAGCTCTACAATGTATACAGATATTGAAAGTACATACAACTACTCCTTTAATTAACTAATTAATGTGATATGATTTTTATGAAAAAAAGGGATGTACAGAAGAAAAGGTAAAGTAGTGAATGGAGCAGTGGTTCTCAATCTTTTTTTGTTCGGGCACCCCTAACACGTAATCTAGAACATTCAGGGAACCCCTAACACGTAATCAAGAACATTCTGGGCACCCCTGACATATTTAATATACTTTATCAAGGGCATAAAAAGGGTACAATACATAACTATACAGTTATTATCAGATCTTATAATCATAGTAACAAAAATAAGCATATTGTGCATAATAATTTCTATAAATCTTTATTTAAAGGGATATTAATACTTAAAATGTAAAAAGAATATGTTGTAGGATTTATCCCCCTGAGTAAAACAAGAGTACTCCCACTGCTGAAAGGTGTTTAATTCAAAAGTTATTAATTTTCAAAGATGAATTTTTTAGGTGCAATATAACAGTGGCCTGAAATTGTACAGTGGCGCTGTTGCTACACGTTCCTATGGACAGCTCTGGTCCCGGGACCATAAATCTCCATAGGATGGTGTAGCAACAGCGCCACTGTACAATTTCAGGCCACTGTGATATTGCACCTAAAAATTTCAACTTTGAAAATTAATAACTTTTGAATGAAACACCTTTCAGCAGTGGGAGTACTCTTGTTTTACTCAGGGGGATAAACCTTACAACATATTTTTTTTTACATTTTAAGTATTACTATCCCTTTAAAAGTCCATTATTGTTAGTCTTCATAGAAAACATGGGGCACCCTAAGATGATGTCCGTGGCACTGTACTCTGGTTGAGAATCACTGGAATGGAGGGTGGTAGGAGGACAAGATGAAAAGGAGGGTAGGAGGAAAAGAATAAGATCTGTGGGGATGCACTAAGATGTGGCAAAAAGGTGATAAAGCAGAAACCACTTTTCCATTTCCTATGTGATTCTATGGAGGCAAAACACTAAGATCTTACCCACTTAAGAAATCTTAGTGCACAGGCTCCATAGAAAAACATAGGAACTGGAGAAGTGTTATCACTGGAGAAGCGATCTCCTGTTTGTCTCCTCTTTATCACACCTTACTGCCGGAGGGGAAAAAGTGGAAATCCCTGCATTGTCCTTGCAGCTATTGTGCCAGGAGTGGGCAAGGGAGCATTGACCCCCTGTCCACTCCTGTCAAAATCACTGCCCCCCCCAGCTCAGATCCTGTAGTCAGGGCTCATGTGGCCGTATGTTCAAAGGGATAACCTAAAAAAAATGTCATATGAAAGACAAAAATAAGTAATTGAATGCATGAACGACATATTTTCTATAGAGTATACAACCAAAAACTAGTAATGTCCGTTGTGTATGACACAACTCCAGAATTGACAGGCAAAGGGGCGGGCAAGGGCGTGGCTAAACTATTCTCTATTCTGTCGTATAGAGGAAAATAAAATTTGTAGTAACTAAAGATAAAAAAATGTCTTTCAAAAGACAAAATTTGTACGTTAAGAAAAAAGTGGAGGGAATGCGTTCTGAATGTGAGAATTTTTGTCTTTAGTTAAGACATTTTTGTCGTTAAGACATTTTTAAAGACATTTTTGTCGTTAGTTAAGACATTTTTTGTTGTTCTATACGACAATTTCAGTCAGGACAAACAACATATTTCCAATCACAACTGACACTCTCTGAAAATATTAATGATCCCAATGACACTGAAATGTCGTTACAAACTACAAAAGCTATTTTGCTGCTTCTTTGAACATATGGCCCATGGTGTGCCTGGCAGCGATACAGGACCTGGGTAGGAAAACATATTTATCCCTTCATTGTATGCTAGACTTTATATAAAAGTTTTCATAGTGTATGGCCTAATGGTTAACCTCTTGGATCCTAAAGATGTTTCTTATGCATTTAAAAAGAGTGTATTGGGGACACCCAATGCTTTGCAATGAGTTGAGTACCCCTCTGGGACTCAAAGGGTTACTGAAACTGCCATATGTACTAGAAAGTGATTTTTAGGGCGTCCATTTAAAGCAGTGAACATTTAACCCATTGATTGCCAGAGGGGTATTGAACGCATTGTAAAGCAATAAATTGTTCACCACTCTGGCACTCAAAGGGTTAAAGCGGAACTACCACCGCTAAAAAAATTGCTCCCCAATAATTCCCCATCTGACAACTAGCTGCTCAGTAGCAATAGTCACTACAATTATTACCACGTTAAGGAGAATTATACACATCTCCCAGGCCTGACAGGCAGGAAATAGCACAGACATCTATCTATAGTGACGTCTGCACGCCTGCGCTGTCAGTCCCTTTTGGAGCCGAACGGCTCTTAGCAATGGCTCCTAGAGCTGGCTGGGACTGACAGCGCAGGCGTGCAGACGTCACTATAGAAAGATGTCTGCGCTCCGTCCTGCCTGTCAGCCCGGGAGCAATGGATAATTCTCCTTAACAAGGTAATAATTCTGGCGACTAGCGCTACTGAGCAGCTAGTCGCCAGATGAGGAATTATTGGGGCGCAAGTTTTTAGCAGTGGTTGTTCCGCTTTAATCTGTTTATTGCCATGTTCCCATATGACATTGGGGGAGTTTTAAAAAATTGGTGTAATAAAGAAAATATCTGTAACATTGTCGCAAAGCAACATAAGGATACATATAAACATTTAGTGACGTGTCTAAGTACTAACTCCAGCCAACTGACTTTTTTTTAAAAAGTGACGTAGCTGGTGAGACGGCTCAATTGGTTAATGCACCAGCGGTAGAATTTGTACAAGCTGCAAGGTCGCAGGTTCTATCCCTGGAAAGGTCAGCTCAGCCTTTCACCCTTCTGAGGTAGATATAATATGTCCAGTTCTTGTCCAAATAAGAATTGTGTCACAATGTATGTATAAATAAATTATTTGCTAATTGCACCAAAAATAAAGGCAGTTTTAGTAATTAAATCTTAAAGGGACAGTAATGCCCCATAAAAAATTCATAGAGTTTTGCAGAGCTTAAAAAAAAATAAACAATATGACACAAATCCTATCTCTCAAACCGCTATGCTTCTAACCCAAACAGGTTTGGAGCCCATTGTAAAAAGGAAACATTTTGGATTTTTAGCTTAGACACTTTATTTCCTTTGGGGATGAATGAGGGAGTTGAAATTAGCACTTTTTTGTATTATCAATATTATTCAGTTGATGATATGTCATATATTAATATGGTATTTGAGAATAGGTTATAGTGTAAGTTATGATAGGTCACTTTAAGAGATAGTAGGAGGGTAGTTAAAGGGATAAGGTAGTAGTATATAGATAATTTTTGAATTATTTAAAAATATATTATTAAAGATTTATACAATGAATAAATATAGGGTAATAATCACTATGAGTTGAGATAAAGATAACTTAAGTGATGAGGAATAATAACACAAAAATAATAGGGTCAAACACATAGTTTAGTTTATATTTACACAATTATTTTCTTTTTTCCCTAAATTTGGTTATGGGGTTGGGAGTAGGGAAGGGGGAGTAACTTGGGATATAAGGGAGAAACATATTGTGGCTCCTCTGTATGTACATACTATACTTATATAGTATGACTGTGTGCCCTGGATGTGGGGCGTTGAGTCATATTTTTTTGGTAATTGGAGTTGAGGAGAGGTGTCTATAGAAGGAGGTACAATTATAACTTAGCAGGTTTTAGAAATATGGGAGCTTAGTGTATGTTTGGGTGGAATTAGAGAAGTTGAAACAGAGTATTATGTTGCGCTCCACGAGTGGAACACAAACATAGATCGGGTTCGAAGAGGATATGGCCTTTACTATTATGGCTATGAGTTCCAGGAGTGGAGCGCTGTAACGGCTCGTACAAATGAATACAGGTCAGGTACTTATAGGTAACAATCACTTTATTAAGCACGAATAATAAATCAGTAAAGCACATATCAGCAATAAACGGTAAACAATGGCATTTATATACAACGGAGCTTACACCACTTATCAGAAGCTGGAGGCTGCCTTCGTGAGAGGCACTATCAGTCTGGCCCAGAAGCAGAAATGAATGCACAGTCTGCAGAGCCACAGGTCCACACCTGGAGGATACCAGACTATATGGAAAGGCAATCAGGAATGATAACTGTCTGAACCCCAGGTCCGCACCTGTAGGGAAACCAGACCTAATTGATAGGCAGCAGTAGTAAGGAATGTCTGAGCCTAGGTCAGCTCCTAGAAGATCACCATACAAACCTAACGTGAACAAGGAATGGATAGTCAACGAGAGCCTCAGGTCTGCACCAGATTGGATGCCGGACAAGTCTAGGGTCATACAAGGAGCAGGGAGTCGGACAGAGCCACAGGTCAGCACCAGAATGGGTAGTCGGACAAGCCAGGGGTCATACACGGAACAGGTAGTCAGCCAGAGCCGCAGGTCTGCACCAGATTGGTTGTCGGACAAGCCTAGGGTCATACATGGAGCAGGTAGTCAGACAGAGCCACAGGTCAGCACCAGATCGGGTAGTCAGACAAAACAAAATAATACACAGAGCTCAGGAAACACAACTGCACTGGATCACCACAAAAGGGCGACTGATGTGCTGTCCAGGCAGTTTAAGAACCAATTGCTCCAACTCCAGAAGGTGGAGCAATACGGTACTATGCCTTTAAGAGCTGGGTCGCGACGTCACAGGGGATTCCCTTGACATGCCCCCGCAGACTGCTGGCAGAACACAGCACTGCCAGAAGCAGAAGAAAGGAGCTTGCCCCCGCCAGAAAACCAGGGTGGCCAGCTACCGTGGAACAGAGGAGGCAACGAGACCGACCTCCACAGATGCCCGGCAGCCATCTCAACAGGTAAGCGGAACACTTGCAAGTGCAAATGGAAGCTGGGAACTGGAGATGACATAGCCGGAAGCAACCACCTCTGTGTGATGCCGTTTGGCTCTCATTCGGAGGACAGGAAGAAAGGTTGCTTCCCGATACACTGGAATTAAGGATTAGTCTATAAATGGCTGGTAAGTGCACCATTGCAGATTTCTTTTCCCTTGATAAAGTAGCTGTGTTCGTTACGAAACGCGTCGGGAGATATTGTATATTTTTTATGCTGTTTTTAAATTAAAAAGCGTTGTGACCCAGGGAACAGCAAAAGAATTTTAAATAAAATTTATATGTTTCAATAGATATTTCTGATACTCCTTCCCTGTAGTTTCTGTCCCTACCCCTCCTATCCCCTCTACCATTTTGGCAAGAGCACATAGCTTCCCTAAAGTGGCGGTGTATTGTCCATTGTGACATACATATAAGTATAACATCTAAGGACAACAAAGAGCCGTTGGGAAAGTTCTTCCAAAGAATATGGGGATTTACAGCTTGGAGAGAGGACGAATAAAGGAAACAGCTGGGAGATGAAGGAGAGGGACCGTGATTGGGGGTCAGACCTGGCCGAGGCAAATACATCTAGAGGTGGACTAGCCTCTTGGAAATGTGAGTATCCTGATGAGGGGTTTTCCTATGTTATTCATTGACTTTTTTTAAGGAGTCCAATATACTACACTTAGATGGTGCAGCTAACATGATAAAGGCTCTCCAGGATGGCAGATTTGTGGGTGTGTGCTGCTCAGCACATGTCCTGCATCTGGTAGTGATGGCTGCTCTCGAGGATGGCAGTAACACTGGAAGGTTGCCAGTACTTCTGGAGTCATGCCGACAAATTGCTGGCCACTTCCATTGGAGAATCAAAGATAGCCAGCTCCTCAAGGAGGAACAGAAAAAGGCAGACCTCCCAGAGCACCGCCTAAAACAAGATGTTGGGACCAGGTGGAACTCCACCTTAGATATGCTAGTGTGTATCCTGGAACAGAAAAAGGCAATTCACGCAATGTCATGTCACCATTTCATTGGCAGTAACAGAACACTGGGCAGGGCTGACTGGGCCCTGGTGGAACAGGTTGTGCCAGTCCTCACACCTTTCCGTGCTTTGATGGAAATCTTAAGCAAAGAGAACACTAGCCTGGCCGAAGTCATTCCCCTCTTCACACACCTCTCATTAAAAATGGACGATTTCCTTGCCCATAGGGAACACTTGACTGGTGCTGAGGGTAATATACTCCCTGATGTTGATGCCCTTTTAACGAGGCTGAAAAAGGAACTGACTTGGCACATGGAAGAATGAATGGACAATTGTTCTGAGTTAATGCTTGCCACAATGTGCGATCCACGAATCAGAGGAGAGATGGCAATTACTTCCAATTCACTCTCTGCCTGGAGGGAACAATTTATAGCGGTGAGTGAGAGGCAAAGGAAAAACAGGATGCAGTCACATGAGGCAGGAGAAGATTCCACAGATGAGCCGGAGGAGTGTGGTGGTCTTCTGGGACCTATCAGTAGCACTGCCAGTAGCACGTCATCTTGTTACAGTGGAGCAGCTCCTGCTTTTTATGCTGAAGCAATGGACAGATAATGCTTCAGACAAAACAAACAGCTCCCCATAAATAGAAAAAAGAGCTGAGTTTGAGATTAAGGCTTACCTTGCGGAACTTTCTTTGCCCCCAAGTACAGATCCCTTGACTTTCTGGGATAACAAGAGGGCTGTGTGGCCTACTTTGTCCCTGGTAGCCCAGGAGCTGCTTTCTTGCCCCCAAGCCACTGTCCAGAGTGAGCAGGTATTTTCCATAACAGGAAATATACTTAGCTCCCAGCGCTCTAACTTGGCCCCCCAGCTCATGAAGCAAATTATTTTTTTAAAAGTCAACCTGTCAAAGCTGGGTTACCCTGCTCTCGGGTTCGATGCAGATTAGAAAAACAAAAAGGTCTTAATCTAGAATCATCTATAGTACCATAATATGCTGAGCGCTTCAGCTTACCCAGCTCTAGAACAGTGGTTGGTTGGGCAGAGGACATCCCCCTGACTTGGTGGGACACAGGGGGGAATTTAAAGTCTACATTGTTGTCCTACTATACAGGTTGTTCAGTCTTGCTCTATTGTTTTTCATCTCTTCTAAAAAAAAGTCTTCTGTATCTATCTTAGTCCTGCTCCAGTGTCCTGCAGTGTGCTGCTGGCTACATCTGCAGTGTTGCTGCCATCCTGAGTCTGCCTCGCACCAGTCATCCTCCATTGCTGTATCCATCTACTGAGTCCTGCTCCAGTGTTCTGCAGGCTACATTTGCAGTGTTGCTGTTATCCTGAGTCTGCCTCGCACTAGTCATCCTCCGTTGCTGTACTCATCTACTGATTCCTGCTCCAGTGTTCTGCTGGCTACATCTGCAGTGTTGCTGTCATCCTGAGTCCACCTGCATCAGTCACCCTCAGTGTTCCTTCTAATAGCTATATCCATGCTTCATCCATAGTACCTTAAGGCTAAAGCGCCACCTTACCCTGTTCCAACGTCTTCATTTAGACCCTAGAAATGTTTAAGTTTATTTTTATTTATCTAATTTTGACTTTTATTGCATTTTTAAAAGCATGGCAAATTCAGATGAATAATTCGTTTACCCGAATTTCGTCCGAATCAAATGGGACCGGTCCGACTTTCAGATCCATCTAATTTAAAAAAAAAAAATTGTCCAAAAACAAATTTTTTTGCTGTGCACAAGTTTACTGAATCCCATGCAGACCTGTTCTCCACTAGATTTAATAGGTACATTATGTGTAATTCAGTTAGCTTTCAGTATTTAATAAAAACACAATAACTGAATGCACTTGGCTTTCCACATGTCTGAACCCTTGTTCCGTTTTAAAAAGACTGGCATATAATGTAGTACATGATGTTCTATGGAGAGGTCACATTACTTTTACAGCCATTTATGTAATTAGTTTATAACCCTGTCAAAGTGCTTAACCCAATGAATGCTAAAAAAAATCTTAAAGGTATAGTAACGTTTCATAATAAAAGCAGCTCTAATTAATCATCATAGTATTTGGACTTTGGAGAGTGTTATTTCAATTCTGTCAGAGTTGTAGTTCAAGAGTAATTCAATGACAAAGTATCCCACTCCTGCCCCTTTTACTGATGTAATACTGTTCAGCCAGAGCAGAAGGGAGGTGCCCAGGTAGACTGCAGAGAGGGACAATCTTCAATTAAGATAAGGGAAAAACCGGAAAAACCTGTCAAGAGGGGCAGGGCTTTCATTGTTCTCATAGGAAAAAGATTGTCCCCTTCTCTTATCTGTCTGGTCTATGAACTGCATTCCACATCTGAGAAGAGATGGCTTACACTAGGTAAAAGTGGTAAGTGTTACTCTGCAGGGGCTGTTGCTTTGTTACTTAGTAGGGTTAACCCTATGAGTGCCAGCAGAGTAATTTTACCCCACTAGCACTCATAGGGTTAAATCTACTAACATTGGACACAATTTGTGTGTACTTTGGATGTACTGATATATGGGGCAAGGGCCCCATATCAATACGTCCACTGGGGACTTAGGATTTTTTTTTTTTTTTTTACATTTTTTAATTTCAATTGCTGCGTTGGCTGATTAAAGATCCTATAAGGGAGTCCCTTTTTGGATCTTTATGGCTAACGCCGTCAATTGAATTGCAACTTGGGGCTTTTTTATTTTTCAATGAGCTATATTGCTTCATAGCACAGGTAATTGAATCGCATACCGTGCTTGAAACAATTCTGTCATTTTTTTTTTTTGGCAAAACAAGGACAATTGAATCGAGCCCATAATTGTTTATTTTATGATCTGTTGATGTATTTCTTAAGGACCATGTGACATGCTATGACCGTCACGTGGTTTTTGCCTTAAGGACCGGTGACGGTCATAGCACATCATATACTTTTTACTTATAACACTCCTGCAGGAGCTCTGTAAGTAAATACGGGGTCTGAAATTGACTGTGAAGGGCTCCACTAGCTGGTTAACACAAAAACAGAGTGTCCTTTGTAAGTATTAGAGCAATTCTGGGACAAACCAACTGCTTCACAGGGGGATCCATAAAAATTCCAATTAATTTAAATGAGTCTTCTAACCCCATTTATGTTAGAGATGTCTCTCTAACATGCTGATGGCAATGGCTTACAACTGGCCTTTACTACTAGTGTTAGAGCCAAAGGCAACATTGGAGGTGACCTTCTGCTGCTCAGTGATGGAAAAGATACAATGTGAACAGTGACAATAATATTGTCTGTACTGTATCCACTTGTCTACATAGCTGTGGTCAGGTGAACTTTTTTGAAGTATGATGTTTCCAGCCCTTTGCCCATCTGTTTGTACAACTCCGGCACATATGTCTTTGAATAATAAATGAGGCTTGAGTGAGATAGCTCTGCTGGTCAGTATAACAGCTGTAGGTTCTATTCAAGCCTCTGGGTAGCAGGTTCTAATCCGGTCAGGGTCAACTCAGCCTTTCATCCTACCAAGGCAGATAAAATAAGTACCATCAAAGTGGGTTATAATAACTGATAGACAATCTCAGTGGATCCTTCCTGGCAAAATACTTTGATATTATTATTATATGCAATTGTGGGGTAATAGTAAAACAATCTTCAACTGATTTAACCCTTTGAGTGGCAGAGAGATATCCAGCACATTGTTAAATGGGGCCATTAACCTGTTGGATCTAAAAAGGTCTCCAGTGATTTGTAAAACAAAGCACAGCAGACTGGTGTAGCAGAAGAAGAGGTTAACCCTTTGCATGAAAGAGGGGCACACAACGCATTGCAAAGCAACACGTTGCATATCCCTATGGCACTCAAAGAGTTAAAGCAGAACTTTCACCTTCTATAAAGTCGCCCTCCAGTAATTATGCAAAATATTTTAGTCGCTACTTCTTTCAAACTTCAACATCCGAATGAAGAGCACTCACCATTCCAAGTCAGGGTCGGCGGATCCGGTGCAGCTCCCCACAATTGCAGCCCTGATTCCACAAACTTGAGGACAACCGGAGGGAAGCGCACTCAGGTCCGCCAAACCCCTCCAACTTTTTTATTTTTTGTTCACGGAAAAGTTGGAGGGGTTAATACCTTATGGGTCTATTGCATTAGCATTGCATCCTAAAAAGTCAGAAGCATTCATGTGATCATCACCGAGAATAGATCAGGTGATTTAAACGTGAAGGATAACGTCATTTGTGCGCCTTTGTTGGATACCGTGCTTAATGGCGATTAAGCTGTGACTCTGGATGCACGGTTGGAATCCTTACATTGGTTAATTCATTTGGTGTTTTTGTTTAAATAAAGGGGATGGGGTTATAGGGTTTAGATTTTTCCTATGATTAAGTAACCACTAACAGTTATGAAACGCGTTAGGAGATAGGAGGTAACGGGTTTTGCGATCCAATGCCTGTTGATTGATCTTTATTCGTTCTATTTGTGGATAATTTTAATAAGAAAATAAAGAATATATTTTTTACTAAAATGGTTGGGCTGACAATGCTTTAGCGGACCTGAGTGCGCTTCCCTCCGGTTGCCCTCCAGTAATTAAGCATATGGCGACTAGCTTCATAATAGTTCTATTACCTCTCAGAAGTGCCTGTTTCTGAAGTAATCCTTAATCTTCGGAGACCAGAAGCCAGGCAACAGCACAGACATCTTGTCTTAGAGAGGGCCGTGAGCCTGCGCTGTCAGTTCTGGTCTCCTCTAGGAGGCATTGCACTGTGCCATAAGGCACTGGAAGGGACTGGCAGCGCAGGCACGCAGATGGCTCTAACCTGGCTGTCTGTCTCCTAAGATTAAGGATTAGTTCAGAATCGGGTACTTCTGAGATCTAATAGAACTGTTATGAAGTTAGTCGCCATATGCCTAATTATTAGAGGGCGATTTTATAGATGGCGAAAGTTCCGCTTTAATGTGAAAAAAAGAAAAAAAATCCTGTTTTCATTCTACAGAGGCTGAGGATAATACTAACTGTACTCCAACCACAGCTGGGAACCACTTGGTTATTATTATTATTTATTATCTTTTATTTGTGAAGTGCTAACAAATTCCTTGGCGTTGTACAAAAGTTGGGAATATACAAACAAAACAAAGGCTTTAAAGGGATAGTAAACCCCCCAAAAAGTGTATGCCAAATGATAGGAATAATAAAAACATACTTAATGGCATAGTAATGTTTCATAATAAAAGCAGCTCTAATTAATCATCATAGTATTTGGACTTTGGAGAGTGTTATTTCAATTCTGTCAGAGTTGTAGTTCAAGAGTAATTCAATGACAAAGTATTCCCTTCCTACCCATTTTACTGATGTAACACTGTTCAGCCAGAGCAGAAGGGAGGTGTCCAGGTAGACTGCAGAGAGGGGCAATCTTCAATTAAGATAAGGGAAAAACCTGAAAAACTTGTCAAGGGGGGGCAGGGCTTTCATTGTTCTCATAGGAAGAAGATTGTCCCCTGCTGTTATCTGTCTGGTCTATGGACTGCATTCCACATCTGAGAAGAGATGGCTTACACTAGGTAAAAGGGGCAGGAGGGGGAAACTGCTTGTGGATATCTCTTAAACCATAAAGGTTTGAGAGATAAGACTTATATCATTCTTCATGTTTTTTTAATGCCTACAAAATAAAATAAAGATAAAATTAAGTATTACTATCCCTTTAACGCCCTCATTCCCATCACTCAAACCGTTATGGTTTGAGAGATGTAATAAAATAAAGTCCTCTGCTCCCTCCCCTTTCTGCCTGATGAGCTGTAAAGCTGTCAGAGGCAGAATTCGGTTGCCCAGATGACTTAAAGGTAAGCAGGCAATGTAATAAAGTGATGGGGAATGCAAGCAGGGCACTGGGTTGTATAGCTAGGGGCATTAGTAGCAGGAAAAGGGAAGTGGTCATGCCACTGTACAGATCTCTAGTTAGACCTCACCTAGAATATTGTGTACAGTACTGGAGACCCCATCTCCAGAAGGATATTGATACTCTAGAGAAAATTCAAAGAAGGACTACTAAAATGGTGACTGGTCTACAGGAAAAGAAATATCAGGATAGACTAAAGGATCTGAATATGTATAGCTTGGAGGAGAGAAGAGAGATAGGGGATATGATAGAAACATTCAAATACATGAAGGGATTCAACAAAGTACAGGATGGAAGTATATTTCAAAAGAGTAAAAACATTAGGACAAGAGGCCATAGTCTAAAACTAGAGGGACACAGGTTTAGATGTAATGTAAGAAAGTTTTACTTCACTGAGAGGGTAGTAGACAAGTGGAATAGCCTACCAGCAGAAGTGGTAGATGTCAATACAGTGACAGAATTTAAGCATGCATGGGATAGGCATAAGGCGGTCCTTAACATAAGAAAAGACCAAGGACCAAAAAAGGTTTGAGGTTTGTTTTTTAACACAGTAGGAAATTGGGCAGACTAGATGGGCCGATTGGTTCTTATCTACCGTCAAATTCTATGTTTCTATGTAGGCGGCTCTTCAGGAGTGCTGACATCGGGATATCTAACTATAATTACTTCATCGTATGCTCTACAACGTGTGCCTGGCTTGCATGCACACGTTGTATACCATTCCAATTAAGTAATTATACTTAGATATCTAGATGACAGCGCTCCTGAAGAGCCGCCGTCTGCTCCCGGAAGCAGGAACTCATGACGTTCGCTATACAGCGGACGCATGAGAAGGGGGAGGGAGCGGAGATCTTTATTTTCTTACATCTCTCAAACCATAACAGTTTGAGAGATGGGAATGAGGGCGTTAAGTATTTTTTTATTATTCCTATCATTTGGCATACACTTTTTTGGGGGTTTACTATCCCATTAAAGAACTGATGTCATGTGTTGCACCCTGCTGGAATATCCCAAGCAGCAGTTATTTTTCAAGGATGGTTATTCCAGTGTAACATAAACAGGAAGTTAGTGTTGTGGACAAAGGCACTCGGCCTGCTAACAATTTTTTCAAAGTATATGTTGTTGTAGGACCCACAACTTTGACTTGCAGCTACTTATTTCTCTGCTACAGCCCTCAGAAGAAGTAATTTTGTATTGGGAAATGTTGCAAACACAAGAAACATATGCAAAAATGTAACTGCAGTGACGAAAAAGAGAAAATTTTCAAGAAAAAAAGTGAAATATTGGGTTTTTTTGGAAAAAGTAGTAAGGGAAATTTGTCGGACTTTTCGCCCACCTCTGTTTGTTACCACTCAGATGGTTTATTCTGCTTTGCTCAGTTAGTGACAGAGGGGTATGCAATGGATTGAATTCAAAGCTTTAAACAGGATGCTATGTTTGGCTTATTATCCATTGCAGCTGATAACTACCATAGAATCTCAGGTATAATAAGCACAATTTTACCCCACTTCACCTTATGTGAAGTGGGGGGGGGGTGTATTATACACAACAGGTTTTTTTTACTACATTTTTTTTTATGGCTGTCAGTATCGTCCCTACCTCTCCTGGCGCTATCCGCTTTCCAAATAAAGCTTACTATGCTCCACTGAGCTCCCCGCTGCAGCCAAAAGAAGAGAAGGCAATTTCTATCTGTGTAAATCTTCCAAGAGGGCGGCATCCTTGCATTTGCCTCCCGCTTCCTTCAATGGGCTTGCAGGACCTTCCGCCTCCAGCTAGTGGTAATGCCCTGATACACTACAAGCCCACTGAAGGAAGCGGGTGGCAAATGCAAGCATCTCGCCCGCTTGGAAGATTTACACAGATAGAGATTGCCTTCTCTTCTTTTGGCTGCAACGGGGAGCTCAGTGGAGCATAATAAGCTTTATTTGGAAAGCGGATAGTGCCGGGGGAGGGAGTGACGATACTGATAATCATACATTATTTTTTCGTAAGGGGGAAAACAAGGGTGCGTATTATACATAGGCACTCTTTTTTTCCCCTAAATCTTGGGTATACTATACACCTGTGTATTATACATAGGTGCGTATTATACCTGAGATTTTAAGGTATGTCAATCTGTTTATGCACAAATTTCTCCATAGACATTAACTGGAATCTAAAACCAGTTATCACACTTATCAACTGCAATGTAATCTATGGCTTTATCGGTTAAGTCTTGTCAGTCCTGCTTGTCAAAAGAGAATAGCTAGGTGGCAGCAGATAACCACTGTGGTAAAAAACAATGATAGGAAATTATATTTTAAGAACTTCTATGAATAACTTAGTTACAATATATTCTTGGTTTGCCAGATTTATCTTCAGACATTAAATAAAAAGAAAACAGCCCAACAATGAAAATGATTCAGTGTTATGGTCATCTAAAGAGGGAACACAATATAAAGTTGTAATTACATTTTATACTACAACATGAATTTTATTACAGTCTTGTAGTAATTATAAACACATTTGATTCCACTGTGGTTGAACCAGTGCCACAGAAATGCCAGTCACTTACATGCCTCTTATTTAAACAGACTATGGTCATGGTCTGCACTGAAGTGAATGTGTCAATCAGTTGTCTATTATTTTAAGACAAATTCATCTTTTCCATTTTCCATTATATTATTTTAGCCAAGTCCCAAGCAGAAATGTACTAAAGTCAAAGGTAGGAACCTGCTGCCCTCTAGATGCTGTGGGACCGCAGCTCCCATTATCCTTGGATGTTCACTTTTGAATTAATCATCATAGTATTTGGACCTTGGAGAGTGTTATTTCAATTCTGTCAGAGTTGTAGTTCAGGAGTAATTCAATGACAAAGTATCCCCCTCCCGTCCCTTTTACTGATGTAACATTGTTCAGCCAGATCAGAAGGGAGGTGCCCAGGTAAACTGCAGAGAGGGACAATCTTCAATTAAGATAAGGGAAAAACCTGAAAAACTTGTCAAGGGGGGGCAGGGTTTTCATTGTTCTCATAGGAAGAAGATTGTCCCCTTCTGTTATCTGTCTGGTCTATGGACTGGATTCCACATCTGAGAAGAGATGGCTGACACTAGGTAAAAGGGGCGGGAGGGGAAACCTTATCATTCAATTACTCTTGAACCACAAATCTGACAGTATTGAAATAGCACTCTCTATGGCTCAAATACTATGAAGATTAATCGGAGCTGCTGTTTTTGTGAAATATTACTATCCCTTTAAAACGGAACTTTCATCTGATTAATATAGAGCCCCAAATCATCATTATATTAGCAATATGCACAGACATAGTTTTTTTTTTCAAGTGTAATTGTTGCATTAAAGAAAAAAAGAACTTTCTATGCAGGCAGGCAGCGGCTGGGATCTTGCAGTAGGCGCGCTCTACGCCTGTGCTGTCAGTCCCTTCCGGTGCCTTTCGGCACAAAGCCTTCCAACTCACCAATCGGAGATGGACAACGCAGACGCAGAGATGCTGGCTCTGCAAGATGTCTGTGCTGTTCCCCTCTGTCTGGCTGCCGAGAAGGTTCTATTTTTCTTTAATGCAGCAATTATACTTGAAAATAAAATTGCGTCTATGCATATCACTAATGTAATGATGATTTGTGGCTCTATATTAATAATATTAAATCACATGAAGGTTTCTCTTTAAAGGAATATTAACATCTTCTATTAATATCCTCCTTTACCTTAACCCCTTAATGACCGGCCGATCAGAGCGGCAACTTAAGTTAAGGACCGCGGAGCATTTTTTTTTCTTTTTCCGGTTCCGGACTCCCCGAATGGCGTGCAGCCGCGGGGGGAGCATGGAAGTCCATGATGGTCATAGTACGTCATGGGTCGTTCAGTCAGATTGACCCATGACGTACTATGACCGTCAAGGGTCGTTAAGGGGTTAATCTGGTCAGCAAATCCTAATGCCCACTATGGATCAATTCTGTGATGATTGGGTCTCCAAATAAGTACTGGATGTCACGTCCATGGAGGCAGGCAGGATTATTTTATGAACGGCTCAAGGTCAGGGCCCCACACCCTTCCTACTGAGGGAGCTGTTTGGAGTCTTGCGTAAAATATCATGCCTGTCTCCATGGGCATGATACCCACTAATTCATTATTTATTTTGGTGAACTATCCATTAAGAATTCACTTGTAGTGGCCATCGGGATTTTTGCCCATACTAAATAAGTGTGGGTTTATTATTAAGAGGTGTTAGTGCCCCTTTAATATTTTATCCATATGTTCCAGAGCAAGAAACATATATTCTGTTCCTGGAATAAATGATCTGTTTGGACTAAACTGAGAGCCAGTTTCCCATATAAGAGGCCTTTATTTCCTACGTATGCAGCTTTTGCATGACATGGGAGTTGTAATGCAGCATCCAATCACCATTGGGCTTTCCAATATTCTACCTCATGATAGGTTCTTAGACTTCCAAAAGCACTATGTGAATTAATGCTGCTCTTCTTACAATGTTCTGAAGCAGAATGAGGTGTTACTTCCTAAGTCACTTCCAACAAAGTAGAAATATTTGGGGTGGTGCATTGAATTATCCCACGTTGCTAACCTATCCCTGCTATTGAGTTGTATGACACCTTATCAATAATGCATTTTATATAAAAAGTTGATTTTTATAACAATTTTCATCACATACATACCTCAAGAAGTCATCATATTATAAGTTCATTATGGGATTATTGACTTGTCAGTTAGGTGGTTTCCTTTAACTCAATGGTTATTTTAGGCATTTTTATTAGTTCCTTATGATGCAGTTGACTCCCTCTAGAATTGCTCCTCTTATTATTTATACATATATCCTCAGTAGCGCAATGCACCATTACATGAGATGCGCATGTCAATACACCAACCATTATTGCAGTAATTTGACTAATTACTTTTGCCCTCATGCAATTGTGTACTGCTCTGCTGGTTGCATGTAATGGTGTGATGCTCGCCTGGTTTAATTTAAAGGGGAACTGTTACTTCCTATTGTAGCTCAATGTTGGTAAAGCTTTAATATGTGTATTTTTTTTTTCTGCTGTAGTTGAAGAGATATTAGGGAACTACCACCCCACACAATGTTTACCTTTACTAAGTCCCCATCTGGTGAATAGCTGCTTAGTAGAGCTAGTCACCAGAATAATGACCTTATTTAATAGATTTCTCCCCTTTTCCATGGGCGACAGGCAGGACAGAACGTGTACGTCTTCCCATTGTGATGTCCACGCCCTGCTCTGTCAGCCCCAGCTGGGTCTAGGAGGCGTTGCTAGGAGCCATTTGGCTCCATCTGGGACTGACAGCGCAGGTGCACAGACATCACAATGGGAACATTTCCGCGCTCCGTCCTGCCTGTCGCCCATGAGAAATCTATTAAATAAGGTAATTATTCTGGCAACTAGTGCTACTAAGCAGCTAGTCACCAGATGGGGACTTAGTAAAGTTAAACATTGTGTGGGGTGGTAGTTCCCCTTTAGTTGTTTAAGTTTTGTTGGTGACGTCAGTTTCTTTCAGGCTGCAGGTACAGCGCCGGCAATGGCATGTCAATCTTGCTCAAATCCCCATCCCCTCCCCTTCTCTCCTCCTCCTCAGATAATGGAGGAGGGACTGCATATGACCTGGCACACTCTTGGGCATAAACGGAGCCAATCACAATGGTCGCGCTCAGTCTGAAAGAAACTGACGTCACCAGCACACAGTAAACAACTAATTTCTCTTAAACTACAGCAGTAAAAAACAAACAAACACGGATTAAAGCTTTACCAACAATGAGCAACAATAAGAAGTCACTGTAAGTAAGTAAGGTGAGAGTTCCCCTTTAATACCAGGAAAAAAAAAGCTTTGTCAAAGACCTGGCATGACTTGGCTTATAATCAGCCCTGTATATTGCATATACAGATTTCACATTGTGACTTCTTTCCCATTAATTGGAAAGTATTTGATCTATTTTCGTCTGTTCTTTTGGTGTTTCTCTTGTTGAATTTTTAATGTTTCAGTGATAGGAGAGGAAATGTAAACGGTGCATCGCCTACATTTCAGATCTTCTTAGTTTTAAAATTAATCAGAGCTATGACTTGAGAAAAAAACTTCTGTTTGTTACGTTCAGATGTAAATGGCTCATTAGGGCTTATCTGGAATGTTTTTCCAGCTGAAATGTAACTACTGTTACAGCTGGGATATTAAGACTCATTTCACCATTCTTTTTTGTTACTGTTTTCATTGATGTGGAAGTCTTTAGGTGCATTGCAAAATGCGTTGAGAAGATGAACTTAGAAGAACTTCAGTGGTTTTGAAACAAACCAGTTGTACCGCAGATGACAGCTAAACATTCAAAAATCTTGCACTGCTCTGGGGACCTCTCGTATTTAACAGGTTAAAAGTCCCATGTAAATCAACATGAATTTGGGATTTTTTTTATTGTCCATTATGAAGCAGTTGGTTTGCTCTGGAATTGGGGAGCACACGTGTCTACCCAGTGATCACAGAGTGCCAGGAAGTGCCAGGACCATCGCCAGTCCTTAAAGGGATAGTAATATTTCATTTTAATAGCAGCTCAGGTCATTCAATAAAATGTGTAGTACTGCTGCCTGATGCTCTTATGCTTCAAAACCGTTTAGTTAAGATGTAATTAGATGCTGAAGTTGATCGCTCACGCCCCTTTTTTGCCGATCCTAAGCGTTTCAGTCTGAGATCCAACAGCGAATCACAACTAGGGTTAATTTTCTCTCAGTCAGTCGAACAAGGGCAGGTTTTACCTAATACTAACTGAAGATTGTCCCTCGTTGTGATCTGCTGTCAGATCTCAGACTGAAAGGCTTAGAATCGGCAAAAGGGACGTGAGCGATCAACTTCAGCATCTAATTACATCTTAACTAAACAGTTTTGAAGCATAAGAGCATCAGGCAGCAGTATTATACATTATATTGAATGATCGGAGCGCCTATTAAAATGAAATATTACTATACTATTAATGGGATAGTAATGTTTCACAATAAAAGCAGCTCCAATTAATCTTCACAGTATTTGGGCGCAGTGGATAATGTTATTTCATTACTGTCAGAGCAGTAGTTCAAGAGTAATTGAACGATAAAGTATCCCCCTCCCGCCCCTTTTACTGATGGAACACTGCTCACCACAGAGCGGCAAGACTGTCTGGATGGATTGCAGAGAGGTATAATCTTCAGTGATCATAAGGAAAAACCTGAAATACCTGTCAAAGGGGCAAGGTTTTCCTTATGCTCACAGTAAGAAGATTGTCCCTTGCTGTGAGCTGTCGGGTCCCTGTACCAGATTCAACATCTGAGGGGAGGCGGCTTACACTAGATAAAAGGGGCTGGAGTGGGATACTTTATCATTCAATTACTCTTGAACTAAAACTCTGACAGTATTGATATAACACTCTCCATAGCCCAAATACTATGAAGATAAATTGGAGCTGCTGTTTTTGTGACATTACTATCCCTTTAAGGCACAGACACCGATAATGGTCCTGGCACTTCATTGGTTGTTATCCCTTCGAGTGCCGAGGGGTATGCAACGCATTACTTTGCAATGCGTTGCGTACCCCTCTGGCACTCAAAGGGTTAATCGATTCAACTTCTCATTGTTTATAAGGAAGCTTTGAATACTAGTGAGACTTATTTAGCACTCTAGGGTTAAAGACCCATTTTAACCAATGGCAATTTCAGAATGTTCATTTCAACTCTGCGATACAGTTGGTTTGCTCTAGTATTGCACCTCATTAGATTGATAAATAAGGCCCTAAGTGAGTAATATCATGGCAAGTGACATTTCTGACACAGATTGTAAGGCTATGCATTTGTTTATAAATGTCAATTTTATTTTCACAGTGCGTGACCTAGAACTAACAGATATGTCCCATTGTTTTCACTTACAACTGTCAAAGGTTTCTAATGTTGTAAATAACATGAACCGTGGAGTGGTTCTTGATTTGTAAAAAAGACACAAATTATTGAACTAAATCTGATTTCTGGCAATTACTGCAGCACTGCCAAATCCTCAAATTACATCTGTAGATCTTATTAAAGGGTTAGAAAGGTTTGATTATAATAACATGTTATATTGTAGATATTAAAACAAATACATTAACTGGAGCAAGTCCTATTTCTCAAACATTTATAATTTGAGACATATAAGGTTTTAAAGTTCCCACCTCCCCCCTCTTTCACTGATGTTAGCTGTATAGCTGACAGAAGGAGATTAGAGTTGTGCAACCCAACGGCGGCTCTTCAGCAGAGCCAAAAAAGCGCTATCTAAAAATAAATACTTCAATGGAACGGTCTACAAAGTGTGCCTTGTTTGCAGGCACACTTTGTAGATGGTTCCAATAAAATATTTATTTTTAGATAGTGCTATTTCGGCTCTGCTGAAGAGCTGCCGCCTGGTCCCGGGACCAGGATCTCCTTCTGTCAGCTATACAGCTGACATCAGTGCAAGGGGAGGGAGGGGGTAACTTTAAAACCTTATATCTCTCAAATTATAAATGTTGGAGAGATAGGATTTGCTCCAGTTAATTTATTTTTTTAATATGTACAATATAACATGTTATAATTAATCCCTTTAAAAGGATAGCAATGGTTCTTTTTAATCCATTTTAATCTTGTAGACATTAAAAATATGAATAGAATCCGCTATGTCCCATGTCTCAAACCCTTATAGTTTGAGCGATCTAAGCATCTGAAGTTCCCCCCTCCCACCCCTTTCAGAGACGTCAGAGCTTCAGCTGACAGAAGCTGATCCTGGTCCCGGGACCGGTGGAGGCTCTTCAGAAGAGCCGGATTAGCGTTATATAGAAAGAAATACTTCACTGGAGCAGTCTACAAAGATGTGCCTGGTTTGCAAGCACACTTTGTAGACCGTTCCAGTGAAGTATTTCTTTCTCTATATCGCTATTTCGGCTCTGCTGAAGAGCCTCCACCAGTCCCGGGACCAGGATCAGCTTCTGTCATATAGAATATTAAGACAAATATTCAAAGGCGATCTCCAAATGTTCAATGTAGTGAAGATATGCAAGAAAATAAGAAAAAAAAACGCACATTGTGTGATCTGTTTATATATAAAATAAATCAGAATCAGTTGATATAAATCGGCCAAGATACTGATTAAATCACAACAAAACATCACAACCTAAAAATATAACAGCAGAAACTTTATATATAGTCGGCAGGTGTGAATATGAAAGGACACTTTGTAGCTTGTTCCAATGAAGTATTTCTATCTCTATATCGCTATTTCGGCTCTGCTGAAGAGCCTCCACCGGTCCCGTGACCAGGCTCAGCTTATGTCAGCTAGAGTGCTGACGTCTCTGAAAGGGGTGGGAGGGGGGAACTTCAGATGCTTCAATCGCTCAGACTATAAAGGTTTAAGACATGGGACATAGCGGATTCTATTCATATTTTAATGTCTACAAGATTCAAATGAGTTAAAAAGAACCATTACTATCCCTTTAACCCCTTAACAACCGAGGAATCCAGATGCGGACGTGACTGAACGACCACGGAGCAATTTTTTTTTTATTGCTCCGTTGCGTTCCAGACTCCCCGAACAGCGTGCAGCAGCGGGGGGAGCCCGGAACTCGATGACGGTCATAGTACGTCATTGGTCGTTAAGTCAAATCGACCCTTGACGTATTATGACCGTCAAGGGTCGTTATGGGGTTAAGGATGTTTATAGAGTTACGGAACAATCACCTTCTTTTGTGAATCAGTTTCTTTGTAAATTTTAGCTATATTGCACTCATTTGTTTCAGTGGTAAAACAGAATGCAGAAAGCAAAGCATTGCACAAAGGAGTGTGGGGGTGCATTCCTGTTGATTTAAATGTTAGTTTTTGAAGTGCATGCTTTACTAAGTCTGCCTCTATTGCAGTGAAAAGGCTCTGGGGCTGCACTGCTGTGGACCCTCTCATCTGGACTCCAACCCAGAAGAGTGTGGTTCACAGCACATGATGTAAGCGCTCTCTACCTGCAATCTTTAAAAAAACGTCAAGGCTCTAGGAAGAGGATTGTAGTTTCTCTGAGGCTGATATATTAACCCTTTGAGTGCCAGAGGGGTACAGAATGCATTGCATTTGCAATGCATTCTGTACCCCTCTGGCACTCAAAGGGTAACTAGAACAATTTTGGGGCGCACCAACTGCCCCCATAAGGGGCAAATAATAATTCCCCAAATTGTCTCTGATTTACATGGGGATTTTAACCCCTTCAGTTCCTCATGATATTTTGGAGACCTCTCTGATATTGAAAGGGTTAAAATCCCCATTTAAATTAAAGGTCATTTAAAGAGAAACTTTCAGTACATACTTAGTCTCCATGCATTCATTAAACGCACCGCAACTATCTTGGAAATAGATGTTTTACCTTGCAATATAGCTAAAATTTACAAAGAAACTGATTCACAATAGAAGGTGATTGTTCCGTAACTCTATAAACATCCTTAAAGGGATAGTAATGGTTCTTTTTAACTCATTTTAATCTTGTAGACATTAAAATATGAATAGAATCCGCTATGTCCCATGTCTTAAACCTTTATAGTTTGAGCGATTGAAGCATCTGAAGTTCCCCCCTCCCGCCCCTTTCAGAGACGTCAGCACTCTAGCTGACAGAAGCTGAGCCTGGTCTCGGGACCGGTGGAAGCTCTTCAGCAGAGCCGAAATAGCGATATATAGAGATAGAAATACTTCATTGGAACAAGCTACAAAGTGTGCTTTCATATTCACACCTGCCGACTATATATAAAGTTTCTGCTGTTATATTTTTAGGTTGTGATGTTTTGTTGTGATTTATTCAGTATCTTGGCCGATTTATATCAACTGATTCTGATTTGTTTTTTATATAAACAGATCACACAATGTGCGTTTTTTTTTTCTTATTTTCTTGCATATCTTCACTTCATTGAACATTTGGAGATTGCCTTTGAATATTTTTTTTTTACATTTTAAGTATTACTATCAATTTAATAAATAAATGAAAGGAGCAGTAATTTTTTTATGAAAAGATGAATGCTAAAAAGCTGTTTCGTCTTCCTACAAAAGTTATTAAAGTAACAGTTAACATATTCTGCAAGTACATAATGTGTAAAGTCAGATGCCATATACTTTATTATTTTTTTCCATCGTCTGCTATTTTTACACTTTTATGTCTCTGACAGCAAGATAACTGAATTTATTTTCAGAGAGCTTTCTGTTTGGGAGTGTGAAAGCAGAGACAGTTCAACAATATAAAAAGATGAAATTTAAAAGAGAAAACAGCGAAACAACGTAGAAAAATATTCCACTACAGCATGTGGATCATTCAGCTATGCAGGGAGACTACAACATTTTATAAACATCTCTGTTTCACAGTCTCCAACTGAAAACTTTCTGGAAACATAAATCCAGGGAGCTCAACCTCATTGACTTAAAAGTGCAACAAATAAGTAAAGTTAGTGAGAATATGAAAAACCGACAAACAAGAAAAATGTAGGCAATCTGAATTTATTATGCATGTGCAGAATCTATCAAGTCAGAAAGGAGGTTGTGTCTATTTAAAGCCTAATTTTTATTAAAATATAACATGTTTAATTATGGCTAGGTGGCACTGTTGTTATTGCTTTATTGTAGGAGCTTTATTCGAATGCTAAAATCTTTCCATAGGCAGCACTATAATAATTCACTTTGCCCTCTGATCACCATTTGGTACTGTTTCTAACAGTTTGATAAGTATGATAACAATGGAATTTTGCATCTCCCAACAGAGTGAGTTATGTTCTGAGGATTATGAGAGAGAGAGAGAGAGAGAGAGAGAGAGAGAGAGAGAGAGAGAGAGAGAGACAGCGTTTTCCCATTCCTTCTATAATCAGTGCCCCTTCTAACTGTGCTTTGAACAGTCTGGGACATCTGCCAACTGTGATGTTGCTGTTTTTATTGATACATTGTTCTGGGCATAGAACCAACTGGCATACATTATTTTAGCTATGATTATGTTACTTCCATTCCTCACCAGAGAATTTTTTCTAACACTTCAATTTTTTATACAGATAGCTTAATTCAATGATTCAGTGCTGTATTATAGTAAGGCAATATAATTAAACAACATCAGCCATAGTTCACTAACATGACAGCCCAAAATCCCAACCAGCTATAAAAGTCTGTTAGAATAAACATTTGTTCAAGGAAAGTTGGAATAAGTGTTTTCTTTCTAATACTCTTTATGTGATAAGATCAATATTTTAAGGTGGGATGCTAATGAAAAACACACTAAGGGTTGCGTAACACAATTTAACAAGCATAAAGTGGAGATATGGTCACATTAAATATTCCTGTAATGGAAAGTGCTGATCAGGTAGTTAGAAAATTAATGTTATTATTTTAGCAAGTCAGCAAATGAATGTACAGTTTAGTAGTACATTACTGATCATCCTAAACTGCCATGTGTGCTGTTTTCTTTAGAAGGTCAGTGAATGCTTTCTTATTAGCATTCCTTGTATGGGAACCCTGATTGCATTCTGCAGTGAAAATAATTCTTCGGATTATATATTAAATGAGAGATAACAACACCCCACTTAACTTATGGCCAAAAAAGCCATATGGCACCTATGAATATTGAGATAACATTTTCAAATATTCCTTGATGTTGTCCCACCAAATTTTTGGTTTCAATTTTGTGTCCCTCTAGCAAATGCTAAAAATGGTGGCTCAGATCTAAGCAGAGGTAAAATAGAGGGCACTGCCCTTAAAGGAGGAGTAAACCTTTGTTATGAAAACACATATTTTATACAGCTTTTCCTGCTGAATAAAACAAGGTCTCTCCCACTGCTGTCAGATGTTTTATTCAAAATTTATAGCAGTTTAAATAACCAGGAAGTGAATTTACTGTGTTTACTTCCTGATTGTTCTAACTGACAGGAAGTGACAGGCAGTTTCTGTCACATTCTATGGAGAACTGTATGTCACTGACTTTTCTGACTTTCCTTTCCATTAGAATCTAACAGGAAGTCTAATTAGAATTTGACCACTAGAGGGCACTGCTGATGTAAAAAAACATGGGTTTAAACTGTAATAACTCTGGAAATATAAATCTCTCCACAGTGGGAGTACCTTTATCTTACTCAATAGGAAAATCCCTACAATATATATTTTTTCATAAAAAAAGTTTACTGCTCCTTTAAAGCTTCTCATATTTAAGACAATCTATAGCATGGGAGACTCACAAGTTCCATTGCTATAGAACAAATTTGCAATGCTGTCTTCCTGCCTGTCACGTCTGGTACCTAAACCTGACTCAGAGGAGAAGACTCCTCCAACAAGGGTAATTGGGGCTAGATGCTAGGGAGTGTACCTATATGGTGTTGGCCAGCCATAGTGGGGTGTGGTTCGGACGAAGCAGTGTAAAGGTGCTAGCTGCAAAGCTAGAAAGCACCCTTCAGTTGAGCGTCAGGTGACTCAGGATACCCCACCACAGTTGGACTATACCCCAATGACCCCAGGAAGGTATGAACTCCAAGAAACATGAACAGTAGAGAAGGAATAGTAAGCCTAGGCGGACAGCAACTGGTAGCAGTACTGGACTGAAGATGAGGCAGGAGAGTAGTCAGACAAGCCATTCAGCAACAGGTAGCAGTACTAGACTGAGGATGAGGCAGGAGAGTAGTCAGACAAGCCGGTCAGCAACAGGTATCAGGACTGGACTGAGGATGAGGCAGGAGAGTAGTCAGACAAGCCGGTCAGCAACTAGTAATAGGTCAAGAAAAAGGATCAGGAACACTGGTATGCTAAAAGCAACCTCCTAAGACACTGATCTGGAGATGCCTTGACAAAGCGTCAGACGTAGCGTGGGTACATCTGATAAAGTGAGGAACCAAGGTGGCTTCAAAAGGGAGGACTGTGCATGTGCACGGCCAACCTGGAAGAAAGCCGACACAGACGAGCTTTGGAAGGAAGAGGACGCCATCAGAGAAATTGGGCAGGGCAGTGACACTGTCCCAGATGTGAGAGGGGCAAAACCACAGACACGTGGAGGAAACACACAGAGATATTGTATGGTAACTTTTTTTTAACTCTTTGTGTGCCAGAGAGGTATGCAACACATTGCTCTTGCCAATCTCAATGATCAATTTATTTAGATTTTTCATCCTCATGATGTCCTGCTTTCCCAGCATTGACACTTCTTTGCTACTCATGATCAGAGACAACAACAGACACCAAATGCAAATACCACACGTACAATCACCACTAGATCTTTTGCTAGCTGTCCTGCATGAACTAATGATGCAATGACACACACCTGGCCAAGAAACAGCTAAGCAGCCAACCGTCCAATTATTTCTGGTCCCACAAAATGGAGGCTGACCTCATGGCCATTGTTTCATTCCAAATCCAGTGTGCTGGAGTTCAGAGCCAAAACAACAAAACACGTGTCACTGACCAAATTCTTATGAACTGCACTTCTAAGTCAGTGGGAATTTTTATTTGTCCACTGTGATTCAGTTGGTTCCTCCCAAATCACTCAATTTCCACTTTGTACATCAGCTTCAGTAACAGAGACAAAATGCCGATAGAGAAGTATAAATAATGCAGTGGAGGTAGAAAGAGAAATGCAGGTTGTGGGGTGGGATAGGGAACTAGAAAGAGAGTGAAAGACGGAACTACTAGCAATTGTATGCTTTGCCCTTACAAATTCTACCTGTGCTTTGCAGGGCCGTAGAAGTCACAATTCCATTTATTTTATTCATGTAGACTTGACTTTCTTGTAACCCTCATTAAACTTTAAAGATGTGTATCAGAATTTCAATAAGGTTCTCCTGTATTTTGCACATTAACTAGAAACGGATTTTGTAATTTATTTTCTAGATTATCTTCCCACACTTTATGGCTTCATTCATTTACCAAACAGAACATCACTTTAGCGTTAATGGCTTTAAGAAGAAAAAAAATATTATTGGTAATAAAAAATAAAGATCATGCATTAACCCGTTGAGTACCAGACAGGAGAGGGCTGGCAACATGTGGCCCGGGGGGCAAATACAATCAAATAGCCCATTTCTACTATGGTTCAAGCCCACTGTCCCAGTCCACTCATTTTGTTAATTTTAAAATTGGCATTAATGTTGTGAAGGCAAGCGATACATACAGCTGAAAAGAGGCTACACTACAGAGCTTACAATTGAAGTAAAGCTATAATAGTGATACCATAAAGCTTACAAAGAAAATGTGTTATGTTACTAGTGTAGCTCCATTTGGATTGTAGCTCTGTGGCATCATTTGTGTAGTTTCATTTCAATCGTAAGCTCTGTGGTTTCACTAGTGTAGCTCCATTTACCACAGCAAGCGAGAGATTTAGAGAGTCAGTGGCCCACCAGCCCAGACATATGACCGGCCCAGGGGGCAATTGCCCCCTTTCCTCCCAGGCCAGCCCTCCCCTGGTGCCAGAGTCACATCCAATGCATTCCTTTGCAATGGGTTGAAAATGCCTCTGGCACTCAAATGGTTAAACAGCTGCAGCCCCAGTCAGTGTTGGGAATGATCTTCCTATTCTCAACAAAATGTTGATGAGTGAGTCAAGTATCATTTCCAGATGCATAAATAAGGCAGTGAAATTAACCCCTTAGACGACAGAGAGATGTTCAGTGCATTGCATTGCAATGTGTTGGAAATCTCTCTAGCAACCACTGGCTTAAAGGAACATTAGGACGTCCTAATAACTTATCCTAATCTATTATATTATAATACATCCTCTTAATTTTCAAAGAAAATCCTAGTGACCACCATGGATCATTCCTCTGTGGCTTGATTCCCCAAAATGATTCTTCAGCCCCTTGTATGATAGAGAAATTTCCAACATAGTTCTTTGTAATGCAGTGGGGAAATGTATTGCATCCACAGGGTTAATCGATAATTGATACAATATCCATGAAGATATGAATTCCTCCTTCTGAACTCTGTTCAGGGTAGAAGTAAATATTCAGACAGTAGAGTCTATGGTCTTTGAGTCTGGCAAAAAAAGAATCATGTCTACCTCCATGTACATGAAATTAACCCTAGTGCCCCTCTGGCACTCAAAGGGTTAAGATTGGTTTTGGGGAATTAATGCACGTATTATTGATTCAGAGTAGCTATGTGGATTTTTTGTGCAGATTAATATGTTTGTTTGTTTTTTTGTTTTTTTATAAAGAGGCATCGGTGTCACTTTAACCCTTTGAGTGCCAGAGGGGTCAGAACGCATTGCAAAGCAATGCGTTCCGTACCCCTCTGGCACTCAAAGAGTTAAAGGGTGACTTGAGAAAAGTTGGTGACTAATATATTAATGATGAAGTTGAAAGGTGGAAATAATGGGGAAAAGCTCATCCAGAGATTGCTGTTTCACAGTTTATGTATTACACAGCTACATAGTAAATTAGGTTAAAAAAAAGACACAAGTCCATCAGGTTTAACCTTTTCCACGGTACACTAAGAAAATGAGAACTATATAATCCTTCCCAAAATGGATGCTATTTTATTTACCAGAACTTCCTACAAAATCTATAAATACGCAGTATATAACCCTGTATGTCCCCTTCTGCCAGAAATGTTTCTAATCGTCTCTTAATTATATCTATTGTATCTGCCATCACCATATCCTTAGGCAAAGTATTCACAATTTAACAGACCATAGCATAAAAAACCTCCTTCTTCTGCTATAGGTGATGACTAGTCCACAATGTACATTTCTTTAAACTTTGTTATGGCTCCTTCAACCAAAGAAGAGTTAAAGAATAACGAGAAATAAGAAAATGTTTAGCGCTCAATATATAAATGAAAAAAAAGTTAGCTTAATCAGGCAATGAAATGTCCATGAACACTGCAGGTAGTCTCTTCTAAGGTGCATCACTGAAGTTCTTTATGTTCAGGATAGAATGATAAAAGGTGTCAACTGAGATGAAATCCAGGATTTTGAAAGGAGGAAGTAGAACAATATTAAGTGGCATCAGTATGGAAGCAAACTGCTTCATCTAGAGCAGAGGTTCTCAGCCCATGCCCGCAGTGGCCACTAACAGGCCAGGACTTAGGAATTTCCCTGCTAGAACACAAGTATGTTGATCAGAGGCTCATTCATATTGATTAACTCACTTGTGCTCTTAAAAGGAAATTCTCAAATCCTGGTCTGTTAGTAGCCACTGAGGGCACGGGTTGAGAACCACTGATCTAGAGCAATGGTAGGCAACTTTTGGCTCTACAGATTTTGGGCAATTAACTGTTGGAGACTACAACTCACATCATCCCCAGCCAGCCTTTGGCTTTAATCCCAATAAAAGATATTTGATCAAGTTAAAACAAATATATTAATTTTTGTACCAGTGGGGTGCACAGTGCATTACTTTTCAATGTGTTACATACCCCTCTTGCATTCAAAGGACTAAATTATTTACCTAACAAGCTAAATATGTAAATAGTGAAATCATATATATAGCAAAAGCTAAAGTGAATATACATATATAAGTGTTTGTCCACACACGTCCACATTTATTTACACATACACATGCATCTTCATGTGCAAAAAGGAGGATGTGGTTAAGTGTTTGATACCTAATGTTGTATCGCAATTTTATTTTCAGCTCAAACCACTATTGTAGATCATCAAACATACCTTACTTAGTTAATATTTAATCTTTATAAGATGACACAGTAAAAGGAAGAAAAATAAATACATATTAAATGAAAGATTTATTTGTTCCTTTCTTTAGAGAAGGTCCCACTTGACAAAGAGGATAACAATCTACAAGAATAAGAAGAGAAGCAAAATCATTGAAGGTTCTTGGGACACGGGTTCAGGTGTTTTCATTTTGGCTAGTGTTATTGGTGAATTGTTTATGCAGAAATGCTCTTTGCTCTCCTGCTATCAGGGCATGATATGGAATGCATACCACATTTATGGTGGCTTGTCCTGCTGGCAGTATGATGAGCAGTTCCATCAGCACATGGCTGTCTGTCTATCTATGACATGGGACAAATGAACATTGGTTTCAGGCTAATGATTATGATGCATCCAGCATGTTTTCAGTGTGGACTGGTATGCTTTGAGGTCAGAGCTGGGGGTTTGGTGCTCCCCGTTGTGCACTCTTCCATCAAGAAGCCCAGGTTTTGCTGGTAGTTCAATGTTGGTCAGTGCAAATGGATAGCTTCCTGTAAGTTTCATCATGAATACGCCTCTTATTTAGGAGCTCACCCTCATTCCAAGTGCCTTAAGCCGGAAAATAGTGATGAGAAAAATGACATGGGTGATAAGGGGAAGGACTGTAGTTCACATTGAAAGGATGAGACAGTGGTTAGAAGTATATAATGATTGAAAGGCTGCACAGCTACTTCTTCAGGAGTTTTCAGTGGGTTTCCAGATTCATTTCTGGGAGTGTGACGTAGGTCAGATGTCAGCTAACTTGCGTTCAGCTTTGGAGTTGCCTCTTGTTGTTGAGGAGACACTCTAGAAAGGGTTGTTCCCAAAAATGAGGCTGGCAAATTCTGATTGATACACCACTTACAGTTTCCCTACAGGCACTTGGTGAAAGATGATATCGATAGGGACTTGCTTGGTTTTGTCTGCATTTTTAAGGCAGTGATTTCATTTCTAAGGTTGGCAGGGGTGCTTGGTTGGATCAGCCTTCAGGCTATTACTGTTGAATATGGCATGTCATTAGCTGCTCAGTTGTCAGTTTAAAGGTGCTTTTGTGGAGGTAGGCCCATCTGGTTAGACTTGTGCTAATGGTTTTTTGTGCCCTGCCAGCATAAGAAATGAGCATGGGGTTTCATGATACAGGTAGGAGGTATATACCTGAGCCAGCAGCCTTTTACAATGGCCCCTGTACTTTTGTTGTTGGGGTTGGTGGATGTACCTAATAAGCTGAATGGGGTGCTGGGGAAGATTAAACAGTTGGTCCTTTGATTGGTAAATCAGGCTTCATTGGGGCTAAGCTTAGGCAGTACGGGGTCCGGCCTTGCTAAGCCAGGGAAGGGAGCCGGCAATGGGCTAGAAAGCTTATTATATTTATATAACTTGTTATGCCTGTGTTGGTTATTAATAAAGATGTGGCCTATTTAAAGCCATCACATTGTTTGTTGTGTTTTATTATCCATGTGCCCCCTCCTGAGATGTTTCTTATTACCTCTTGAATATTATAGAGTTCTCCTATACATTGAAAAGCAATGCATGAAGACCTCTCTAGCATTCAAGGGGTTAAAAGTCAATTTTAAATAAGTGTAGATTTTCATGTGTTTCTTACAATGCAGTTGGTTTGCTAAGAATTTCTTCTCTTTTCTTTTGTACATGGCCTACAGATTTAAGGGTGTATGTGATGCTATAAAGAATGCTGCATTCTAATTGGCCTAATAATCCTTTTTATTCAGATCACAGATCCTAAATATTTAACATAATCCTAAAAGCTGCGTTCTCCCACAACCTGCAGTACTTCTGCAAGAGACTGTCCTGCTGAGTAAGATTTCTAGTTTGCTTTTGGCAACTACCAGTTATTCATTACCCAGACTCTTTTGATCCATGTTGTATTCCAGTTTTTTAAAAAAAAGAGAATCCTTCATATGTTGGGTAAAATGAACCGAAAATGCAGACTGCAGTCTGTAAGCTTCCGCAGCAGGACATATTGTACTGAAGAAGTCTTGGAAACTGACTTGTCTGACAGATATTAGCTCAGTGCGTAGGAGAATCTCTCCATATATAGAGCAATCCCACACTCTGCTGTCTTACTTATTGATAAAATCACTGATGACAATTTAGTGGTTCTCCAAAATGGAAGAGAAAAGCTCTTAACTAACCATTTAGTGGTGCACAAGGCTTTGCAATGCCTTGTGCACCACTTTAGTCCTTAAAGAGTTAAGGCGTGATAAAGAGGTGATAAAGCAGAGATAACTTATCCAGTGATATCACTTCTCCAGTTCCCATTTTGTTCTTTGGAGCCAATGCACTAAGATCTCCAAAACTTAAGAAATGTTAGTGAATTGGCTCCATAGAACAACACTGGAATTGGAGAAATGATATTTCTGGATAAGTCATCTCTGCTTTATCACCTGTTTATCACTTCTTAGTGAATAACCCCCAATGTGTGTATAGGAAACGTTGGTAATTCAATAGTAGATGAATTATATGTCACGAAGGGTTTCTCTTAACAAATACTATGGATATTATGTATTGAATAGCTAAACTGGCATGATGGACATTGAAAAGCAGGCTAGTTTACACCCATGGATACACACCCACTACTCACATGACACCACAACCCCACCCACTGTCACCGGGAACAGAAAATACATTTAACCTGCAACATACAAATGCAACAAACTCATAACTTCATAGATGCCACAGATATCTCCATCACATTGATACTTAATGTATTGCAGATTCTCCAGCATCCAAGTGTCACCCCCGCTTCCGTTCCGGCTGATGCCTCGCTGGCGCCGGGTTTGCCTCTGTCCCGGTTCTTCCAACGCCGCGTCACGTGCACCGTGACGTCTTCTAGCGGCGCCTATATCCTGATGCTCCGGACATGCGCGGGTGCACTCTAATAGTGTTCCCAGAGTTCTACTTACAGTCTGGCGCTTCTACCCAGTCTGACCCCGATTAGTCTCTGCATCCTCTGTTGGATCCTGTTGCTGTTGGTACCGTGCAGTTCTCTCAGCTATCTTCGGATCTCCAGATATCTTTCCAGCGCTGCCTCTTACTGTGTTATTCACAGGAATCTTCTTAGGATCTCCAGACCTGTTTCCAGTTCTGCCTTCTGCTGTGTTCTCTCTCCTGAGCCATCCTAGGATCTCCAGGTCTCCTGTCTTCTATTCCTGCATTTCCAGTCCCACCTTAGCCTCAGGACAGGTCAGTTCTCCAGTCTGGGAGAGTACTTCCTTTTCTCACTGTCTTTTCCCCTTGGAGAGTTGCAGCCCTCTGGCCTCCGCTCTCAAGCTCCGCTCCCTACCCCTCGCTCTCAAGCCTTCACTCTCCCCCACAGGAGAGAAGGTGCTGTCTGTAGGGTATCATCCAGGGCTCATCTCCAGCTTTTCTGGGGTTTGTCATCTGGCCTTGCGGCTGGCATCTTTACCCGGCCTAGGCCACAGCACGGTACCTGTACAGACAGCCAACGTACTCCAAGCATCGCGCTCCATTCTTCGCTCCCTAGCACTCCCTCTCCTGTGGGTTCCATTCCTCCTGGTCCTACTGTTGTGTAATCATTTACATGTCAGAGGGGTATGCAATGTATTGCCAACCGGTGTCTAGAGATGAATAAAACATCTTGGAATTGTTATGCAGAATGATTTAGAGGACCCGGAGAACATTTTTGATCTATCCAAAATGATTTAAAATTAACTGCATATGGACAGTGGGAGAAAGGAACAAGAGGAGAGCAGAAAGCACACACACCAGAGATGGGGTGGGACACTGGAGAGTACAGGGATAAGAGGGGTGGGACTGCCTGGAGATCGAAGGAGAGATCGAGGGAGAGCTCTTCCATGGTATCTTCACCAGGGTAATTAGTGTTATGGTGCATGAACTTACCTGTAGTTCACTTGGAGTCCTGAGCCTCTGCATAGGAGAGACTGGTACTATATTGGGTTTGGCAGTGCCTCGGCTCCACCTGAGTAATAAGAACTAATAAGAATATACCACATAACCACAAAGATGTAAAACAGTAAAAAGCTAACACAGGAACACAATTCTACATATGATAAGGAAAACAACCCACCCCAAGCTATATAGTCTTCTCTAATAACACTTTCTCACCCAAGGGTACTCTCTGTGACCTCCCAAATCATGGTGCAACAGTATGGCCCTTGCTGAGGTGATGGTAGCACTTCCCTTTATCTTGATCTTCTTTCTGCTTGGTGATGGCACTTATTCCCATTGTTGAGCCAATTATGTTGAAGGTATCCAAAGGGTTAAAACAAAAGAACCAATCAGGTTGGATATCTTCACATAAATAGATAAATGACAATATTAAATCATTTTGAGAACTTTACACTATATTAGGTATTGACACGCTACTTCACAGTAAAGAACTGATAAAATAATCAATCCTGCATATTTGTGCAAAAATATATATAATGTATTAAATACAATATACTATATGTAAAGTGTAAACAACAATGATATAAATGAGTGATCAGCAATTACAATAGATATATAGTAACTCAAACCACAATTATCACTATTAGGATTACCAGCAATTAAAGGGTTAACCACACATAGGTATATACAGTATATAGACAGTATATTAAACTTCAAGCAACATATATCACAAATATGACTATAGCAGTCCTATGTAAAACCTATAGGGTACTCCAAGTGTTAAATCACTAGTAAAATATAGGATGCCACACCCAAGATGGCTACTTCTTTTGTTTAGTGAGATGTTTAAAACTTTTCACTGTACAAAAGTTTAGATCCAAAACCAACACCAAGAAATCCAAGAAACACCTCAAAGTGAACAGACAAATAGCAGTTAAAGGGTTAATAAATTAATTCAAAGAATTCCCCAGATCAAATATTAGTTATTATAACATTTCCAGAAACACAATATATTATTCTAGAAATATAAATAATTATATTAACTAATATATAACAAGGATCTATATATCTCCCCCCTATTTTACTCTTATCTGTCAAAATATTACAATTTACCAATAATAAATTAATTCTGCATAATTTCAGAATTTCTATAGCTAATATAGCTTATTATAATTGATCCCAAATAGGTGGCCAGTCCAGTTAAGATAAATTAAAAGAAAATTAGTTTTCTTCAAATATAGAAGAAATATGTATTTGATTTTGAAATTTTACAAAATTTAAATAAGAAAATATATAGTTACCAGTCCAAGTGTTTCTTAGGATCTCCTTATCAGTCAGCCAGGTATATAGCAGGAATGGAAAAACCAGCCAAGACCCAAGAGTACAAGCCATTTTCTCTCTAAACTTGCATATATATAATATGAATTTACTCTTATCAAAATCTGCTCTGATTGGTTAAAGAGCCATCTCATTATGCAGTGACATCATGCATATTATTATCATATTTTTTGGAAATTCTTCAAAACACTGGTAATAATGCTATGTACTATAAAGAGGTCGCTGTTACTCCTCCCTACAATTCACCTTGATAATAATTCCTATCAATAGACAATAAGGTGTTCTGGTTACTGTCATTAGATAAAAAAATGTCAAAGGTTATTCCATTGGATATCAATCTGTCACCCTAGCAGACTTTCCCACATGGGAAAATATCTTTGTCTTAGACTTTTTGTCTCCAACTTGATATCAATAATCATAAAAGTCACCTAGATATTTTTCATTACCATCTAGGTAAATAGAGGCCTCTTGTCCAAAAGAATGAGCTAACTGAAACACATTTTAAACACAGATTTTTGGAGAATTTGGTTTAAAAGAAAAATTAACCATTTCTTCCTCATCATGGCGATGTCTCTGACACCATGGAGCAGCACCGTTAGTTGTTGGGTATAGTAGGACCAAGATCTCAGCTAAGGTCCTGCTGATGAAACGCTTTGGTTCTTCACCCAGGAAAATCTACACTGTCTGAGGGATACAGGATAACTGATCATAAGTTGTGGCAGGAGTCACTCCCACAAAATATAGCATTGAGGAGTATACCCCTGATAATTATAAGTGGCCCCTGAAAACCTTGAAGTATACAATAAGTTTTTGACCTTATCACTAACTGAATCTAGCAGATCCTCTAAATTTAGCTGGTTTTCTGTTCCAGTAGCCTCTGTCTTCCTTTATCTCTTTCAGTGCAAAAGGCTTGGTGAAATGTTTTGTACCTTGCTGCCCAGACATATTTTCAGTATTTTTGCTATTTGTCTATTTAGGTATGATTTCTGTCTGTAACTTTCCAGTTACATACAGAAAACTATGTATCATTTTTTTTTAGAACCAATTCTAATTTCTCATGGTTCCACATGAAAACTAAATTTTGCATTGTATGAAAAGTATGAGGTCATAAATACAAACATTTTTTAAAAAAATATTTTGCCAATATCATGAACAATATATCAAAAATATTTATGTTGGCTGCAGAAATTTCAATTATTTTCACAAGTCCTGAATTACCAGGTTACAAAAATACCAAATATAAATAATTTTACTTACATTTATAGTCTGAACTGGCCCCTAATTAAAAGGAGAAAAAACTGAATTATCAATTTTATTAACTAAAATGCAAATGCCATTGGTTATCCTACAATAGCTTAATAACTATATAAAAGCATACATTTCCACAAAGGAGATTTGCCTCTCTTTCAAATGAGGGGTCACTTGAACAATCTCTCACTTTTCTTAAAAGTTTTCAAAAATTATATGCCCTGTACTAAAATGGTTGTAACAATTACAGAAGTCAAGAAGTGGTAGACAAAGCATGCCGTTTGGGAAAGAGGATAAACCACCACATCAAATTAGTGGTCACTTGCCTTTCTATCTCTAAGCCAATGTGCACAAATGTTTCCAGGAGGTGTCGCTAAAGGAAAAAAAGGCATCTTTTTTTAAATGACCTGCCTGTACTAAAATGTTCATAACCATTACTGAAATGAAAGTAAGGTATACCGTTCACCCCCATTAAATGAGGGATCACTTGCCTTTTTACTTGTAGGCTAGTGTGAACAACTGTTTCCAGAAAGTGGTGCTATACCTTTTTATTCAACAGTCTTTTCAAAGATACTAGTATCTTTCAACACAATGGAATTTCATAGTGTATTCAGTACCTAATGCCAGCCAGAGAAAACTGGTACTCCATTTTTATGGGTTTGCATAATACATTGGGTGCCAAGACCATGGCTACCAGGGGGAACAGGCAGTATATCTGCAATTCTCAGTGGAACAAGGCTGGGATGAGGGGGTATCAGAGAGTGTACACAGGGATCTGTGTCTAATATTGGGCAGGAGAGCCATGCCAAGGGAGTAGGTGTCATACAGTGTATGTGGGCAGTGGATCCACTGGTCTGACAAATGGAATATGAAGATTAATGTTGGTTAAGGCACCAGCTGTAGAATCTATTCAAGCCACACGGTCGCAGGTTCTAGTCCAGGACATACTTGAAAACTAGAGATAATCTCAGTGATTCTTCCTGGTAAAATACTTTCACAAAAAATAAAAAAAATTGAGAAAGTGTAAAGTTATGCATTTGGGAAGAAAAAAGTCCAATACTACTTATGATTGTAATGGAATTATTTTAGGGAACTCAATGTTAGGGAAAAACCTGTGAATCCTTGTAAACTACAAACTTGGTGCAGTGCCCAGTGTCAAATAGCAGTAGCAAAAGCAAACTACTGTATTGCATAAAAAGGGGTATTGAAGGAAGCAACATTTTGCTACTGTACAAATCGTTGGTAAGACCTCACCTAGAATATGCAGTGTAGTTTTGACCACCAGTTCTGAAAGAGGATATTCTAGAACTGGCGAGAATACAGTAAAGGGCAACAAAATTAATTAAGGGAATGGAAAATTTGACCTATGAGGAAAGCCAAGACAAACTTGGTTTATGTACTCTAGATAAAAGACAACTAAGAGGAAATCTTATTAAAGGGATAGTAATACTTGAAAATAATTTGATTTTATATTGTAACCCTTAAAAAAATATTAAAAATAATATAAGTTTTAGCCAAGTCTGCCATCTAGTGGACAGATTTGGAATCCGGTCCACAGATAGCCGGCAGCTCTTTAGCAATGCCAAGATCACAATCTTTAAAAAGAACTACTTCATTGGAACTGTCTACAAAGTGTGCCTGGCTTGCAAGCACACTTTGTAGACCATTCCAATGAAGAAATTATTTTTAAAGATCGTGATCTCGGCACTGCTGAAGAGCCGTGGCTGGTCCCAGGACTGGATTCCAAATCTGAAGGCTTGAGCAGTGATGTCACTCCAGGGGAATCTTTACTTGCTAATATATGCCAAACCATAAAGGTTTGGGAGATAAGTCTTATATCATGTTTAATGTTTTTTTAAGGGCTACAATATAAAATAAACTTATTTTCAAGTATTACTACCCCTTTAAAATGTACACGTGTATAAGAGGTCAATACAAGGATCTCTCTGGTGACAAGGCCTGAACAAATAACCAGGGGCCACCCCTTGAGATTATAGGAAAGGAAGTTTCAACTTCAGCAGAGGAAGGGTTTTTTTACAGTAAGGTCTGTAAAATTATGGAATTCCTTTCCCAAGGATGTGGTAATGGCAGATACAATGGAAAAGAGGGAACATACAGGGTTATACTGTGTATTAGTAGGCAAAACAGGAAGTTCAGCAGGAAAGCTTATATAATTCTCATTTCTCTTGGTTGTGAGACAAAGGTTGATGCACCTCATTGGGGTGCATCAGGATCAGGGGAAAGCCTCTCACATCACCAGTGACATTGCCAATGTCAGTGGTATAGTAGGAGGCTTTTACCGAACAGCATTAACAGAAACTGGGAGGGTTAAGAACAGAGTTGCATAATTTTTATATTACTTTGCAGCCACCGCATGCATGATGTATCAGCTTATGTAGTGGCTGCATGGAGGCAGTATGTTGTATGGTCTTGGCACAGTGTAAAGTACTGTTGGCACAAAGAGGATTAAGCTTCCCAAGGTTCCAAGGAGACCTAGGGCAGAGTTTCTCAACCTTTTTGGTTACAAGCTCCCCTGCAGCTCTAAAATAGGAGTAGAAAAGGTCAGAAACTGACATTAGGCCCATCTGTACAATTCTAAACACATAGAGACATACAGTACAATCTTATATCCCTTTCACATTGCATTGCACCTCTTTATCACCCAAAGGGTTAATACTGTGCAAAGAGATTGTTTATCAGTTACTAGCTACAAGTCAGAGTTGTAGTTCTAGAGTAATTGAATGATAAAGTATGCCCCTCCCACTTTTTTAACACTGCTCACCTCAAAACAGAAAGGCTGTCTGGATGGATCGGAAAGAGGGTATCACGGTGCCCGTGATTGCTGACTTCTGCTGTCAGTCAGGTGTGTGTACTCTCCATTGGCTGCCTGTCTTTTGCCCGCCTAGTATTGCCTATATAGACTGGGCTGAGGCACCCTTTGGGTGCCCTTTCGTGGTCTCTATGTCAGCAGTCACCTGCCTGTACCTGTACCTGTTCCTTGGGCCTGTTTCGCTCTGCTACCAGTGTCAGCGTTCTCCAGTAGTCAGTGCCTCTCATGCATGGTTCCTGCCTCCGTTCCAAATCTGGTTGGGCTGCCATTCCTGCTTCCGTTCCTGACCCCGTGCTGCCGTTGTTCCTGCTCCGTTCCTGACCTGGTTGGCAGTCCTGTCGTTCCAGTGGTCGTCCTGGCTTGTCTGCTGTTCCTGCTGCTGTATCCTCTCTGTCATCATCTGGCTGCTGGGTCACCTGGGCGACATTCTGATCACTGGTTTACTCCATATTTACCGGTTGCTGATTCCGCTGTATAGAACCGGTTGGGCTTCACTGTTGTCCACTACGCGGTACTGGTTTATTCCACATTCACCGGTTGCTAATCTCGCTTGTAGAACCGGTTGGGTGTCCCTGTAGTCTAGTACATGGTACTGGTTTACTCCACATTCACCAGTTGCTAATCTGGCTGTATTGAACCGGTTGGGCTTCACTGTTGTCCACTACGCGGTACTGGTTTATTCTACATTCACCGGTTGCTAATCTCGCTGTGTAGAACCGGTTGGGCGTCCCTGTAGTCTAGTACGTGGTACTGGTTTAATCCACATTTACCAGTTGCTGATTCCGCTTATAGAACCGGTTGGGCGTTCCTGTCGTCCAGTACATGGTACTGGTTTACTCCACATTCACCGGTTGCTGATTCGCTTGTATAGAACCGGTTAGACGCTATTTGTTGTCCAATACACCATACTGGTTTACTCCACATTAACTGGTTGCTGATTCTGCTTATAGAACCGGTTGGGCATTCTTGTCTTCCAGTACGTGGTACTGGTTTACTTCACATTCACCGGTTGATGATTCGCTAGTATAGAACCAGTTAGACACTATTGTTGTCCAATACATGATACTTATTTACTCCACATTTACCGGTTGCTGATTCCTCTGTATGGCTGAAGTGGTTGGGCATTCCTGTTGTCCAATACACGATACTGGTTTACTCCACATTACCGGTTGCTGATTGTGCCGCATTTACCAATGCCTGTGCCACCTGTGCCCGTGCCAAGACCCCTAGACACCTCCCTGTGGGCCTACTTCAACCAGTGCCTAATGGCGAACGTCCCTGGTCTCACATTTCTGTTGACTTTATGGGAGAATTGCCAGTGTCTAGGGCATATTCCTTCATACTTATGGTGGTGGACAGGTTTTCTAAAATGGCTCATTTCGTACCTCCCTGTGGCCTTCACTCTGCCAAAGAATTAGCGGTGGTTTTCGCTAAGGAAGTATTCCAGTTGCACGGGGTACCCAGAGTTCTGGTGTCCGACCGGGAGAGCCAGTTCGTACTCTAGGTTTTGGAGAGCCTTTTGTGAACAGATGGGCATCCAATTGTCCTTTTCCTCCGCATACCACCCCCAGACCAATGGGGCTGCTGAGCGTGCCAATCAGGGACTAGAGCAGTTCCTGCGCTGTTTTGTTACTGACCATCATGATAACTGGGCCGACCTGTTGCCGCAGGCAGAGTTCGCCAGGAACTGTGCAGTTAACTCTTCATCCGGGAGCTCTCCATTTCTTATCAACTACGGGTTCCAGCCGTGCTTGCTCCCGGATTAATTTCAGTCTCAACAGATTCCAGCTCTGGATGAGCATATTGAGCAGCTCCACTCCACATGGGCACAGGTTCAAAGGGCACTCAGTCAGTCTTTTCAGCGTCACCAGCGCCATGCTTATCGTAGACGGCTTCCAGCGGTCTCTTTCCAGGTTGGGGACAGGGTATGGCTATCCTCCAGAAATGTTAAGTTACAAGTCCCATCTAATAAACTGGCTCCCCGGTTTATTGGTCCGTATAGGGTGATCAGCAAAATTAACCCTGTTTCGCATGCCTTGGAAATCCCTGCGTCCATGCGCATTCACTATGTGTTCCACGTATCTCTCCTCAAACCTCTTGTATGCAACCGTTATACTACTAACCCTGTGGTGCCAGGGCCTATAGAGGTAGCGGGTCAGGAGGAGTACGAAGTTCAGAGTATCATTGATTCTCGCAGATTTAGTGGAAAATACGCAGGACTGGTTTAATCCACATTTACCGGTTGCTGATTCCGCTTATAGAACCGGTTGGGCATTCCTGTCTTCCAGTACGTGGTACTGGTTTACTTCACATTCACCAGTTGCTGATTCCCTAGTATAGAACTAGTTAGACACTATTGTTGTCCAATACACGATACTGGTTTACTCCACATTTACCGGTTGCTGATTCCGCTGTATGGCTGAACCGGTTGGGCTTCACTGTTGTCCAATACACGATACTGGTTTACTCCACATTACCGGTTGCTGATCCATCTATGTAGAACCGGTTTGCTATATTGTTGTCCAGTGCGGTACTGGTTAACCCTTCATTCACCGGTTGCTGCTGCTTCGGTTATTGAACCGGTTTGGTTTCCCTGGTGGTGAGACTGGTTTGCTCCACTGTTCCATCTTATGCTGCTGTTCCATCTATTCAGCATTTGTGGAGCTGTCCTTCTGTCCTCCTGGCTGCGTTGCCCGGTATATTGGCAAGGCCAGTAGAGCCATATTCAGATTGATTGTTACCCTCCAGGCTGCCTTGCCTGGTACATTGGCAAGGCCGGTAGAGCCACATTCAGATTGTCGTGTAACCCTCCAGACTGCCTTGCCCGGTATATTGGCAAGGCCGGTACAGCCACAGTTAGATTGTCGTGTTGCCCTCTAGGCTGCCTTGCCCGGTATATTGGCAAGGCCGGTAGAGCCTACCATGCTGTATCTTGCAAATACTACTGTTTGAATCCATTATGTACTGTGATATATGTGTATGTTCAGGACCCAGTGAGGGTTCCCATTAAACTTTTCAATAAAGTTTGATTTTTATCTTACTCTGTGTCTGAGAGTCAAAACAAACCGTGACAGTGGGACAATCTTCAGCGAGCATAAAGAAAAACCTGTCAAGGGGGGCAGGATTTTCCTTATGCACACAGTAACAAGATTGTCCCTTGCTGTGAGCAGTCTGGCCTAAGGATCAGATTCCACATCTGAGGGGAGGTGGCTTACACTAGGAAAAAGGGGTGGGAGGGAGATACTTTATCATTCAATTACTCTCGAACTACAACTCTGACAGTATTGAAATAACACTCTTCGCGGCCCAAATACTAGGGCGATTAATCAGAGCTGCTGTTTTTGTGACACATTACTATCCCTTTAACTGGTACAATTCTGGAGAGAACCAAATGCTCCACAGAGGTGAAAAAAAAAATGTCCCATCGAGTTAAAAGGGACTCTTTGTTTGCTTAGCAATGTGTTGGAGACCTCTCTAGCATTTAAGGGGTTAAAATTCTCATTTATCCCTTTGCGAGCCAAAGAGGTAGCCAACACCTGTTAGTAACATTGTCAGAGACATTGCCATGATGGGGAGGAAACAGTTAATTTTTCTTTTAAACCAAATTCTCTGAAATTCTGTTTTAAGATGTGGGTAAATGATCTCATGTCAAAACAATGGCCCTTTGATTCAAGGTAGGGGGTGAAAATAACTGAATGTCAGTTATGGAGATATACGATTAGGTGCAGACAACCAGAGTCTCATGCAGTATTATTATCTTATAAGAAAATCTCAAAGTCTAAAACACAGTGATACTCCCCTATGAGAACGTCTGAGAGGATGGCAGATTTATATGACGTTTAATGACCTCTTACATACATCACTGATGACATAAAAATTGATTATATGTAAAATTTTAATGTGGAGTAAGAGTGCCATCTATAGGTTATTTGTGATATCACCATAAAATCTGGTATATAGATTATCCAATCAGGTCATACTGGTGATTCCACTGTATAACGAAATGGTCCTTTAACCAATCAGAGCAGATTTTGATAAGAGGGGTTTCATATTATAAATATGCAAGTTGAGAGAGAAGAGGTTTTTTTTCCTCTTGGCTCCTGGCTCTTTAATTCTTGCTCTGTGTACCCAGCTGAGAGATGCAAAAAAACACTTAGTGGACTGGTAACTATATATTTTCTTTATTTAAATTCTGCAAAAGTTCAGAATCATATACACATTTCTTCAATATTTGAAGAAACCTAATTTGTCTTATAATTGTCTTAATTGGACTGGCCAACCATCTGGGATCAATTATAATAAGCTATATTAGCTCTAGAAACTCTGAAATTAAGCAGAATATATTTATTATTGGTAAATTGTTATATTTTGCCAGATAAGGGTAATATAGTTAAATAGAGTGGTTTATATATTAGTTAATAAAATTCTGTTATTTCTAGAATATTGTGTTTCTGGAAAGTTTATATAACTAATATTTATCTGAGGAATTCTTTGAATTCATTTATTAACCCTTTAACCGCTATTTGTCTATTTATTTGTGGTGTTTCTTTGGATTTCTTTGTGTGTGTACTAGGCCTAACTTTTGTAAAGTAAAGGTTTCTTTTAAACTTTCACTAGACAAAAGAAGCTGCCATCTTGGGTGTGGCACCCTAGCTTAATAAGTGGATTAACCCTTGATGTACCCTATAGGTTTTACATAATATTGCTATAGTCATATTTGTGATATATGTTGCACGAAGTTTAATATACTGTTTAGACACATATTATTGAATTGATTCTAAGTATTTTCTGGTATAATCTGTTATTGACTATATTAAATGCAATGTATATGTTTTATTCAGAAGGTATACAATATTTGTAATCGGTACATAATTAAATTATAGTGATTTAAATCTGGGATGCTATTTCAGTTAGTCTCTAAATTTGATTATTATATATGGTATAAGGGAATTGTCAAAGGACCTGGCTTAATATTAAAGCTTATTCACCTACCAATATACCTTAAACCTCAATTAGTATAATTTATACAGTTTCTGGGGCAGACGGTATTCATATACACTGCTGCCAACTGTATTTTATTAATTGTAAGGCTCAATTATCCTTTTCTATGCTGCTGAGTGCAATTATTATTATCTAATACCTCTGAATATACCTATGTGTGGTTAACCCGTTAATTGCTGGTAATCCTAATGGTGATAATTGTGGGTTGAGTTACTGTATATCTATTGTAATTGCTGACCACTCATTTATACCATTGTTGTTTACACTTTATATATAGTATATGGTATTTAATAAATTATATATATTTTTGCACAAGTATGCAGGATTGATTATTTTAATCAATTCTTTACTGTGAAGTAGCGTGTCAATATCTAATATAGTGTAAAGTTCTCAGAATTATTTAATATTGTCATTTATCTATTTATGTGAAAATATCCAACCTGATTGGTTCTCTTGTTTTAACCCCTTGGATACCTTCATCATAATTAGTTTGACAACCTTAACCCTTTGAGTGCCAGAGGGTTATGCAACGCATTGCTCTACATTGCTCTGACACTCAAAGGGTTAAGATGTGTTACTTATCTTTTAGATATTGTAATTTTCTGGCATAATTGTATTAGATGTAACAGCTAATTTAGGTTCTATTTAAAAAGCAAACAAACAAACTAAACAATCTCACACCTCAGTGCACAGAGAAGCAGATCTAGAATACAAGTGATGGCAAAAATGCTACGCGACTTAACTCACCTAGATTTGCCTTGAGCAGTTTTCTAATGTCATTTCCAATATTTGTTCATAGACAAACAGGACAAAAGTAGGAGAAATCAAAATAAGCTGCATTGAGTGAGTTATGGAATTGACAACAGATTGTGCTACAATAGGCCTGAACACCTGGGGGGATTAATCTCCAGTGGAAGCTGCTTTAGAGAAGGTTGTTTTAAAGGAGCAGTACACTTGTTACAATGAAAAATATACCTCATAGGTAAGGTGACCACATACCCCTTTAAATCAGGGACACATAAAATACACACATCGCAGGGTTCCTGTGCTGTCCTGCAATGTGTGTATTTTATAAGTGTCCCTGATTTAAAGGGATATGTGGTCACCTTACTCATAGGGTTTTTTCTGCTAAATAAAACATTGGTACGCCACTCCCAGAGTTATTACAGTTTAAACTCGTTTGTTTTTTAACATTGACAGTGCCCTCTAGTGTTCAGATTTCAAAACACTTATTCTGTCACATTCTATGGGAGAGGTATGTTACTGACAAACAGTTCTCCATTGAATGTCATAGAAACTGCTAAGTCATGCTGTCAGTTTGAACTTTCAGGAAGTAATCAAGCTGTCACTCACTTCCTGATAATTTGAAGCTTTATATCATTTGAATGAAACAACTGACAGTAGTGGTCATGAACCTGGGCTGGTAGGCCACAACGTCCTTCCATCTTCTACTTGCTGATAGCAGGAGGGGTGAGTGGGGCTGGCTGCTGACCTAGCAACGTTTTGGCATACATATCCAATGATGATTCAAGCAGTAGGAGGCAAAGCAACCTGGGGCCATCCTGTGTCTGGAGGGGATCCACATAGAGAACCTACCATAGCATTAATTTTCAAATTACTCATGCGCATCCAAAAGTGAAGACCATGCATGCGCAAATGTTTAGTTACTCATACAACACGTACAAGCTTCGAGTAAGAAACGCATTCACTGGACTCCAACACAGTCTCCATTCCATTTCAAAACACTGGCACCTACCAAGCCCAAGGATCAAGGTAATGCTGATTTTTACAATGCAATCTGGTTCCCCTGCCCCCAAGTCATAACTCAGGACCAGTGGGCTGTTAGTGGTTTAAAATATGGGGAGGAGGTGGCTCTCATCTGATATAATAATAATAATAACTAGTATTTATATAGCTCCTTTCTCCCAGTGGGACTCAAAGCGCTTTCAGCGCACGCTCTCGGAATTAACCAAATCGGCAGCTGAAAATAATAGATGTTATTATTACCCAATCAATGGTACTCATTTATCGAACTCGGAAGGATGAAAGGCTGAGTTGGCCCTGCTGGGATTTGAACCTGCAACCCTGAGGTTGAATAGGCTCCATAGTCAGAGACTTTACCACTGAGCTATCTCACCGGCATATAGCCCATTTGGGTTAACCAGAGCAGTATGCAATGCATTGTGAATCAATGTGTTTCATACACCTGTGGTGCTAAATGGGTTTATTATACAGAGAGATGAGCTGGTGAATTAGCATGGCCGGGTAGCTCAGACAATGAGGTTCCTGATTGATATCCACCTCTACTGTGTTATCCATTGAAACATTGCAATATCTAGGCAGTAGCCTCACAGTGTTTCACTGGATACAAACAGGTAATTCACACAGGAACATTAATTTTCCTCCTTCCTAAACTATTCTGGCAATTTGTTCCACTAATGCATCAGTGTGCCTCTTTGGATCTCAGTGTGAAAGAACAAATGCTCAGTGTTAGAGAGTCAAGTGTTCCCTACTGTGCCAACTAACTTCTTATTTATTCTTTAGTGCCATTTTAACTAGAAAGGCAGAGAGAGAAATCCTGTTCGTTAACATTTTCTTGCTATAATAATCTAAGTGGGACGTTATTATTGGTTTTGGTGTTTTTTTTTTACTGAAAGAGGCAAAGTACAAAAGCCTGCATTAGATTACCATGTGTAGTGAGCAGTGATTAGACTGATTTAAGATGAACAAAGGAGCAAGGGTAAATTGTATTTTCTGTCTATAATAATGTAAATGGGATTTTACTGTTAGGGGTAGTTAATTTCCTTTAAGTACTGGTCTGTTTCAGTTTACTGGCTGCACATTTGGGAAGTGGAACCCGAGTTCCATGCTATTAAACTTTAACCCTTTGAGTGCCAGAGGGGTATGCAACGCATTGCTCTGCAACATGTTGCGTACCCCTCTGGCACGCAAAGGGTTAAACATTCTTAAACATGTTCTTAGTGTAGTTGGTTAGCTCCAGATTTCCTCCTCTTTCCTCCTCTTTTTTTCTTCTCTGGTTCTCCTATGTGTTTACAAAATGTACACAGAAAGTTACATATAAGATATAAAATCATATATATATATATATATATATATATATATATATATATATATATCCTATATAATAATTCACTAAATCGTGTGTAACACCACAACATGCGCAGTACACACTGCTGCGCATGCTGCAGTCATGCGCAGTAGAGGCTGCCCGCACCGCGGCTGATACAGAGCTGGGCGCTCCGAAGGAGCTTCCAGCTCTGTATCAGCCGTGGCGCGGGCAGTCTCTACTGTGTGTGTGACTGCCCCGCGACCGGGTGGCAGTGGCACTGTGGCCCGTGTAACGGGCTGTTCAACTAGTATATATATAAAAGGCCAGATGTATGTTTGTCTGATGCAGTCATGCTCAGTAGAGACTGCTGATGTAATCATGCGCAATAGACACTGCCCAGTGCAGTCATGTGCAGTAGACACTGCCCGAACGCTTGGCCTGTGTACACGGTCCTTTACACTAGTGTGTATGTATATATATATATATATATATATATATATATATATATATATATATATATATATATCCTTCCCAACATTTCACATGGGGGTGTGACTGACTGGCAGAGGATTACCAAGAATTTTTGGGTTATTTCATGACCACAGATACTGGAGTTAAAACAATTAATGTGAGTTTTTTTGCTGTGGAGCAATGTGATACATTAATATAAACACAACACAGTCTGGTCTCATAAAGAGAGGGACCCCAGGGTGGGAAAGAGGGACAGGGACAGTCCTACCTAAAGAGGGACACTTAGGAGGTATATATGTATTATAAAGTGTATAAAGTGTTTGAGTATATATAATTCAGACAGGATGGGCAATCCTTATTTGTTGTAACTGTCTCAGTGCTAAGACAGCGAAATGTTCATAATGTTGAACAATGGAATGGCCCCCTGGGTCTTGTGAACCAAATAAAGTGATTTATTGTGGGACAGGTCAACGTTTTGGCTCCTTATAGGGATCTTTCTCCTTGTTGTCCCTAAGGAAGTGAAACATTCTCGAAATGCGTTAGGCCAAATTGATTGTTTATAAGCTTATTTATAATACCAATAAATGGTGACTTTTATAACATTGAGACCAGTTGTGAAATAGTCAGGGGCTAAACCACCACTAGAGCAGTTGCAAAGCAACAGGGCTCAGCCAACTTTTGGGACCCATCTATAGTAGTTTGCAGTGGATTGGGGGCCCACAAGGAGTAACGCTAGATGAAAGTATAAAGAATAGTTTGAGGTGTGATAGAAATAGAGGGAGGCAGAGGAACTGGAGTATAAGTAGGAGGAATGAGTACTAGGAAAATAGGGGGGGAATTAAGGGAAGCACCATAAAAGACAATTGTGACTGCAGGGAAGAAGCCTTTATATATATATATATATATACACACACATGGGAAATCTCTGTATCTGCCCTACAGACTCAAATTTTCAGAATTAATTACTGTGTCTCCAGGGAAGGGGCTTATTCTCCAGCTTTATAAGGTCAGTGGCAACCCTGCCTACTTCCACACTCTTCCACCCACTCCTACATTGTTCCTCCACTTCGCCACCCCTTTTAGTGCAAATCCTGCCTCTTAATCTGCCAACTCTATCGCCCCAATAAAGCCCCTCCCACATTATGATGTGACTAGTGTCATTTGGACACTTCCATCCCCGTGTGTTTCTCCTGGGACCATGGATGAGAAAGTTCCCAGGTTTGTATATATCTGGTCCCTTCCTCAATTTCAGACAATTATCTTGACATGGCTAACTTACTATTATATCATCTGCCTTCTAACTGGGTTATCATTCACTACTCCAAGAGTGAGGTGAGGCCTAGTATAGTAGTGTCATATCTGGAATATAACGGATTTGCACTGGGGTAAAACTAAGTAGCTTATTCCATGAAGCTGGACTTGTTTCAATAGCTCATGAGTAGCAACATTACAGTGAGAAACATGAAATGTCCTTATATAAAAGGCTGCACTTTGTGGGCGATTAGTGCGCCACGTTTTTCCCGTACTTGTGCTTCACAGTGAGTCGAAGACCCCTTGTATCCAAAGAGGCTGATGTACTAAAATAATCAAGGTCAAATATGTTGTACTACAGCTGTACAATAAAGGACAAATAAAATGCTCCTGTTAGCATTCCAAGGGTTCAAAATCCAATTTAATCCTTTAAGGGCCAGAAGTGCACAATGCATCACAAAGAAATATGTTTCACACCCATCTGGTCCTTAAAGGGTTAAGGCAATAGAATGTGGGTAATTGTTATTCCTCTCCTATGGTGCACTTGGCTTGCTCCATAGTTACTCAAATACTTCTTAGGACATCAGGCTCAAGGTGTTAAAGGGAATGTAACACCTCTGAGTTGTAACCTCCAACTTACTTTACTACGGCCAGTAAAACCTAATGGGCTCTATGACATAACATCTTCAATCATTCCTGGATGTCATGTCCATGGAGGCAATTTTTTTCAAACTAAAAGTAGACATGTCAACTTGAGTTAAGTTTGCATATTTGAAAACTTTATTAAAAGCTGCCTGTGTGTCATGTAACTTTAGGCAAAAGACCAGCAATGTACAGTTAAGGAGATATTCATGCTTGGTACCATATGCTAATGTAGGCTAATTGTGGTACCCCTGTGGTACAAGTGATATTTCATATGCTCATAAAGATTTTTAGTGATGTCTCATATGTTAATGAAGGGTTGCAGTGATGTTTCATTTGCTAATGAAGCACTACACTGCGCCAAGTATCTCATGATATCCGGTAGATAATGGGATATGTCTTGGTTGGGACCATAAAAGTTGAGGGAAGGAAACATCAGGGCAGAAGAGAGGAGAAGACATGTCCAATCACCAGGGCTGGAGGGAGAACAAAGGTCGAGTATCAAGGATAGGGAAGTGGCTTGATAGTAAAGGAGGATATCAGGGAGGCCCCAGAGCTAGCGGATGGCAGAGAGCAGAGTCATTTAGTCTGAGTTTTTTTGTAGCCCAGCTAAAAAACCAGGAGATACTTTTGAAGAAAGCAGAGAAGTCGAATTGGCAACTGGCAAGGAATAGGGACAGAGACCATTTTAACTAGACTGGAGCTGCCAAACCAAGAGATACAGAGAGAGGACCAAGGCTCCAATTCCTGACATAGAGTTACAGTGATGTGGGTGAAGATAAGTGTGGCCAGTGGACTGACATTTGCTATCAGATGGATAGATATTTGATGGAAACTTGTCTCTAGGGGAAGAGGAATATGGATTACGAGATGGAAATGTGAGAATCGAGAACAGTGAGATTGAGTATCTCTGATTTAGAGCGGTTGATCTGTGAATCGGAGATCTTGCTGATGCAACAAAGGCAAGAAATCCAGTCAGGGAGAGGATGTTGAGGAAAGCAAGAACATTGTCAGCGAAGCAGGCAAGTTTCGTCTCACGAGGGCCAAGCATGATACCTGTAATCTCAGGAGAGTGGTGATTAAAGGAGAGGAGTGATTCAAGAGAAAGAATGAAGATTATGGGGGAGAGAGGGCAAACCTATTGCAAGCAGTAAAAAATGGGTAAGGGGTCAGAAAGCAGGCTATTCATTGGCAAGTACCCAGGCCGAGGGCATGGAGTAAAGGGAGAGTATAGCTGACAAAGCGCTAGGTCCTAAGCCTATCCAACGCAGGACCTCCAACTTATAGTCCCAGCAGACTGTGGGATGTCTTTTCGGCGCCAAGGGAAATTAAAATGGCCGGGATGTGCTTGCTACAAGAAGCCGCCGAGACCAAACTGATGGCTTTAATAGTATTGTCTTTGATTTCCCTGCCAGGAATAAATCTGGTCTGATTGGGACCTATCAGACCCAGCAATTGGGGCTGAAGTCTGTTGGATAAGAATTTTGCAAAGAGTTTAACGTAGGGGTTAAGGAGGGGTGAACTGTTATAATTTTGGAATAACGTAACTGACAGTGATGGGAGTAGCCTTGTTTTATTCGTCAGGGAAAGACGTATAACATATAGCTCTTTTAAATAGGACTTTGAACCACTTGAATGCTACAGAGATCTCTGACCTTAGTACATCTCCCGACCTCTCGGAATAATTCTAGAGCAAACCAACTGCATAATAAGGATTGGAGATGTATCCAGTGTATTGCAAATCAATGAAGTGGAGAGCTCTCTAGCATTTAATTTACATCAATGGAAATTGCACCTAAAGTTTGCTATAAGCTGGTGCTATTTGCCTGCTTTCTCTCTCAGCAGAATCTGATTGTGCTGTTAGTCTGATATATCTCACTTTCCTTTCGTCTTAGTTTCAGATTTCATTTTTATCAGCACTGGAACAGGCTAGTAGAAAAACCATAACTTAACCCCTTAAGGACCAGACGGCTGCACAGCACATTGAGAAGCAATACAATGCACAGCCCTCTGGTAGTTTTTAACCCTTTGAGTGCCAGAGGGGTACATAACACATTGCCTTGCAATGTGTTGCTTAGCCTCTGGCACTCAAAGGGTTAAGAAGTTATCTGGCTTCCCTAGTCTCCTGAGAGACCAATTACTGTGTCTGTCTTCCCCTGTGCACTACAATATTTTCATTTGATATTTTCCTATATAAACCGGAGTGTGCTGTTACAACACACTTGATGCACATCAATATGAAGGGAAGCCTGAATGCGCTCCCAAGAGAGCTGGGAGAGAGGTGGGAGGATAATTTCAAGACTGGGAATTCCTGCACCTCTGTGCCGACGTTACCCTGTGCCGCAGAATGTGGCAGTGCCCGCATCAAGTCTACATTTAAGAGAGAATATCTACTAAAATATGTAAGTAGAAAAAAAAACACAAGCCAAACCACATACAATGTTACTAGCTTAAAATTATGAGTGTATTAGAGGTGAAAGTTCCCCTTTAAACTGTCTTCAGCAACCTCACCTTGATAGCTGAGTTTGGCTGTTCCTCACCCAAATTTATTCCTCCTACACAGCTGTTTCTGTTTCAGTTAATGATTGTGTTTCAACCTACATATTAAATTGATGATCATTAGCACCTGTTTGGTATAAGTGTTTAATCATACACCTGACTTGATGCCTACAAAATCCTTAACTTTGTGCAAATGAACCTAAAAGAATTGGTGCTATTTTGAAGGCAAATGGTGGTCACACCAAATATTGATTTGATTGAGATTGTTCTTCTATTCACTCACTATGAATTTTGTTAATTGATTAATATAAACTATTAACATGTCTATTTTTGGAAGCATTCTTACTTTACAGCATTTTTTCACACCTGCCTAAAACTTTTGCATGTTACTATATATATATATATATATATATATATATATATATATATATATATATATATATATACACGTAGAGTCTTTTATTCTTGAAAGCGCTGATCTTTATACTGTAATCTTAGTATTTCCTCCTGTGATCAACATCAGCAAAACACATATTAAGCAGATGGCCCCACTTTTAATATACCTTATGCATGCTTTCTTCTTTTGAACTAATTACTTATGATGTCCATTAGACTACCCTGCTAAATCATGTATAGCCTAATTAAACAGGTCCCAATCCATTTATCTTCATTTATCTCCAGCATTTAATTTTTGCTGCTTTTTCAACACCGATCAATCATCATCTTAAAGCAAATTAATTTCTCAGCAAAATATGTTTCACTTCCTTAATTACATAACTAACATTTTTTCAAAGAAGAGAACACCACAATTATTACATGATTTAATTAAAACATCATAAAAGAAAGGGGGACATATTTACAAACTAGAAGCTGAACAAATTAAGGAAGTACCAACTGCAACACGGGGAAAATGAAATTGCCTGCCCAAATTCTCTTTGATTTAAATTGATGTTTTAAAGTGGAACTAACACTTTATAATAACTTGGGTGATTTTGAAGGCGCTTTCAAGAACATCTGTATGTGTTAGCCATGTTTTATGTAAAGCTATAGTTTTAGAGATAGTTAGCTTTATTTGTCAGTATATGCAAATTAGTCAGCTCTGTCTGTACCAGCCTGGTGTGTCAGTATCTAACATTCCATTCTCCCTCCCAACTGCCACTTACAATCAGGTACAGACCTGTCAATGAAGTCTGGGCTGCACTGTTATCCCTGGTGGACCAATGGGAAGAAGAATGGGGGTCCTTGGGGCCCTCTCCTTGGTCCTGTGAGAAGATACCAAACTATGAAACTAAAGTCCTATAGATACTCTGGATCTGGCTTGAAAATCCAACACAGAGAGTGATTGGACACTGCACATACATATGTGTTACATGCCAGTTTTCTGAACCTTCTGAATGGCTGATAGTAGCCATTTTGGAGCTGCATAGTGAAGATCTGAGCTTTTCACAAAGTCTTATTCAATAGGTATAGGCTTAGTAGAAGCACTTTAGGGATATCTCAGTGTGATGATTGGTTAATAAATTAATACGAGTGACCCAGTGAATAACACAGCCTGTGTTCCAGCTCTGATATATATTACGGGCAGACTAGATGGGCCGAATGGTTCTTATCTGCCGTCAGATTCTATATTTATATATAAAGTGTATCTGTCCATACTAGCCTTTAGTCTCATTAAATGTATTTATTTAAACTTCTTATACTTTGAGGTTTTTATGATTTGATTGGTGTAAAGTTTTTATTCAGCAGCAAAACACTGTAAGATATATTGTTTTATAAAAACACAAATACATGTCCTTTAAGTTACTGGGTCCAACTAGCATGACAATTTGTTTAGTATTGATACTGTTATAAAGCAGTTATAGGATTTGATTTTTAAAGGAATGGTATGGTCAAAGTTTTACTAAAATGCATCTTGTAGCCATTAAATAAATAAACTTAATGCCCCAGTCCCATCTCTCAGACCTTTATGGTTTGAGAGATATTCGGCACTGAAGTTCCCCCTCCCTCCCCTTTCCTGGACATCAGGACTCTAGCTGACTGCAGGGGAATCTGGTCCTGGGACTGGTGGAGGCTCTACAGCAGAGCCGAGATCACCAGATAGAAAAATAAATACTTCATTGGAATGGTCTACAAAGTGTGCATGGTTTGCGCTGACGTCAGGGAAAGGGGAGGGAGGGGGGAACTTCAGTGCAGAATATCTCTCAAACCATAAAGGTTTGAGAGATGGGACTGGGGGCATTAAGTTTAATTTTGTAATGGCTACAAGATCCCTTTAAGGTCCCAGAGTGATTTATTTTGAATCCAAAGATTTTCATCACATCAACAACTAGTGTAAAAAATGATATTCTAATTAAGTTGATTATTCGTGTACAGAGCAGAGTGCATCACATTTGTTGATGGGTTGATGGTATGAGTGAGAATCTTAATTTTGGCTTTGCCATTATTTTTTGGCCTTTTAATACAAGTATAGAGGGAGAGTTTTATTTCTATTATATTCAACTCTTTTTTTGAATGATCATGCTCTCCTTGCTTGATTCATCTAAGAAAACTTTATCAGCAATGTGGAATCAAGATAACAAAACTTATCTGCATACACAATTCTGCCTTAAAGGGATAGTAATACGTCAACATTACTATCCCTTATATTGAAGAATGCTGACGTCAGGGGAGAGGCGGGGGAAGAGAAATATGAAAGCGGCTATCTTGCAAACCATAAAGGTTTGAGAGATGCCGCTGGTGGCATTTAATTCAGCAATTCAAAGGCTTCAATTTTGAAGTATTACTATCCTTTTAAATTTTATGTGTTTAAACTGTACTGCACATGCTAAGTATCTCAGGAATAGGACCATAAATCAAAAAGTTGTCATTAAAAAGACTGTGTCCTTCCCAAGATCTATATTTGTGTCAATTAAAAAAAAATCCTTTCAGTAGATTTTGCTGTAGCCCTGTCTAATTTTGTAATAGGAAAATATTGTATTGGGAATTGACAATACGTTTTTCCTGATCCCTTTTTTTGTAATAAACTGATTTGGCTAAAATTTGCAAAAAAAAGTTGCAAACACTCAGGGGTGCCTAACAGGCCATGTCATTATGATATCCCTGCTTAAGTGTGGGTGAATTAAGCAAATATTCAATAACCTAATTAGCCCACCTTTCACAAGCAGGTACATCTTGAATACATTGCCTCTTGCGGCCCCTGAGGCCAGGGTTGGGAACCACATTTGTTTGTTAATACGTTAAAAATTTATAAGCATTAGAAAGTCAGCGTTTTACATTAAAAGGCCATCCGACCTTTAACTACAGCTATTGCTATAATATATACTTCCATTAAACCATCATGGTAAGGTGGGGCTGCTACTATCACATTTGTTGAAGAGATTTAATCTAAGACTCAGCCAAGAAATTTCCATCTATACACCAAGTGGAGCTTTTGCAAATAACCCCCCCTCCCCCAATAAAACAGTTTGAGCTGTAACAACATTTCAGCCATGCATCTTCCACCACTGAGAGTATATATAATAGATTTCATAATGCAAAACTATGTTTCATTTATCCTTCCGGCTATAAAAATATTTCCAGATACTAACTTAAAATACAATAAAGTAATTCTTATATTAATGTGAAAAAAAATGTGTATCGCATTTCATTCTATCCTGATACGACTGCCTCAGAATTATTAATAGATATTGTTTCTCTGATATTGTTTTTATTTTCAAATGAGAAAGTCTGTCATCTGTGATCTTCTTGTAAATTCTCATTATATTGTTTGTTTTCTGTGACACTTTTCCTCATCACAATAATGAAGCGCTGATAACAATCGTAAATTGAATTTTACATAATAACGCTGAAATCCATCGTTTGGCTTCTGTTAAGTGTGAACCCTGTTTATGATTTCCATGGCGATAATTTAGCAGGATAACAAACATCATAACAATTTGAAAATTAGGCTGCTGTGCTAACGTCATAACAGACATAAGATTTTGGATAAGCAGTGTATATTGGTTGTATTCATACATCTTATATCACACTCTGTATTCCTACAATATTAGGGTGCTTAAACCCCGTAATGACCGGGGTCCTGGGAAGTAACTTTCCCTTAAAGGGGATGTATCACCTATATAAAACTTAGGCTAAATAGTTAGGTTATATAGCTAATCTCACTACAAGTGTGTTCATTTTCTTTTTCTTTTTTTTTAAAAACAGCTTTATTTTGTCAAAATTTAAGTTATAAAATCTGGACTGCAGCTACTTCCAGACAGACTATGGTTACCAGCTCTGTAAGCACAGTCTGTCGCTCTGCCACTGCTCCTCTCCCTCTAGCCAGTCTCCTCCTATGACAGACGCTTTCTGTGTGTAAGCTGGAGCAGTCTCATTGGCAGAGATCAATATCTAGCCAATGAGATCGCTCCAGCTTACAGACAGAAAGCCTCTGTCATTGGAGGAGGCTGGCTAGAGACAGGGGAGCAGAGTGACAGACTGCGGTTACAGAGCTGGTAACCGCAGTCTGTCCGGAAGTAGCTGCAGCCCAGACTTTATAACTAAAATTTTTACAAAATAAAGCTTTTTCTTTTTTTTTTTTTAAATGAACACACTTTTAATGAAATTAGCTATATAACCTAATTATTTAGCCTAAGTTTTATATAGGTGATACATCCCCTTTAAAGACCACTTTGGTCTTTCCAAAGCGTACCGCCACGCCGGGGACTGGTGGTCAATTATAGTCCTTGCTTTTACTTACAGCGCTCCCGGTGGAGCACTGTAAGTAAAATGTAAGTGATGTGCTATGACTGTCACCGGTCCTTGGGGAAAACCGCATGATGGCCATAGCGCAGCACGCTGGCATTAAGGGGTTTACCCCCTTGGATGTGAGAGATGTTACTAAAACATTACATTGCAATGTGTTGGAGTAATCTCTCTCATTGAAAGGGTTAAATAAATTGGTAGAAAAACTACCCTAGTTCATGGGGTGGACAATAATATAAGAACTGAACTTTTAGATGCCATCTAGAAACCAAATTAGTGACATGTTAACAGGTGAGGCTGGAGTAATTCTCCAATAGTTCTGGGGCAAAGTAGCTGCACCCTAGGTAGATCAATAAACAGTCACATGGAATTAAGTGGGACCACAGAAGATTTCTCAATAGGCAAAGTAGACAACTGTCTAGCGCCTGAGATTTTGAGGGGGAGCCACAGCTGTGCTGGCCACACCCACATTCTGAATTGTGGGTGTGGCAAGAACAATCTCAATGTCCCTGCACCAGTTTTATACCTCTGTAAAGGCTAGTATTTAACCTTATGGATGCTAGACAGATTACCAACTCATTGCTTCTGAATACAAAAGAGATCTCTCTAGCAACTAAGGGGTTAAAGCTTTTGTGTTCTTGCTTGTTATAGGTCCAGGGCATTTTCTGTTCCAGGAAAGAGTGGATGAGACTGGGGTTGGGGATATATCAATAATGGGGGTGTGGCCATGGGCAGTGCCAAGGTACCTAGATTGCCTTGTCTAGGGTCACCTGGGATGTAAATCTGGTAGAAAGTGTTCCATCGAATGGAAGTGATGTCCAAAGCATTGAAGAACAATGATCTTTCTTATTTGTGATCTGTTGTGTAGTTGGCTTCTTCCGGAATTTCTCCTTTTTTCTTTTGAACATAAAGGGATAGTAATGTTTCACAAAAACGGCAGCTCCAATTAATCTTCATAGTATTTTGGCCATAGAGAGTGTTACTTCAGTACTGTCAGAGTTGTAGTTCAAGAGTAATTGAATGCTAAAGTTTCCCCCTCCTGCCCCTTTTACCTAGTGTAAGCCATTTCCTCTCAGATGTGGAATCTGGTCTCTTGACCGGACAGCTCACAGCAAGGGAAAATCTTCTTACTGTGAGCATAAGGAAAACCCTGCCCTCCTTGACAAGTTTTTCATGTTTTTCCTTATGATCACTGAATATTGTCCCTCTCTGAGATCCATCTGGACAGTCTTGCTGCTCTGAGGTGAGCAGTGTTACATCAGTAAAAGGAGTGGGAGGGGGATATTTTATCATTCAATTACTCTTGAACTACAACTCTGACCGTATTGAAATAACACTATCCATGTCCCAAATACTATGAAGATTAATTGAAGCAAATTTTATTGTGAAACATTACTATCCCTTTAAGCCTAATGTGCAGCTGAATATTGTTGTGCTTTTTGAACCTGTTGTGTGATAGTTTGTTTTTTGTAGTGATATCTTATGTACATTTCAGGCAACATGGGGTCTTGGGGTATCATGGATTAGCTGTCTAACCTGTATCATTCAGAAATAAAGCAATGGATAAATAGATTTTCTGTCTAAATAATATGTTTCCCAAAAAGAGAACTGGTATTATATTTATTTAGCTTTTTACAGATATAAGAGGGAAAAAAAATCAATTTTTACACACATACGAGATGATACTGTAACACTATGGAATTCAGATTGAAGAACTTCAAGGCTTCAAGCCAGCAATGCAGTAATATGGAGCTGAAACAGGCCACATTTTAGATTAGGCAAGTAGATACTTGCCCACGGTGCCAGAGTTTTAGAGGTTCCTGGCAAGTGCTTAACCTTTTGAGTGCCAGAGGGGTACTCAATAAATTGCTTTCAAAGGTATAACATGGTTACCACACTTACCCATGCCACCCGGATAAATGAAGCGGTCTTAAAGGTGAACTGTCACCTTTGTTAATGTTGCCTTTGTTCCATTATTCCAATCCTCCTTTGCAATGAACCTGTAATTCTTTTTTTTTTTTTTAATATAATCCTGTATTCTCTGAGATATTTGCTTTTAAATTTAATGTGGTGACGTTACTTCAGAACAGACTGCCAGTCAGTCTTAGTCTGCTCCCCTCCCCAAGTACAGAGAAATCTTAGGTGTATATTATACCCAACATTTTAGGGGAAAACAAGAGTGCCTATGTATAATATGCACCCTTGTTTTCCCCTGTCACATACACAAGAAAAGCCAAATTTTCCCTTCCTCCTTCCCCGTTTACCGCAAGGTCCTTGCAGGGCAATACCATAGATCCAATGTGCATAGCTATTCGCATTGGATCTATGGTATTGCCTGTGAGGACCTTGCTCTACTCTCAAGACATTACCATTGGCTGGGCAGAGGAGGTCCTGACAGGGATGCAAGCATGCCGTCCGCTGGGACTCTGTCAGGATGGTGAAATTTGGATTTCGGAATCGGGAGAGGCAGCGACGGGTAAGCAGGGACGGAGGAAGGAAAATTTTTTTTTAATAACTTTTTTGTTCTCGTATATAATACACCCCCCCCACTTCACATAAGGTGAAGAGGGGCAAAATTGTGCGTATTATACAAGAGATTTTACGGTATTTCCTCGTTTTCACCTCCAACTGTGACGGAGAATTTGTCTGTGTGAGCTGGTGCTGTGTCATTGGGAAGGGAGCACTCCAGCTTGCGTGGAGAAATCCTCCGTCATTGGAGGAGGTTAGAGCGAGGCAATACTTGGGGAGGTGAACAGAAGGGGAATGACAGGCTGCTGGACAGAGTTGACCCTCAGCCTGTTCGGAAGTGACGTCACTGCATTAAATTTAAAAGCAAATATCTCAGAGAATACAGGATTATATTAAAAAAAATAATAATAATAAAAAAGATTACAGGTTCAATGCAATGGAGCATTGGAATGAAGGAAACATTAATACAGGTGATAATTCCCCTTTAAAGCAGCTTTATCATAGGAAGAGATTAGTAAATGCAAGCTCAGTGACCCCACCCACACTCCACTCTGCCTGTCTCGAGCTGTCTCATCTGCACATGCCACAATGTGATGTGAAGTGACACTCATCTTCTTTCTCACTAGCTGAGGATGATGTACCAAGAAAAGCGGTGCAATGGTGGATTTAGCTAATTGTACCACACAAAGCAAATAAGTATGCCCTAAACTTCCAGCAATGCACTGGCGACCTCTCTAGCATTCAAATATCTCTTCAAATGCATGGGGATTTAGATATGTTTATATGTCCCCTATGGTGCAGTTGATTTTCTCCAGGATAATTCCAGCTTGATTTTATAACTATCAGCCAAAGCATTTTATTTACACAGACTAATTTATAAACACATATACTGAAGATTAAACGAACAGTAACGCATACCGTCCAACATTTCAAATGGCCAAAGAGGGACACTTTTGCTTTAGGAGGTGTTGCTGGGAGTGTGACTGGTGGGTGGGGCTTTACTAAGAATTTTTAGGTTATTTCATGACCTGTTGACACCTCTTTGAGCCATATCTTCAAAAAAGTAGCGAAATAGGTTTTGTCGTTTGTAACAACTTTTCAAAGTACAGTGTCATTGGGATCATTAATATTTTCAGAGAGTGTCGGTTGTGATTGGAAATATGTCGTTTGTCCTGACTGAAATTGTCGTATGTAACAACAAAAAATGTCTTACCTAATGACAAAAATATCTTAACTAAAGACAAAAATTCTCACATTCAGAACACATTCCCTCCGCTTTTTTCTTAACGTACAAATTTTGTCTTTTGAAAGACTTTTTTTGTCATTAGTTACGACAAATTTTCTTTTCCTCTATAAGACACTGGATAATAGTTTGGCCCCACCCCTTTGCCTGTCAATTCTGGAGTTGTGTTGTACACAATGGATATTACTAATTTTTTGTCCATGGATCATGAGTAAGCATCGTAGAAGCGAAACGCGTGGATCTGTCTCATGAGGTGTCTTTCTGATCTTGCTGGTTGCATCATGTCATAAGTCTCTCCTACTGTAATATGGCCAGAAGATTTAAAGGTACTTTTATATTGTTCGAATAAAGTTTTGATTTTACTACTAGCCTCTGATTCATCCATCAAGGTGTGAGTGCGTGGATTGTCAGTCTGTAACAATAGGGGTCACAGGGGTTGCACCTGTGATCAGGCCGTCACTCCAGGGGCCTGACCGCCCTCTGTGACCCCCCTGCCCGGCGCCCGCAACAAGTAACAAGCTGAGGTCTGTGCCTTCTTCAGCGCAGACCTCTAGCAGCTGAGCTCCCTCTTCGGCACTCTAGTAATGCAGAGCACTGGGAGATTACATCATCTCCCAGTGCTCTGCATTCCTGAAGAGAGAACCGTGCAGGAGCTCCAGCTGTATAGATGTCTGTGCCGAAGAAGGCACAGACCTCTCCTGCCACACCACTGGACCACCAGGAAGGTAAGAGATGGACACTGGGGGGGGGGACTCGAAGGGGGTGATGTGGAGGCAGTGCGGAGATTGGGGGCAGTGTGGAGATTGGGGGCAATGGGGGTGGCAATGCGGTTGGGGGGCCCATGGCAATTTCTGCATCAGGGCCCGGTGGCTTCTAGTTACACCTCTGCAACTGAATATGATGAGGTGTAGGAAATGAATGTAGTACTATTATCAATACATGTCATTGGCCCAATTAGGAAAAGATAAGTGAATACATGTGCTGAATAGTCTTCTCTGAGCCTGCAGTCTCTCAGGAACAGAATGTGACAGTGGCTCTGTCATATGAGGTCGCTTGGGGTCAGTGTCCCTGTTAATAGCAGTCATCAGTGAAACTGACCCTCAGAACATACAATCCCTACAAGAACTTACCAGCGTTTATGTTTATGTTCAAAAGAAAGGATGAGGAGTAGTGTTGAGCGAGCATGCTCGGCCGATGCTCGGATCGGCTCGAGCATCGCTCTGCTCGGCACATGGCGGTACTCGTACGAGTACCGCATGTGCTCGCCCGCCATGTTCGGGTCTCCTCCCCGCACGTTTTGCGGCTGCTGCGCAGCCAATAAACGTGCAGGGAGGCTCTGACATCGGTGTAATGCCAGCAGCCATGTTGGCTGCTGGCATTACACTGATTGGCTGGCCAGAACCCGTGGTCGGGTGCTGTATAGCACCTGACCATCGAGTTCGGCTCAGTCTTAGCCAGGGAGAGCTGAGGATAGGAAGGGAAAGGCAGTGTAGGGAGGAAAAAAACCAAAATTGTGAAAAAAAAGAACCAAAAGTCCTTTTTAGGACTACTGTGTGTGGGGGCAGCAGGTTATTTTGTGTGGGGGGAAAAAAAAAAAAAATATATATATATTCTGTTTAGTGTGCAAAGTTGCAGATTAGAGCACATTCTGTTTAGTGTGCACAGTTGCAGATTAGAGCACATTCTGTTTAGTGTGCAAAGTTGCAGATTAGAGCACATTCTGTTTAGTGTGCAAAGTTGCAGATTAGAGCACATTCTGTGTAGTGTGCAAAGTTGCAGATTAGAGCACATTCTGTTAAGTCTTCAAACTAAAATATCAAAGTCACATATTCCATTCAGTGTGCGTCGCCGCAGTTTAGCAGCACATTCTGTGTACTGTGCAGAGTTGCAGAATAGGAAGAAATACTGTTAAGTCTTCAAACTAAAATATCAAAGTCACATATTCCATTCAGTGTGCTTCGCCGCAGTTTAGCAGCACATTCTGTGTACTGTGCAGAGTTGCAGAATAGGAAGAAATACTGTTAAGTCTTCAAACTAAAATATCAAAGTCACATATTCCATTCAGTGTGCTTCGCCGCAGTTTAGCAGCACATTCTGTGTACTGTGCAGAGTTGCAGAATAGGAAGAAATACTGTTAAGTCTTCAAACTAAAATATCAAAGTCACATATTCCATTCAGTGTGCTTCGCCGCAGTGTAGCAGCACATTCTGTGTACTGTGCAGAGTTGCAGAATAGGAAGAAATACTGTTAAGTCTTCAAACTAAAATATTAAAGTCACATATTCCATTCAGTGTGTGTCACCGCAGTTTAGCAGCCTATTCTGTGTACTCTGCACCGTTGCAGACTAGGAAGAAATACTGTTAAGTTTTCAAACTCAAATATTAAAGTCACATATTCCATTCAGTGTGTGTCACCGCCGTTTAGCAGCCTATTCTGTGTACTCTGCACAGTTGCAGAATAGGAAGAAATACTGTTAAGTTTTCAAACTCAAATATTAAAGTCACATATTCCGTGTAAGATGAAGAAGGCGGGTAAAAAGGGACGGGGAAGTGGACGTGATCCTGATAGTTCAGGGCGCGGGTCAGGACGCGGAGAAACTGTGCCTGGTGCCAGAGCACAAGAAAGAAAGACATCCACCATACCTAGCTTCATGTCTAATTTTACAGGGCGTCGCAGGACATCACTCTCGAGGTCCGACCACTGCGAACAGGTGGTCGGTTGGATGACAGCTGATACTGCTTCCAGTCGGTTAAGCACCACCCTGTCTTCCACCAAGTCCACTCTCAGTAGCCAAGAGTCTGGTCAACATAATCCTCACTCTGATCATCCTTCCTCCCACCATACACGGTCTGGTCAAAGAAGTGATCCCACACTGGGATATAGTGAGGAGCTCGTCTCATCACCAATCCTTCATTTGACCCTCTCTCCAAGCACGCTTGCAGAGGAACATGACATCTTGTGCCCTGATTCACAACCTCTAGAGGCTACCCAATCACAAGAAGATGACAGATGTGAACGGCATTTAAGGTCAAAGGAAGTAGTGGATGATGATGATGATGATGATGATGAGACACAGTTGCCATTAAATCAACCACTATTTCCGTCTCAAGACCTTGTTGAGGAGAATGTTATACAGTTGTCAATGACTGAGTATGTGGTGGGATCAAGACATGAGGAGGATGATCAGAGTGAGGAAGTGGAGGAGGACTTCGTGGACGATGAGGTGACTGACCCCACCTGGGAAGGTGTAGAGCCGAGCGATGACAGCAGTCCTGAGGGTGAGCCATCTGCAGCACCGCAACAGGCTGGAAGAGGCAGTGGTGTGGCTACAGAAAGAAGGCGGACCGCACCAAACCGTCCCGCAAATGTTCCACGGAGCACCCCCTTGCGTAAATCTACCTTGCCAAAGGGTAGGTGTTCCGCGGTATGGCGTTTTTTTAAGGAAAGTGCGGACGACAAAAGAATTGTAGTTTGCAACCTGTGCCACACCAGAATGAGCCGAGGCATGAACACTAGAAACCTCACCACCACCAGCATGATCCGACACATGGCATCCAAGCACCGTAGTAAGTGGGAGGAACGCCTGGATCGCCCATCTGTGTCTGCAGGCCACACCACTGCCTCCTCTTCCCCTGTTTTCGGTGCCGGCCAATGGCCTGTCGAAGGCGCAGGCCCGCATACCTCCCGCCCTGCACCTGTACCATCTGAAGCACCATCAGCGACCACATCCACTTCCCTGTCCCAGCGCAGCGTCCAAATGTCGTTACCCCAGGCATTTGAGCGCAAGAGAAAGTACCCAGCCACCCACCCACAGGCCATAGCACTAACCTCACACCTTTCCAAATTACTGGCCATCGAAATGCTGCCATTTAGGCTTGTGGACACTGAGTCCTTCCGCAGCCTGATGGCAGCAGCTGTCCCTCGGTACGCGGTCCCCAGCCGCCACTACTTTTCCCGGTGTGCCATCCCCGCATTACACCACCATGTGTCCCGTAACATCACCCGTGCCCTGACCAACGCAGTTACTGGGAAGGTCCACTTAACGACTGACACATGGACAAGTGCTTGTGGCCAGGGACGCTACATTTCCCTGACGGCACACTGGGTGAATGTCGTGGAGGCTGGGAGTGACTCGGACCCTGGGATGGCACGGGTGCTACCCACGCCGAGGATTGCGGGCCCTACCTCCATCAGGGTTTCCGCCAGCACCTACGTTATTGGCTCCTCCTCCTCCGTTTCCACCTCCGAATTCTCTACACGCAGCGCCACTCCCCCATCAGCCAGTAGCTGGAAGCAGTGTAGCACTGCAGTGGGGAAGCGTCAACAGGCCGTGCTGAAGCTGATCTGCCTTGGGGACAAACAGCACACGGCCTCAGAGCTGTTGCAGGGGATTAGTCACCAGACCGAGCAGTGGCTCTCGCCACTCAACCTGCAACCAGGCATGGTTGTGTGTGATAATGGGCGTAACTTGGTGGCGGCTTTGGAGCTCGGCAAGCTCACACACGTACCATGCCTAGCGCATGTATTTAATTTAGTGGTTCAGCGATTTCTAAAAACCTACCCCAATGTGCATGATCTCTTGACCAAGGTGCGCTGCGTGTGTGCACATTTCCGTAAGTCATCTATAGCTTCGGCCGGCCTGTTGAAGCTGCAGCAGCGCTTACAATTGCCAGCTCACCGGCTGCTGTGTGACGTGAGCACGCGCTGGAACTCCACCTTCCACATGTTGGCCCGGCTTTGTGAGCAGCAGAGGGCAGTAGTGGAGTACCAGCTGTTACACGGTCGTCGCCTCTCCGTTCAACTTCCTGTAATCAGAAGTGAGGAGTGGGAATGGATGTCAGACCTCTGCGAGGTTTTACGCAATTTTGAGGAATCGACACAGATGGTGAGCGGCGATAACGCTATTATCAGTGTAACCATCCCACTTCTGTGTCTACTGAAACGCTCGCTGCTCACAATTAAAACCGACGCTTTGCATGTGGAAGAGGTGGAAATGGGGGAGGAAGAGCTTACACAAGGTGATAGCCAGAGCACCCTCACTTCGTCTTCTCAGCGACAATTGGAGGAGGCGGAGGAGGAGGAGGAGGAGGAGGAGGAAGACACGGTTGCCTCCGCTACAGAGGGTAGCCATGGAACTTTAGTTCCATCTCTTCAGCGTGGGTGGGCAGAAGAGGAGGAAGAGGATGAGGAGATTGAGAGTCATCCTCCTGGTGAGGACAGCGAAATCTTGACTGTTGGTACTCTGGCACACATGGCTGACTTTATGTTAGGCTGCCTTTCCCGTGACCCACGCGTTATACGCATTTTAAACAACACGGATTACTGGGTGTTCACCCTTCTGGACCCCCGCTACAAAGAGAATTTCTCATCTCTCATTCCTCCGGTGGAGAGGACAAGCAAAATGGTGCAATACCAGAAGGTTCTTGTTGAAAAATTGCTCCAAAATTTTCCATCTGACAACGCTGGCGGCAGAGTACGTGCTACCTTGGCCAACCGAGAAGGGGAGAAAAGGGGAGCACACAGCAGTTCCGACAAAGGCAGGGCAACACTCTCCAAGGCGTGGGACACCTTCATGACACCCCGCCAGCACCCTCACCCTGATGCGCAGCCTAGTGTCACAAGGAGGGAAAAGTTTTGGAAGATGGTGAAGGAGTACATAGCAGACCGTGTCAGCGTCCTCAATGATCCCTCTGTGCCTTACAACTACTGGGTGTCCAAGCTGGACACGTGGTATGAACTGGCACTCTACGCCTTGGAGGTGCTGGCCTGCCCTGCCGCCAGCGTTCTGTCTGAGCGGGTATTTAGTGCTGCTGGTGGCATCATAACAGATAAGCGTATCCGCCTTTCCACCGACAATGCTGATAGGTTGACACTTATAAAAATGAACAAGGCCTGGATTTCCCCTGACTTCTCCACTCCACTGGAGGAAAGCCCCGGGGGAACATAAAGTCACTTTATATATGTTATTTACAATGATGGGAATACTCTGTATTCCCATTCACCCCTTCCACCCAAAAAACGGGTATATGGTTGACTCTTAATCTTCTCATCCTCCTCCTCCTCTTCCATATGCCCTGGGATATAATTTTTATATAGGGCCAGCTCACCAGCGGGCCCTGTGATATAATTTTTATATAGGGCCAGCTCACCAGCGGGCCCTGTGATATAATTTTTATATAGGGCCAGCTCACCAGCGGGCCCTGTTTGACAATTTTTATATAGGTCAGCTCACCAGCGGGCCTTCTCATATAATGTTTTATTGGGTCAGCTCTCTAGCGGGCCCTCTCATATAATGTTTTATAGCGTCAGCTCACTAGCGGGCCTTCGCATATAATGTTTAGGATGGTCAGCTCTGCAGCAGACCCTCACCCATAATGTTTTAGATGGTCAGCTCAGCGCACGTTTCCCTCTTAATCATGGCCTCAGTTCTGAAAATCAAGGAAATTTTTGGGAGAATTTGCCTCTGCGCACGTTTCCCTCTTAATCATGGCCTCAGTTCTGAAAATCAAGGAAATTTTTGGGAGAATTTGCCTCTGCGCACGTTTCCCTCTTAATCATGGCCTCACTTCCGAAAATCAAGGAAATTTTTGGGAGAATTTGCAGATGATATACAAGTAAATATACAGCAAATATTGTTTGGTAACAATTTTTCGCCTAAAGTCGTTTTTATTTTCCTTTTTGTGTGTTTTATGGTCAGTCTGTAAAAATGGCGTACTACGGGCGAAAGATCGTTCCCAGCAGCGATGTTGGAGTCCAAGATGCATCCAGACATCCTCCCTATGCTGTCCCTGAACCATTTCTGTGGTGTTTCCATCCTTTTCTGCCATTTTCCTATGGACCAGGCACCCTCCCCTCATCAGAGCAGGGGGTGCCTGGTGTAATGCTCGAGTCCTCCCATTGACTTCAATGGGGCTCGGGTGCTCGGCCGAGCACTCGAGCCTCAGGGGGTGCTCGGTCAGAGCACCCGAACACCCGAGCATTGGGGTGCTCGCTCATCACTAATGAGGAGTTCTGGAGTAAACCATTTTCACTATAGGGAGAACTAAAAATTTCCATTGATTTAAATGTGGATTTTAACCCCTTGAATACTAGAGAGGTCTTCGCAATGCAATGGAGACCTTTCTAGCATTCAAGGCGTTAAAATCCTGTTTGAAATAATTTTTTTTTTTTAATTTTTAGTTCTCCTCTATAGTGTGAATGGTTTGCCCCAGAACTTCTCAACTTTTCTTTTGAAAATAAGGCCCCATATTTGAAATTCATGAACGCTGGTAAGTTCTTGTAGGGACTGCATGTTCCGAGGGTCAGTTTCACTGATGACTGCTATTAACAGGGACACTGACTCTGAGCGACCTCGTATGACAGAGCCACTGTCACATTCTGTTCCTGAGAGACCGCAGGCTCAGAGGACCCCCCGACCACATTGCCTCCAATCTCCACATTGTCCCCCCATCACCCCCAATCTCCACATGGCCCCCCATCTCCCCCAATCTCCACATTGCCTCCACATTGCCCCCAATCCCCACATTGCATCCACCTTGCCCACATTGACCCCCCCAGTGTCCATCTCTTACCTCCCTGGTGGTCCAGCAGTGTGGCAGGGGAGGTCTGTGCAAGTTCTGATGATCTTTTTCACTATTCATTGCAAGCTCTGTGATTGTATCTTTAGTGTAATCTCAATGAGCCATATTCAGTAAAATAAAGAGGTGTCATTCTGGAGCAAACCAACAATACAATAGGGGACAAAGAAGAACTCCAAGAAATTTGAAATTAGACTTTTTACCCCTTGAATATTAGGATGGCTCCAATACATTGCATTACATTGAGTTGGAGACCTCTGTAGCATTCATGGTGGTTAAAAGCGCCATTCAAATCAGTAAGGATTTTGGGAATTTGTATGTGTCCCCTATGGTGCAGTTAGATTTTCTCCAGAATTGCTTTTTTTTATACTATTGACTAGAGCCCTACTAAACTACAGTATATTCATATAGATAATTTATAGGATAACTTAACCTCCTAAGATTACAGTACAGATACAATCACAGTGCATGCAACCAACAGTGAATCTGACCAACGTCCAAGGAGGTATCCTTTTGAATTGTTGCCCACTAATGGTCAACCAACAAAACGGCGCAATAACTATGTTGCCTGGTTGGAAAAGGCGACAATCTGATATCCGCACATCAGAATGTCGAGGAACCAGGTGACATAGCTGTGTGCAATGAGGCTGAGAGGTGAAGGGGTTAAAAAAAATTAGCCGTACGTAATGCGCTGTACATGACACATGAGAGCAGTGTTTATCTCCTCCTCCTCCAAGCCCTCCACTCCCCAGGTCTCTGTGACAATGCACTCTCCTGGTTTTCTCTTATCTCTGCAACCGCTCCTTCAGTGTTTCCTACTCTGGCTCCACTTCCCCACCCCTCCCACTGTCTGTTGGTGTGCCTCAAGGATCAGTACTGGGACCCTCGCTCTTCTCAATCTACACTGCTTCCATTGGAAAACTAATAAACTCCTTTGGGCTTCACCATCATCTCTATGCTGATGACACCCAAATATATCTTTCCTCCCCGGACCTCTCCCCTTCTCTCCTGTCCCGAGTGTCTGACTGTCTGTCTGCTGTGTCTTCCTGGATGTCCTCCCGTCAACTCAAACTTAACCTTGGCAAAACTGAACTAATTCTCTTCCCTCTATCTACAACCAGCCTTATCCCAAATATTACCCTCACCGTTAGCAACACTAACATCACACCAACCCGTACAGCACACTGCCTGGGGGTCACATTTGACTCTGTCTTATCCTTCATTCCTCACATCCAGTCAATCTCCAACTCATGCCGCCTCCACCTCCGCAACATCTCTAGAATCTGACCCTTTCTCACAGAAGACACTACCAAAATTCTAATCCAAACACTCATCATGTCCCGTCTTGACTACTGTTACTCTTTACTAATTGGCCTTCCTCTCACCCGACTAACCCCGCTACAGTCCATAATGAACTCTGCTGCAAGACTAATCTACCTCACTCATCGCTTTTCTAACACCAGACCCCTTTGTCAGTCCCTACACTGGCTCCCATTAGCATATAGAATTAAATTCAAAATTCTGGTGCTAACTTATAGAGCCCTCACTAATACCGAACCCCCCTATATTTCATCTCTCATTTCCAAATACACTCCCACCCGCCATCTTCGCTCTGCACACGACTTTCTGCTCTCCACAGCTCTTATCACATCCTCCCACTCCTGCCTACAGGACTTCTCCCGTGCTGCACGTCGGCTCTGGAATTCCCTCCCCCATCCCATCAGACTCTCCCCCAGCCTTCAAATCTTCAGACGCTCCCTGAAGACTCACCTCTACAGGGAAGCCTATCAACTACCTCCATAAACATTATCACCAAGATTCACCCCTTTGCACCGAATACTGCACTCAACAGCACTTCTCACTCCCACCCACTGACTGGCAGTTCATGTGGCAGGAGGCACTTAAATGCAATAGCACTTACTCCTTTTGTGTCATACATACCTTCATCTAGACTGTAAGCTCTTACGAGCAGGGTCCTCTGATCCTTCTGTTCTCCACATCTGATTGTACTATTTAATACCTCTGTATGTCTATTCCCAATTGTACAGAGCTGCGGAATTAGTTGGTGCTATATAAATAAAGAATAATAATGATAATCTAGCTCTGGCGGTATAGTACACCCCAGACTGACACTCGTTACCATTCTCTCTATGTATGAATGATGTTTTTAATGCACTGTAAGTGACATATGAGAGAAGTGCTAATTCAGCATACACTTGTATATAAGCACTTCTCTCATATGTCACATACGGTGCATTAAAAATATCACACTTACATAGCGTAAATGGCAACAAGTATCAGTCTGGGGTGTGTTTTACAGCCAGATCTAGACAGAGGCACACATCACTGGCACCAAAACAAATTTTTTCTTTAACCCTTCACCTCTCCGCCTTATTGCATATAGCTATGTCACCTGGTTACTCAACATTCTGATGTCTCAACATCAGAATGTCACCCTTTTCAGCCAGGAGACGTAGTTATTGCACTGTTTTATTAATCGCCCAATAGTGGGCGACAATTAGAGCTGCTTTTATTATGAAACATTACTATTCCTTTAAGTCTTTTGATAATAGAGACATTTCTAATGTATTGCACAGAAATGTGCAGGGGGTGTTTAGCACCAAGAACCTTGTAAAGGAAACTCTAACCCTTAGCTGTATCTTATCAATGTAACAGAGACCTCTATAGATTCCAATGAGTTAATATTTCTTCAAGAGGAAGTAACATTTCCCAATAATACTCCTACACTTACCTTACTACCAGACAATCCAAATGGCCCCTATGAATGTTGTGTCTGTCTTTGATCTAGAGATAACCTCTTCCATTAGTCCGGTATGTTCATGGAGGAGAACATGACATTTGCTGGCACTTTTTTTTTAAACTGAAGCAGGAAGAGTACATAAGCCTAATTAACCCTTTAGGGACCAAAGGGCTGTGCAACACATTGCAAAGCAATGTTGCACATCCTGCTTGTCTTCAATGGGTTAACTTTGACCTGTGCAGTTGGTGGAGCTTGTGTCCTATGATCATGCAAAGCAATGGTCCTGACATCCAGGACGGAATGCAAAAGTACTGGTCAGAGATTCTCATATAACTGAGCAGGCTCTATGGCAGTGGTTCTCAACCCTTTTTGCTCAAGGCACCCCTAAAATGTATTTGGAACTTTTGGGGCACCCCTAAAAATGATTGTGTCATTTGCAAAAATACATAAATATATGGGTATCCTTAGGCCTCACAATCAGACTGACAAAAGCAAACATACTGTGCATCATAATTTCAATAAATATAAATCTGAACCTCAACATTCACATTTTTGTCAGTCTTTATAGAAAAAATGGGGCACCCTAAGTGGGTGTCTGTGGCACACCAAAGTGCCACAGCACCCTGATTGAGAACCACTGCTTTATAGGAATGGTGTTCTACCCATGGTGCAAGCTGTTCTAACTCACTAACTCCTAGTGCATTGCACAGAGAGGAAATAGCCTATATCACATCTTACTGATCCTGTCAAAACAGCAGTCCAACCACGAAGTGCCAGGGAATTCCTCTCTGAAGAAGAGAACCAGCCAACCCCAGACGTACGTTTTGGTCTTGTTGGGCTTCATCAGTAAAGTGTAGGGGTTCACATCTAGATTTCCCTGTTACCCTTAGGGTGACCATCCCCAAGAATGATTTGCATATGCAAAAATAGTGGTCAAAGATTCTCAACTAGTTGAACATCTCTAATCAGAGTTTTGCATATCCAGCACTGACTGTACATATTATCACTTGAACATAGACAAAAAGGCAAAAATAAGAGGGGGCTTTAGGATTTTATGGGCACAGTATTGTAAGTGCAGGGTTGCTATTATTATATTACTTCTCCTTTAAAAAATAATGTAACTCATTTGATACAAAATATGCATGTATTACTCCACTGAACTCGAATAAAAATTATATTTGATTTATATTAACATGCAACAGAAACATATGTTGTTAATTGCTTGGATTAAGTGCGGGGAGCTCTCTGATGACTTTGGTACTTTGATGGAACCCTGACTGGTACGAAAGCCTTTGAATTTAATCTTTTTCATAAAGACTATTAAATATATACTTTGTGCTTCGTTCCACAGAAGATTGTATTCTTATGAAAAGCAATCACTTGTATAGAAGGTAAACTGCATGGCATTGTGTGCCAGCATCTGTGCTAGCCAGCAGAGTTAAAAATAACAGATTAAAAATTCTAACCAGCATTTCATGGTGGCCGGGGACGTGGGCCAGCTTTTAATATTCAGTCTCAGTACAGCTGCTACAAGCAAACAGCTAAAAACACAGATATCATGTGGGGTGCCAGTAGGAAGAGGGATGGTGTGGCATCCAGGCCTCTGAAAGTAAATTAACAAACTTGCAGATGCCCTGATGACCATCTTCAAGTTCTGCAATGTGATGCGTACTACTTTGGCACTCAAAGTCTGCAGGATTGAATTGTGGATGAATAAAACGTTCATAGGAAGCAGGATGCTTGCTTTGTATTATCTGGTCGAATTCAAGTATTTTTAACCCTTTGAAGGGGGAGGGAGTGTGCAGAGCAATGTTTTGTGTACCTCTCTGGCATTTAAAGGGTTAATGTTAAAAGGCGAACCAACACACAAACCATACTATGAACAGAAAATGTCTATGATTTTGCCCTTCGGTTTTTGAAGTTCTTGATGTTGTCCGTGGAGATTTTCTTCAATCTGGCGTAGGCAGGCAGAGACTACATAATCCTGTAAGGACCAAAGGGGTGTGAAATGCGTTGTGAAGCAATGTGTTGCACACCCCTCTGGTCCTTAAAGGGTCAAGATTACAATGTGAAATGGGCAGGGTCTGGCTACTGTGGTCCCCTTAGAAACTGTCAAGTCCTCCTGCATGTATATGAAATTCAGAACAGATTGAAAATGTTTTCTTGAACAAAGGCACTAGGGCAATATTGATAGGGGCCATTCATAATTTCTGGCAATAGTAAAGTAAGCGGGATATTATTATTCAAAGGAGTTAATACTGCTGAGCACAAGAGATGCAATGTATCAGGGCTCCCTCAAGGGGCTCAGGGGATTGCCTGGGAGGAGCAGAGACTCAAAATCCCCTGCATAGAGAGAGACTCTGTCAGACCAGCTCCTGGAGAGGCAAAGATACTAAGGAACATAAGTGCAACATCCTGAATTGATTTCCTGTTACTGGAACAATAAAGCTACTGCTCTGTTTTGCAAAACCCCTGAGATTTATATTATATACCATCAAGCAGGGTCCATGCCCTGGGGAAAGAAGGAGTTAAAGCCAGATGAAGATCTGAGTGATGAGCCTCTGGGGGAAAAAGGCCCATGGGAACCCACAAAGAGTCAGACTTGTTGACCCCCTTGTTGAAAAGGGTGCTACATATGTTTGAAAATCTTGACATGCCTGCTGTCATAATCTTGACAGGGCGACCTGCAGTTCTTCTACATCAGACACCCAATGTAGTTGAAATACATCCCACAAAATACACAAAATAAGCAAAATATGCATGAGATAAGCAATCTCTTATAATAATTCACTAAGTGTGTGTTTGTCAGAAGCCGTCATGTGCAGCAGAGATGGCTGCGCTCTCTGCAGTCATGCACAGTACAGACTGCTTGCACCGTGGCTGATACGGAGCAGGGGTAGGGTTGCCACCCAGCCGGTATTTTACCTGCAGGCCGGTAAAAAATTGTCCGTCTATGGAGGGAATGCCAACCCTAAGCAGGGGGCGCTCCGAATTCAGACCGTAGTCCTCTCTGTGCACCGCGCCCCGCTTGGTATCGGCAGCGACGCGGGCAGTCTCTACTGTGCATGACTGCGGCCGTTGCTGGGTGGCACTGTGGCCTGTGTACACGGGCTCTTCAACTAGTGATACAATACTTACATATTTACATCTCAGGAACACCTAGGCAAGGAATCTTAGTCCTGCCCATCTCACCACACAGTATGTTTTCTACAAAGGGAAGGGACCCCAGAGATGCTTTAAGTGCAAGATGGGTCTAATGTTAGTGCTTGTCCAGGGGAATTATTTGTTTGTTTTTACTACCTTTTTTCTAATAAATTCACTACACTTACATAGTTTGCCTTGCTCTCTTTTTTGCATTAATCCCTGGTATATTGCATCTAGTGGACAAGACCACTTCTGATTAAAGGAGCAGTGAACTTTTTTTTTATGAAAACACATTTTACAGAGCTTTTCTTGCTGAATAAAACAAGGTCACTCCCACTGCTGTCAGATGTTTTATTCAAAATTTATAGCAGTTCAAATAACCAGGAAGTGAATTTACTGTGTTTACTTCCTGATAGTTCTGACAGGAAGTGACAGGCAGTTTCTATCACATTCTATGGAGAACTGTATGTCTCTGACTTTACTGACTTTCCTCTCCATTAGAATCTAACAGGAAATATAATTAGAACTTGACCACTAGAGGGCACTGCTAATGTAAAAAAACATGGGTTTAAACTGTAATAATTCTGGAAATATAAATCTCTCGGCAGTGGAAGTACCCTTATGTTACTCAATAGAAAAATCCCTACAATATATATTTTTTCGTAAAAAAAATGTACTGCTCCTTTAAGCAACATAAAAAGAAGGACTACTGTATTTCGTTTCCATTCTCATCCTTCCAATTCATCTGCTGATCAATTCCATTGTTCTACTGGACACATCTTTGAGCTTGAAAGGACTAGGTACCTCGCAGGTATCCGGTTTGAACCATTGCTTAAGCTATTCAATTTATAGGATTTGATTCAATTTCTATAATTATCCTTCTGGATATTATTTTTAACTCTGTCCCAATACCACCACTTTGATCATTTTATGTTTTTTTTTCTGGTTTATTTTACCAAAAATAGTCAGACATTTTTTGATATCTATCCAGCATTTTATACCGATATTGTTTAATTTTTTTTTCTATACATATTTTAAATTTTTATATTTATACACCAAATTTGTTGATATTATTTATTGATTATTATTATTTTGCATTTTTTCTAAGGTTTTTCCATTGATCACTATTTGGATCAGCATTGTAGCCCAGCCATTGCTTCTTTCGCTCAGACCTTTTTATTGAGAAAACTAGTTGAACTGCCCGTGTACACGGGCCACAGTGCCAGGCAGCAACGGCCGCGGTGAAGTCATGCACAGTACAGACTGCCCACGCCGCGGCTGATAACGGAGCGGGGTGCTATGAATTCAGACTGTAGTCTTCTCTGTGCACAGGTCTGAATTTGGAATACCCCGCTCCATTATCAGCTGCGACGCGGGCAGTCTGTACTGCGCACGACTGCAGTGCACGCAGCCGTCTGTATTGTACATGACAGCTTCTGACAAACATACATTAGCGAATTATTATATAGGATACCTTTAGCCTATAACATACAAAACACTAAAAAAACAAAACAAGCTTTTTAACTGATTGTGTGTTACTGTTGTCTCGAGCACAACGCTTTGCAGTGTGTTAGAGACGTCTCTAGCATCCATGCCTTGGTCCTGATGAAAATGTGTGTGACACGTAGAAAAGTTGACACTTATCAAGTAAAAAGATTGTCTACACAAACACATCCTATATTATGATTCACAGTATGTTTGTCAGAAACCGTCACGCTCAGTACAGACGGCTGTGTGGGCTACAGTCATGCTCCATACAGACTGCATGCACCGCGGCTGATACAGAGCGGGGAGCTCCGAATTCAGACCGGAGTCCTCGCTGCGCACCGGAAGGTGCGCACAGAGGACTTCGGTCTGAATTCAAAGTGCCCCGATCAGTATCAGCCATGGCGCGGGCAGTCTGTACTGCGCATGACTGCAGCGCTGCCAGTGTTGGCCACTGAATACAGGCTTTAAAACTAGTACATACATACATGTGTTAATGGCAGATGCAATGGATACATTTATGAAAAGATTAGATGCATTTCTAGGAGAAGCGAGAATACAGGGTTATACTGTGTATTACTAGATAAAACAAGGAGTTCAGGTAAACAGAGTAATCTTTATGTAGGAGTCAGGAAGACATATAATTCTCATTTTCTTAGTTATATAGTGGCAAAGAATGAACTTGATGCACTTTTGTCTTTTTTTTTAATCTAATTTACTATTCTGATTAAAATAAGGAATGGCATGTTCCTAAGCCAATGTTAAGCGTGCCCCCTACTGTCCAGACAATTTACCTACAGTTCAACTGGCAACCAAACAGTTATTATGTTGCATTCTATGAGGGAGGTGAACTACTGGTCTTAGTTCTACATAAAATATGATATTAACATCTCCACTACTTTGTGACAATTTAAACTGTTATATCGTTTGAGTAAAACAATTGCTAGCAGTGGGATTATTATTTTATTCAGCAGGAAAATCCCTACGACATATGTTTTTTAATCAGAACTTGTAATGCTCCTTTACGCCATCTCTTGGAAATGTCAAAACATTTTCAGGAAACGTCAATCCATAACTAAGAGTAGCAGACAGCAAAGATTTCACTCTGCATTCTACGTCACTGCATGTAAATTCCTATCACGTGTTAGGTGTATAGAAACCTAGCTGGTATCACTTATAGTCTTTTTGTAGATGGAACAAACCAGACTGTGCTTCTTGCTGTGGAAAATTCAGAAAATGAAAGAGGATGAGAAATAGATTTTCTGCTATTACAACTCATGCTTTTCCACCAATAAAATAAGTATATTTAGCTAGAATAAAACACACAGGGAGACCTGTAATGTACTTTTTGCATAACTAGACAGTTTAAAGGCAATCTATCATTAAATGTTTTTGTAATCGTTACCTAAAAATACAGTTTACGACATTTATATTGTAATATACTGTTTTTAATGCCTTCCACTTAGCAAATAAAGTCTATGATCTTGACAGCTTGATACTTATTATGAAATTCTCAGTCGTATTATTTCTTGACCTCCTTTAGAAATGTCTCTGGAATTTCTCAATACTAGATTGCTGTGTAACAGTCCGTAGAGTCATATCAGTAACTCACAGTGTTCTGCTGAAACTGCAATGACAGAAAGCAACATATTGATGTAGAGAGAAGGACAATCCTTTTCAAAGATCAAATATATCTGGGGACACCTATTAATTAAAACTTTGAAAAATATATAACTGGATGGGAGAGATTTTTTTATGCGTTTTCTGGACAAAATGTGTTGCAAGACATTTTTTGGAATGCATATATATTTGTCTACCTTTATTTTTTCAAGGGGTTGAGTCATGTTGAATGAGAGAGGTAGCGACATTGTGGCTGTACTAAATAGGGCAGAATTCAAATGGATTATTAACATGGATACATGGAGCCCCATGGGCTTAATTCGGATCATGATTTAACGTTTATGAATCTTTATGAAAATATCCATCAAGTTTATAATGAAAGTTATTTATGGCCTTTTTTCTCCAATTTATTGTAGGGAGAGCCCCATTTGGATTATAGGAATCAGGTTAAATGAATAGAAAGAATCAATGAAGCACATAGGTTGGGATTGAGGTATTTATAAAATAATGTTCTAACTTTACAAAAAATTTTGTTCTAACTTTATTAATAAGTGTTATTTATACAAATTCATAAGGAACTTATTATTACCTCCTTTATTAAGATATGGTGGTTAATATTTTAATGCAATTGATTAACCTTGGCTGGTAATTGGAGAGCAAGAATTCAAAAGAATTAAATATTGTCAGAGTTTTTAAATTGCATTACAATAGTGCTATGTTAACAACATTGTAGCCATTTGTTTTTATAACATTGCATGTTTTAGATTGGCTATGTTTGGCTTTCCATAGTAGTTAGAATGATTGCATAGAGAATCAGGATCTAATGAACACATTACAATGCAGCTGTTTTAAATCTCAATTAAGGAAAACCCTAATATGAATGGTTTGTCCAAATCACTTTTGAAGCTATTGATTTGTTTGCCAGAAAAAAGGACATGTTTGTAATAACTATATATGTTAAGGTTCAGTGCATGTAAGATCAGTCCTATGAATAAGTGATAAATTCATAAAATGCGTTAAGTAGCTAACATACTGCTCACCTGTGCCACTTAAAGGATTAAATGAATGCCCTATGACCAATTAAATGGCTGCCGTGTTGCACTCATAATATATAGAATGAGACACACTCACAGGTCTTGTTTGAAGATCAATGTGCTGATTTATTGAATTGACGTTTCGACTCAAACAGGGGCTTTTTGATAGATTTAACTATATTGTTATTTCTGTAATATGACATTCAAGCCTAATATGAATGGAGATTAAAGTTGACCTATCAACTATAAAAGTGTTACATATTTTACATTTCTTTTATACTCATCCAAATGCTAGTAAATGCCTATTTTTAACAAATTACTAGCATTGTGCTTAATGGGATAGTAATGTCAGAAAAAAAAGTATTAACTATATGGTAGATACAATTAAAAGGTAATTCTTGTACTTATTCATATCTCTCAGGCCATTGTGGTTTGAGAGATATAGGAAAATAAAGTTCTCCGCTCCCTCCCCTTTCTCGGAATGGTCTACGTGTGCCTGGTTTACAAGCACACGGTGAAGTATTTATTTTTAGGTATCATTATATCAGCGCTGCTGAAGACCCGCGTCTGGTCAGGCGACCATAATCTACTTCTGACAGCTTTACAGCTCGTCAAGCAGAAAGGGGAGGGAGCAGAGAACTTTATTTTCCTATATCTCTCAAACCATAACGGCCTGAGAGATACCATAAAATTAATACTTTTTTCTAACATTATTATCCCTTTAATATAAGGTAAAAACAGATTCAGAGGTAGGTAAGAAATATGCAGAGATCTGTATAGGTAGTATGGCCACTTTAAGGTTACAAGGTGAGAAACATTTCAATAATAACATAATCAATTTTAAACTTAGGATCCAAGATATCAGTAGGTAAGTCATGCCAATTTTTGTATTATCGTGAGCATCTGCAGAAATTTTCCTGGTGGGGGGACTAGCTATAATATGTCCCCCATGCCAGCACGACAATCTCCTATTTTTATCCAGGGTGGACAAGTGCAGAAGGGGGCAAGCAGCCCCTGCAGATACCCATGTGTGTTATATACATTCAGTCATGGAATGGACAGAGGTGAAGAAGTACTCCTGCCACACTGGATATCACTTTTAAGGTAGATGAAAATTTTTGCATGTTTCTTTCTTTCTTTGTTTTTCTAATTTTGCACTTTTTTCCATGGCACACAATATTACCCCTCCCCCACCCTGTCCCACTAAACTGGTACTCATAAAACCACACATACTGACCCCCAGCCATGTTCCAGGGTGGTCATAGAACCACACATACTGATGCCCCTGTCCTGTCTCACTGTATTGGTACCGCACATACTGACCCCCAGTGTTGTCCAACTGCACTGGAAGTCATAGAGAAGGGCAATGAGTCCCTCCAGCTGATGCCAGACTACAAAGACCATGATTCCTGACCAGTCAACAGATGGTGGGAAATGATGGGAGTTGTAGTCTGACGGTAGTAGGAGAGACAAATGTTGACCCCACAGCTTAGTTGCAATGCACTGGTAGCCATAGAACCACACATACTATCTTCCCCAGCCTAGTCCCGCTGTGCTAGTTGCCACAGAGTCACACATACTTGTGCCTAAGGGGGATGCTTCAGGCATAGGCAGAAAACAGTAGCGTTCTTGTAGGAAATTTTTGGGGGTTAAGAGAAAAGCCAGGCATTTTGTGGGGATTCAAAGAGTGGAAATTTCCACAGAAAAAAACAGCAAATTGTGAATTTTCAAAGAAATTTCCCAAAGGGAAACAAAAGGGGGTTTGCCCATGCTTTGTCACTGTCTTACAGATGATCAATAGATAGATAGATAGATAGATAGATAGATAGATAGATAGATAGATAGATAGATAGATAGACAGAATATTAACTTATTAATCAAGAGTGGACATCCCCTTTCCCCTGTCTTTAGACTACAACTCCCAAGATGAATAGTCCAACATCAGCTGGAAAGCCACCGGTATCTCACCACATTCTAGAATGTAAGTACTTTAACTAAACTCAGTATAAATAAAGCTGTTTTATGCTAGTTCCATTTTCTGAATGCTTCACTACTCAATTCAATTCTGTATCCAAATCAGAGATGAAAACACCCAATTTTGAAATAAAAAGGCACAAATGCATTATAATGGATATAAAAAGGTCAAAACAAATTTATTTCAAACTTGTTTCCACGTACAGCAAGTGAAGAAAAAAGACATCAGCACTACAAAATGAATTAAAAGAGGAAGCGCTATTGCAGCTGTGTTATCAAAGGAACAATATTATTTCTAAAAGTAAATAATCATATAAAGTGCATGAATAACGTAACTGGGGCTGATGTACTAAGAAAATCATGCAAATCTGGTGCAAACCAACTACACCGTACTGAATAAATGTTCCATTGCTTTAACCCTCTGATTGCCAGGTGGGTAACCAACGCATTTCATGGCAATCTGGAACCTAAGGGTTAAATTAGGCTTTCAAGTAGGGGTGGGTGAAAGGTCCCGTTGTGTAGAAATCCCTGAAAACCATATAGCTGTTCACCTTTTCTCTTGAAAATCCACCTTAAGGGGTTAGTAATACTTAATTATTACTAATCCCTATATTAAAGACATATTAAAAATAAATATATTGCCCCCAGTGTCATCTCTCAAACCTTTATGGTTTGAGAGATAATTGCTCCTAAAGTTCCCCCTCCCTCCCCCTTCCCTGTAGTCAGCAATCTAGCTGACTGCAGGGAAGCCAGTCGTACGACTTTCAGGCGGCTCTCCAGCACAGATCTCGTTAAGATCTCGTTAATGAAAAATAAATCTTTCACTGAAATGGTCTTCTACGTGTGCTTGGTTTGCTGCAGATCTGCCTGATGATCGTCAGACCGGTTTTCCCTTCAGTCAGCTACAACGCTGGGAGGGATGGGGAACTTTAGGAGTGACCATCTCTCAAACCATAAAGGTTTGAGAGATGACACTGGGGGCAATATATTTATTTTTAATATGTCTTTAATATAGGGATTAGTAATAATTAGGGATGAGCGAGCACCCCGATGCTCGGGTGCTCGGGTGCTCTGACCGAGCACCCCCTGATGCTCGAGTGCTCGGCCGAGCACCCGAGCCCCATTCAAATGAATGGGAGCACTCGAGCATTAAACCAGGCACCCCCTGCTCTGATGAGCGGAGGGTGCCTGGTCAATGTCCCCCTTCATCTCCGCTATGCCCCTCTTCCACAATGTCCCCCTTCATCTCCTATGCCATAGCGGAGATGAAGGGGGACATTGTGGAAGAGGGGCATAGCGGAGATGAAGGGGGACATTGTGGAAGAGGGGCATAGAGTCTATGCCCCTCTTCCACAATGTCCCCCTTCATCTCCGCTATGCCCCTCTTCCACAATGTCCCCCTTCATCTCCTCTATGGCATAGGAGATGAAGGGGGACATTGTGGAAGAGGGGCATAGCGGAGATGAAGGGGCACATTGTGGAAGACGGGCATAGCGGAGATGAAGGGGGACATTGTGGAAGAGGGGCATAGAGTCTATGCCCCTCTTCCACAATGTCCCCCTTCATCTCCGCAATGCCCCCTTCATCTCCGCAATGCCCCCGTACCTCCATTCCCTGGTGGTCCAGCGGAGCGTCTTCGGATCTGTGCCTCTTCCGGCACAGATCCTCTTCACCCGAACATGTCGGGCGAGCACATGGCGGTACTCGTACGAGTACCGCCATGTGCCGAGCAGAGCGATGCTCGAGCCGATCCGAGCATCGGCCGAGCACGCTCGCTCAACACTAGTAATAATAATTACTATCCCTTTAAACAAACCCCTTACAATTTTCACCTTTTTCACCTACTGCCTAAATGTTTTCATTATTTTTTTCAATGGTAAAAAGGTCCCGCCCATATACTTACGTGTACTTCGCACCAAAAATGTGATGCTTCCAGGAAGTGACCCACAAAACGAAGCAGCTAGAGAAATAGAGAGGGTGCTAGACGAATTTCTAGTGATTTATAAAGCAAAATAGGGGCAGCAGATGCTCAGACTTTTGGCTAACAATAGGAGCAGCCATCTGAAAAAGAAAAGATGGAGTTGGAAGGACCATGATTCTTCCAGTGACTCAAAAGAGGACCACCACCAGCACAGAAGGGTCTGAGAGCTCTGATTCCGCAGACCCAATAATGCCCAGTGGGGGAAATTTGTGACATCATCAACAAAGGCATTAAAAAAGTGGGTAGCAATGTGAGCAGGAAAAGTTAGCTACCTGTACCTGTTGCTACTGTTGCCAGTGTGCCTTCTGACACTCAGGAGGTGGAGGAGATGATGTCAAATGTGACAGCAGTGGACCCTAAGTCACACTTGCCATCCCCAAGCAGTCCCACTACTACCATGCAGCAGCTAGAGAGTGCTGGGGGTGAGAGGGGGATGATGAAGGTGATGATAGTGGAGAAGCTGGTGGGACTAGCGTGACCTCTGTAACTTCCCTTGCTGAGTGGTCAAGGGAGCTCAAAACATCCCTTCTGACTCTGTGATTCCCCTTTCCTCAGCACTGAGCCTCTGTGACTTGATGCGGAGGAAGGCAGAACTGGCTAGCAGTATTAGAATCAGCACAGATCAGCAGCCAATGCCCGCTGCTACTACTGCCAATCTACCTTATTCACCTCAAGAAAAGATGACAAGTGTGACAGTAGGGGACCCTCTATCATATATGTCATCATAAACAACCAGTGAGGTATTCCAACACACCAATAATTTTGGAGGGATTGCAAAACTATCATTGGACAACATCTTTTTCCACATATACCTGAAGTGGTGGGGGCTAGATTTTGTGGTGCTACTGCCTCAGGTGCATCACTGGTGCTAGTGGCAAGTGGAATCATGGTTATCATCACCCATATCATTGCTGTAGTTGATCCCATCCCCTGGAGCTGCCTACTCATCCTGCTGCTTAAACAACTGTACAGCAGCAGCAAGAACAGCAGTCAGAAATGCCACAATGACACAGTGTCATTTGCCAGTGGCCAGTGGCCACCATTACATGACCTGCTGGTATTAGGCGAGTAGACATATTTTTTTCCCTCAGGGCTTGTTCTTTAAACATTCCAGCGAGGCCAATAAAAACAATTGGGGGGAGGGGCTTGTTTCTATCATGCCTAAGTCCAACAAATCAATGATTCTTCTGGGCTTGTGCCTAACAAGTGTAAGTCCTACAGATCAATGTTTCCACATGGCTTGTGCCTAACACAGGTCTAAGTCCTACAAATCAATGTATCCTCAGGGTTTGGGCCTCTAACAACAAGTCTAAGTCCTTCAAATCATCCTCTACAAATGACTCTATCCCATTAAGTATCAGTCTGCCCCAGTTGTAGCTTATGTCAAGGGTTCCCTGTCTCATTCACATTATGTACCAGTTTCTTATTTTATTTTTAATTTTATTAATTTTTGTATAAACTGTCCCCTCAAACCCAGTCAACAACCCCCCATAACAATTCTTTCCCCAGACTCCACCAACACAGGCACCCTCAGATCCCTTTTGTACTATGCATATTAGAAAAAAAAATAAAATTTGCTATGTGTTGTGTGTAAGTTTAGTCTTCCCATTGATTTCAATGCAATGAGCTAGACGAAAAAAGCATAAAAACTGCGCCTTTCACCGGAAATTTTCCTCTAGGTGGGAACTGCCAGTTTTTCGCCTATTTCAGTGTTGAGGCAAAAACTTTCACCAAGCTCTACTTTTAAGCCCTTGAATTCTAGAGAGGTCTACAGTGCATTTCTTCACATACTTTACTCATTGATTTAGGTAGCGTTATGTCTGTCTGAGTTTGAGAAAACTCATAGAAACTATAATTAGTGATGAGCGAGCATGTTCGGCCGAAGCTCGGTTCGGCTCGAGCATCGCTCTGCTCGGCACATGGTGGTACTCGTACGAGTACCGCATGTGCTCGCCCGCCATGCTCGGGTCTCCTCCCCGCATGTTTCGCGGCTGCTGCGCAGCCACTAAACGTGCAGGGAGGCTCTGACATCAGTGTAATGCCAGCAGCCATGTTGGCTGCTGGCATTACACTGATTGGCTGGCCAGAACCCGTGATCGGGTGCTGTATAGCACCTGACCAGCGAGTTCGGCTCAGTCTTAGCCAGGGAGAGATGAGGATAGGAAGGGAAAGTCAGTGTAGGGAGAAGAAAAGCGAATTTGTAAAAAAAAAGACCCAAAAGTCCTTTTTAGGACTACTGTGTGTGGGGGCAGCAGTTTATTTTGTTTGGGGGGGCAGAGATATAAAAAAAAAAACTTCACATATTCTGTTCACTGTGCCTAGCCGCAGATTAGCAGCACATTCTGTTTAGTGTGCAAAGTTGCAGATTAGAGCACATTCTGTTCAGTGTGCAAAGTTGCAGATTAGCAGCACATTCTTTTTAGTGTGCAAAGTTGCAGATTAGAGCACATTCTGTTCAGTGTGCAAAGTTGCAGATTAGCAGCACATTCTTTTTAGTGTGCAAAGTTTCAGATTAGCAGCACATTCTGTTTAGTGTGCAAAGTTTCAGATTAGCAGAACATTCTGTTTAGTGTGCAAAGTGTAAAATATCAAAGTCACATATTCCATTCACTGTGCCGAGCCGCAGTTAAGAAGCACATTCTGTTTAGTGTGCAAAGTTGCATATTAGGAGAACATTCTGTTAACTGTGCAAACTGTAAAATATCAAAGTCACATATTCCATTCACTGTGCGCAGCCGCAGTTAATAAGCACAATCTGTTTAGTGTGCAAAGTTGCATATTAGGAGAACATTCTGTTAACTGTGCAAACTGTAAAATATCAAAGTCACATATTCCATTCACTGTGCCGAGCCGCAGTTAAGAAGCACATTCTGTTTAGTGTGCAAAGTTGCATATTAGGAGAACATTCTGTTAACTGTGCAAACTGTAAAATATCAAAGTCACATATTCCATTCACTGTGCGTAGCCGCAGTTAATAAGCACAATCTGTTTAGTGTGCAAAGTTGCATATTAGGAGAACATTCTGTTAACTGTGCAAACTGTAAAATATCAAAGTCACATATTCCATTCACTGTGCGTAGCCGCAGTTAATAAGCACAATCTGTTTAGTGTGCAAAGTTGCATATTAAGAGAACATTCTGTTAACTGTGCAAACTGTAAAATATCAAAGTCACATATTCCATTCACTGGGCGTAGCCGCAGTTAATAAGCACAAACTGTTTAGTGTGCAAAGTTGCATATTAGGAGAACATTCTGTTAACTGTGCAAACTGTAAAATATCAAAGTCACATATTCCATTCACTGTGCGTAGCCGCAGTTAATAAGCACAATCTGTTTAGTGTGCAAAGTTGCATATTAGGAGAACATTCTGTTAACTGTGCAAACTGTAAAATATCAAAGTCACATATTCCATTCACTGTGCGTAGCCGCAGTTAATAAGCACATTCTGTTTAGTGTGCAAAGTTGCATATTAGGAGAACATTCTGTTAACTGTGCAAACTGTAAAATATCAAAGTCACATATTCCATTCACTGTGCGTAGCCGCAGTTAATGAGCACAATCTGTTTAGTGTGCAAAGTTGCATATTAGGAGAACATTCTGTTAACTGTGCAAACTGTAAAATATCAAAGTCACATATTCCATTCATTGTGCGTAGCTGCAGTTAATAAGCACAATCTGTTTAGTGTGCAAAGTTGCATATTAGGAGAACATTCTGTTAACTGTGCAAACTGTAAAATATCAAAGTCACATATTCCATTCACTGTGCGTAGCCGCAGATAATAAGCACATTCTGTTTAGTGTGCAAAGTTGCATATTAGGAGAACATTCTGTTAACTGTGCAAACTGTAAAATATCAAAGTCACATATTCCATTCACTGTGCGTAGCCGCAGTTAATAAGCACAATCTGTTTAGTGTGCAAAGTTGCATATTAGGAGAACATTCTGTTAACTGTGCAAACTGTAAAATATCAAAGTCACATATTCCATTCACTGTGCGTAGCCGCAGTTAATAAGCACAATCTGTTTAGTGTGCAAAGTTGCATATTAGGAGAACATTCTGTTAACTGTGCAAACTGTAAAATATCAAAGTCACATATTCCATTCACTGTGCGTAGCCGCAGTTAATAAGCACAATCTGTTTAGTGTGCAAAGTTGCATATTAGGAGAACATTCTGTTAACTGTGCAAACTGTAAAATATCAAAGTCACATATTCCATTCACTGTGCGTAGCCGCAGTTAATAAGCACAATCTGTTTAGTGTGCAAAGTTGCATATTAGGAGAACATTCTGTTAACTGTGCAAACTGTAAAATATCAAAGTCACATATTCCATTCACTGTGCGTAGCCGCAGTTAATAAGCACAATCTGTTTAGTGTGCAAAGTTGCATATTAGGAGAACATTCTGTTAACTGTGCAAACTGTAAAATATCAAAGTCACATATTCCATTCACTGTGCGTAGCCGCAGTTAATAAGCACATTCTGTTTAGTGTGCAAAGTTGCATATTAGGAGAACATTCTGTTAACTGTGCAAACTGTAAAATATCAAAGTCACATATTCCATTCACTGTGCGTAGCCGCAGTTAATAAGCACAATCTGTTTAGTGTGCAAAGTTGCATATTAGGAGAACATTCTGTTAACTGTGCAAACTGTAAAATATCAAAGTCACATATTCCATTCACTGTGCGTAGCCGCAGTTAATAAGCACAATCTGTTTAGTGTGCAAAGTTGCATATTAGGAGAACATTCTGTTAACTGTGCAAACTGTAAAATATCAAAGTCACATATTCCATTCACTGTGCCGAGCCGCAGTTAAGAAGCACATTCTGTTTAGTGTGCAAAGTTGCATATTAGAAAACATTCTGTTTACTGTGCAAAGTTGCAGATTTGCAGCACATATTCCGTGTAATATGAAGAAGGCGGGTAAAAAGGGACGGGGAAGTGGACGTGATCCTGATAGTTCAGGGCGCGGGTCAGGACGCGTAGAAACTGCGCCTGGTGCCAGAGCACAAGACAGAAAGACATCCACCATACCTAGCTTCATGTCTCAGTTTACAGGGCGTCGCAGGACATCACTCTCGAGGTCCGACCACTGCGAACAGGTGGTCGGTTGGATGTCAGCTGATACTGCTTCCAGTCGGTTAAGCACCACCCTGTCTTCCACCAAGTCCACTCTCAGTAGCCAAGAGTCTGGTGAACATAATCCTCACCCTGATCATCCTTCCTCCCACCATAGAGGATCTGGTCAAAGAAGTGATCCCACACTGGGATATAGTGAGGAGCTCGTCTCATCACCATTCCTTAATTTGAACCTCTCTCCAAGCACGCTTGCAGAGGAACATGACATCTTGTGCCCTGATTCACAACCTCTAGAGGGTACCCAATCACAAGAAGATGACAGAGGTGAACGGCATTTAAGGTCAAAGGAAGTGGATGATGATGATGATGAGACACAGTTGCCATTAAATCAACCACTATTGCTGTCTCAAGACCTTGATGAGGAGGATGATATACAGTTGTCAATGACTGAGTATGTGGTGGGATCAAGACATGAGGAGGATGATCAGAGTGAGGAAGTGGAGGAGGACTTGGTGGACGATGAGGTGACTGACCCCACCTGGGAAGGTGTAGAGCCGAGCGATGACAGCAGTCCTGAGGGTGAGCCATCTGCAGCACCGCAACAGGCTGGAAGAGGCAGTGGTGTGGCTACAGAAAGAAGGCGGACCGCACCAAACCGGCCCGCAAATGTTCCACGGAGCACCCCCTTGCGTAAATCTCCCTTTCCAAGGGGTAGGTGTTCCGCGGTATGGCGTTTTTTTAAGGAAAGTGCGGACGACAAAAGAATTGTAGTTTGCAACCTGTGCCACACCAGAATGAGCCGAGGCATGAACACTAGAAACCTCACCACCACCAGCATGATCCGACACATGGCATCCAAGCACCGTAATAAGTGGGAGGAACGCCCGGATCGCCAATCTGTGTCTGCAGGCCACACCACTGCCTCCTCTTCCCCTGTTTTCGGTGCCGGCCAATCGCCTGTCGAAGGCGCAGGCCCGCATACCTCCCGCCCTGCACCTGTACCATCTGAAGCACCATCAGCGACCACATCCACTTCCCTGTCCCAGCACAGCGTCCAAATGTCGTTACCCCAGGCATTTGAGCGCAAGCGAAAATACCCAGCCACCCACCCACAGGCCATAGCACTAACCTCACACCTTTCCAAATTACTGGCCATCGAAATGCTGCCATTTAGGCTTGTGGAGACTGAGTCCTTCCGCAGTCTGATGGCAGCAGCTGTCCCTCGGTACGCAGTCCCCAGCCGCCACTACTTTTCCCGGTGTGCCGTCCCCGCCTTACACCACCATGTGTCCCGTAACACCACCCGTGCCCTGACCAACGCAGTTACTGGGAAGGTCCACTTAACGACTGACACATGGATAAGTGCTTGTGGCCAGGGACGCTACATTTCCCTGACGGCACACTGGGTGAATGTCGTGGAGGCTGGGAGCGACTCGGAGGATTGCGGGCCCTACCTCCATCAGGGTTTCCGCCAGCACCTACGTTATTGGCTCCTCCTCCTCCGTTTCCACCTCCGAATTCTCTGCGCGCAGCGCCACTCACCCATCAGCCGGTAGCTGGAAGCAGTGTAGCACTGCAGTGGGGAAGCGTCAACAGGCCGTGCTGAAGCTGATCTGCCTTGGGGACAAACAGCACACGGCCTCAGAGCTGTTGCAGGGGATTAGTCACCAGACCGAGCAGTGGCTCTCGCCACTCAACCTGCAACCAGGCATGGTTGTGTGTGATAATGGGCGTAACTTGGTGGCGGCTTTGGAGCTCGGCAAGCTCACACATGTACCATGCCGAGCGCATGTATTTAATTTAGTGGTTCAGCGATTTCTAAAAACCTACCCCAATTTGCATGATCTCTTGACCAAGGTGCGCCGCGTGTGTGCACATTTCCGTAAGTCATCAACAGCTTCAGCCGGCCTGTTGAAGCTGCAGCAGCGCTTACAATTGCCAGCTCACCGGCTGCTGTGTGACGTGAGCACGCGCTGGAACTCCACCTTCCACATGTTGGCCCGGCTTTGTGAGCAGCAGAGGGCAGTAGTGGAGTACCAGCTGTTACACGGTCGTCGCCTCTCCGTTCAACTTCCTGTAATCAGAAGTGAGGAGTGGGAATGGATGTCAGACCTCTGCGAGGTTTTACGCAATTTTGAGGAATCGACACAGATGGTGAGCGGCGATAACGCTATTATCAGTGTAACCATCCCACTTCTGTGTCTACTGAAACGCTCGCTGCTCACAATTAAAACCGACGCTTTGCATGTGGAAGAGGTGGAAATGCGGGAGGAAGAGCTTACACAAGGTGATAGCCAGAGCACCCTCACTTCGTCTTCTCAGCGACAATTGGAGGAGGCGGAGGAGGAGGAGGAGGAGGAGGAAGACACGGTTGCCTCCACTACAGAGGGTAGCCATGGAACTTTAGTTCCATCTCTTCAGCGTGGGTGGGCAGAAGAGGAGGAAGAGGATGAGGAGATTGAGAGTCATCCTCCTGGTGAGGACAGCGAAATCTTGCCTGTTGGTACTCTGGCACACATGGCTGACTTTATGTTAGGCTGCCTTTCCCGTGACCCACGCGTTATACGCATTTTAAGCAACACGGATTACTGGGTGTTCACCCTTCTGGACCCCCGCAACAAAGAGAATTTCTCATCTCTCATTCCTCCGGTGGAGAGGACAAGCAAAATGGTGCAATACCAGAAGGTTCTTGTTGAAAAATTGCTCCAAAATTTTCCATCTGACAACGCTGGCGGCAGAGTACGTGCTACCTTGGCCAACCGAGAAGGGGAGAAAAGGGGAGCACACAGCAGTTCCGACAAAGGCAGGGCAACACTCTCCAAGGCGTGGGACACCTTCATGACACTCCGCCAGCACCCTCACCCTGATGCGCAGCCTAGTGTCACAAGGAGGGAAAAGTTTTGGAAGATGGTGAAGGAGTACGTAGCAGACCGTGTCAGCGTCCTCAATGATCCCTCTGTGCCTTACAACTACTGGGTGTCCAAGCTGGACACGTGGTATGAACTGGCACTCTACGCCTTGGAGGTGCTGGCCTGCCCTGCCGCCAGCGTTCTGTCTGAGCGGGTATTTAGTGCTGCTGGTGGCATCATAACAGATAAGCGTATCCGCCTTTCTACCGAAAATGCTGATAGGTTGACACTTATAAAAATGAACAAGGCCTGGATTTCCCCTGACTTCTCCACTCCACTGGAGGAAAGCCCCGGGGGAACATAAAGTCACTTTATATATGTTATTTACAATGATGGGAATACTCTGTATTCCCATTCACCCCTTCCACCCAAAAAATGGGTATATGGTTGACTCTCTTCCATATACCCTGGGATATAATTTTTATATAGGGCCAGCTCACCAGCGGGCCCAGTGATATAATTTTTATATAGGGCCAGCTCACCAGCGGGCGCTGTTTGACAATTTTTGTATAGGTCAGCTCACCAGCGGGCCTTCTCATATGTTTTATTGGGTCAGCTCTCTAGCGGGCCCTCTCATATAATGTTTTATAGCGTCAGCTCACTAGCGGGCCTTCGCATATAATGTTTAGGATGGTCAGCTCCGCAGCAGACCCTCACCCATAATGTTTTAGATGGTCGGCTCAGCGCACGTTTCCCTCTTAATCATGGCCCCAGTTCAGAAAAACCGAGGAAATTTTTGGGAGAATTTGCCTTTGCGCACGTTTCCCTCTTAATCATGGCCTCAGTTCAGAAAAATCAAGGAAATTTTTGGGAGAATTTGCCTTTGCGCACGTTTCCCTCTTAATCATGGCCTCAGTTCAGAAAAATCAAGGAAATTTTTGGGAGAATTTGCCTCTGCGCACGTTTCCCTCTTAATCATGGCCTCAGTTCAGAAAAATCGAAGAAATTTTTGGGAGAATTTGCCTCTGCGCACGTTTCCCTCTTAATCATGGCCTCAGTTCAGAAAAATCGAGGAAATTTTTGGGAGAATTTGCCTCTGCGCACGTTTCCCTCTTAATCATGTCCCCAGTTCCGAAAAATCGAGGAAATTTTTTGCAGAATTTGCAGATGATATACAAGTAAATATACAGCAAATACTGTTTGGTAACAATTTTTCGCCTAAAGTCGTTTTTATCTTCCTTTTTGTGTGTTTTACGGTCAGTCTGTAAAAATGGCGTACTACGGACGAAAGATCGTTCCCAGCAGCGACGTTGGAGTCCAAGATGCATCCAGACATCCTCCTTATGCTGTCCCTGAACCATTTCTGTGGTGTTTCCATCATTTTCTGCCCTTTTCCTATGGACCAGGCACCCTCCCCTCATCAGAGCAGGGGGTGCCTGGTGTAATGCTCGAGTCCTCCCATTGACTTCAATGGGGCTCGGGTGCTCGGCCGAGCACTCGAGCCTCCGGGGGCGCTCGGTCAGAGCACCCGAACACCCGAGCATTGGGGTGCTCGATCATCACTAACTATAATGTCTGAGTCTATGGGCATGATGTCCATGAGTGACTGAAGACATTACCTCTTTAAAGGGATAGTAACCCCCCCCCCCAACAACTTGACAGCAAAATACAGCAATCATAGAAACATACCGAACGCACTTAGTCCCATCTCTCAAACCTTTATGGTTTGAGAGATGTAAGGCAACACAGACCTCCGCTCCTCCCCCTTCTCATACGTCCGCTGTATAGCGGACGTCATGAGATCCGGCTTCCAGCACCAGACGGCGGATCTGCAGGAGCTCTGTCATCTAGATATCTCCGTATTATTACTTCATGGGTATGGTCTAAAACATGTGCCTGGCTTGCAAGCACATGTTGTAGACCATTCCTATGAAGTAATTATAGGGAGATATCTACATGTCAGAACTCCTGCAGAACCGCCGAAAGTCGGCCGACCGGATTCTGCCTCTGACAGCTTTACAGCTCGTCAGGCAGAAGGGGGAGGGACCGGAGGACTGTCTTGCCTTACATCTCTCAAACCATAAAGGTTTGAGAGATGGGACTAAGTGCGTTCGGTATGTTTCTATGATTGCTGTATTTTGCCGTCAACTTGTTGGGGGGCTTACTATCCCTTTAACAAAAGTAAAATTCACAAGGGCCATTTGGATTTTCTGGAAATAGTAAATTAAATGGGGTTATATTAGGAAATGTTACTTCTCCCTTAAGCATGTGACCCCCTAAGCAATAGAACTGACAGATTTAGCAAATGTCAGCTGCACTAACCATATAGTACAAATGATAATCGAACGTTAATCTCAATGTCAGATCTTGCAGCTGAACCCATAATAGGCTGTAAAATATGCTATGGTTTGTGTTTTTTTTAACGTTAAAAGGGCCAGTTAATTGACTCATTCAGTCTGAGAGGGCTTGAAGTGCCAACACTGTGAAATAATTGCTAGAGAGGCTCACTTGCATAATGACATGAACATTGATGGCTGCTCCTTCAACAGTGACAAGGTTAATGTATTTGGTCTTTAACTTTAATCATTTGAATTCATAAGTATTCCACAGCAACATACGTCTAGACTCCATTGATTTATTTAGCAGCACAGCTATCTGTTTAGTAGGAATTTTAAGCAGCACAAACATTTTTGAATGACAACAGATTTTTTTCACTAATGCTTATCTTTTGTTCTATTAGTCTGAAATCTATTCTTACTATGTCAACAATTCAGGATTAGGCATGCAAGGTACTATGTTGAACTTTCAGCCATGTTTCTTCTTCTTGAAAATAAATGCTAGGAAACAGCAGGAATAGTTTTTTAGATGACAGCACACTTTTCTGACTTGTGTGTTTTAACATTGCATCTAATTAACCAAATAAAGGAGCGTGAGCAGTGGCGTAACTAGAAGCCACCGGGCCCTGGTGCAGGAATTGCCGCCGGGCCCGGGCCCCCTTGCCCCATCTTCAAGTTGCCCCATGCGTACCTCCTACCTCCACCTCTCGCGCTGTTCTTAGTTATGCAGAGTGCTGGGAGATGATGTCATCTCCCAGCGCTCTGCATTACTAGAGCGCCAGGACAGCAGCTGAGCTGCTGCGGGCAGGGCTGTGGGCGAGTGGCGATGGGTTCGCAGGGGGCGGCCGGGTCCCTTGGAGTGACGGGCCCGGTCGCAGGTGCGACCCCTCCGACCCCTATTGTTACGCCACGGAGCGTGAGAGAATTCATTTTAATGGTTATGCCTGTACTCTTATCGCAAGCAACAAACAGAATAGGACTATCTTTAAAAAAAGGAAATAAAGAAACTTGATTTTCTAATGCTACAGACAATGTTTAATTGAAATTTTTATTATTATTATTATTATTATTATTTTTAATGAGGATGACTGCAATATACAACACAAAACAATGCAATGCATGCAATGAAATATGAATATGAATGTCTATGAATATAGTGATACTAGCGTAAAAAAATCAGACATGAGATCCTGATGCATCCTTACCTAACCCATCTCTCACCTTAATTATAACAGATCATCATATTTAGATCCACATCACCAAAGATGCCCTTCCACACCTGAATCCAATTCCTTTATTCTGTGTCCTATATCTTTTATCCTCCATTGCCCCATCTACTCATCAACCCTTTTTATCCTCTCCTCCCTTTATTCAGTGCCCCTTTCCCCTATCCTTCTCTTCCTCTCATCCCCCCTTTTTTTCTCTCCCTCAACCGCCTCCTTTCATTCTATATCTCCTCCTCCTTACTCATTCTTCCTTCGTTCGCTCTGGTTTATTTTCCTGCACTCGCGTCAGTTTTCATTTCTTGTTGACTTTATTGATTATGACTGTTTTCAGTATTGATATAGATTTGTTTCTTACTGTATCTTATTGAAAAGTTGCAATTTTTGCAATAAAGCTTTTCAAAACAAAACAAAAAAAATTCAGATATGCGCATGATCAAGAAACATACAAGGTAATATGGAATTCACCTAAGTCATCTCGAGGTGTCCAAACTTTTTTTAGTTTTATTAACATAAACCCCCCCAAAAAAGGGGAAAGAAGCAGGGGATAAGGTATCTTTGTCTCCAGGCCACTGCTCCCAATCCTACACATCAGGAGTACCAACCCCAGCACAGTCAAAAAAAATCAGGCACAAGGAGTAGAGAGTAAGCCCAAGCAATGCCCAACTAGGGAGAGAAAGTCATCCAGAAGTGGGAAATCCATGTTCCCCAGATCTCATGAAACCTGTGCGAAGTCCCTCTGTGTGCATATACTAAGTGGTAGTGTGGAATGTTTTGAGCCATCAGGTTAACCCAGTGGTTGTGTGAGGGTGGAGTGGAAGACATCCACCCGATGGTAACTATTTTTCTTGCCATAATCAGGGCCTCCCATAAAAGAATTATAACACTGTAAACATTCAGATTGTCAGGGATAATTTATAGAATACCCAGTTTGGGGGTCAGGGGAATGTGTCTGCCTAAGACATCCGATAAAGTGGAGAAGACCAGCTCCCAGAATCGGAAGACCTCAGGACATTCCCACATGAGGTGTAGAAATGTTGTAGTAGAGCACCTGTCAAACAAGCCACTGTCTCTAAAAGTGATGGTATGGCCCCCACAGAGCTCTGATCTCAACATCATCGAGTCTGTCTGGTCATCGAGTCTGCCTGGGATTATATGAAGAGAGGCTGCCTAAATCCACAGAAGAACTGTGGTTAATTATCCAAGATGTCTGGAAAAACCTACCTTCCGAGTTCCTGAAAAACTGTGTTCAAGTGTGCGTAGAAGAATTGATGCTGTTTTGAAGGCAAAGAATGGTCACATCAAATATTGATTTGATTTAGATTTTTCTTCTGTTCATTCACTATGCATTTTGTTAATTGATGAATATAAACTATCAACATGTCTATTTTTGGAAGCATTCTTACTTCACAAAATGTTTTCACACCTGCCTAAAACTTTTGAACATTGAAATCAATGATGATAATATATTTCACTCTATGGGGAGAGGGGGTAGCAGAGGCACAAAACCACATATCCCACAATCATGTTTTTTTTTCTTTACATTTTTCAGATATGAATATAAATTTAGTTTTGCTGGGTAATCAACTGATCTTCCATCATATTTTTAAAAGATATAAAAGAGGGGCCTTCTGTCTATTAAATGTGGGTACACCAATATGTATTCACAGGTACATGTGTGCATCTGTGTAAGATCAGGACTCCTTATCCCTCCACCCCCCATTATAACTTATTACAGCATGTTGGTTGATCACTAGGTCACCCAACATGCACACCATCAAGCCTCTGGAGTGCCAGATGGATACCTAATGCATTGTCAAGCAATGTGCTTCTCACCTCTTCATAAAGCATGCCCTTGTATGAAAGAAGGGAATACCTTCTTTCATAAATTGGTACCACAGTAACATAATAACATAGCTGACGAGGCTGAAAAAGGTCATGTGTCCATCATGTCCAGCCCATGCCAAAAACACCCCTGAAGCCGTTTTAAAATTTAGATCCAAGTGGGTAAAAAAACATTCCTTCCTGACTCCAAATGGCTGTCAGATATTTCCCTGGATCAACAAACTATCTGCATTGAAGTCATCTGTCATAATTTTCAATATTGTTCTGTGCTAGATAGGTATCCATTGCTTTTTTGAAAGCAGTTACATTATTTGCAAGTACAACATCCTGAGGCAAAGAATTCCATAGCTTTACCGCCCTTACTGTAAAAAATCCCAGTTTTGATTAGAAAAAGAAGGTAGGATAGGGGCTCTTTAACAGCCCCCTCACCTTCCCTAGATTCACATTTTCAACTAGTTTGTCTGTGTGTTTTCATCAATTGATCATCCAGCATATACTAATTACAGACTACGAAAAGGAACAAAGAAAAAGAGGAGAGCCAATAGTGCAGTATCATTATTAGGATAATACAGCCATAAATCAATCATTTTGTAATCACATTTATTTAATGACAGTCACTTGTTACCAAGCTTACGGAGAAAATAACCCCATTTACGTTTGGGTGATAGCCGTATTCAGCTATAAATTGAAAGGCGGAGGCTCAATCTTGGAACCTAATAGTACAGGTATTTCCATTTACAATTCTAGGTGATTGCTCAGTCATCCTGACACTCAAGTGTAATCTCATTTTAAAAAAGGAAGTCCTCTTTTTCAAATGAGGGTTTTTATGTGTAAATTGGAAAGAGGGGGTTGAGATATAGACTCTTATAGAGTCTGGCCTCACCACTGCTCCACTAAAAAAAAAAAATAACTGGTGCCCCAGAATTTTACTGTTGCATAAATGAGATCATCAACAATGTGATGATGTCATTTATTCAGTGTAATTCCTGGGAAAAGGGAGGACCGAAGTCTTCTAATAAATAAGCTTCAGGCTATAGTAGTAACCCCTTTGCTGCAGAACAACATGCATTGTTTCACAATTAATTTGAGACCTCTCTATCATTCAAGAAGTTAAAGGGATAGTAATACTTCGTTTTAACTTTATTTTATTTTGTAGGCATTAAAAAAACATGAAGAATGATATAAGTCTTATCTCTCAAACCTTTATGGTTTATGAGATATTCACAAGCAAAGTTTCCCCTCCCGTCCCTTTTACCTAGTGTAAGAAGATTGTCCCTCTCTGCAGTCTACGTGGGCACCTCCCTTCTGATCTGGCTGAGCAGTGTTACATCAGTAAAAGGGACGGGAGGGGGGCACTTTGTCATTGAATTACTCTTGAACTACAGCTCTGACAGAATTGAAATAACACTCTCCAAAGTCCAAATACTATGATAATTAATTAGAGCTGATTTTATTATGAAACATTTCTATCCCTTTAAAAGCCCCAATTTAAATCAATGGCGGTTTGGGGAATTTGCACCAGAATTGCACCTCTTTAACTTGGTGAATAAGGCCCATTGTTTTTTCATGAAAAAGTTTTGCTACTCTGCTACAATAATAGTAGAAATATAGATGAAGGTTTTTGTGTATCATCACAAGGTTTGTACAAGTCAATCTAACAGCTTTCCCCATGTCTCTAAGAATGATGTGTACTGTTCTCTTCGCATCACGGCTCCAATGCCCCAAAGCAGTAGTTTCAGTTTATCAGATACTCTCAACGTAATTGTTTAAAAGGAGAAATACATTAGCAAACACAGTACGACAAGAACATTGTAAGACTAAACAAGTTACAAACTCATTTTAAAAATGTATTTCTCACACATTCAATGGAGGACACAAGTACCATGAGATATACGTATTGGCCACCAGAAGGCTGGGTGCTTAAAAGTAAACATCTAATCTATAAGTAACTCTATACCTACCGAGAGGTCAGATTAATTGTCCTAATACGAGGTACAGGGCAATCAGTGTGTTACTGGAGATTGTTGAAGATGTACATATAATGTACATATAATTAACCAAATCCCAAATCCCTACTTATATGATGACATAAAAATAAATGTCTGCCTCTCCACATCCCCCAAATCTTTCTTATTCTCAAATTACATGATATATGCCCATGTGGAACATCAGGTATACACATGGCAACAGAGTGTCACATTGGGTAACTAACGTGCTTAAAATTCCCATTTGGTGTCCCACTGTATACTGCATAACCACATATAGTCTTAGTGTGGGCTTGGGTTGGAGGACTTACATGATCTGGACTGACTGTCTTGGCAGAGAAGTGAAAACTGTTGACTGCTTGATTGTTCCAGTGTAGTGGGATAACCATTATGTCTAATGTGCTGTGGGACTTCCTATTTGTATCCAGTACATAGCTAGACCACCCCCTAGAGGTAAAGGTTTCACTGGATGACACAGCAGAGACGCACATCAATCACGGATCTCTGGGCCTCCTGGCCAGGCTAAACTGTCGGCTCGTCTCGCTTTATTTTGAACCTTTTTGAGGTCCAGACAGGTGTGCAACACATTGCTTTACAATGCATTGCACACCCATCTGGTCTCCAACAAGTTAATATCTAATGAGGGCTCCATCTCCCCCCTAGTTTAAGCATAAATATAACTAGTAACTAGCGACTGTTATTGCCATGCTTCTCCATGTTTTTATTACATTTTATTCAGAATATTATATCTGCATTTGTTTAATTATATGCAATTATTTGTCAGTTCTTCTAAGGCACTGAATGTTTCTACCTGACAACCACTTCAGTCTACGTTGATTCTGTTTACTTTGCATGTACAACTGCTTCTCAATCTTTATCTCACTATTAAAGATCATGTCAACAATGTTGTTCTGAGCATTTTGGAGTTCTATCACCTAACTGCACCGTCATGCTCAGCCAGGAGGAATACTTCCTCCACTAGTGGTCTAGGGATTCGGACTAGGACTAGGTTTGCATATAAAGTTCCTGGGACCTCTCTGGGGCATTGTGTTCCTGTGTCATTGACTCATGAATGCAATGGGGTAGTCTCAGGAGATTATTCTTGTTTCTTGGCAACACAATATTAATGGTGAGCCACTCCTTGTAGGAGCATTATAATGTTCTGCTAGCTGCTCTGATGGTGAAATGAGTCCTGTTAATGATATCTCTTTCAAATGGGCTTGTATTTTATATGTATATGCAATACATTTATAAAGGGGTCCCCAACGTGAGAGCTTCCTGCTGCTGCCAGACCACAACTCCCTTCATTCATGGTGGGAGTTGCAGTTTGGAAGGAGCTAAAAGGCCTTACATTATCCATCGCTACATTATACCTGTCAAAGGTGTAAATGTGCAGTGTGTTTCTTGTATTTCTTCTGCAGCCATTGCTCCAGGTATACTAATACATTTATCCACAGCACAGCCTTTACCATCTACCTCTCAAAAAGAACCTTTATGGGCTAAAAAACTATTCCAGTCTTTTCTAGTTCTGCTGTACTCTATTGGCAAAAATATGAATAAATGGATGGCTAATGCTCCTTTCACAGCTAGACAGAGAGCAGCCTCTTCACGCCTAGAAAGGAACACATCAATTTCTATGGATTAACATTTTTCCGAAGAAGGGGTAAACTTCAGAAAGAGGGTAGTAAATTTTCCTTGATCAATGTCAAATTCAGATCCATTTGAACAACAATATATCAATAAAATGGAATTCCTCATCAGAGCTATTCTAGAGCCATTTCATGCATCTGGTCAACAACAATTTGATGATCTAAATAAAAATTATTTATTATAAAGAAGAACTGAAGCAGATTATTAAGAAAGAATGGAATAAGAGGTTCTACCTGTATAATTTTCCACAAGATAATGTTTAAACAGTAAGTGGACTGTTGCTTCTCGGGATGTTCCATTGTGTAGGCTGTCAAGACATACTACCTTGCCTGTTCAGGATGCAGAAGCTTTCAGAAATTCATGTTATATATAGATGGATGATGCACTTTGCAGCAGTTTGGGTTTACAGATTCATGGGGTCTTGGGTAGATCAACCTGGGCAAGCAGTACAGTAAATATGAAATTCTATGACTGACAACTTTGACACAAGAAGCTAACTCCTTCAATATTGAAGCAGTACTTCAGATACTCAGAAAGGCAGCCAGTTGCCCAGTGTTTTATTCAAAAGTTATAGCAGGTAAAACCCGAATTGTTCTAGGTGCAGTATTTCAGTAGCCTGACATTTTAGAACAGTGATGTTGCTGCATCATCCTATGGAAAATTCTGTTCAGTTGACCATAAACCTCCATATGATGGTGCATCAACAGCGCCACTGTAAACTTTCAGGCCATTAAGATATTACACCTACAAAATTCAAGTTTGAGTTGCAATAACTTTTTTAAAAAAAGCATCTCTCAGCAGTACCCTTGTTGAGGATAAAACTTACAATATAGATTTTTCTGTATGTGTTACTATCCCTTTAAGCAACACAGTTTGTCAAGTTGTACCTTTGTGTCTTAAGTGTATGATGCATTATGTATGTTGATTTTAAAAGGAACTTCAGAATCACATATATTTATTCATTCTTTATTTACAACTATGGTTTCTGACATATTTAGCTTTATTTGCCTGGTAATAAAGCCTGTATCTGATACACAAGGCTGTGCTAGTCAGTGTTGCCTATATAAACTGACAAATAAGCAAAAGCTAAATATCTCTAAAATTACAGTTTTAAATTAATTGAAGCATCTGAGTTATAATGAGAGAATAGCCATAACTGGATTTGTTTAGAAGTGACATCTAAGGGGTGATAGGATTACCATTTACAAATGCATTCAAGGTCAATACAAAGAACTATACAATCAATTATTTATGCAAAGAATGAGAGGTCATCCATTAAGACTAGAGGAAAGGTGCTGTCAACTAAAACAAAGGCAGGGATTTTTTACAGTAAGGGCAGAAAAGCTATGGAATTCTTTGCCTCGGGATGTTGTACTTGCAGATAATGCAAATGCTTTCAAAAAAGCAGTGGATACCTGTCTAGCAAAGAACATTATTGAGAATTATGACAGATGGCTTCAATGCAAATAGGTTGTTGATCCAGGGAAATATCTGACTGCCATTTGGAGTCAGGAAGGAATGATTTTACCCACTTGGGACTAAATTGGAAATGGCTTCAGGGTTTGTTTGTTTTTTTGCCTTCCTCTGGATCAACAGGGTGATTTAACATGGGCTGGACTTGATGGACACGTCTTTTTTCAGCCTCAAAAGCTATGTTATTATGTAATAATTACCCAAAGTCATGATAAAGTGTTAGTTGCACTTTAACTTGGAAATTCATCATTACAATAAGGGAATGGACAGAGAAATCAATGTCTAATAAAGAACACCTTATATGAACTGTTGGCCATTTGCATGAGATTTGAGGCCTGCATGTTAGTTAATAAAGACAGTGTTTAGAATCAGTAATAATAAGATACAGATTTCCGACTGAGTGATCTTCTTGCTACAATGTCCATAGAAGCTTGAAAATCAATACGACGAATGATAAATTGTGTTACATTTTCTATCCCACTCATGTCATTTTATCAGGCAACTTAGTGTCATGATATTGACATTATAAAGCTGCTCAGAACTATTCAAAGGAATCTCTGGAGTAGAAAGGCACTTTTTAAAGGGATAGTAATACTTCATTTTAACTTTATTTTATTTTGTAGGCATGAAAAAAACATGAAGAACGATATAAGTCTTATCTCTCAAACCTTTATGGTTTAAGAGATATTCACAAGCAAAGTATCCCCCTCCCGCCCCTTTTACTGCTCAGCCAGAGCAGAAGGGAGGTGCCCAGGTAGACTGCAGAGAGGGACAATCATCATTTAAGATAAGGGAAAAACCTGAAAAGCTTGTCAAGGGGGGCAGGGCTTTCATTGTTCTCATAGGAAGAAGATTGTCCCCTGCTGTTATCTGTCCAGTCTATGGACTGCATTCCACATCTGAGAAGAGATGGCTTACACTAGATAAAAGGGGCGGGAGGGGGAAACTTTGCTTGTGAATATCTCTTAAACTATAAATATTTGAGATATAAGACTTATATCATTCTTCATGTTTTTTTAATGTCTACAAAATAAAATAAAGTTAAAACGAAGTATTACTATCCCTTTAAAGTAACACTAAAAGCTCCTACAAATAACCTCCCAATTAATAGCTCTTAGCTCTCATAAATAAACTTCCACGCACCTTAAACCAGGTAGACACACACATAAATACATCCACTTTTTCATTTTAACAAAATAACACACCAGGAAGCATTTCATTTTGTTCTGTGGTCTGCATTTTTTACAGTAAAGGATTTTAACATTTTGGGAAACTGTTATTTACACCTTTTTATCTTTAAAATGGATCTGTCATCTTAAAATGAGTTAATGTCAAAGATAATTAACCTGTTGAGTGCCAAAGAGGTATCCAGTGCATTGCAATGCATTGGATGCCTCTTTGGCATTCAAAGGGTTAAATATATCTATATGTTATGTTAGTAAAATTGTTGTAATAGGAATATTTTTTTTGAAAAATCAACCTTTATTTGTAGATGACACAGTGTGGAACTTTATGCAAATTTGTTTCTGTTCTGGGCCAATATTAGCATGGACTGTGCTCTGAATGAATCTAAGCAGAGCCCACACACTGTGCTATGAATGAATCTAGGTAGAGTTCACACACCATGCTATGAATGAATCTAGACAGAGTCCACACACTGTGCTATGGATCAGTCTAGACAGAGTCCACACACTGTGCTATGAATGAATCTAGACAGAGTCCACACACTGTGCTATGAATGAATCTAGACAGAGTCCACACACTGTGCTATGAATCAATCTAGGCAGAGTCCACACACTGTGCTATGAATCAATCTAGGCAGAGTCCACACTCTGTGCTATGAATGAATCTAGACAGAGCCCACACACTGTGCTATGAATGAATCTAGACAGAGTCCACACACTGTGCTATGAATCAGTCTAGACAGAGTCCACACACTGTGCTATGAATGAATCTAGACAGAGCCCACACACTGTGCTATGAATGAATCTAGGCAGAGTCCACACACTGTGCTATGAATGAATCTAGGCAGAGTCCGCACACTGTGCTATGAATGAATCTAGGCAGAGTCCACACACTGTGCTATGAATCAATCTAGGCAGAGTCCACACACTGTGCTATGAATCAATCTAGGCAGAGTCCACACACCGTGCTATGAATGAATCTAGACGGAGCCCACACACTGTGCTATGAATGAATCTAGGCAGAGTCCGCACACCGTGCTATGAATGAATCTAGGCAGAGTCCACACACTGTGCTATGAATGAATCTAGGCAGAGTCCGCACACTGTGCTATGAATGAATCTAGGCAGAGTCCGCACACTGTGCTATGAATGAATCTAGGCAGAGTCCACACACTGTGCTATGAATCAATCTAGGCAGAGTCCACACACTGTGCTATGAATCAATCTAGGCAGAGTCCACACACCGTGCTATGAATGAATCTAGACAGAGCCCACACACTGTGCTATGAATGAATCTAGGCAGAGTCCACACACTGTGCTATGAAGGAATAAGCAAGGAATTAGGTGATTCTACAATACCCCAAACTAGGTAAAAACCTAAAGCAAAGACATAAAAAACCAAACCTGGGGGGTTGTGCACTAAGGAGTACTAAAGAGGTGATAATGCAGATATAACTTCTCCAGTGAAACCACTTCTCCAGTTCCTGTGTTATTCTATGGAACCTATGTACTGAGATCTCTAAAAACTTGTGAGGAATCTCGTCAGTTTCAAAAACACCAAGTTAAAAACACCTAAACATAGAAAAATAAACTAATCTAATATCTTCATGATAAGACTGGCTTGCTTTCAAACAGGAATCATCTGCAGTGAGTGGGTGGGACCCAAAAGGATTAGAGAACCTCTACCAGTCCCCTTTTATAGGTCTTTCCCACCCACTACTACAAGGTACATGTGGCCTGCATATTGTCTTGATTACAGATAGACATAGATCAAGTACGCTAAACAGTAAAATGCTACTTACTATGCTTTAAGAACAGTTTTTACCATAATAATTATTGTGCATATTTAAGCTTTAAGTGCAATTCATTCCATATCATCATTTGTAGCAGAGAAATTAAATTAAATTAAATATGTGGGAAAAGCAGCTAGAATGAGGAGAAAAGATATGAAAGGCAAAGAAAAAAAATTTCAATAGATACTAGCCATATGAAAGCCAGTCTATGTTAAAATTGTCCTCAGAATGGCTTGGGCCAAGGGGTATCTGGGGGGGGGGGGTTGCTCTGCGTACAGTACAGCCATATCTTTGGAGGCATTTCTTCTTTAAACATGGATATTTTTTTTATTCATTGTGGCATTCTACTTTAGAAGCTTAGATGAAGATGAGAAGATATGAAGACAGAAGAATACTGAAGACAGAAGATTAAAGAAGAAGACTTGAACTGGATGACCAGGGTGCTGAAGACCCCACCTTAAAGGTAGGTATTTATTTTCAGAGGATGGGGTTAGCATTAGTGGGATTAGCTCTGTGAGTCCCAATGGGGTATGCTCTGCAATGCATTGCATTCCACACTGGCACTCATAAGGTTAATTTCTCTAACATTACACACATTTTTTCAGTCCTTTGGATGTATTGATATGGGGCCCTACATCCACTGGTCACTTAGGTGTTTTTCAGGTTTTTTCCCCACTTCAATTCCAGCATCACTAGTTTAAAACATACGTTAGGGGACTCTGCACTGAAAAAAAGCTGGGGTCCCTTAACACATGTTACTGTCCAGTGCGTGGAACTGAATAGGGAATTCACAAGATTTGTATTTTTTTGTGTGGGGGGGGACTAACAAGATTTTTAATTGCCTCCAATGGGTGCAAAATTTAGCACCCAACGTGTTTTTGGGTTTTTTTTCAGATAATTGGATGGCTTACTGTGCTTGAAAAACTGCCTTTGGCAATTTGTTTTTTTTTTACCGGGGTCTGTTAAATCGAGCCTCTGGACTGTGGTTAGTACATGAGGACTGAACTTAGACACCCATGGTATAGATCAATCAAAACCATAGAGGTTTCATTTCCATGTGAAGCCTATAATTACAGCTTAGATATCATAACAACAGAACAGTGCTGACATTACGTTATAACAGTGACACAAGATGCCTATGGTGGCTACCTCACTTAGTATCAAGGCACAAGGTATTTAAAGTTGTTCAGGGGAACTCTGTACAATTAAAGCCTTTGCCAGAAAGGGATACATATCCCAAAACATTGAGAGTATTTTTTGGAGTAACAAAGGGCCATATGTTCAAAGGGATAAAGAAAAAAATTGCCGTATGAAAGACAAAAATAAGTCATTGAATGCATGAACGACATATTTTCTATAGCGTATACGACCAAAACTAGTAATGTCCGTTGTGTACGACACAACTCCAGAATTGACGGGCAAAGGGGCAGGGAAAGGGCGTGGTTAAACTATTCTCCAGTGTCGTATAGAGGAAAAGAAAATTTGTCATAACTAACGACAAAAAAATGTCCTTCAAAAGACAAACTTTGTACGTTAAGAAAAAAGTGGAGGGAATGCCTTCTGAATGTGAGAATTTTTGTCTTTAGTTAAGACATTTTTAAAGACATTTTTGCTGTTAAGACATTTTTTAAGACATTTTTGTCTTTAGTTAAGACATTTTTTTGTCATTCCATACGACAATTTCAGTCAGGACAAACAACAAATTTCAAATCACAACCGACACTCTCTGAAAATATTAATGATCCCAACGACACTTTACTTTGAAAAGTCGTTACAAACGACAAAAGCTATTTCGCTACTTTTTTTTAACATATGGCCCAAAGTGTCTGCAATTTTTTCATCTGATATTGCTTTTGGTTTGTACTATGTGACTTTAATACTGTTCTCACTCCTAAGTGCATCTTTTGTTTACTGTAGCATTGAGGTTTCTGATATTTTGTCTTACATTACTGTTGCTTTTTCAATATAAAAACAACTTTTCATATATTTGTAGTCTTGATCCTTGAATTTCCTCTGAACTTCACTACTTCCTCTTTCACGGTTCAGCCTTATGGGCGCAACAGGGCAACGTGTAACTCTGGGTTGTATTTATGTATATCTTTATTTATATGGCTCCACACAGTGTACTCGGCGCCTTACAACAGAAGTATGTTACAGTAAATAAAAGGAGATAAGTGTCACAGTCATAGAAGCAATAGAAGAGAGGTCCATACCCCAAAGAGCTTACAGTCTAAATGGGTAATAGGAGACAGACAACAGGGTATGAGGGTGTCAAGTGCTGTGATTACAAGTGCTGAGTTTGCCAAACCCCTTCTTCCAGCCCAGGAGTAGACAATGAAATATGATAATTGCCCTATAGAGCTCTGCATTTCCAAATCACCATCACCCATGTCTAATACTATACATCATTATTGGATTTATTAAAAACGTGATACAGCATAATAACAACCTAACACTTACCTTAACAGGACCAGAATGACAGCCAGGAAAGACAGTAATTCTTGACAAAAAGGCACAAGTGCAAAATGCATAGGGGCCATGAGAATTTTCTGGTCATAGTAATGTAAATGTGTTTTTTGTTAGGAGATGTTACTTCTCTTTTAAAGGGTTAGTAATGCCCGTAGTTAAGTTTATGCAATAGTGTAGATGTTAAAAAAATAAAGTATCTGGAGAAAGTCCCATCTCTCAAACCTTTACGGTCACCGCTAAAGTTCCCCCTACCTCCCCTTCTCCTGATGTCAGCGCTCGAATGACAGCAGGAGCTCCCGGTCCTGGGACCAGCCGGTGGCTCTTCAGCAGAGCCCAAATAGCGATCTTTAAAAATAATTACTTCTTTGGAACAGTCCACAAAGTGTGCCTGGTTTGCAAGCACACTTTGTAGACCATTCCAATGATATAGTTATTTTTAAATATCGTTATTTCGGCTGTGCTGAAGAGTCTCCTCAAGTCGTCCGACACTGATCTCCTTTTGTCAGCTTTACAGCTGACATGAGGGAGGGGGGAACTTTAGTGGCAAATATGGGACTTTCTCCAGATACTTTTTTTTTTTATCATCTACAATACTGCATCAACTTAAATATGGGCATTACTAACCCTTTAAGTAAATTCTCTAAAACACTCACAAACACATTTTTAAGCACTAGTAAACCTACAGCTGTAACTCAGACGTGCCAAAAGAGCACAAATTAATTTAACATGAACCAACATACAGGAGTAGAAATCAGACACAAACATAAATGAAAGCTGAGGAGAGAGCATGTTACAGCATATACTTATATGTAAAATCTAAGTCAAATCACCATAGATTTTCTTGCAGGGCCAGATTTACCCCATAGGCAGAGTGGCAAGTACTAAGAGCTTCAAATTTTGATGGGATGCCTCATCTGCGGTTGTGGCCAGGGCAATCTCAATGTCCCTGCACCAGTTTATTACAGCTTAAACTTAATTTTTTTATGTGCAGTATCACAATGGCCTGAAATTGTACAGTGGCACAGTTGCTGCACCATCCTATGGACAGCTCTGGTCAATTGACCATAAATCTCCATAGGATGGTTTAGCAACAGCGCCACTGTACACATTCAGGCCACTGTGATACTGCACATTACAAAATTCAAGTTTAAGCTGTAATGGTAACATAGTAACATAGTTGATGAGGCTGAAAAAAGACGTGTCCATCACGTCCAACCCATGCCAAAAACACCCCTGTTGATCCAGAGGAAGGCAAAAAAACCCAAAAAAACCCTCTGGAGCAATTTCTAACTTAGCCCCAAGTGGGTAAAAAAGTCCTTCCTGACTCCAAATGGCAGTCAGATATTTCCCTGGATCAACATCCTATCTGCTTTGAAGCCAACTGTCATAGTTTTCAATATTTTTCTCTGCTAGATAGGCATCCATTGCTATTTTGAAAGCAGTTGCATTATCTGGAAGTACAACATGTCGAGGCAAAGAATTCCATAGTGTAACTGCCCTTACTGTAAAGAATCCCTGCCTTTGTTTTAGTCGAAAGCACCTTTCCTCAAGTCTTAGTGGATGAGCTCAGCTCTTTGCATAAATAATTCATTGGCTAATTCTTTATATTGACCTTGAATGTATTTGTAAATGATAATCATATCACTCCTTAGACGTCTCTTCTCTAATGAAAACAAACACAGTTTGGCTAGTCTCTCTTTATAACTCAGATCCTCCAATCCCTTTTTCAGTTTTGTTGCACATATCTGCACCTTTCCCAGTTCAACAATGTATTTTTTAAGAACTAACTCCCAAAATTGTACTCCATATTCTAGATGAGGCCTAACCAAGGATTTATACAGAAATAGGATAATATTAGCATCCCTTGCATCTACACATCTTTTTATGCAGGCTAGTACCCTATTTGCTCTTGCAGCAGCTGAGTGACTCTGCACACTGCTGTGAAGTCTATCGTTTATCAGCACTACTAAATCTTTCTCTAATGAGGATTCTCCAAGTTGTTTCCCATTTATAGTATATATAGCAAGTTTGTTTCTACAACCCAAATGCATAACCTTACATTTATCTACATTAAATGTCATCTGCCACTTTACTGCCCATTCACTCAGTTTATCTAAATCCTTCTACAGAGAAAAAACATCCGGCTCTGTACATGTTTCCTTACATAGCTTAGTGTCATCGGCAAAGAATGAGATGCTTCTTATAGTAATACTTCGTTTTAACTTTATTTTATTTTGTAGGCATTAAAAAAACATGAAGAATGATATAAGTCTTATGTCTCAAACCTTTATGGTTTAAGAGATATTCACAAGCAAAGTTTCCCCCTCCTGACCCTTTTTCCTAGTGTAAGCCATCTCTTCTCAGATGTGAATCTGGTTGTATGAACAGACAGATAACAGCAGAGGACAATCTTCTTTCTATGAAAAGAATGAAAGCCCTTTCCCCCCTGACAAGTTTTTCAGGTTTTTCCCTTATCTTAATTGAAGATTGTCCCTCTCTACAGTCTACCTGGGCACCTTCCTTCTGATCTGGCTGAACAGAGGGGGGATACTTTGCTTGTGAATATCTCTTAAACCATAAAGGTTTGAGAGATAAGACTTATATCATTCTCCATGTTTTTTTAATGCCTACAAAATAAAATAAAGATAAAATGAAGTATTACTATCCCTTAAATTGCTTGTTTGCAGATTTGTTTTACATTCTTTATATTTTATAAATGATGCATCTGACCTGTTTGACTTAAACACTTTAAAAGCCTGTTTGTTATTTCTCATTTCCCTGCAAACCTCATTATTAAGCGACACTGGTTTCCCTTTACTCCTCTTTTGCTTATTCCCCAATGGGATATATTGATGTGTATATTTGTCTAAGAGCATTTTAAATACATTCCATGATTCTTGTGCATTTTTATCTTTGAAAATTACACCCCATTGACTATCCTTTAATACTTCTTTTAACTTTGTAAAATTAGCCTTTTTAAAATTGAATGTTAGTTAAACCCTTGCTATTGTGTTTCTTATAACAAATTTCAAAGGATACCATATTGTGGTCACTGCTACCCAAATGTTCTCTTACTTGTATATTGTTTGTCATGTCGGAATTGTTTGAAAGCACTAGGTCAAGCAAGGCCTCTTTTCTAGTTGTCTCCACTACTAGTTGGGACATAAAATTATCATTTATCATACTTAAAAAAAATATCTCCCTTTGTGCCGAAGGTCATATTGCTCCAGTCAATTTCAGGATAGTTGAAATCTCCCATTATGATTATAGCACGGTGCCCGTGCTTCCTGTTCTGAACGGCAACATTGTTATCATTGCTGTTCTCTGATTGGCTGATCATAATTGCTTCTACTGGGATGTCCTCCCTTAGGCGCCCTTTCGTGGTGTATCTGAGCCTGACGTTTTGCTACTGTGTTGCTGTTCGTGTATGACCCGGCCTGCCTGCCAAAGTTCCTGTGTTTCCTGTGAACCTGCTCCGTTACCGACTGATCTGGCTGAGAACCCGCTCCATTACTGAACTGATGTGGCTGAGAACCCGCTCTGTTGCTGAACTGATCTGGCCAAGAACCCGCTCCGTTGCTGAAGTGATCTGGCTGTGAACCTACTCCATTACCGACTGATCTGGCTGTGAACCTGCTCCGTTGCTGTACTGCTCTGGCTGAGAACCGCTCTGTTATTCAACAGATCTGGCTAGAACCCTCTCTGTGCTAGTCTGCCTGGCTATTGAGCCTTGCCTGTGCTCCTGACCAGTCTGTGCTTTCCGTTGGCTTGTAACCAGTCCCGGCTGAGCCATTGTCCCGCTGCCATCCGTGTATGGCTGTGCCTCCTCCGTTGTCTTACTTGCCGGTATTACATTCAACGGATTCCAGTTGCCTTGTTGGGGTGCGCCGTGTGGCGCTAATCTTATTTTGTTGACCGTAGGCATAGCATTCGTGTTATAGCCACTTATTCCTACTGCCTGTGGCAGTGTGTACATGCGAAGTACTGCTACAGTGCTAGCAAGTGCTGACTGAGTTACTCTGATCTCTCTGTGTCTCCCTCTGCACTAATTGCTGGGCTCACTCCCTGTGGGAGTTCCTGTGTATCTCTGGGCATCTCCAGTTAACTAGTTCAGTGGCTAGACTGTCTAGGCAATCCTTGTGCTCCTTTGTATTGCAGTGCCTGGGTGAGGGCCAGCACTTGCATTGGCACGCCCTACCTGGTGTGTGGAAACCCTGAGCTCTTATTCCTGTCTAGTTGCCAGCGGGCCTAGAGCCAGCATTTGCGCTTGTTCCATTGTCCTGTGAGGGGACACCTGAGACCTTCCAGTGTTCACATCGATCGACCCCTAGGGTTTACCCTTTGTAAGTGGTGGCCTCGGTCACCCTGGGACCCCTGTCCCGTGGTCAGTGTTGCCTTGTTGCCTCTTCGGGTTCTGTGCCACCCAGGCGTCTGGGTCTCCTGCCTATTACCATCTCCAGCACTTGCTGCCATCCTCTGTCCTGCTGTCAGCTGGGGTCCAGTAGCCTGATCCCTCCAGATTCTCTAGAGGAAGGTTGCCTGCCCTTGATACCTCCTGTGCCTGTATCTCATCTCAGTCATTCTGTTCACAGTCATTGCCTGCTGACTATATCTATCCATTTTATAGTGTTGTTTCATGTTGTGGGCCTGAGGCCTCATTACTTGTATGCACTTTACTCAATAAAGTCATTTTAACCTTACTGTTCTGTCTGAGTGTTCATCAAAAACCGTGACAGATTACCTTTGCTGACCTAGAAGCCTTTTCCATTTGCAGTAAAAGTTGGGCTTCCTCCAACTCCCCAATGTTAGGTGGCTTGCAGCAAATCCCCACTAACATTTTTTTATTATGTGCGCCCACAGTGTGTATTTCAACCCACAAGGCCTCTACCTTTTCATTGGACCCTTCATTTATATCTTCCCTTAAACTAGGTTTTAAGGCATGCTTTACTTACCTCTCCCATTTTATTAACCCTATCCCTCCTAAAAAGTGAATAACCCTCTAGATCCACTGCTAAGTCATATGTATCATCTAACCAGGTTTCAGACACACCAATTAGATCATACTGCTCATGTGTTGCAATCACTTCTAGTTCCCCCATTTTACCAGCCAGACTACGAGCATTTGCATGCATACATTTTATCATTTTGCCATTCTGAAAGATTTCCTTCTTTGTCAGATGTATCTGCCTTTTATCAGGCTGTAACAATGGCAACTCCCTATTAGATGATCTAGCTAGCTCATTCCTCCTCTCCACCCCCATGCCCCTTCTCTAATCTCATTTCCTCAGTTATACTACCTTCTCCATCCTGTGTTGCATCACCCTCCCCCCTTTCTAGTTAAAGTCTCCTCCAGCCCTCTAACCATCCTAATGTCCAGCACCGTGGCACCCCTTCCGCTAAGGTGCAATCCATCACGACTATAAAGATTACCCCCATGGGAAGAGGCTGCCCAGTGTTCTAGGAATCCAAACCCCTCCTGCTTACACCAAATCTTTAGCCACACATTTACCTCCCTAATCTCCTGTTGCCTTTCTAATGTAGCGTGTGGCACAGGTAGTATTTCAGAAAATACTACCTTAGAGGTCCTCTGCTTAAGCTTATATCCTAAGACCCTGAAATCCTTCTTAACGGACCTCCATTTTCCACTGACTTTGTCACTGGTACCACCATGTACCATGACAGCCAGGTCATACCCAGCCCCTCCCAACAATCTATCAACCCGATCAGCCACATGTCGAACCTGAGCTCCCGGGAGACAGCACACTGTACGACTGTAGCAATCATGGAGACAGATTACCCTGTCTGTCTACCACCACCATTTGTCTAGGTCTGCCCGAGTCCCTGATCCCAACTGTGCTAGAGGGGCTGTTGTCCCGGCTGTTAGAGAGAACAGTCCTCTCCAGCAAAAGCATTCCTGTGTCAACATACCCAACTTCATTACTCAAAGAAGCAAATCTGTTAGGGTTAGTAACCACAGGAGTTTCCTCCCTATTCCTCTGCCCCCCCTTGCTATGTCTATCTCTAACCTACCTGGCTACTTGCTCATTCTTTGTGCAGTCTCTACCCCCAGAACTACCTCCCACCACTTTTCTCTCAAGATTGGCCATCTCTCAATGTTGCAACTTGCCTCTCCAGATCTCTAATACATATGAGCTTCCAGAGAGACCACTTGCTCACATCTGCCACAGAGCTATGCACCCTGGAACGATTGTTCCAGGTGTGCAAACATATGACAGCTTGTGCTGCACTATAAGGCTAAAAAATGTGTGTTCCCCTGTTTGATCCCGTGAGTTTGAATGTCCTGTTTTTTAAATTCCCAACATTTACCACACTTCTGCACTTATGTGAATCCCTTGTTTTTTACATTTTACTGCAGGGGAAATGTAATAGTTACATTTAAAGACATTAGTTGTGTAAGGTAAAAAAAAAAAAGAAGTTATAGGATATTTCTGTAACAATTTTGTGTATTGATTACAGTGTTACACTTTTTGTTCCCAGTGAATGGAGTCAAAGTGAAATAGTTGTTTCAAAGTGAGCTGAACCTGAGATCTTTAATTAACCCTTTGAGTGCCAGAGGGGTATGCAACGCATTGCTTTGCAATGCGTTTCATACACATCTGGCACTCAAAGGGTTAGAATATTAACCCTTTAGCTCATAGAATATTCATTCATCTGGTTTGCATTAGAATTGCACCTCTTTAATTGACAAATATGGGCCCTGGTGTCAGTGTATAAAGTGAAAGTGGCATACCCCTCTGACACTCGAAGGGTTAATGGCAATTTTAAAATTAACAAAAGAGGGTGGGCTGGGACAGACGGCTGGAACGATAGTAAAATCGGGACACTTGATTGTAGCTGCCCTCCAGGCCACAAATTGCCAGCCCTCCCCTGAAGACTGCCCTATCTCAGTAGTTTTCAGTGAGTGGCCCTTATTTGGAGTCAGTATAAGGGCTCTAAGTGATTACACATAGGGTGAAGGTCAGTATAAGGGCCCTCAGTGATTATACACAGGGAGAATGTCAGTATAAGGGCTCTCAGTGATTACACATAGGGTGAATGTCAGTATAAGGGCTCACAGTGATTACACATAGGGTGAAGGTCAGTATAAGGGCTCTCAGTGATTACACATAGGGTGAAGGTCAGTATAAGGGCCCTCAGTGATTATACACAGGGAGAATGTCAGTATAAGGGCTCTCAGTGATTACACATAGGGTGAATGTCAGTATAAGGGCTCACAGTGATTACACATAGGGAGAATGTCAGTATAAGGGCTCTCAGTGATTACACATAGTGTGAAGGTCAGTATAAGGGCTCTCAGTGATTACACATAGTGTGAAGGTCAGTATAAGGGCTCTCAGTGATTACACATAGGGTGAATGTCAGTATAAGGGCTCACAGTGATTACACATAGGGTGAAGGTCAGTATAAGGGCTCTCAGTGATTACACATAGGGTGAAGGTCAGTATAAGGGCTCTGAGTGATTACACATAGGGTGAATGTCAGTATAAGGGCTCTCAGTGATTAGACACATAGGGTGAATGTCAGTATAAGGGGTCTCAGTGAGTAGACACAGAGTGAATGTCAGTAAAAGGGCTCTCAGTGATTCCACGTAGGGTGAACGTAAGTATAAGGGCTCACAGTGATTACACATAGGGTGAATGTCAGTATAAGGGCTCTCAGTGATTACACATAGGGTGAATGTCAGTATAAGGGCTCTCAGTGATTACACATAGGGTGAAGGTCAGTATAAGGGCTCTCAGTGATTAGACACAGGTTGAAGGTCAGTATAAGGGGTCTCAGTGAGTAGACACAGAGTGAATGTCAGTAAAAGGGCTCTCAGTGATTACACATAGGGTGAAGGTCAGTATAAGGGCTCTCAGTGATTAGATACAGGGTGAATGTCAGTATAAGGGGTCTCATTGAGTAGACACAAGCAGGGCCGGATTTACATCTCAGGAGCCTGTAGGTACAGAACTCTGAAGCACCCTCCCCCATTGGCTATCTCCACAATCCTCTAGATCTCCACATTACCCCCCCATCTCCATATTGCACTCACATTGCCGCCATCATCTCAACATTGCCCCCATCAGCTCCACATTGCCCCCATCTGCTCCACATTAAGCCTCACAGTGCCCCCCCATCCATTTCCTACCTCCCTGGTTGTCCAGCGGCAGGAGAGTTCTGTGCTTCTGCACAGACCTGTAGCTGCTGGAGCTCCCGCACGGTCTTCTTTTTAGTAATGCAGAGTAATGTCATCTCCCAGCGCTCTGCAATACTAAAGAGCTGGGTGAGCTCAGCAGCTACAGGTCTGTGCCGAAGAATGCACAGACCTTACTATGTGGTGGATGGTGTGGCATGCCACTTTAAAATAAATAAATAAATAATTAAACTTAAATAATAAAAAAATAAATAAAAATAAAATATTGATTCCAATGGCAGGCGCCCCTGTGTGGGGTGCGCCTGTAGGCAGATGCCTACTCTGCCTTATAGCAAATCCGGCCCTGGACACAGGGTGAATGTCAGTAAAAGGGCTCTCAGTGATTACACATAGGGTGAAGGTCAGTAAAAGGGCTCACAGTGATTACACACAGGGTGAATGTCAGTATAAGGGCTCTCAGTGATTACACATAGGGTGAACGTCAGTATAAGGGCTCTCAGTGATTACACATAGGGTGAACGCCAGTATAAGGGCTCTCAGTGATTAGACATAGGGTGAATGTCAGTAAAAGGGGTCTCAGTGATTCCACATAGGGTGAACGCCAGTATAAGGGCTCACAGTGATTACACATAGGGTGAACGCCAGTATAAGGGCTCTCAGTGATTAGACATAGGGTGAATGTCAGTAAAAGGGCTCTCAGTGATTCCACATAGGGTGAACGCCAGTATAAGGGCTCTCAGTGATTAGACATAGGGTGAACGCCAGTATAAGGGCTCACAGTGATTACACATAGGGTGAATGTCAGTATAAGGGCTCTCAGTGAGTAGACACAGAGTGAATGTCAGTAAAAGGGCTCTCAGTGATTCCACGTAGGGTGAATGTCAGTATAAGGGCTCTCACTGATTACACATAGGGTGAATGTCAGTATAAGGGCTCTCAGTGATTACACATAGGGTGAATGTCAGTATAAGGGCTCTCAGTGAGTAGACACAGAGTGAATGTCAGTAAAAGGGCTCTCAGTGATTCCACATAGGGTGAATGTCAGTATAAGGGCTCTCACTGATTACACATAGGGTGAATGTCAGTATAAGGGCTCTCAGTGATTACACATAGGGTGAATGTCAGTATAAGGGCTCTCAGTGATTACACATAGGGTGAAGGTCAGTATAAGGGCTCTCAGTGATTAGACATAGGGTGAATGTCAGTAAAAGGGCTCTCAGTGATTCCACATAGGGTGAACGCCAGTATAAGGGCTCACAGTGATTACACATAGGGTGAATGTCAGTATAAGGGGTCTCAGTGAGTAGACACAGAGTGAATGTCAGTAAAAGGGCTCTCAGTGATTCCACGTAGGGTGAATGTCAGTATAAGGGCTCTCACTGATTACACATAGGGTGAATGTCAGTATAAGGGCTCTCAGTGATTACACATAGGGTGAATGTCAGTATAAGGGCTCTCAGTGATTACACATAGGGTGAATGTCAGTATAAGGGCTCTCAGTGATTACACATAGGGTGAATGTCAGTATAAGGGGTCTCAGTGAGTAGACACAGAGTGAATGTCAGTAAAAGGGCTCTCAGTGATTCCACGTAGGGTGAATGTCAGTAAAAGGGCTCTCACTGATTCCACATAGAGTGAACGTCAGTATAAGGGCTCACAGTGATTACACATAGAGCCATTTTCAATAAGATAAATAGGTGCATTCCTGAATCGTACCAATTGCACCACAGGGGAGAAATAAGCATTCTCTCAATTACTGACCACACAGGATACAGATGAAAATTAACAATAATTTTAAATTGATTTTTTTAACTCATTGAATGCTACAGAGGTCTCAAGTGAATTCTGAAGCAATGCATTGGAAAGCACTCTAGCATTCAAGGGTTAAAAGCCCCAGTTTTAACCCCTTGAGGGCCAGAGAGGAATTGTACCCCTCTGGCACACAAGGAGTTAATGAATATTCTCTTAATATTCTTTTGCTTATATATGTAGTGATAAATGCCAAATGTTACTAAAACAAGGCAGCCAGTAGATCAGAGGCATCCAAGATTTTTTAATTGTGGCCACATATGTGTAAGAGACACATTAACCCTTTGAGGACCAGAGAGGTTGGATACTTCTCTGGCACTCATAGGGTTTATGGTAATAATGGTGACATATATCCTATCAGCTATTCAAAAATATGCATTTTTTAGCAGTGATAAGAAAACAGCAAAAAAATGTAATTGGCGTTATTCTTATATAGGTGTACTAGTGTAAAAACCCGTGTACATGGGCCAAGGTCCGGGAAATGTTAACCCTTTGAGTGCTTTGCATTGTATACTCCTCTGGCACTCAAAGGTTTAAGAGGCCACTACCTCACTGCTCCATGCAATGCAGTCCTGCGTCGCCTTACTCACGTGATGCAATCATGTTCAGTAGAGACTGCCCAAACGTGGGTAGTCTCTACTGCACGTGACTGCATTGTGACAAACATCCAAGCGAATTACTATATAGGATTAATAGGCCTATTATTGGTCATAGATTGTCAATGAGAATAAGGAAATATATAACAGGCAACTATTCTCAGACTGTTCCGTAGCTTATTGAATAACTAGTTCATGTGCACTAGCTAATTAGGTTAAAAAACATTTTTTTTAAAAGTATCCGATGGGCCGCATTTGGCACAGGGGCCGCACATTGGATGGCCCTGTAGCAGATGTTAAATGGGATAGTAATGTTTAACAATAAAAGCATCTCCAATTAATCTTCATAGTACTTGGGCCATGGAGAGTGTTATTTCAATACTATCAGAGTTGTAGTTCAAGAGTAATTGAATGATAAAGTATCTCCCTCCTGCCCCTTTTACTGATGTAACACTGCTCACCTCAGAGCAGCAAGACTGTCCAGATGGATCACAGAGAGGGACAATCTTTAGTGAGTATAAGGAAAACCTGAAAAACCTGTCAAGGGGTGCAGGGTTTCCCTTATGCTCACAGTAAGAAGATTGTCCCTTGCTGTGAGCTGTCTGATCTGTGGAGGGGAGGTGAGCAGTGTTACACTAGGTAAAAGGGGCAGGAGGGGGATACTTTATCATTCAATTACTCTTCTTGAACTACAACTCTGACAGTATTGAAATAACACTCTCCATGGCCCAAATACTATGAAGACTAATTGAAGCTGCTGTTTTTGTGAAACATTACTATCCCTTTCCTTAACATGTTAAATATTAGATCCCAGTCTTTGTGGCTTATAACCTGGATGTCTATCAGCAAATTTAGAGGAGCCATAGGAGACAGAGTGCACTGGATAATATTTAGCTTCTTTAAGGTCAAGTGCATGTGGAGTCAGCTGTGTAAGTGTGAATAATTTAATTCTGTTTTCAAGTAGTATCTGGTAGGTTTAATTTGCCCTTCCTGTTGTTTAATCCTTTGAGTGCCAGAGGGGTGTGCAATGTATTGATTTGCAAAGCAATGCATACCCCCTCTGGCACTCAAAGTGTTAAAGCTGCCACCTGCATTATATTTTTCCTAACATCAAATCAATGCTAGGTCAATATTATTCAAAGAGGTTACAGAAAATATATTGCAAAGTTTTAATAAAATTGAATAGGTAATTTACTGTACTTTTATCCAGGCCAAAATAATATATGCTTCTCGGCAGTGAATCCCTTAACATCCCTATTGCCGTATATAAATGGCATTGAAGGCCTGGCTTTATCTCATAGTGCCATTTATAAATGTCACTAGCTTCCTGATCACCAGATTCTATGCAGGAGACGGGGGGGCTATCCCATGACAGTCAGGGTCTCCTGCAGGTGCAGAGAGATGTGAGTCTCTGCACATTTTGATCCAGAGGATCACACGGGTGACTGCACAGGAGGGATGTCGGTTCTGATAAGGAACTCCCGAGTGTGTGACCTGGAAGGGATCCATGTTGAAAGGGACGGCACGCTCCCGTTCAATCTACTAGGAATGGAGTCATGAATTTCCCTTTACAGATCTCTCAGTGGGAGACCTCTGTGTGTACTCTGTGATGTAGTGTCACACAAGCAAAAATTCAACCCTTTGAGTGCCAGAGGGTTGTGCAACATATGGCTTTGCGATGCATTACTCTCTTCTTTGGCACTCAAAGTGTTAAATGTGTACGGCATTACATAGTGCATATCCTAGATTAAGGGGCAGGCTGATACTACAGCCTGTACCCCTAAAAAATGTTAAAGCAATCATGTTTTTTTTTTAATTTTGTTTATATATTAACTATAAATGGTCCCTGTAGCTTTAACCCCATTTATTAAAAATAATGCAGAACATTGATGCATATAGGGGTGGTTTTGTAAATGGCAGGGCTAGGGCAATTGAATTTGAGCCATTCTATGGTTACTGCATGAACTATGAGCAAACAATCTGGGGAAAAATCATGACTTTTTTTTGGTTTGTTTGAGTTTTTTTTTAATATGTTTGCATTTTCTTATATAATATACCAACAGAAAGTTTATTCTATGCTGAGAAATATATATAGTTTGCATGGGTGCACAGCACAATAAATCAGTGAAGTGATTTAACTCTGCATACTAGAAACCTGGCATTTTGCAAGTCAAAAAGATTTAAAAAAAAAAAAAAAAAAAAGCCTCCTTAATGGTTACATTTTAAGGTAGTTGTACATTTAGAAACAAACATCAGTCACACATATACATTGAAAATGAATGGGGACTGCATTACATTATAGCTGATATTGGATGATCACACATTTCACTACCACGGTATTTTTATTTATTTATTTATTTATTTTTTACTATTTTGCCATGCATTCATGAGGGAAGTGTGAAACAGGTAATAAAGTTAATAGATAGATGATAGATCAATCGATAGAAATAGACAAACATGTAGATTGAGAGACAGACATAGATAGATAGAGATGCTAGAGATAGATAGATAGATAGATAGATAGATAGATAGATAGATAGATAGATAGATAGATAGATAGATTTAAACAGACAGACTTAGATAAATAGACCCACTGGCATTTACATAGATAGACAGATAGATTGATAGACACGTATATAGACATATATGGATAGAAATAGACAGACAGACCTATAGATAGTTTGATAGAAATAGACAAGCAGGCAGATAGATAGATAGATAGATAGATAGATAGATAGATGATAGATAGATAGACAAATGTATACATATATATATATATAGAGAGAGAGAGAGAAATAGATGATAGATAGATAGATAGATAGATAGATAGATAGATAGATAGATAGATAGATAGAAACATAGACAGACAGACAGATTTATATACTATACTTAGAGATCATTTGTAATTCAGTCGAACTATGCTACTGGAATCCCACAGCTCGCCTGCTTGATTCATTGCCAAATGCTACCGCTCTGTTCAATATCAGTATTGTCCTTAGTCAACATTGTTCATCGTTTGTCAGAAGGATATAAATGTATGCCACTGATCTAAAGAGCCTGAGAAATATTCAAAGTAAGCAACTGCAAGCTTGTACTGAAATGACACTGCTTAACAGTTGACAGACTACCTCCTTAAACAGCAAATCCTTTCACAATCCCGGCACATACATACAAATATAGCAAGAGTTATTGTACAGATTTCTACACTTGCTCCACCCATTTTACCACCATAAAAGAGGCAGGCATCACAAGAAACTCATGCAACTTAATAGTAGAAGCTGCATACACATCATGATCTCGACTAAAACTCAGAAACAGTACAAAAACTATATATATTTTAAAAAATATAATTAATCCAAGCAGTCACTTGTTGGTTATGCAATTATCTGTAAAATGCAGATTGCCTAGCACACAAAAAGTATCTGGATTTAATCTTTAACCCTTTGGATGCTAGAAAGGAGGAGACCCTTTTATGGACTTAACCATTTGAGTGCCAGAGCGGTGCACAATGCATTGCACACTTCTCTGGCGCTAAAGAGTTAAAAAAAAAATCCCAGAAGACAGGCGCTGAAGCATATTATTTGTTTTGGCCTAATTTAAACTGTACAATTTCCATTTAATCCCTCTCCACACATGGCAAGTAAATCCAGAACTATCAGAGATCAGGACAAGTCATAGATGGACAATGACATTACACACTGTAGGACTGCTGAACTCTACACATAACACACAATATCCTTTATCCAACCACCTGTAAGGAGAGATCTGCTCAGCCAGCAATTCTGAAGTACAGTAATATACAAGGTAGACATTTTCTGCAGACGAGTTTCTCATGTGCATTAAGCCAAGACAATATCTTGCCTCCTCTTACCTTCACGTTAGTCCGGAGAGCACAATAGCATGCAAAAAACATTGCAGTAAACAGGGAGCATATGGAACCAGGAATCAGCTTCTTTTTTCAGCACGAACCAAGCACACACGATTCTGAGCATGTGCTAGCATAAAATCCTATGGTTCTCCGTCAGTTTGAAATTGCATTGATCTCAGCTTTCCTGACTACAAAACGATATGTCTTAGAAGAGCTGAATGAAAGCTTTAAACCTCTTCATAGGCTGTTAACATCATCTTCAGCCCAACACGTTCAGTTAGCAGGAAATTAGTCATCACCATGTTAATCCTTAGTTTATTTCTTTATTGATAGAATTGTTATTTTTTTTACAATATATGTTTAAAGAACTTGGAATGGGGGAGGATCACTCAACAATTCAGGTGAGACACTGAAAGATAACCAGGACTATCCTTGTGTTCCTTACGTGCTTTGATGTTTCTCTATTAAATATTTTACAAAATGAATGAATTTTGCATGTGGAGAAGGGCATCCATTTTTCTTCTTCTAAGATTTATTCCAGACACCGCATTTTTTTTTTCTAGTGTTCTTAAAGCAGCGACACCCTTTTTAACAATGACTTTGTCACAATGCTGTGACTAATTCCTTCTCTACGCTCACGAATAGATCATTCACTTAAGGGTAACAAATCGTTATCTTATTTACATTTCCTGCAAAGCATGAATGAATGAATCGCTTCGATTTCTTTTTTCTCTAGTCTATTTTAACCATCTAGCTCTGTAATTAGAATGAATTCTTTAAAGAATGACGAGCTTTTTGTGAGACTAATAAAAGCATTATAGGCAGTCGTGTGGAAAACAAATGATTCCACTTCTGGAGTTCAGTTAACCCTTAGATTGCCATAAGCAAGATTTCTAATGGTTTGAGTACCCAAAGGAGACTAACAATGACATTGGCTTTACATGCGAGATACTTCTCAATCAACTTTGTGAGAACTTCTGCAGACCTTTCCTACTGAAGAATATAGATTTATAGAATTTATGTTTTTGCCTGTGGGACACTGACCCCTTAAAGGACCAGAAGCACGAGCGACACATTGGGAAGCAAAGTGTTGCACATTCCTCTGGTCTTTAACCCCTTCGCGTCCTGTGACGTACTCGGACTGTCACGCTGGTCCGGTACTTAAGGACCAGTGATGGTCCTGGTACGTCACGTACTTTTACTCACCGCGCTCCTGCAGGAGCGAGGGGAGTAATAACGGGGACTGAAGTTGATCGCTCCAAGACCGGAGCAATCTCTTTCAGTCCTCCATTCGACGTGCCGCCCCACGTGATCAGTCATGTGGCACGTCACATCGAACTCGCCTATCTGGTCCTTAAAGGGCCAGACACCCCGGGACCGCTGGTCCTTAAGGGGTTAAAGAGTTAAATCTTTGAGTGCCAGAGAGGTATCCAATGCATTGCATTGGAATGTGGTGGATACCTCTCTGGCACTCAAAGGGTGAAAGGTACAGTTAAAAAGGTTTTAATGAAAAACATCTCTTTATATTGTAGTTTTGTCCCCACTGTGTTAAACAAGGGAACTCCCAATACTGGGAGATATCTTGATCAAATGTAAAACTGAAATCCTGCAATAACTTTTGAATGACAAACCTCCCAGGAAAGAGAATACCATTGTTCTACTAAGTAGGAAAATCCCTATAACATCTATATGAAAGCTCATATAGACAAAAGCTCTCTGAGGGTCAGGGTGCAGGAGGATAAATATCAAAATGAAGAACCTTTTCAGACTCTCAAAAACAGCCAAGCTTTCTGAAGCCTAATATTGATGGTCAGCTCCCGTGTGTGTGGTCTTTGCGACGGGGCAACAATTCAACAAAAGTATCTCCTGTAATAGTTGATGAAGACAGTAAAGCTTTGAGTGGATTGGAGACACCATGGGAGTGGCTGTTCCTTAATGGCTTCAACCTTCGCATGGCCAGTCTTCAGGCCTTTGGCAGAGATGATATGTCCTAGGAAGGTGGAGGTGGAAATGCTCTAACTCGTATTTTTTCCAGCTTTGCAAAACAACCCATGTGCATGTAAACAGCCAAGGATCCGGGCAACATAAACACACTGCCCTTGAAGGGTCTTGAAAAAATATCAAGATGTCATGGAGGTAGACGATCACACAGATGTGGAACATGGCACGGTATATATGACAAATGACTGAAACACAGATGGAATATTATATAACCCATATGGCATCACAATATATTCATAGTGCCCGGAGTATGTTAAATGTGGCCTTCCGCTCACCCCCTTCCTTTATCTGAATCAGAGTGTAGGCCCCAAGAGTGTCCAGCTTAGTGAAGATAGTTGCCTGCTTGAAGTCTATACATGGCCTTAACCCTTTAAGTGCCAGAGGGGAACGTACCCATCTGGCACTCAAAGGGTTAATGAACCATCATCTTTTTATATTAAGAAGAATCTTGCACCAGACAGGGAGGAAGAGAGTCTTAAACCCTATGCCAGGTTGTCTAGGATATATTCTTCCATGGCTTTGGTCTAGAAATGAAAAAATGAGTAAGTACATCCTTCAGGAGGAGCTCAACTGGGCAGCTGCATGGCCTGTGAGGAGGCAGACTCTCAGCCTTCTTTATATGAAAAACAACTGTATAGTTATTGGATGGCTCAGGTACTCATGAATAGAATTCAATAGCTAAAGAAGTAAAGGTCAATTGAGGCTAAACAGTGTGTTTTACAGAATGAGCTGAAGGACTTTATCACCCTTTTCTTCCAATTAATGATAATTCCCTGAAGCAATGGAAAATCCAGAATGAAAGGATTCTCTGAAGAGTTGATCACTTCAAAGGAAGTGGCCTCTTGATGTAAACCACCTACTAGGACTTGAAGGAGTATAGTAGATTGAGTAACCATATCCTAGGTGGGGTGCAATCCACTGTGGTGATACAAATTGGAGAGTCCTTAGGTATTAATGGTATCTAGAGAAGGATGATACAGGATTAATTGAAAAAAAAATGCCAGCTGTTCCAGAATCAACAAAAGCCTGGGTGGTATAATTCTTTCAGACAATGAAAAAGTCAAGATTAGGAGCATTCTGTTTTTTGACTATGGTGTGGTATGGTACTAATGCTTAGTGAGACTCTCTAGGACCTCATTACTCTTTGGCATTCCTCAGTTTCTGTGAGCAGGGGACAGCAAGATGTCCACGGTGGTTATGCATTAAGGTGTGAAAGCATAGCTGACGTTTCCACTTATATCACTTCTCCGGTTCCTGTGTTTTTGTAAAGAGCTATGCACCAGGATCTCCAAAGTTGGAGAGATCTTAGTGCATTGGCTCCATAGAATAACATAGGAATTGTAGAAGTGATATCACTGAGAAGTCATATCCGCTTATCACGCCTTAGTGCATCTTCCCCCTGAGGTAACACAGTATAAACACAAACCTGGAAGCATGTTCAGTTTTCTGCCTTAGAGAGGCGTTCATAGGAGATCTTTCAGGATCCTTACAGCTGGTGGGGGTAGGAGTGCTAGGGAATTGACACAAGTTGCACAGAAAGATAATGAGAAGGTCTCCAGGACCAATCTCTTTCACATTCTTTAAGTAATACCATGATCCGGAGTAATGTAAAGAGCCAGTAATCTCCCAAACAGACTGTTCATATATTTTGTCTCCAATATTTTGTCTCTCTAGGAGTCCCTTTCTGAAGACTTCAATGAGAGAGTTCTCCCTCAATTCGTACAATAAGCCTGACAAACAAGCAAGGTTATGAACAAGCCAAGATCAAACACTGGAAACAAAGCATTGGGATACTAGTTAGTGTAAACACCTTCCATGCACATTTCAGTACTAACAAGGCTGCTAGATAAAGAACTCAAGAGTCTGTCCAGCAAGACAAACAGGAACACAGGTAATTATTTAGCATGACTAAGTGGAGCGTGTGTCTCCAGTGAAGCAGACAGAACTACAGGTAAAAGCAGAACAGGACCTCTGGGAGCAGGTTTTCACGGTGGCCCTAGAGAATTAGGACAACTGGCAATGCAAGATGGGAAATGCCCATGTTTCTCCACCTCTGGCATCACTGATGCAGTGTGAGGGTGCACTGAGCATGCTCTTTTCTTTCCCTGATGTTCAATTCCTGATTTTGTTTTTTCCTCTAGTTCCCATAATCACAAGCAGAACCCTCTTACCAGAGGACAAAACAAAAACAGGAAAATGCATGAATATGCTCAATGCTCACGCACACTGTATCAGTGATTGAAGGGGTGGGGAAGAGGTGAGACATGCACCTTTCTTCCTACTTTGCTCCTATTACAGCATGCCGATTTGGATGAAGGCACTTACTGAGTCTTCAGAAAAGACCACAGATATTGAAAGAAGCATCCCTGCCCTAACACGTTTATAATGTAGTAAGAAGCCTAGACATATACAGTCTGATGAGGGGACAAGTAATGAAATACAGATGAAGAGAGTATTCAAGTGCTTAGAGTAAGAATGTACAGACATGATTTAATATGGACTGAAGCTAAAATACAAAATGTTACTTTGACACTATCACGGTGCCCGTGATTGCTGCCTTTGTGTGTCTATCACCTGTAGGGGGCTCCCATTGGCTGCCTGTCTTCAGCCTGCCCCACTTTGCCTATTTAGACTGAGTCTGGGCACCCTTTGGTTGCCCTTTCGTGGTGTCTCTGGGCTGCTACTACTTTCATCATGTTCCTGAAGTTCTATGGGCCATAAGCTGTGTTCCTCCTATCCTGAGTTCGTCCAGTTCCTGAGTCTCCTGATCAACTGTTCCTGGTTCCGTGTCTGATCCGGTTGGAGTAGCCGTCGTCGCTGCTTCCTGCTGCCAGTCCTCATTGCCGTTCCTGATCCGGTTGACCATCGCAGTGCTGGTTCCTGTTTCATCTTCAGAGTCCAGTTTCCTTTTCATCGGTGGCGGCTGTGATCTCCGGTTGCTCAGGCGACATTTCTACACTGTCGGTTCCCAGCACGCAGGTGCTGGTTCGCTCCACTGCCTTACGGTTTACTATGCATTGAGTCTGTTGGTTCCCAGCGCGCGGGCGCTGGTTCGCTCCACTGCCTTACGGCTTACTATGCACTGAGTCTGTTGGTTCCCAGCGCGCGGGCGCTGGTTCGCTCCACTGCCTTACGGCTTACTATGCATTGAGTCTGTTGGTTCCCAGCGCGTGGGCGCTGGTTCGCTCCACTGCCTTACGGCTTACTATGCATTGATTTTGTTGGTTCCCAGCGCGCGGGCGCTGGTTCGCTCCACTGCCTTACGGCTTACTATGCATTGAGTCTGTTGGTTCCCAGCGCGCGGGCGCTGGTTCGCTCCACTGCCTTATGGCTTACTATGCATTGAGTCTGTTGGTTCGCTCCACTGCCTTACGGCTTACTATGCATTGAGTCTGTTGGTTCCCAGCGCATGGGCGCTGGTTCGCTCCACTGCCTTACGGCTTACTATGCATTGAGTCTGTTGGTTCGCTCCACTGCCTTACGGCTTACTATGCATTGAGCCTGTTGGTTCCCAGCGCGCGGGCGCTGGTTCGCTCCACTGCCTTACGGCTTACTATGCATTGAGTCTGTTGGTTCCCAGCGCGCGGGCGCAGGTTCGCTCCACTGCCTTACGGCTTACTATGCATTGAGTCTGTTGGTTCCCAGCGCGCGGGCGCTGGTTCGCTCCACTGCCTTACGGCTTACTATACATTGAGTCTGTTTGTTCCCAGCGAGCAGGCGCTGGTTCGCTCCACTGCCTTACGGCTTACTATACATTGAGTCTGTTGGTTCCCAGCGCGCGGGCGCTGGTTAGCTCCACTGCCTTACGGCTTACTATACATTAAGTCTGTTGGTTCCCAGCACGCGGGCGCTGGTTCGCTCCACTGCCTTACGGCTTACTATTCATTGTGACTTTTGGTTCCCAGTGCGCGGGCACTGGTTCGCTCCATTGCCTCACGGCTGACATTATAGTGACACCGACGGTCCCTGGTACGCGGGCACTGGTTCACTTCATGCTGTCCAGTCCTAGACAGCTAGTTATTTGTCTAGTACACGGGTACTGGTGTGTGCAGTATACCTGGTATTACCACTAGCTCATTTAGCCTCCATTTGTAGCGACAGCAAGACTGTACAATTTCAGGCCACTGAGCTATTACATCTAAACAAATTCAAGTTCGAGTTGAAATAACTTTTGAATAAAGCACTTCTCAGCAGTGGTAATACCCTTGTAAAACCTACAATATGTATTATTTACGTGTTACTATCCCTTTAAGTAGCTCATATGAAGTGGTGCAGTATTGTGTACTGTAGGGTTTGTTTTTTATTTGGGGGATGGTGAAGGGTCCCCTCATGCCTAGCTTCATGTCATTTTGTGCACGTATGTTCTCCTTTTGCATATGATTACTATGGTGTTTTAGCACTGTGATTTTTCTCTTTCACTATATCATATATCCTATAATATAAAAGACCAAATGTATGTTTGTCAGATGCAGTCATGCACAGTAGACACTGCCTGAATGCAGGGAGTCATGCACAGTAGACACTGCCCGAATGCACAGAATGCTGGGAGATGTAGTGCTGCCTTCGGGCACTTTCTACTGCGCTGGCCTTATATATTATAGGATTTGCCCCAGTGTACACTGGCTTTTACACTAGTAAATCAATAAATGATTAAAATTGTTGCAGTTTGGTCTATACTGTTCACAAGATTGTCCTTTCAAAATTATAATCAATGGAAATAAGTTATAATTACATTAAAAATTCAGGTTCAGTACACGAGAGCTGGAACTGTTGACCTAAATATTACAGAGAACAGGATTAAGAGTTTGTCTATCATTCCAAAACCGGCTTGACTCCGTACAGTGCATGTGTTTGTAAGTAGGAGTGTGACAATGTAACTGGCAATCATAGCCAAACATACGGTAATGTACTAAAAACCTCCGCAATCTTTGGTCTTTAGTTACAATTTTCATCAGACTTGCACCAAATTTCTAATTTTCAATCTCTGCCTCAAAACTGATCTTTTAACCCCCATGAATTTTAGAAATGTCTCTAACACACTGAGAAACAATACGCTGAGGGAGTCTCTTGCATCCAAGGGGTTAAAATTAACATATTTAACCCTCTGAGTTTAACCCTCTCTATTGGTATGCAATACATTGCCTCTGGCACTCAAATGGTTAAATATTCAGTGGCTTGGAGGTAAGGGTCACACATGTGTAATAGAAGAGGAAGAAGGAAGAAGCTGCACTGAGGCAGCTTTGGGATCCATTTAAATTATTATCAGTTATTGGCTGGATTTTTAACGCTTTGGGTGCCAGAGGTGTAAGCAACGCAATGCATTGCGTACCCCTCTGGCACTCAAAGGGTTAAAGATGGATTTAAACATCACATGTTTTATAGGGGTTTTTTGGGGGGGGGGTTTTACACATTGCCTTATCTTTGCAGTCTCTAGAATTCAATGGGGGTTATTCACTAAGGAGTGATAAAGAGGTGGTAAAGGTGGAGATTCACAAAGCGGTGATAAAGAGGGGATAACGAGGTGATAAAGTAGAGATAACTTCTCCAGTGATATCACTTCTCCAGTTCCTATGTTATTCTAGGGAGCCTATGAACTAAGATATCCAAAGTTGAAGAGATCTTAGTGCATTGATCCCACAGAATAACACAGGAACTGGAGAAGTGATATCACTGGTGAAGTCATCTCCACTTTATCATCACTTAGTGAATCTCCCCCAAAGTGTAGAAGACTTCTCCAGTGATATCACTTCTCCAGTTCCTATGTTATTCTATGGAGACAATTCACCAACATTTCTTAAAGGAGCAGTAAACTTTTATTTATGAAAACACATATTTTACAGAACATTTCCTGATGAATAAAACAAGGGTACTTCCATGGCTGTCAGATGTTTTATTCAAAATTTATAGCAGTTTAAATAATCAGGAAGTGAATTTACTTTGTTTACTTCCTGATAATTCTAACTGACAGGAAGTGGCAGGCAGTTTCTATCACATTCTATGGAGAACTGTATGTCTCTGACTTTTCTGACTTTCCTCTCCATTAGAATCTAACAGGAAATCTAATTAGAATTTGACCACTAGAGGGCACTGCTAATGTAAATAAACATGGGTTTAAACTGTAATAACTCTGGAAATATAAATCTCTCGGCAGTGGGAGTACCCTTATCTTAAAAAAGTTTACTGCTCCTTTAAGTTTTGGAGATCTTAGGGTAAAAACTCCATAGAATGACACAGGAACTACAGAAGAGATAGCACTGGAGTACTCTTCACCTCTTTTTCACGCCGTAGTACATAACCCCCAAGGTGTTTGGATTCGGAGATCAGTTTTGAAGAATCTATTGAAAACTGAAAAGTTGATGTAAGTCCAATGAAACATTGTGAGTAACGACAAGAGCTTAAGCACGTTTTTAGTACATTACCGTATGTTCAGCTATGATTGCCAGTAGCATTGTCTCACTCCTATTTGAAAATACAGAAATGTAGCTTAGTAACACATTCACGTGTTGAGTCGAGCCAGTTCAGAAATGATATACAAACTCTTACTCCTGTTCTGTTTGATATTTAGGTCAGCACTACCAACTCTCCTGTGTGCAGTAGTTGAATTTTTAATGTAATTATAACTTAATTCCAATGATTAGAATTTTTAAAAGGACACTTTGATGATTATAGCTCAAACTGAAACAATTTTAATGATTTATTGGTATATGGTGAAAGAGATAACTTAGAGTGCTAAAACCCCATTATATTTATTTACAAAAGGAGAACCCAAGCACAGAGGGAAGAGGAGCAAGGAATGAGAGGACCCTCCACAAAACCAAAATCAGAAACAAACAGAAGAAAATCCTGCACTACTCCATATTAATTACTTAAACTGATAGTAATACTTCGTTTTTTTTCTTTATTTTATTTTGTAGGCATTAAAAAACATGAAGAACGATATAAGTCTTATCTCTCAAACCTTTATGATTTGAGAGATATTCACAAGCAAAGTTTCCTCTCCCGCCCCTTTTATCTAGTGTAAGCCATCTCTTCTCAGATGTGGAATCCAGTCCATAGACCAGACAGATAACAGAACGGGACAATCTTCTTCCTATGAGAACAATGAAAACCCTTCCCCCCTTGACATGTTTTTCAGGTTTTTCCCTTATCTTAAGTGAAGATTATCCTTCTCTGCAGTCTACCTGGGCACCTCCTTTCTGATCTGGCTGAACAGTGTTACATCAGTAAAAGGGGTGGGAGGGGGATTCTTTGTCATTGAATTACTCTTGAACTACACGTCTGACAGTATTGATATAAAACTCTCCAAAGTCCTAATACTATGATGATTAATTAGAGCCGTTTTTATTATGAAACATTACTATCCCTTTAAATGTGAACCCTGTGTTTAGCATATGTCACTACCCAAAACTTCACTCACTTATTTCAAGATGAGGTTTTGTTGCAAAAGTAAAAGTAAAACAGCACAAACTGGTGTCCAGAAGACATTGTTTTATAATAAACTCTATGGGAGAGTTTGAGTCTTAGTGTTACTTTACAACTTTACATGGTACGTGGTAGGAACAGCCACCTGTTGATCACAAGACATTTGAGCTGTAATAACATTTGAATAAAGCACTTACCAGCAGTGGAAGTACTATTGTACTGAGCACTACTCCCTGAATATACAATCTCTCCTCTGTTTGACTACAACTACTCTCTGCTCCTGACTTATCTTAAAGTAATAGTAATACTTTGTTTTATCTTATTTTGTAGGCATTAAAAAAACATGAAGAACATTATGTCTTATCTCTCAAACCTTTATGGTTTGACAGATATTCACAAGCAAAGTTTCCACTCACTGACCGAAATGGTCAAGTCTGCCATCTAGCTGTCAGATTTGGAATCCGGTCCGCAGACCAGCTGGCGGCTCTTCAGCAGAGCCGAGATCACAAGATATAAAAATAACTAGTTCATTGGAACGGTCTACAAAGTGTGCTGCAAACCAGGCACACTTTGTATACCATTTCAGTGAAGTAGTTCTTCTTATATCTCGCAATCTCGGCTCTTCTGTAGAGCCCCGGCCGGTCTGCAGACCGGATTCCAAATCTGACAGCTACAGCAGTGACGTCAGTGAGGGGGAAACTTTGCTAGTGAATATCTCTCAAACCATTACGGTTTGAGAGATAAGACTTATATTGTTCTTCATGTTTTTTTAATGCCTACAAAATAAACTAAAGATAAAACAAAGTATTACTATCCCTTTAAGTGTTCCTCTATAGGTCTTTATGGCTTTTCAAATCTTAGGGCTCAACACCTTGGTGCAACTGAGTGAATAGATTCAGTTCTATTGGATTTCTTTCTCTGACATTTGGACATTAAAATGCAACAACAATCTAGAAGAGAATCCAAAACCCTCTGGCACTGGAAAATAATATTTCATCTATTTTGAACAGCCGTCAAAAAATACAGTCAGAGGGTGAACTGTCAACCCAGTAGAAAATAAATTCAGATCTCAGGAAAAGAAACTCAGCTGAAATCCACCGTGTTGCAAACCCCAGACACTCAGTTTTGAGAGATAAATAAATATCTTCACACTGAAGGGGTGGAGCCCCCTTGTGATCTTGCCCCAGCTAGAGGGCCTCTATGTGCTCACCCCTACCCTAAGATATCAGTAATTCATAGTATTAATTAATCAAATACAAAGCAAAGAGAAAGAATGATCAGACAAAGAGATGCAGGTTAGAGGACAGCATTGTTCAGGGGCACAACTCAGAGGGTGCATTTGTGTCGGGGCCAACATCCAAGGGGGTCCCATCTGCCCCAGGGTCCAGTACGTTCTGGCTAAGCCTTTGTGATAATATTTTAGTGAAAAGGGACACAAATGTTTGCTCTGGGGCTCTAAAGTGACTATTTACACCCCTGGTGTTGCTGGATGAGAAGAATAATGTTGGACAGTGGTGCAGTTTCCACACAAAGCAATGCAGTTTAAAGGGATAGTTATGTTTCACAAAAACAGCAGCTCCAATTAATCTTCATAGTATTTGGGCCATGGAGAGTGTTATTTCAATACTGTCAGAGTTGTAGTTCAAGAGTAATTAAATGATAAAGTATCCCCCTCCTGCCCCATTTACCTAGTGTAAGCCCCCACTCCTCAGATGTGGAATCTGGTCCACAGACCAGACAGCTCACAGCAAGGGACAATCTTCTTACTGTGAGAACAATTACAACACTGCCCCCATTGACAGGATTTTCAGGTTTTTCCCTTATGTTGATTGAAGATTGTCCCTCTCTGCAATCCACTCGGACACCAACCTGCTGCTCTGAGGTGAGCAGTGTTACATCATTCAATTAGTCTTGAACTACAGCTCTTCTAGTATTGAAATAACACTCTCCATGGCCGAAATACTATGAAGATTAATTGGAGCTGCTGTTTATATGAAACAGTACTATCCCTTTAAAGAGTTCATTAAGGAGCTGTCCAGGGTACTGAAGATGTTCACAGCCATGACAATTGAATTAATCAAATGTCTCCTGTAAATGTAGTTAAGACGCTGATTTTCTCTCCTGTTGATGAATGACCTATTTGCTTTTCTAAAATATTCTTTCATATCTTGTAAAAGTTTTTTTTTTTGTAAGTCTTTCCTGATTGGTATAATACTGTTGCATATTTGTCTAATGTTAATCTCCTTAACCCATTAAGGACTACATGACGTACTATGACTGTCACAGTCCTTATACCCTTAAGGACCAATGACGGTCATAGTACGTCACGTACTTTCTACTTACAGCGCTGAACCGGGAGTAAAAACGGGGCCTACAATTGATCGCTCCAAGACCAGAGCGATCTCTCTTAGGCCTCAAAGCGGTGTGCCGGTACGCGTAACAGGCCACGTGTACCGGCGCGTCGGCAAGGATCAAAGCGGTCCATAAGGGAAGGTAACTTCCCTGGACTGTTGGTCCTTAAGGGGTTAAAACACAATCTAAGTAAGCCTTTGCCACTTAGAGTTCTCCCTTTTCAAAACAACTGGTATTCAGAAATGTCCTTACTGTACAGACATATCATTTCTTCCAAATGAAGGTTTTTTAACCTTTTATCCCTTTGAGTGCCAGGGGGCTCTGCAATGCGTTGCGTAGCCCTCTGGCACTCAAAGGGTTAACCTACATTGCATTAATTTTTTCCATACCCAGCAATGTTATCCTTTAAATTCTGTCTCCAAGATTTGATTGACCCAACTGCAGTTTTATATTCTTGCCAAAACAGAGGCAGTAAACTTTTTTTAATGAAATATATTATAGGTCTTTTCCTACTGAGTAAAACAAGGGTACTCCAAATGATGAGATTTTTCCACTCAAAGTTATTGCAGCTTAAACTTTTTTTTTCAACTAAACTGTTAGCAACAGTGTCAGTTGGCTTTCAAAAGGTACTTTTTTTCCTTTTAATGTACCCGAAAAGAAAGTTGAGTCATAGACTACATCTCTCCAGCGTTCATAGTAAGTACGTGACTGGAACAGTACCACCTGGTGACCCAAATAGAATACTGCAGCTTCATTTCAAAAGCTGAGTTGTAATATCCTGTGATTACAAAAATCTTCCAGCAGTGGGAGTGCACTTGCTTTTCTCAACACGAAAAACTGTAACAAAGAAATGTAATGCTGCTAGGCCTTTGTCCTCCAGAAACGTATCGATAACTACACATTGGGCAAGATGTTCAGAAAGTGGTGGTAAATGAAATTGTCTGTAATCAGAATAAAACAGTTCTTACACCATGATCCGTCAATTCTCAGACACGTTTCCGTAATTTTTTTTATCCAATTTTTCCATCTCCATCAAAGGGAAAAAGCTGTCTGTAAGGGATGTTTATTTTTGGTGATCTCCTCACAGTCAGTTGGGGGTTAATGCTCTGCATTTGTGGGTAGCAGTGGCGGAGGGGCAGGCACTGCCAGCTTACGTAGTGTTCATGAGAGACAGGCAGTATCATCTTCAATATGTAGTGTTATATAACCAAGCACATACACATGCACAGTGTTAGACATCCCTTGCATACCTATAAGGGCGTAGTCTGTATTTTACCCTGTAATCAACACAATACTATTAGAGCCACTGGAGACTAGGGAAGAGTGTACCTGGTCTCAAGTCTGAGAGGTAGAGATTGTACCTCATCCAAACCTGTGTGTTGCTGTTTAGAGCCATTTGGGATGTCAGGTCTGTCTGGCTGTTCACCTGTGTAACGATACTACGGAGTTTCGTGTGGAAGGCTCTCCCACACTGATGTTCAGCTCCAGTAGATAGATAAGTACCTTTAAGTACCTTTTCTTCTTTTTATTTGCCAGTTTTGTATGTCTCTCATACTGATGTTAAACTCTGGAAGAAGTTCTCTTTTTATATACACCAGAGCCGTATGTCTCTCATACTGATGTTAACCATGGAAGGAGCTCTGATGTATTTTATCACATCACCTGTTTAATCATTGCATGTTCGATAAACTGTAGTTTATAGTTTTCACTGCAGTGTGTCTTTATCTTTATTCTGAAATTCCAGACCTCTATTGTAACACTGTCTTAAAAGTGGGTGTGGTTTAATCTACCGTCATAATGTAAGGTATTTTCAGAAAAAAATATTAGTTTCAATTACATTTTTTTTCTGATTAACGTAATTTTTTCCCGACAAAATAAAAACGGTCTAAACTCAGAGAAGATGAATTAAAGTACTGTTAGCGGGAATGAGAAGCAATTTTTCTTTTCAAAGACAAAAATGCCTTTGATTGTTTTGAAAATATTTGTTTCAAAGACAAAATCAAAGACAATTTTTAACATCAGAATTTTTAAAAGCAATGTTCATTAAGAACTTCTTACCGTCATTTTTATTTCTTTAGACACATTTTCAAATGGGACGAATTTACTTCTGAAAATATTGTCCTTTTTTTACGACCAACTCATGATCTGACAATTTTTTTGTTATGAAGACTTTTTGAACATCTTACCCATTGTGTTGCAATGCATTGGCTACCTCTCTGGTAAAAATTGGCAGATGTTCTAGCACATCATGTCCACCAAGCTGAGTCTTTTAACCCCAAAGGACAAGAGGAGAATGCAACACATTGATTCACAATACTTTGTACATCCTGTGGTCCTTAAAGGGTTAAAGAGGCAGTAAACCCTAAATATGAAAAACAAAATAAATATATATATATATATATATATATATATGTGTGTGTGTGTGTGTTGCAGGGTCTGTTCTATTCTACCAATACTGGTAGCTGCTACTTTGAAAATTGCAATGTTAAAGGGATAGTAATGTTTCATAATAAAAGCAGCTCCAACTAATCTTCATAGTAACATAGTAACATAGTAAAATAGTAATTTAGGTTGAAAAAATACTTGCGTCCATCTAGTTCAACCCTTTTCCTATTCCTGTTTACCACAGTTGATCCAAAAGAAGGGAAAAAAAAACCCTCAATATAGCAATTTAAAATTCTGCCTTGAATGGGGGGGGGGATTCCTTCTTGATTCCAAATGGCAATCAGATTTCTCCCTGGATCAACAAGCCCTAACTAAATATTAATCCCAATACTAACGTTCATAGTCCTCTATGTTATTCTCTTTTAAATAAGTATCCAGGCCCCTTTTAAAGGCATCTAATGTATCTGATAGCACCACCTCCTCAGGAAGTGAATTCCATACCTTTATTGTCCTTACTGTAAAGAAACCCTTCCGCTGTTGTAGATTAAATCTCCTTTCCTCAAGTCTAAGAGGGTGGCCCCTTGTCCTGTGTACTGTTCTGTTAATGAACAGGTCTTTGGAGAGCCCTTTATATGGGCCTTGAACATATTTATATAGTGTTATCATATCCCCTCTAAGACGCCGTTTCTCTAGTGTGTACAAGTTTAACTTTTCTAGCCTTTCTTCATAACTAAAACTTTCCATTCCCCTTACTAGTTTTCTAGCCCTCCTCTGCACTTTCTCTAGTTCCATAATGTCCTTTTTCAGAATTTGGGCCATGGAGAGTGTTATTTCAATACTGTCAGAGTTGTAGTTCAAGAGTAATTGAATGATAAAGTATCCCCCTCCTGCCCCTTTTACCTAGTGTAAGCTACCTCCCCTCAGATGTGGAATCTGGTCTCTTGACTTGACAGCTCACTGCAAAGGACAATATTCTTCTGTGATCATAAGGAAAACTCTGCCCCCTTCACAGGTTTTTTCTTATGATCACTGAAGATTGTCCCTCTCTGTGATCCATCCGGACAGTCTTGCTGCTCTGAGGTGAGCAGTGTTACATCTGTAAAAGGGGCGGGAGGGGGGATACTTTATCATTCAATTACTCTTGAACTACAACTCTGTCAGTAGTGAAATAATACTCACCATGGCCCAAATACCATGAACATTAATCGGAACTGTTTTTTTCCTGAAACATTACTATCCCTTTTAAACTCAAGCTATCAGAAAAAAGCAAGTTAACTTTGTAATAACTTCTCCCATTATTATGAGGGCCCTTGTGGTACTCGGTAGGAAAAGCCCTATCGCATAAAATTTCTTCTTATTAGCGTTTACTGTCCCTTTCATCTACACTGCATTCTTTCTGTAAAGCAGCATGTTCTAATGTAACCCTTATTTGCCTGCCATTATGTCTCTTGAATGAGTGCCATCCTCTCCTATTTTCTTAATAGCAGAATGTTCATAATTCTGCCTTTGAGGTTTTATTCATCCACGTGCATTTTATTTTCTTGCTATTATGTTATAGATCCTACTCTACTGACCATTTTTCTAACCTACCTAAATCATTCATTTTCATCATCTTACTTGTTCCCCTAATGCACCAGTCCTGCTGCCGGGCTTTGTGCCAGTTGCAGGCAGCCATGCTTTCTCTCCCAAACCATCTGTTAAGTCACTAACAGAGATATCAATAGTACCAGTCACAGAGCATACGCCTGGACTACTGTCAGCCTGCCCTTCCTCTCAATGCCCCATAGACATAAAGTTACATGTGGACCAATTCTGGGGCAAACCAAGTGAATCACAAAGGACAAAAAAAATTCTATAACCCTTTGAGTGCCAGAGGGGTACCCCTCTGGCATTCATAGGGTTAAAACAATCCCCATTAACATATCCTAACCATAACCCCACTCTTTCCCTACAATGGCCAGAAAATCCTAATTGCCCCAGTGAATTTTGCCCTTTTTGCCTATTTGATCACTCCTGGATGTCATGTCCTTGGAGGAGACAATGGCAATTTTTGGCAACAGCCTACTCATAGCTGGGAACTCTCTAGAATTTGCCCCAGAGACTCCAGTTTCGACTCTGCATTAAAGGTTCTCTGGGGCAGAGGCTGATTCTCTGGATGTGGGGAGGTTCTGCTACTTCCCAGTCTGTTTCTCCCACTCCCCACCCACTTCCCCTCCTTCGGCAGCCTATTGGTTTTAATTTTTCTTCACTTTATAAACTCTGCCCCTAGTAGTGACTAAGCCCCACCCCTTTTTAAGCAAATCACGTCATTTTTCTCCCCCAGCGGCACCACACTGACTCCCTTCTCTGGGGAGTCCTCAGCAAAAAGTTCCCAAGTATGAACCTACTTCACCATTTAACCCTTTGAGTGCCAGAGGGGGTACGGAACGCATTGCACTCAAAGCATTAAGGACCAGAGGGGTGAGCCTCTGGGACTGAATGGGTTCATAACATTACCAGCACTCCTGTGATTCCTGCCTGCAAAAGAGTGAGGATGCAACATCTGCTTGTACCCGAGACTGTGTGAATTTAGAGCACATATTTAAAATAGGAATCACAGCGTTAACTCCCACATCTCCAAAACATGTAACTAGCATCCTTTTGTTATATTTGTTCTTGTGACCATTTGAGTGGCAATCAAAGGATTAAAGGGACAGTCCCAGAAAATCTTTATAATTTTGTAGTGCTTAAAAAGTTCAGCTATATTCAAAAAACCCCATCTCTCAAACCGCTATGGTTTGAGAGATATTCACTGTCAAAGTTGCCCCCTCCCTCCCCTTTCCCTGACATCAGTCCTATGCTGACTGCAGGGGAATCCTGTCCGGGGACCAACTGGAGGCTCTGCAGCAGAACAGCAATTGCGTTATTTAAAAATAATTACTTCATTGGAAAGGTCTACAAAGTGTGCCTAAATAACATGATTGCGGCTCTGCTGCAGAGCCTCCTCGTGTTGGCCGACACGGATCTCCTGCTGTCAGCTTTACAGCTGACAGCAGGAGAAGGGAAACGTTAGCAGCTGATATCTCTCAAACCATAGCGTTTTGAGAGATAGGGTTTTTTGCATATAGTTGAACTTTTTAAGCACTACAAAATTATAGTACATTGCTAACACCTTAAAAGATCCCATTACACTAAATAAAGATACATATTATATATGAGGTCTATGATTAGGATGAGTAGGGCATGAAAAATAAAAGGTAGCACTTTTCTAATTGCATCTGTTTCATTTCAAGAACATCGAGTCATTATTTTGCCTGTACAGCATGTACTGTATATTGAATTATGGAATCACAGAATGAAAATCTGTCCTAATACAAATTGGAGAAAACCAATTATACCATAAGAGATAAATAAGTAAAAATTCACATTGTTTTAAACAGGGCTTTTAAAGGGTTAGTAATGTAAAAAAAAAAGGTTTTTGCATTTAGAAGAGCTTAAAACGTTGAGCTAAATGCAAAAAAGTATCTCTCATACCGATATGGTTTGAGAGATACAGGCATTTAAAGTTTGATTTCTCCTGCTGACAGCATAAAGGTTTGAGAGAGGGCACTGGGGTTGTTTAATTTCATTTTATAATAGCTGCAACATTAGCGCTTGTAAAATATAGACATTACTAACACTTTAAAGCAAAAAAGATTAAGAAGGACTGATTTAATCCTTTGACTTCCAGTGGCGTACACAACACATTGCAAAGCAATGTGTTGCGTGTCGCACTGGAACTCTAAGGGGTTAAAAGTCCCATTAAAAAACCAACAGGAATCTTTATGTCCTATTATGAGTTGGTTCGCTCTAAATTTGCTCCACTTAATATATGAGGTCAAATATCTCACATCTGTGCATTTATTTTCGAAAATTAAATAGTAGAAATTCAGATTACAGGAGAGCAAAAAAAAAAAGTAATTTGTTTAAAATATAGCTGTAACAAAATTTGTTTCTGGTAACATCATACTTTAATCACTGATTGATTGCCAGAGAGGGATCCAAAGCAATGAGTAGGGTACTTCTCTTGCACTCATAGGGTTAAAAAATATGTACAATGATCAGATATCCTTACATAAAAATAGCTCTTTTAATTTACTAAATCTTCTCCACCGCATCATTCCTAATTATTAACCCTTTGAGTACCAGAGGGGCACGGAACTTCTGGCACTAAAAGGGTTAAATAACCCTGCTAGCAAAGAACAACATTTAGTAAAGTTTTTGAACAGAAAAATAAAATGTAAGATAAAAAACAACCCTAGAATCACTGCCAGATAAGTCATGTCGCTTCAGTTTATTTTTAGCAGGAAATGGAGAGAAAAGAACATGGTTGGAAGACTGTACAATTTCTGAAATGGCTGTTGTATAAGTTTATCTTGAGGGAGAGGCCTCTGTTTTTGGCTGGCCAATGAGATAGGAAAATGTTTTCCATGGCAACAAAAGAACTGAACACCCACTCATCATGTAGTAGGATGTGCAAAGAAGGTGGCTTCTGAAATAGTTTAGCCTACAAGCTTTAGAATAATTACTGACTGTTGCACAGGATTCCCATCTGCAGCACAGTGCTTGAAAGATATTGTTCAACCTAGGCTTTAACTGTCTACAAATACATTTATTAAAGGAAAATTAACATCTCACAAAACTCTATCTAGAAGACTCTCTCTCTCTCTCAATACATATATATATATATATATATATATATATATGTACACCGTTAAATCTCAGGTACAATACTCACAATTTTACCCCACTTCACCTTATGTGAAGTGAGGGGTGCGTATTATAAACATGAGTTTTTTGGGGGGATTTAATTTGTAATGCTGGCGATCCCTTCCCTCCCTCCCCCGGCGCTATCCGCTGTCATAATGATGCTTACTGTGATCCACTGAGGTCGCCGCTGTACTGTAGGCAAAAGAAGAGAAGCTTAAATTAAACTTCCTCTGGGCAAATCTTCAATGCCGGCGGCATGCTTGCATTTGCTGGCCACCTGCTTCCCCTCAATGGTCTTTCAGGACCTTCCTCCTCCAGCCAATCATAATGCAAGCATGCCGCCGGCATTGAAGATTTGCCCAGAGGAAGTTTATTTTAAGCTTCTCTTCTTTTGCCTACAGTACAGCGAGGACCTCAGTGGAGCACAGTAAGCATCATTATGACAGAGGATAGCGCCGGGGGAGGGAAGGGATCACCAGCGGTACAAATTTTTTTTAGCAAGGGGGAAAACAAGGGTGCGTATTATACATAGGCACTCTTGTTTTCCCCTAAATCTTGGGTATAATATACACCTGCGTATTATACACAGGTGCGTATTATACCTGAGATTTTACGAGATATATATATATATATATATATATATATATATATATATATATATATATATATATATACACACACACACACACACACATACATATTTCATGGTTATACACACCACTTTTTCAAAGCTGTGTGTAAAACCATGAAACGTGTATATATATATATATATATATATATATATATATATATATATATATATACATACACATATATATATATACACATACATATATATACACATACATACATACAACACACACAAACAATGGTGAGTTAGAAAGCATGCGCAATTAATTTATTTTTATACAATTACAAGTATGCACAAAAGCATCATTTTTCTAAATAGTCCTCCTCTTTTTCAGTACACTTTGATCCACACGCTTCTATATTCTCTCAGAAAATGACCCTGGCATGGACTCATTTAATGTTTTCCTCTGTGGAAGATGTGGATGGGCATCCATATCCTTCTTAAACAATGACACTTGTTCAACTGCTCTTGAACATGGTTATCCATTCCCACACGCTCAGCTTTTGAAAAGTACTGTTTTAGTATTGTGCTGAACGTCTGTAATGGATTTCTGCCCTGATGGACCTTTAACCCATGAAAATCATCTGCACATTGCTCTTCTCTGGTGCATATGGAAAACAGAGTGACCATGTTAACTTTGCAATGGTGACTACAATTGGCCTGTCAAAGTTGAAACTCTTACTGATCTTTTCTGACTCACCCTCATATATGTTGTTTGGGCCAAAAAAAGGCAAGTGGTGAATGAAGAAATGTCTATGAAGTGATAGAGCACACCGATTGGCCAAGCAGCACAGATCCAACGCACCAGAAACATGCCCAGATGATATATCAATACTGTGTATGCATCTAAATAGCCGTGAGGTGAGTTCAATCATAAAACTGAAAGTCCCAAGCAAATTGATAGAGATAACTAGGAAATCATCAGAAAAACCATTTGAAAGTATGGGGTATGTTAGTAAACAATTTAATTAAAACGGGAGGTCTCAAGGGCCTCCAAACACATTCCAGATTTAGTTGCACAGATGCCATGGTTTATTGGCTTAGTACGGCTAACAAATGGAACTGCACTCAAAGGACTTGATAGTAGACAGTTTATTCATACAATGGATCATTTCCACAGACATCAAGAAAGGTCTGTGTTTCAAGATTGAAAAACTGAATTAAAGTGTGAATAAAACATTTCTACTGTCACGTCAAGTATGTTTGTCTACTTTTGTTTGAGATTTATCTTATTGCTAACCAAGGCAGATGAATACATTAAAGGTGGAAGCACGAGGACAAGCAGAGAAGTGTTTTCTGGTTGCCCATTTCCCCCTTGGAAAATGCCCTTCAGATTGCAATAGATTTATCGCTACAATAAGTAGAAATATGTGCTGCTGTTGGGCAGATGGGTCTTTCTCCCTGCTGCTATTGGACTACAACTCCCATCACCCATTTCTTAATACATCAGCCTCACTCAATCATTCGCACACACACATACTCACTCACACTAATTATTCTCAAAGAACTGCTGTTGTAAGTCAAGTACTTTCTGCCCAATCTGACACATTGATCTTGAACCTAACAGTGACAAATGTACTCATATCTACTCTCAGATGCAAACACATTGCCAATGGATAGCCCAGTTTTTAAAGGGATAGTATTGACATGTATTTATAAACATTACTTTTGTAGGCATTTATGGTTGGAGGCTCTTCAGCAGAGGCGAGATCATGTTATTGAACAAGAAATCCTTCACTGGAACTGTCTACAAAGTGTGCTTGCAAACCAAGCACACTTTGTAGATCGTTCTAGTGAAGGATTTCTTGTTCAATAAAGCGATCTTGGCTGAAGAGCCTCTTCTTGACCAGGGACAGGATTCCCCTGCAGTCAGCTAAAGCGCTGATGTCAAGGAAAGGGGAAGGAGGGGGGAACTTTGGTCCCGAATATCTCTCAAACCATAAACGTTTGAGAGATGGGACTGGGGGCATTAAGTTTTATTTTTGAATGCCTACAAAAGTAATGTTTATAAATACATGGCAATATTATCCCTTTAAAGAAGGAGAACCCACCCACAGGTCTCCTGCACTTTCTTCTTCATCAGATTCATGTGCACTCTTCCTACACCACCCTGCCCTTTAAACCTTTCTTTGGCTTTCCTAGCTCTGCTCGTATAAATTGAGACACCAAGATCTCCATGGTGGCAACTCCTATAATGTGCAGACTATGGGCAATAAGTGCACAACTAGTGTTATAAATCCAGGAAGGGTGGGTTATGAGACCCACAAGAATTTGTGCACTGAAAAATGCAAATGCTCCTGACCGCTATGTTCTATATTGCTGTGACAGCTGCACCGATTAAATTGGTAATCATCATAAGCTGACCTCAAATATGTCAGTGAAGGAGTAGGAGTAATACAGAATGTGCGTTTTCATAGGCTTCAACAGGTAGCAGTGCTTTATCTTTATACTTCTAATCTTTACTGTAGATAGAAAGCAAGTTCAATCCAAGAGCCTTATTCATCATGCAAAGCAACACATTGGATTTCCCTTTTAACACTCAAAGGGGTTAAGGACCTGATTCATTAACCCAAAGCAGTGCAGTGCAGTTCTGGAGCATCTGAACCACAAGGTTGAGATGAAATTGCCTTTTAACCTCCTGAATAGGGATGGGCGAAACTTTCCACCTCAAACTGAAATCGTAGAAAAACGGCAATTTCCATGGTGAAAAATTTCCAAAGAAAATAGCTGATTTTCAACTTTTTTCCGCTTTTCCGCCCATTGAAATAATTCTAATGTGGCTGCTGGTGTGCACAAGGAGAATATTGTTACTGAGATGCTACCTTGAGCAGGTGGGTTTTAGGAGATGGTTGAAAGTGATGAGTGTGAATGATTAGTGAATGGTTATAGAGAGAGCATTCAAGAGTTGAGGGGCAGCCAGTGAAAATTACTGCAGCCAAGAGATGGCTCAAGTTGTGTAAGGAGAGGGCAGAAAGAACCCTTGAGATGAACACAGGTGACAGGAAGGGGTGTCGCTGGAGAATCTAAGAGGGTGCAGAAGAAGTTTTTGTAAGAAATACGAAACCTTATGGAAAGCCAAGAGATGGATTTCAAGAGCAGATGAGAGGGAAGGTATGTGGGAGAAAGCAGTTATTTTTCCAGCTGAATTGAAAATAGACTGAAGCAGAGAAAGATGAGTCAGGAAGACCAGAGAGTAGAATGTTGCAATAATCAAGTAAAGAGAGAAAATGAAGGCTTGAGTGAGAGTTTTTGTGGTTGCCAGTATTTTTTCCAGAAGAAGTGGCAGGCTTTGGTGACAGCTTGTATATATGAGGAGTATGTCAAAAGCAGAATCAAGTATAACACCAACACAGCATGCTTTGTTTACCGAGTGGATGGCAGAATTGTCTACTGTGATGGAGAAAGGGGATGGGGTGGGATTTAGGAGGAAATACAAAAGTTCTGTCTTACCTATATTGAGTATAAGATGGCAGTAGGGCCAAAAGTGAGAGGGTATTGGTGCAACAGAGAAGTGGTACAAGGACTGACCCCTGTTGCAAACCCACTGAAAGGTCATTGGGAAAAGACAAAGTATTAGCGAAAGTAATAGAGCGAGATAGGAGGCAATCACTTGCAGAGGTGTGTCATGGATGCCAAGGTTGTGTAGTGAGTCATCAACAGTGTCATAGGCAGCAGAGAGGTCTAGTAGGATTAATATACCATATTGTCCTTTGTCCTTTTCTGTGTGTAGATTATTAGTAACTTTTGTTAGTTCTGTTTCTGTGGAGTAGCTGGAAAGGAAAACTAACTGTATTGAGTCAAGTGGAGAGTTGGAATTGAGGAAAGAGATTAAGGTAAAAATACAAGGAATTCCAGCATATTAACTGCGAAGGGAAGGACAGACAGACAGTAATTTGAAAAACAGGTGGGGTTAAGGGTGGTTTTTTAGAGTATAGGTTTGACTTTTGCATATTTGAATGAAGAAGTAAATGTTCTAGTAGAAAGAGGGGATTTAAAGATATTAGTAAGGCTGGTAACAAGAGTAGCTGCAAGAGCCTGGATAAGGAGAGAGGGCATGGGATTAGGGTGGCAAAGTTAATACAGTTTAAACCAGGGAAATCCAACCCTGGTCCTCAAGAGCTACCAACAGTTTTAGGGATGTCAATGAATGAGCACAGGTGGACCAAGAAAAATGAATGAGCCACTAATAAGTCCACCTGTGCTCCAACTGGAATATCCTGAAAACTTGCAATGTTGGTAGCTCTTGAGGACAAGGGTTAGCTTGCCCTGGATTAAACTGTAATAACTTTGAAATGTTCATCTTCCAGCACTGAGAGTACCCTTCAATGTTTGTTATTTCCATTATTAAGTTCAGTTTAACGCTTTAAGGTACAGTGATTTTGCAATGTATTGGTCATGCACGCTTCTAATCCTACACTATTACTGAAGTGGTATGACTGTAAGCCATTTTATAGTGAAAGACAACATGTATGAAGTCCCATAACTTTCTTTGGAAATGAAAATAGATGGATTAATTATTAATATAACTACTAAGGTTGATATTAGACACAAGTCATACATGTTGAACTCTAAAGGGATGAACAGATTCTTTAAATATTTTTTATTGCTTCTGGATACCAAATATTTGAATTTCTAATATATTAACCCCTTAAGGGGTTAAAGGGACCCATCGCCCTAAGATACATTTAGTTACATTAACCCTTTGAGAGCCAGAGGGGTACTCAATGCATTGATTTGCAATACCCCCCTGGCACTCAGAGGATTAAAAGGGATACTATCACCTATAAACAACTTTAGTGATTTTGAAAGAGATTTCAGAATCACCTGTATTTCATGTAGAGCATTTTTTTACTTAGAAAACATTTTTTTTTGGTTATTTGAATGTATATATTATGCTAATTAAGGCATGCTGGGCAGGCACTTCCTGTCTTAGCTCTATATTAACTCCCATATTCACTGATACTTAACTCAGCGTGTTAGGGGAGGTGAACAAGCATTGTTGTGCAGCATCTATGAGGTAGAGAAATTATGGGAAGCTAAAACAGCAAGTGCTTCCAAGGACGGCATAATTAGCATTACCTATACATCTAAATAACTCAAAAACTAGATTTCTAAACAACTAATGGTTAATACAAAAAATAGGTGATTTTGAGAGAAGCCCTCTTTCAAAGTCACCAAAGTAATTTACGGTGATAGTGCGTCATTCAAGGTTATAAACTGCCTATATCAGAGGTTCTCAACCCGTGCCCTCAGTGGCCACTAACAGGCCAGGAATTTCCCTGCTAGAACACAAGTGTGTTGATCAGAGGCTCAGTCGTATTGTTTAACTCACCTGTGCTCTTAAAAGGAAATTCTCAAATCCTGGCCTGTTAGTAGCCACTGAGGGCACGGGTTGAGAACCACTGGCCTATATATTGTGGTAAGCAGATATATTAGTAATAAAGCTGTTTTCTGAGAATGTAATATTTATTTGCTGTTGACAGAGTGGGGCACCAAGAGGAATAAAAGGTGCAAATCTTGTCAAAAGGGGGCGGATCTTATTTGCGAGTGAGGGGCTTGACTTCCAAAACTTGAAAAAAAATGTTACTAACAGGCTGGGGAAATTGGAGAGGTGGCAGGGGAGTGGGAGGAACACACTGTGAGTGCAAGATGTGGGGAGTTTCCTTAATGAAACGTCCCACATCCCCAGAATCAGTCTCTGCCTTCGAGACCCGGTAATTTGCTGCACAAACCGCAGTCTCCGGGGCAAATCCGGAGAGTTCCCAGCTATGCCTAACCCTTTGAGTGCCAGAGGGGTTAAAGTCCCATTTAAATCAAGGGGACTTTACAGTTGTTCTCTATGGTGCAGTTGATTGGCTGCAGAACTTTCCCACTTTACTTTGTGTATAAGACCAGAGAAGTGTAAATAATGCAAGGTCAGGATTATATATTTGCTACATTAATCTTGCAGACAATATCAGAGAGTACTTATTTTTTCCCTCTCCTCCATTCCAGGAATGCATTCTTTCAGGCCTTAGCAGCAATACTAGAGAACTGTAAGATTCCACAAAGAGACACTTGACCTGTTCAGCACTGCTCATTCTTGCAGTATAAGGGATTGAAGACTGGTTAAACATCCTTATAGGTTTGTTCTGCTCTAGTCATGCAGGAGTGTTACTGGAAAAAGGAAAGCTGTAAATCACAAATACTAGACTCTATATTCTTCAGTGGCCATGCAACTTTAAAGAACAACTAACACCTCCTAATAATAACCTCTACTCAGGGATGTAGGAACTGGGTTGGGGGGACACATCCCCCCAGGAAATCATGCTGGGGACAGATAATGTAGAAATCCCCATCAGGCACTAGACGCACCGGCCCTGGGGGGAGAAGGCTCTGGGTGACCAGCTGGAGGGGAGCTCACTGCACAGGGCTCCCTCCTGCTGGTCACCTCCTTGTAGCATGGCCGAGCACAGCGGACTGTGGGTAGAGGAGCTTCTGTATCCTCTACCCCGGTCTGACAGGAAGCTGCACACCGAGCACAACAAGCAGCTTCCTGTCAGACTGGGAGGGCAAAGAGACACACAGGGGTACTGGGGGAGCGCAAAGTAACAGACAGGGGGGCTGGGGGGGTAAAGAGACACACGGGGGGTACAAAGTGACACAAAGGGGGACTATCCCCCCAGATTTGTGGAGGTTCCTACGCCTCTGCCTCCACTTACCTTACTAGGACCCGAAAATTAGAATGGTCCCTATGACTTTTGACCTCATGCAAATCAGTCCTGAATGTCAAGTCCATAGACGAGGTCTTGATAAATTCTGACAGTTTTATCAAACTGAAGCTTGTCAGAGACTTTGTCCTGGTGGAAAGTAGAGAGTTAATTTTAAAAGCAGAATTGTTTGAACGTGTGTTTAAAATGTGTTTAAATTAGCTCATAATTCTAGACAAAGGGGGCCTCTTTACTTCAAGATGGGAGCGTAATAGCTGAGTGAGTTTTAGGGTTATTAATGACGTTGTCCCAGAAAATAAGGTATAAAAGAAGGTTTATTATCTTATGAGAAAATCTCAAAGTCTGGGAAGAAGATATACTCCCATGTGAGAGAGTCTGCTAGAATGACATATTCATATGACGTCTAATGACCCCTTCAATACTGATGTCACAAAACTGATCATATCTAAAATTTTTATGTGGAGTAAGACTGCCATCTCTAGGTTACATAGCATTATTACCAGTGTTTTAAGGAATTCCCAAAAATATATTGTGTTAATATATTCTGATGTCACTGCATAATGAAATGGATCTTTATCCAATCGGAGGAGATTCTGATAAAGGTAATTTTACATTATAAATATGTATATTTTGAGAGAGAAGAGGACTTTCCCCTCTTGGTTTCCTTGCTTGAATTCCTGTTCTGTTTCTTGAAGTATACCTGGCTGGTAAAGAGATACTAAAAAACACTTAGTAACAATAACTATATCTTTCCTTATTTTAATTCTGCAAAATTCTGAATCAAATATATATTTCTTCTGTATTTGAAGAAACATAATTTTTCTTATAATTTGTCTTAATCGAACTGGCCACCCAATTGTGACCAATTATAATAAACTATATTAGCTGTAGTAATTCTGTATTAAGCAGAATTCATTAATTAATTGGTAAATTGTTATATTTTGTCAGATAAATGTAAATAGTTGATAGCAGTGAGACCTATATATCAAATTAGTCAATATAATCGTTGATATTTCTAGAATATATTGTGTTCCTAGAAAGATTGCTATAGCTAATATTTGATTTGGGGGAATTCTTTGAATGTGTTTATTAACCCTTCAACTGCTATTTGTCTATTTAATTTGAGGTGTTTCTTTGGATTTCTTTGTGTGTTTTGGGTTTAAACTTTTGTACAGTGAGAAGTTTATTTAAACCTCACACTAGACAAAAGATGTCACCATCTTGGGTGTGGCATCCAATATTACTAAGTGGATTAACCCTTGGAGTACCCTACAGGTTTTACATAGGATTGCTATGGTCATGTGTATGATATATGTTGCATGAAGTTTGGTATACTGTCTAGACATATTATTAGATTGATTCTCAGTATATTCTTGGTATAATCTATTATTGACTATATTAAATGCAATTTATATATTTTATTCAGAAGGTATGCAATATTTGAAATAGGTAGATAATTAAATTATAGTGATTTAAGTCTGGGATTTTATTTTATCTAAATTTGGTTATTATATATGGTATAAGGAAATTGTCAGAGGACCTGGCTTAATATTAAAGCTGACTCACCTGACAACATACCTTAACCCTTTGAGTGCCAGAGGGGTACAGAATACATTGCAAAGCAATGCATTCTGTACCCCTCTGGCACTCAAAGGGTTAAATCTCAATTAGCATAGTTTATACAGTCTCTGGGGCAGAGGTATTCATATATGCTGCTGCCAACTGTATTTTAATTAATTGTAAGGATCAATTATCCTTTTCTATGCTGCTGGGTTAAATTATTGTAATTTAATATCTCTGAATAGACCTATGTGTGGTTAACCCTTTAATTGCTAGTAATCCTAATGGTGATAATTGTGGTTTGAGTTACTGTATATCTATTGTAATTGCTGGTCACTCATTTATATCATTGTTGCTTACACGTTATATATATATATATATATATATAGTATTTACTTAAATAAATTATATATATCTTTGCACAAATATGCGTAATTGATTGTTTAATCAATTCTTTACTGTGAAGTAGCATGTCAATACCTAGTATTGTGTAAAGTTCTCAAAATTATATTATTATTTATCTAATTATGTGAAGACTAGTTGAACAGCCCGTTACACGGGCCACAGTGCCTCTGGCAGCCGGTCGCGGGGCAGTCACGCGCAGCAGAGACTGCCTGCACCACTGCTGATACAGAGCTGGACGCTCCTTCGGAGCGCCCAGCTCTGTATCAGCCGCGGCACGGGCAGTCTGTACTGCGCATGACTGCCGCACCCGCAGCAGTGTCTACTGCGCATGTCGGGCGTTACACACAACTTAGCGAATTATTATATAGGATATCCAACCTTATTGGTTCTCTTGTTTAGCCCTTTCTTGGATACCTTCGACAAGCTGGAAGAGAACATGAGATTACTTAACCATTTAAAGACCAGTGTTGTGTGCAACACATTGCACACCAATGCTTTGCATACCTTTATGGTTCTTAATGGTTTAAAGGGATAGTAATACTTCGTTTTATCTTTATTTTATTTTGTAGGCATTAAAAAAACATGAAGAATGATATAAGTCTTATCTCTCAAACCTTTATGGTTTAAGAGATATTCACAAGCAAAGTTTCCCCTCCCGCCCCTTTTACCTAGTGTAAGCCATCTCTTCTCAGATGTGAATCTGGTTGTAAGACCAGACAGATAACAGAAGGGGACAAACTTCTTTGTATGAAAACAATGAAAGCTCTTCCCCCCTTGACAAGTTTTTCAGCTTTTTCCCTTATCTTAATTGAAGATTGTCCCTCTCTGCAGTCTACCTGGGCATCTCCCTTCTGATCAGGCTGAACGGGGGGGGGATACTTTGCTTGTGAATATCTCTTAAACCATAAAGGTTTGAGAGATAAGATTTATATCGTTCTTCATGTTTTTTTAATGCCTACAAAATAAAATAAAGATAAAACAAAGTATTACTATCCCTTTAAGATTTCCATATGCAGTTATCATAGTTTGAGGTTCTGTGGTCCTGCATGCATCTGTCATGTTCACTTCCATGATGTCTAGGACTGAATGAAGACATTACCTCTAGTTTATCAGGGTCAGTAAAATTTTCCACTGCATTAGTGATGTTTCCTATTGTGAAAGGTACTATGCTTATGTTGCCTTTCACAAGGTCCACTATCACTTATTGTCACTGTCTCTTTACTGTGTTGCCCTAGGTATGCACTAAAGATACAGCAAGGAGGATCTATGTGGCAGTCTTTAATGCCACTAGCAGACCTTTCACCCAGGTAGGGATGAGAGAAATATCAGAAAAATTTCCCACTGGAATTCTTGCGGAAAAACATCAGTTTCCCACTTTTTTCGGGAACCCATTGAAAATATTTAACATTTCTTTTTGCCACTGCTTATACACTTTCTGCAAGAGCTTTTCCATTTCTCACCTATGTTTTCAATGACTGCAAGATTTAGTGCTGCAGTATTGCTTATTCTGAGGGCTGAAGTGGAGAAATAAATAGCTGAAAGTAAAAGTTGTGAGTCCTACAGAAGCATATGCCTTGAAAAAATTGTTAGCAGGCTGAGTGTCTTTGTCTTTCGCCCACAACGCTAACTTCCTTCTTAAGGAACATTGGCACAAATATCCTTGAAATATAACTGTGGCTTAGGATATTCCAGTTGGGTGCAACACGTGACATCAATACTTTAAAGACTCTATTTTCAACAAAACAATAGGGTAGGCTTTGACTTATTTCTAAGAACTTAGTAAATGTGAGATGGCAGTACATAGTAGAGGAACTGTGTCACTTTATTGCTTTAACAACATGATTTGTGGAGGCGGTCGAGGTGGTGGTGGTATGTGTAGGCATTCTATGACTTTTGTCATCTCCCAAAACAAACCCAGAGTCATGCTTCTCTGCAGAAGAAGCAGAAAATCTTGGCAAACTCGCTGATGCATCAACAGCACTTCTATTATGTACCCCAGAGCCCCGGACACTTTTAGGAGTACTTCTGCTGCTGAGTTGTGGCACCTCTGTCATATTAATGGTGCATCTCCCAATCAGACCTATGGTTGTGCTTCAGGTAGGATCTCAATGAGGATGTGCCTTGGTGGGATCCTGATTTCCTCCTGCTAACTGCTTCTTACACAGACAACAGATAGCAACATGTTTAGCTTTGGATCGTGAGTGAAGTATCTCCATACTGTAGACTTCAAAGAGGGGTTCCTGAGGTGCTACAAATACTTCTACTGGGGCTAGATGTTGCTTCACTTGTAATACTAGTTGTCAAAGGTGCTGCACTTACAAAAGCAGCAGAGGCACTTAGCTATGGTTGTGGATGCTGATGACCTGTGTTTCTGGTTACTCAACACTAGTGTGTGTGGCTGAGTGGGGGTTGGACTTGGAAGTGGTTATGATGCTGATTACGACTGACAAGATGATTTCATATTGGTTGAAATGCTACACCTTCCTCCATTATGCCATCAACGTGATAACGTGACTTGTTGTCATCTTCAGTGTTCTTAGATGGTTTATTAATATTACTTTTCTTGGTAGAACTTTTTATATGACTTTGACAAACAGCCACCTCAGAATCAGTAGGAAAAGAATCATCATCATTTTCTGCACACGCTGTTGAAACCAAGGCTGGAGTCTGTTTCTGAACTATTACTTTACTAAAATGTCCAACTTCCTGCACTAATCCTTTCCCCATACTCCTGCCCCAGTACGTTTGCTGGAAATTAATAAACTACTGTGGATTTTAACAGTGACATACACAGCATATCTGACTGTGTGTGATGTCTTGCCCTTTATCTCTTCTAGTAACTCTTAACCTCAGGGTCCCTGTCTCTTTCACCTATCCGTCAAGTTATTTTAATAACTTTTTTAATATGTATATTTTTAAAACATTTTTTATTAACTGTCCCTATCACTGTATATAAATAAAAACGTCACTGTTCAACTGCTTCTTCCCTCACATATAGCTAGTGTATTGAGCATGTCAGCTGCTTCACTCTCTCTCTCTCCAAATGCCACTGCAGTATTTATTTTATTTTACAGTACAGATGATGATGATAGACCTTACTAAAATATTCTGTTCCCTCTTCTTCTGGCTATTAAAGGTATCATTGTCTGCAGAACTTGTCTGTCTATTGCATTTGTCTACTAAATATTCTGTCATTCAGTCAAAGTCAGAGGCTCAGCCAGCTCAGAAAGGAACTTGGATCACCTACCTGTCTCTTCTCAGTCACATAAGAATTTGGGGTAGTTGGGGTAAATGTTCTTTCTCACTTCGCACACACACACACACACCCCAGATTCCCCAACACAAAGAATAAACAGATCAGGAAGGAACTTGGATCACCTACCTGTCTCTTCTCAGTCACATAAGATTTTGGGGTAGTTGGGGTAAATGTTCTCTCTCACTTCACACACACACACACACACACACACACACACATACACACACACACCAGATTCCCCAACACAAAGAATAAATAGATCAGGAAAGAACTTGGATCACCTACCTGTCTCTTCTCAGTCACATAAGATTTTGGGGTAGTTGGGGTTAATGTTCTTTCTCACTTCACACACACACACACACACACACACACACACACACACACACACACACACACCAGATTCCCCAACACAAAGAATAAACAGATCAGGAAAGAACTTGGATCACCTGCCTGTTTCAGTCATAAAGTAATTTGAGGAATTTTGGTTAAATCTCTCCTCTCACAGTCTCTTTTAGAGTCCCTAGACTCCCCTAATACAGAGAACAAAAGATTCACTAAACTACACTGCAACATTGTATTATTTGCCTTTCTTAACTAACTCAAAAATAAGGTGCTTTCTTTATTTCTCACAAACACAGAATGACATGCTGCAGGAACCTGACTGACACCCCTTTTATATTATCCCTGTGGGAAAAGAAGGGGAACGTGTCACCTGGGAGGAGGGATTCAGTCTTTCCATTGATTTCAATGCAATGACCTCGACAGAAAAAAAAGCAGAAATATGTCACTTTTCACAAGAAGTTTCCAGCTCAGTGCCATTTATCGCTTGCTTCACTTTTGAGGTGGCAAAATTCACCCATTCCTAATAGTAATAGGAAGACAGCACAACTGATAAGCTAAGCAAATTACAGTTATGGACTAAGTTATGATTAAAGGGATAGTAATACTTTGTATTTTCTTTTTTTTATTTTGTAGGCATTAAAAAAACATGAAGAACGATATAAGTCTTATCTCTCAAACCTTTATGGTTTGAGAGATATTCACAAGCAAAGTTCCCCTCCCACCCCTTTTACCTAGTGTAAGCCATCTATTCTCAGATGTGGAATCCAGTCCATAGACCAGACAGATAACAGAAGGGGACATTCTTCTTCCTATTAGAACAATGAAAGCCCTGCCCCACTTGACAAGTTTTTCAGGTTTTTCCCTTATCTTAATTGAAGATTGTCCCTCTCTGCAATCTACCTGGGCACCTCCCTTCTGCTCTGGCTGAGCAGTGTTACATCAGTAAAAGGGGCGGGAGGGGGACACTTTGTCATTGAATTACTCTTGAACTACAACTCTTGACAGAATTGAAATAACACTCTCCAGAGTCCAAATACTATGATGATTAATTAGAGCTGCTTTTATTATGAAACATTACTATCCCTTTAAGAGGCGATAAGGACTTTAGGTGATAACGAGAATATAACCTATCCAGTGTTATAAACACTCCAAGTCCTATGTTATTCTATGGAACCTATGCGCTAAGACTTAGGGCTGTATGTTCAAAGAAGTAGCAAAATAGTTTTTGTCGTTTTTAACGATATTTTATTGTAAGATGTCATAGCCTTCATATATATTTTCAAAGAATGTCGTTTGTTATAGAAAATACGTTGTTTTTTCTTTGAAGTACTATTTCTGACTGGAAATGTCATAAAAACTACAAAGATGTAACGGAAATGCTATTGTGAGTAGTGACAAGAATATTGGTATGTTAAAAGGGTTTATTTTGTACATAGCAATTAAGATTATTCATATCCTATATAATAATTCACTAAAACTTGTGTAACGACGCAGTCATGCGCAGTAGAGACTGCTGTGCGTGCTTCATTGACGCGCAGTAGAGACTGCCAGTGACGAGGCTGATACAGAGCGGGGTGCTCCGAAGGAGCACCCCGCTCTGTATCAGGAGCGGGCAGTCTATACTGAGCGTGACTGCACCTCGACCAGCTGCCACTGTATCAGCCTGGCGTGGGCAGTTTTTACTGTGCATGACTGCCCCGCGACCGGCTGGCAGTGGAACTGTGGCCCGTGAAACGGGCTCTTCAACTACTGATTAATAAGATAATTGAATAAAATATTCTACATTTGCATTTTTAAAGCATGTTTGAATGTATAATGACTATTTTAGTGATTATTATAAATATACCTGGCTATTTCTATTTCATCAATAGATACATATTTATTTCCCTATCAAATGTTTTCCAAATTCGTATCTCTACATTTTACTAAACTTTTTAACTGATGTATAATTTTTGTCGTTTTTACAATATTCTTTTTTCGTTGAAAGCAACATATTTTCATTGCTACTATACGACACTGGAGGACATTTAAGCCCTGCCCTTGCCCCGCCCATTTCAATGACAATTCTTGTTTTATTTTGTACACCTGTTTTTTGTCGTATACTTGACAGAAAATTCATTCATGCATACAATTACTTATTTTAGTCGTTCATACAACATTGTTGTAACTTTATCCCTTTGTACATATGGACCTTGGAGAGCATAGCATACTGGAGAATGAATATGTTAACCAGTGATATTCTCTATAGAAACACAGGGGTACATATACACAAAAAAACGGGGGGAATTCTGGCAATATATACATATTTGCATTGATTTTTTTTTTTTTTTTTTTTTTTTTACTAGCAATGAGCTAGGGACCTCTAGCATTCAAGGGTTTAAAAAGACCAATATGAATTAATTTTCCCCTATTGTGCAATTGTTATGCATCTTAATTGCTCTTAATACATCAGCCCATTTGTGACACAGTTTGAAGAAATCACCAGATCTAGAATGCACAGTAATGATCCAAGAAATCCTTCCACTAATCTTACATGATACTTTTTCTTTGATAAATGGTATGTGAATGGTATACAGTTCTGAGACAATACCACCAGGAGAAGATCAATACATTAGAGAAAATAATTAAAATGGTGCGTGGCTAACTTAAAAAATATATCAGGAAATACCCCAATCATGACCTTAAAGGGTTAGTAATATCTCCTTTAAATAAAATGTAATATTGTAGATATTACAAAAATAAATTAACTCATGGAAGTCCCGTCTCTCAAACCTTTATGGTTTGAGAGATATACGATGCTAAACTTCCCCCTCCCTCCCCTTTCACAGACGTCAGCTTCTATCTGATAGAAGGAGATCCTGGTCCCAGGACCGTCCGGAGGCTCTTCAGCAGAGCCGAAATACCGCTATCTAGATAGGAATACTAAATTGGAACGGTCTACAAAGTGTGCTTGCAAACCAGGCACACTTTGTACATCATTCAAGTGAAGAATTTGTTTTTAGATAGTGTCATTTCTGCTCTGCTGAAGAGCCGCTGTCGAGTCGCACGACTCGCTGATATCTGTGAAAGGGGAGGGAGGGGGGAAGTTTAGCATTGTATATCTCTCAAACTATAAAGGTTTGAGAGATGGGACTTGGATCAATTCGTTTATTTTGGGAATATCTACAATATTACATGCTATTTAAAAGATACATTACTATCCCTTTAATATAAATAGCTTGGAAAGTAGAATGGAGAGGGCTGATGCAATTGAAAACTTCAAATATATTAAGGGATTTACTGAAGTTCAGAAGGATACATTTTTTACAATCGAATAAATACTAAAACAAGAGTGCATGCAATGATATTGTAAGATGGGAAAAAAAGGACACGTATGAAAAACTGCTGCACTGAAAGGTGATAGATACATGGAGCAGCCTCAGAGCAGAAGGGGTTGATGCTGAAACAGTAAATGAATGTAAGAACTCTTAGGATAGACATATGGCTGTTCTAAGATAAATTAATTCTAAGCTGACTAGATAGGGAAATCAGCAGACTGGATGGGCCAGTTGGTTATGACCTGCCTTCAAATTCTATGTTTCTCTGTAACATACTCAAGTTGTTTTTTATTTAGCTTTACTTAACATTTATCTTGATATATTCCCATCTGTGTATATTGTACTTAAAGTGATAATTAAGTTGTTTTAGGAACTGAAAAAACAACATATATTGCATATTTTTTTTCTTCCTGGTGAGTAAAACAAAGGTACTGGTAGATGCTTTGCTTAAAATGTATTACAGCACAAACCAGACAACAAAAATAATATTTTTTTTCCTGCCTTTTGTTCTCAAAAGTAGTTTTTTCTAGACTTGTGCATTTTTCTTGTTATGAATGCAAAATTTATTGAAAATTGCATGATTTCAGATTAGCCAATGAATGGTTAGCTGGAAGGATGACTTTATGCGTATCCATGACCCCTCCAGCTCAATGCTGATTGGCTGGGAAGTAATGTTACTGCAGGGCACATTATATGCCCTGTGTACCCCCACAATCCCAGTCAACAGAAGCATGGGAACTAATTTGAATGGGGTTGGCCATATAAAAGCCTATCCCCGCTCATTGTTTCCATCCTTCTGGTTGGGCAATGGCCAAGCAGGATTAAGAGGGGAGGTATTTTTTGTAGATGTGGATGATTCAATGGTGGTGGCCGGATATTATTTTTTTTTTGTTTGTTTTTTAAATTCTTTATTGTTCTTTTACAGAAAAGATGCTAGAGAACCAGGGCATCCAGGACTGTTGTGTATCCTCGACAGGGCACCACTGGACCTCCGACATCAAGGTAAATATTATGACTTGGGGGGAGGGACTTATAATTTCAGTGAACAGCTTTCATTTATTAATGTGACTAAGCAAACCAGGGAGTCAACGACATTTGTTTAATCTGAATGGGTAAAAAAAATGACAGAATCATTAGGACGAAACTATGTTCTGGCTGTGCACTAGTCTAGTTTTTTTTAAAGATACTATAGCAGCAGTGCCACCTAGTGGGAACTTTTTCATAAGTGGATGAACATTAAGTAGTAAAATATAACTACTGGTTTTACTGATATTCCTTTAGAAAACACATCACACCAGTGGTATAATACTGGCAAATGCCATAAAACTTATTTTCCTTTCAAAACCACTTACATGTTTTTTTTATCCATTTTTATTAGGAAAACTATTTTTTAATTATTTAAAAATACATATCATACTAATTTATGCATCCCATTCCGGTACTTCTTGCTTAGCCCAACATTGAGTGGGGGAGGTAACGTAGGGCTAAGACAGGAAGTACTGCATGTCTTAATTAGGATAAGCTATAAATCTAAATACATCTAAAACTAGTTTTCTAAATAGAAAATGGCTAATACAACATATAAGCAATTTTGAATGCTCTTACAAACTCTCCAAAGTCATGTTTAGGGGATAGGGTCCCTTTAACAGAATAACTTTTAGGTCGATGTCCTTTAAACAACTAAATCTATGTACTGTTTTCCATTTACATTTATTCTCATTCATAGTCTACTGCTGATTGTTTAAAGGGATAGCAATACTTTGTTTTATCTTTATTTTATTTTGTAGCCATTAAAAAAAACATGAAGAACGATATAAGTCTTATCTCTCAAACCTTTATGGTTTGAGAGATATTCACAAGCAAAGTTCCGCCCCTTTTACCTAGTGTAAGCCATCTCTTCTCAGATGTGGAGTGCAGTCCATAGACCAGACAGATAACAGAAGGGGACAATCTTCTTCCTATAAGAATAATGAAAGCCCTGCCCCCCTTGACAAGTTTTTCAGGTTTTTCCTTTATCTTAATTGAAGATTGTCCCTCTCTGCAGTCTACCTGGGCACCTCCCTTCTGCTGTGGCTGAGCATACATCAGTAAAAGGGGCGGGAGGGGGATACTTTGTCATTGAATTACTCCTGAACTACAACTCTGACAGAATTGAAATAACACTCTCCAAAGTCCAAATACTATGATGATTAATTAGAGCTGCTTTTATTATGAAACATTACTATCCCTTTAAGTTTACATTCTGGTAAAAGCTAGTGTGCGTTACATACTATTCATGTCTATTGATAGCCATTGTTTGTTGTGGAGGGTGTGGCCTACTGGCAGACTTCAGTAAAGATCACTATATACAGGAAATGGCTGATATAATTTAATTATACCTGACTATTTTATGAAGAACACCTACTTAAGAAATATAGAGTAAAATATAAAGAACTTCAGAGCAAGACAAATGTTTTAGGAGCCAGCTAGGAATTTTAGGAGCAAGTAAAAGGTTACTTGTAGAACAGTGTATATAAAATACTTCAAGAATTTTGGAGCTAGGTGTGGAATTTTAGAAGCTCTGTCTGCCAGGCTTCTGTGATATTTCTACCCCTATACCTAGACAAGTTAGTATTATAAACAAATGAAGGGATTCCTACTTCTAGGGTGAGGTTATCACCAGTTCTTGTGGGTTCTTGACAACGGAATGACAGTGGTTCTTAAACATTCTTTTTATAAAAACATATATGTTATAGGTATTTTCATGCTGAGTAAAACAAGGGTTCTCTCAATGCTGTCAGTTGTTTTATTCAAAATGTATAACAGTTCAAGTACTCAGGAAGTGAATTTACTGTGTTTACTTCCTGATAATTCTGACAGGAAATGATTCAGCAGCTTCATTCATGTTCTATGGCGAACTGTATGTCACTGACTTTCCTCTCCATTAGAATGTAACAGAAAAACTAATTGGAATTTGACCACTAGAGGGCAGAGTTAATGTACAAAAGCATGGGTTTAAACTGTAATAACTGGAAATATGCATCTCTTCGCAGTGGAAGTACTCTTACTTTACTCAGCAGGAAAAGCCTTACAGTATGTATTTTTTCATAAAAAAATATACTGCTCCATTAAGGTTCAATTCAATAAGGTAAAGAGAGATAGTTCTAGAGTTAACTAACAGATCATAAGAGAATAATGAAAATGTATATAAACCGAAAAAAGGAGGAGTGTTATAAATCTAACAAACAGGAGAGTTGGAAAGAGGAAGTGAAAGGAGGAAAAGAGCAAAGGGATGATGGACAGGGCAGAGAAGGGGGAAGGCCTTTATGATCCGTATGTAAAAAGGGAAGCTCATGTAGAGTAAATCAAAAGGGTAGAAACCACTCAATGGAGAGAGATGTATATATACAAAGACATTGATCAAAACCATCAAAAGACTAAGCGCCAGCGATAAGATTTCAATACAGCAATTTAATGTGCCTTTCCATTATCATTACAGCACAAAGTTTCCATTCAGATAATGTAGTAGTTTGTTTCCAATGAACAATTATAGCCATTTTGACTGCATTAAAAAGATGAATTGTCAGTTTACCCAAAGCAGTGCTTCCTTTAATTGATTTACCATTTAAATTAAGGAGAATAAATTTAGGATTAGTAGAAATTCTTAATTTGTTTAGACTATTTATTGAGGAGATTACAGAATCGCAATAAGGTTTTAATAAAGGACAAGTACCCAATTATTTCCTACATCTCCAACATGTAGAGATAACACTGTGATAAAAGCATTGTAAAACGTCAGGGGTTCTGTACCATCTTCTAATGATTTTAAAATTTGTTTTGATAGCCCAAAAGTTTCTGGAAGCATGAAGAGCATGTTGAAGAGTTTGCATCCACTTTAAATCGGACAGGGAAGAGTTAAGCTTCTTAGACCATTTCTCTTTTTCGTGCTGAAAAAAATGAATCAAAGTGTTTTACACAATAAAGAAATGTCAAGATTTGGAAATTTAATTTCAGTGCATAATTTTTCAAATGGAGAGAGATCTCTTAAGAGATCAGATCTATGTTGATGGGAATCGACTAGTTTAGCTATTAAACCATAATTCCTTTATTTATTTGAAGTAAGATTTAGTTTCTTTTGTAAAGTGTTGAAAAAAAGCTAGATAATTTTGATTAAGTAAATTAAGAATCAAAACTTTATTATTGTGTTTCCAATTAAGGAAATAATTATCTTTCACAACAGGGGACCTCCAATTATTATTAGTGCAGCAAAGAAATAGAGAAGTGGAAAAAGAAAGAGGGTTTTGGGAAAATAAACACATTTAGGTTTTTTAATTCATATTTTAAAACAAATGTATCCAAATATCAAAGTTTAAATTTAAACATTCTAGATCATGGTGTCGGTAGCTATCTATCGCATGCCTAAACTGAGCCAATTATTTTAAGTTAATTAGCTGTTGAAAGATATAATTAAGCTGAACATTCAAAATTGAATAACCTCCCACTTTCATGGATAGGATGCATTAAAACCAGTGGCCGGTGAGATAGCTCAGTGGTAAATTCCCTGACTATGGAGCCTGATCAAACCTCAGGGTTGCAGGTTCAAACCACGGCAGGGTCAACTCAGCTATTCATCCTTCCGAGGTCAATAAAATGAGTACCATTGATTGGGTAATAATAAACCTATTATTTAAGCTGCTGATTTGGCTAATCCCGAGAGAGTGCACTGAAAGTGCTTTGAGTCCCACTGGGAGAAAAGTGCTATATAAATACTAGTTATTATTATTATTATAAAACTTGGTAAAAATGACAACCATCCCTTGCTTGTGAATATCTCTCAAACCATAAAGGTTTGAGAGGTAAGACTTATATAGTTCTTCATGTTTTTTTAATGCCTACAAAATAAAATAAAGTATTACTATCCCTTTAAGTCTTCCAAAATGCAACATTTTAAACATTGTGACTGATAGTCACATTCTTAAATGTTAAAGAATAGTTATAAAATTTAAAAAAACACTACTCAATCTTTAAGTGACATTGGGCCATTGTTCATCTAGGTAATAATATACCTAGTTACTCCAAAGTTATACTTACAATAGCTACAATCACTGACATAAAGGAAAATAAAATTAGGCAAGAGTTTCTTTGAATAGAATAAGGAAAGGTACGAATTCATTAGATCTTACTGTGCATTTCACTTAAGCACTCTATAGCACAAACCATGACCACAAAAGTTTGAGGGTCCTTTAATGAAAGAAATTAAATGTTAAGTATTTAAAGTTACATGGCTCATAAGTAAATTTAGATTGTAGGGTTTTTGCTGCTACAGTAAAATAAAACATTTGATAGAAACACCGGCAACGGAAGAGATGTAGGTCTGTGGCAAACAAACTGCACCATTCTGAATATACTAAATGTCTCACTGCCTGAAACTATAAATTTAACCCTTTGAGTATAAGAGAGGACTCCAGTGCATTTATCTACAATGCATCGGAGCCCTCTCTGGTACTGAAATGGTTAAACATTCAATTTCAATCAGTGGTGGAGGAGGTATGCATCTTCTGTGCCACAGTAAGTTTTCCACAGAATTGCCACACTGATGGCTTGTACATACGACACTAACTCAGGATCTGCCATGTTTAGAATCGTAAAGCAGTGAAAAAAAAATTTACTTTTTAAACAGTGAACATTATACACCACAGTTCATTCTTTGAGTTAGTATTTGACATTGTACTTCCTCAGGGCAAACATCCTATAGATTAAAAGGTCTTTTCAACATACACGAGTTATGAGGGGGCTCCTGACCCTTGGATGTATCATTGTGATCGTTGATAATGTTTTAATTAGTACTGTGCCACTTTCTCCACAGGTGGAGGGTATGCATAGTTTACTATTGAGCTGTCGCCATTTAGTGGGGGGTATAGGACAAATTTTATTATTTTGTTTTAAAATAAAGTTCTCCAGATTTGCATGTGTCGCTGGGGTTTAGTACAGAAAGTTCTCCAAAGTTCTACATGGCCGTGCACGGCCACCCTTAAGCATGAGACATCAGAATGTCACCCTTTTTATGAGGGCAAGATTCTGATGTTGCCCTTCTGATGCAGGTGTTGTTATGATCTCACTCTTTTGATGGTTGCCAAATAGAGGGCGACATTTCCATAAGATCTATAGATAGATAGATAGATAGACAGATAGATATGTAGACACACACAAACTTATTTCACTGCCATCAGATAAAGACAAAAGCTCTGTAAAAGCATAGATGTTATAGAGAGAGGGAGAGAAAAAGAAAGAAAGAAAGAAAGAAAGAAAGAAAGAAAGAAAGAAAGAAAGAAAGAAAGAAAGAAAGAAAGAAAGATAAATTAGACAGATTAGACAGCCTACCCAAACAACTCCCCTTTTTTACCTATAGAAATAAGTCACCTTTAACTATAGCATGAAATTTAATTAGCTGATCGAATTATATATTTTACACTTTGAACTGCATTTTAAAATTATCATCAAGGAAACATAAAATCCATATAGAGTACCAGTGCTTTATATTGTAAGATGTGCCAGATTTAATACTTTCATAGATATTGTCCTCCAATTCAACTTTAACCACAAAAGGCCTCTAAAAAAAGGCTAAAGATCAGCGGCTCGATTCTGTTTGGAAAAGGTGGTGGAAGTTTTAACATAACAATAAGGACTCAGTCTAAACTGGGCCTATAAACCAGAGCTTCTCTCCCAATAATTAATGGAATATATTAAAAAACAAAATAATATAAACAACTTTGATGGATCATGTCCCAACGTGTCTTCTCTGCTTGGCAAATGCTTGATGCTTGGGAGCCTTGGTTATATCTTTGATCTCTTTCCTGTAAATGTATACATGCATTGTATTCATGTCTCTGTTCCCCCTACATTCTTTTCTCCTTTTTCACATCTTTAATTTCATTTTTATATTTGTCCATTTTACCTCCTCTATTTTCTATCATCCTCCAAACTGACTTTACATATTTTACAAGTGCATAACATATAAAGGCAAATTGCCCATATATTTTATTTATTATTATTATTATTATTTTTTCATCTTCAATTATTAATTTTAAACGTGTACGTCTTTGACAGGGATGAAGCTGAATTTCTGTTTACATAGAGCTTGCCACTCGAGCAGAAATATTTTTAGAATGTTGCAAGTTTTCCTACAGGACTAATTGATCTGTGTGCTGTAGAATAAAGAATGTGTTTGAACTTTTTCTTGGCCAGTGCTTCACCTACTCATATATATATATAGATATAGATACTCACCTTAGCTTATACAGTAATGAGAGCCTGTCTCTTTAAAATGAGTAAGAGAAAGGTGACTAATGTAGCATACGCTATTTCAAATGTCATCGCTAATTATTCCACTTTTTTTGGTAATTAATAAATCATCCCCTCACTTATGATTCATAAACATTTGTTCACGTTTCTTGAAATGATAAAAAAAAATCTATCTTAAAAAAAACATGGAAAGATGAAGAGCATAACAAAAAAGTTCTTGTTTTTTTGTTTTTTTTTGTGGTGATAATGTCAGGGCCCTTTAATATGGGATACAGCGATGCATTGATTTTATGTTGCTGTTGTTACTCAAGGTGAAAGGTACTGTGCCGGGCTATGATGTCTTTCACATGTGCCTGTCTTGCCTCTTATAGACACTCCATAGTCCAGTACATTGCTTCTTCACAGAGCTGTGTTTGCAATTGCAACCTCTAGTGAACAGCTAACTCACTTGCACAGAAGCCAATAATATACACACGGGCCATCCAGCTGCCATTTCCCACTCCCCATAAACATGTCTGGGAACTTTTTCTCCTGTGGTACTGTTAGGGGAGATGAATTACGCAGTTTGCGTCAAAAGGGGTCAGGGCTTAATTACGAGTGGGGTTAAGGCTTAAGAATCTAGTAAAAAAATAGGTAGAATAGGCTGAGGAAGGATGAGAAGTGGGAGGGAAATGGGAAGAACAGACAGGGAAAGAGCAGAAGTGGGCAGAGTTTCAATAAAAAAAACTCCCCACATCTGGAGAATCGGCCTCTGCCCTGGAGACTCGGTAATGCAGAGTGAAAACCAGAGTCTCCAGGGCAAATCCAGAGAGTTCCCAGGTATACCCATAAATGGATCTGCGGGGTGGGACGGAGATGCAGGAGAATGATGTGTTCTGAACACAGGCAAAAGGGTAGCTACAGTTCTGTCTCCCTTATGAAAGAGCCTTATAGTTTCAGATTCACAGTAGGACAACTACATGAGTTAACCCTTTCAGTGCCAGAGAGGTACACAATGCTTTGCAGAGCAATGCGTTGCATACCCCTTTGGCACTCAAAGTCTTAACACTTTATTACTATTGGTATGTCCAGCGCAATATGTGTTGGACACTTCCCAGGTACTCTGAACACTGAATCTGTATCCAGACTGGCATGGGGTAACAGGGTCGACCTTGGGTCCATCAGGTTTCTAATGACAGAGAGCAAAGAGAGAGAGAGAAAGAAAGGTAAGAAGAGTGTGAGAGAGAGGTGTAAAGAACAAGAGGGAGCAAGTGAGGGAGCGAGGGGTAGAGAGGGCGAGAGAGAGACAGATAAAGACTGAAAGCAAGAGAGAAGTAGAGGAAGAGAGAGCAAGAGAAAAGGAACAAAGAATCAGAGAGAGAAAGGAAGAGGGAAGAGAATTTGGGAGAGGAGGGTCTTATGTACAAAAGTAACAACTCTGTGACAAAGCAACTGCAAAGCAGGAGTGAAATTACATATCACATTATTTTAAATGGGGTTTTGCACAGTGTGGAAGACCCCCCCATAGCATTCAAGGGGTTAAACCCCCAATTTAAATCAATAAGAGTTGAGTGATTTTCCCATGGTGCAGTTGTTTTGCTCCGAATTGCTCCTCTTTTCTTTTGTGTATGAAGTCTGTGTTTTACCAAACTGAGCCACTCCTACGTGCACTAAAGCTACTATTATTATTAGAGATGGGAGAAAAGCCAAGGGTTTTTTTCCCACTGGAATTTTTGTGGAAATCTTGCTTTTACCACAGTAAATCCGGAGAGCAGAAACCACATCAGATCTCCGCCTTTCTTATTAAGCCCAATACATTTCCATTTCCCCTGAGAATTTTGCCAGTCTCTGCCTATACCTTGTGTAGTATGTGTGGTCCTGTGTCTACCAGTGCAGTGAGGCAAGGCTGGGGGTCAGTACATGAGATTCTATGTCTATCAGTGCAGTGGGGCAAGGCTGGGGGTCAGTACATGAGATTCTATGTCTATCAGTGCAGTGGGGCAAGGCTGGGGGTCAGTACATGAGATTCTATGTCTATCAGTGCAGTGGGGCAAGGCTGGGGGTCAGTACTTGAGATTCTATGTCTATCAGTGCAGTGGGGCAAGGCTGGGGGTCAGTACATGAGATTCTATGTCTATCAGTGCAGTGGGGCAAGGCTGGGGGTCAGTACATGAGATTCTATGTCTATCAGTGCAGTGGGGCAAGGTTGGGGGTCAGTACATGAGATTCTATGTCTATCAGTGCAGTGGGGCAAGGCTGGGGGTCAGTACATGAGATTCTATGTCTATCAGTGCAGTGGGGCAAGGCTGGGGGTCAGTACATGAGATTCTATGTCTATCAGTGCAGTGGGGCAAGGCTGGGGGTCAGTACATGAGATTCTATGTCTACCAGTGCAGTGGGGCAAGGCTGGGGGTCAGTACATGAGATTCTATGTCTATCAGTGCAGTGGGGCAAGGCTGGGGGTCAGTACATGAGATTCTATGTCTATCAGTGCAGTGGGGCAAGGCTGGGGGTCAGTACATGAGATTCTATGTCTATCAGTGCAGTGGGGCAAGGCTGGGGGTCAGTACATGAGATTCTATGTCTACCAGTGCAGTGAGGCAAGGCTGGGGGTCAGTACATGAGATTCTATGTCTATCAGTGCAGTGGGGCAAGGCTGGGGGTCAGTACATGAGATTCTATGTCTACCAGTGAAGTGGGGCAAGGCTGGGGGTCAGTACATGAGATTCTATGTCTATCAGTGCAGTGGGGCAAGGCTGGGGGTCAGTACTTGAGATTCTATGTCTATCAGTGCAGTGGGGCAAGGCTGGGGGTCAGTACATGAGATTCTATGTCTACCAGTGAAGTGGGGCAAGGCTGGGGGTCAGTACATGAGATTCTATGTCTACCAGTGAAGTGGGGCAAGGCTGTGGTTTAGTACTTGAGATTCTATGTCTATCAGTGCAGTGGGGCAAGGCTGGGGGTCAGTACATGAGATTCTATGTCTATCAGTGCAGTGGGGCAAGGCTGGGGGTCAGTACATGAGATTCTATGTCTATCAGTGCAGTGGGGCAAGGCTGGGGGTCAGTACTTGAGATTCTATGTCTATCAGTGCAGTGGGGCAAGGCTGGGGGTCAGTACATGAGATTCTATGTCTACCAGTGAAGTGGGGCAAGGCTGGGGGTCAGTACTTGAGATTCTATGTCTATCAGTGCAGTGGGGCAAGGCTGGGGGTCAGTACTTGAGATTCTATGTCTATCAGTGCAGTGAGGCAAGGCTGGGGGTCAGTACATGAGATTCTATGTCTATCAGTGCAGTGGGGCAAGGCTGGGGGTCAGTACATGAGATTCTATGTCTATCAGTGCAGTGGGGCAAGGCTGGGGGTCAGTACATGAGATTCTATGTCTATCAGTGCAGTGGGGCAAGGCTGGGGGTCAGTACATGAGATTCTATGTCTACCAGTGCAGTGAGGCAAGGCTGGGGGTCAGTACATGAGATTCTATGTCTATCAGTGCAGTGGGGCAAGGCTGGGGGTCAGTACATGAGATTCTATGTCTATCAGTGCAGTGGGGCAAGGCTGGGGGTCAGTACTTGAGATTCTATGTCTATCAGTGCAGTGGGGCAAGGCTGGGGGTCAGTACTTGAGATTCTATGTCTATCAGTGCAGTGGGGCAAGGCTGGGGGTCAGTACATGAGATTCTATGTCTATCAGTGCAGTGGGGCAAGGCTGGGGGTCAGTACATGAGATTCTATGTCTATCAGTGCAGTGAGGCAAGGCTGGGGGTCAGTACATGAGATTCTATGTCTATCAGTGCAGTGGGGCAAGGCTGGGGGTCAGTACATGAGATTCTATGTCTATCAGTGCAGTGGGGCAAGGCTGGGGGTCAGTACATGAGATTCTATGTCTACCAGTGCAGTGAGGCAAGGCTGGGGGTCAGTACATGAGATTCTATGTCTATCAGTGCAGTGGGGCAAGGCTGGGGGTCAGTACATGAGATTCTATGTCTATCAGTGCAGTGGGGCAAGGCTGGGGGTCAGTACTTGAGATTCTATGTCTATCAGTGCAGTGGGGCAAGGCTGGGGGTCAGTACATGAGATTCTATGTCTACCAGTGAAGTGGGGCAAGGCTGGGGGTCAGTACATGAGATTCTATGTCTACCAGTGAAGTGGGGCAAGGCTGGGGGTTAGTACTTGAGATTCTATGTCTATCAGTGCAGTGGGGCAAGGCTGGGGGTCAGTACATGAGATTCTATGTCTATCAGTGCAGTGGGGCAAGGCTGGGGGTCAGTACATGAGATTCTATGTCTATCAGTGCAGTGGGGCAAGGCTGGGGGTCAGTACTTGATATTCTATGTCTATCAGTGCAGTGGGGCAAGGCTGGGGGTCAGTACATGAGATTCTATGTCTACCAGTGAAGTGGGGCAAGGCTGGGGGTCAGTACTTGAGATTCTATGTCTATCAGTGCAGTGGGGCAAGGCTGGGGGTCAGTACTTGAGATTCTATGTCTATCAGTGCAGTGAGGCAAGGCTGGGGGTCAGTACATGAGATTCTATGTCTATCAGTGCAGTGGGGCAAGGCTGGGGGTCAGTACATGAGATTCTATGTCTATCAGTGCAGTGGGGCAAGGCTGGGGGTCAGTACATGAGATTCTATGTCTATCAGTGCAGTGGGGCAAGGCTGGGGGTCAGTACATGAGATTCTATGTCTACAAGTGCAGTGGGTGTAGGCTCAGGCAGTCAGTACATGAGATGTTATGTCTACCAGTGCAATTGGAGAAGGCTAGGGGGTCAGTATAGGAGATTCTATGTCAACCAGTGCAATGGGGCAAGGCTGGGGGCCGTCAGTACCTGAGATTCTATGTCTACCAGTGCAGTGGGGCAAGGCTGGTAGGTCAGTACATGATATTCTATGTCTACCAGTGCAGTGGGTTTAGGCTCAGGTGGTCAGTACATGAGGTTCTATGTCTACCAGTGCAACTGGACAAAGCTAGGGGTTCAGTACATGAGATTGTATGTCAACCGGTTCAATGGGGCAAGACTGGAAGGTCAGCACATGAGATTTTATGTCTACCAGAGCAGTGAGTTAAGGCTGGGAGTCAGTACATGAGATTCTATGTCTACCAGTGCAATGGGGCAATGCTGGGGATTCAGTACCTGAGCTTCTATGTCTATCAGTGCAATGGAGCAAGGCTGCGAGGTCAGTACATGAGGTTCTATATCTTCCAATGCAGTGGGACAAGGCTTGGGTTCAGCATTTGTGGTTCTATAGCTATCAGGATTCAGGAGACAATACTGGGAGGGAGGTCAATATGTGTTGTGGTGTGGAAACCATGAGCATTAAATAACAATAAGTGTTATATGTACACTGTGCTATATATATATTTTTTTTTTTATGGAGGACATTTCTTTGTATTTTTACATTTTCAAAGTTGATGACCTCTCTGCTCTTAGCAGTCTGTTACTGTATGGAAGGCAAATATAGTCAAGTTCATACCTTGAAAGCTTGCATCCTAAATCTGCTTAGTTAGCCAATAAAGGTATCAACAACTATATTTGCCTCCTGTATTTCTGTGGCTAACACGGTACCAACTCATCTTTCACTGTATGTCAGACTCACTAGCACACCGTGTTGGTTGAACTTTACTTTACTATACTCTCTGCACTATTCCAAAATAAAAGTTAATTGAAATACTATATGCAATACAGATGGTTCAACCAACTAGGTGTATTACAATAGTGTAGATAGTAGATGGGTTATCCAAAGGTCATCTTTTAAAAGATAAAATTAAACAAAATGTACATCTTTGAAATATAAACTAATAATGTATTTATCTATTTATTATTATTGTTATTAATGGGAAAGTTTTTTTCTAAGTGACAGGTTCATTTAAATGCTAATGGCTTCTAACAACAAATTAATTTCAAGACAGATCATCTGCTTAAAGATTAAACTTACAAGGAAGAATTGTCAACTTGCGTTCCCCGAGGTTCTTCTCACGAACCGTTACAGACTGCTGCAAGGGAAATCAGTAGACAAGTCTTCCACGTAAATATTAATCCATTTAGGATGATATAAATTAAATGAGTGATGGATTTATTACAATGCTCCGGACCCTAATGTCTTTTGATTGATGTTCTAGCTCAGAGAAAAAAAACGTATCCTTGTTTAGCATAAAAAGCTGATCATTAATCAGATTCAAAGCTGTAGAATTTCATTGTTGCCAAAGGGACATAGGAGGAATTAAATTTAGATTCTAATTTTTTTTAAATGGGAGCTTTATTTACTAACCCTATCCTATATAATAATTCGCTAGGATGTTTGTCACGATGCAGTCATGAGCAGTAGAGACTGCCCTCATTCGTCCAGTCTGTTACGCATGATTGCATTGAGTGAGGCGACGCAAGACTGCATCGCGTGGAGCAGTGAGGTAGCGGCCTCTTAACCCTTTGAGTGCCTGAGGGGTACGCAACACATTGCAAAGCAATGCGATGTGTACACCTCTGGCACTCAAAAGGTTAACATTACCCAGACCTTGGACCATGTACACAGGCTTTTACACTAGTATAGTATAAACTATATGTGAAATAGTCTATTTTGACACATTGCAGCACTTAAAGGGATAGTAATGTTTCATAATAAAAGCAGCTTTAATTAATCATCTTAGTATTTGGACTTTGGAGAGTGTTATTTCAATACTGTCAGAGTTGTAGTTCAAGAGTAATTCAATGACAAAGTATCCCCCTCCCGCCCCTTTTACTTATGTAACACTCCTCAGCCACAGCAGAAGGGAGGTGCCCAGGTAGATTGCAGAGAGGAACAATCTTCAATAAAGATAAGGGAAAAACCTGAAAAACTTGTCAAGGGGGGCAGGGCTTTCATTGTTCTCATAGAAAGAAGATTGTCCCCTTCTGTTATCTGTCTGGTCTATGGACTGCATTCCACATCTGAGAAGAGATGGCTTACACTAGGTAAAAGGGGCGGGAGGGGCAAACTTTGCTTGTGAATATCTCTTAAACCATAAAGGTTTGAGAGATAAGACGTATATCATTCTTCATGTTTTTTTAATGCCTACAAAATAATATAAAGTTAAAACGAAGTATTACTATCCCTTTAAGTGCTTCATGACTAGGTATTTTATGTTTTGGAGGTCTAATCTCAGGCCACCCCACCTCCAACCCTCCAAAAGAAAATAGTAATAATGATAAAGTGATGCACAGGAACATATTTCACAACTGCGTCAATGTAAAATGCATTCCGACAGAATTCTATAAGTTTCCAGGGAGTTTATTATTAGAGATGGGTGAAAAGTATGATTTTTTTTTTCTAGCTGGAAATTTCCCCCCAAAAAACATGGTTTCTCACTTTATCTGCAACATTTCGTGCACATTAAAAATTTAAAAAAATAAATCAGCCTTTTCAATTAACTTAAAGGGATAGTAATACTTAAAATGTAAAAAAAAATTTGTTGTAGGGTTTATCCCCCTGAGTAAAACAAGAGTACTCCCACTGCTGAATGATGTTTCATTCAAAAGTTATTAATTTTCAAAGTTGAATTTTTTAGGTGCAATATCACAGTGGCCTGAAATTGTACAGTGGCGCTGTTGCTACACGATCCTATGGATAGCTCTGGTCAGTTGACCATAAATCTCCATAGGATGGTGTAGCAACAGCGCCACTGTACAATTTCAGGCCACTGTGATATTGCACCTAAAAAATTCAACTTTGAAAATTAATAACTTTTGAATTAAACACCTTTCAGCAGTGGGAGTACTCTTGTTTTACTCAGGGGGATAAACTGTACAACATATTTTTTTTTACATTTTAAGTATTACTATCCCTTTAACCATACGAATTCTGCCGTTTTACCTATGCCCAAGAATTTCCACCACTATACATACTCATTCTGTGTGGTTATACGGTTACCAGTGCAGTGGGCAAAGGCTGGTGAGGGAGGTCAGTATCTGTGTTTCAATTGCTACTTTGGGACAAGTCTTGAATTCAGTATGATTTGTTCTGTGGTTAGTGTGGGACAAGGCTGGGGTCAGTATATGTGACTTTAGGGGTTCCAGTGCAGAGAGACAGGGATCAGGGGACTGTATGTGTGGTTCTGTGGTTAGCATGGGACAAGGCTAGGGTTCAGTATATGTGACTTTTTGGGCACCAGTACAGTGAGACAAGGTTAGAGAGTCTGCATGCGTGGTTCTATGGAAGTGGTGGGCAGCATGAGGCTTTCTATTGGCTGGAAGGGAATTATGGGTTTGTAGTCTGGCAGCAGCTGGAGGGCCTCAAGTTGCCTATTGCTATGGCTACCAGCACAGTAGGACAGTACTGGAAGTAAGTATTTATGGTTCAATGGCCAGTGCAATGGAACAAGGCTGAGGTTGTGTCAGTATTTGTGGCTCTATGGCTACCTGTTGACAAGGCAGGGGGGTGTCAGTATTTGTGGCTCTATGGCTACCTGTTGACAAGGCAGAGGGGTGTCAGTATTTGTGGTTCTATGGCTACCTGTTGACAAGGCAGAGGGGTGTCAGTATTTGTGGTTCTATGGCTACCTGGAAACAAGGCAGGGGGTGTCAGTATTTGTGGCTCTATGGCTACCTGTTGACAAGGCAGGGGGTGTCAGTATTTGTGGTTCTATGGCTACCTGTTGACAAGGCAGGGGGGTGTCAGTATTTGTGGTTCTATGGCTACCTGTACACAAGGCTGGGGGGGTGTCAGTATTTGTGGTTCTATGGCTACCTGTACACAAGGCTGGGGGGGTGTCAGTATTTGTGGTTCTATGGCTACCTGTTGACAAGGCAGAGGGGTGTCAGTATTTGTGGCTCTATGGCTACCTGGAAACAAGGCAGGGGGTGTCAGTATTTGTGGCTCTATGGCTACCTGTTGACAAGGCAGGGGGTGTCAGTATTTGTGGTTCTATGGCTACCTGTTGACAAGGCAGGGGGGTGTCAGTATTTGTGGTTCTATGGCTACCTGTACACAAGGCTGGGGGGGTGTCAGTATTTGTGGTTCTATGGCTAGTGGGAGACAAGACGGGGGGGAGGCAGTATTTGGGGTTCTGTGAAAGCCGTGGGGATTAATAACAATAAGTGTTAGCTGCTCGCTGTGTTAGGTTTTTTACTTATTTTTTTAAGATGGACCTTTCTTTTTATTTTTCCATTTTCAATGTTGATGCCCTCTCAGCTATACGTGCTTAGTAGTCTGTTACTGTATGTCTGACTTACTAGCACACTGTGTTGGTTGAAGTGTACTTTACTCTACTCCCTGTACTATTTCAAAATAAAAGTTCATTGAAAAAATATATGCAATACAGGAACAGTACAGTAGTACAGATAGTAGATGGGTTATCCAAAAGATCCTCTTTTAAAAAGGTAAAATAAAAAATGTGCATCTTCTATATGTAAACACATAGCTATCTATTATTATTATTATATGTGCAAACTTTTTTTTATAAGTTTCGTTATAAAGATCATTTTAATGCTAACTGGGTATAAAAATTTTATTTCAAGGCAGATCATCTGGTTAAACATACGACTTATAAGGAAGAACTGTTGACTTGTGTTCCCCAAGGTTCTTCTCGTGGAGCATTAGAAATGCAGCAAAAGAAATCAGTAGACAGGTCTTCCACGTAAATATTAATCCAGTTAAGATGATATAAATGAAATGAGTGATGGATTTATTAAAATACTCAGGACCTTAATGTCTTTTGATTGATGTTCTTGTTCAGAGAAGAAAACTCATCCTTGCTGCGCATCATAAAACTGACCAATAAATTTAAAGGTTTAGAATTTCTTAATTGGCAAAGGGACACAGGAGGACTTACATTTTGGTGCTAGTTTTTAACATGAGAACTTTACTTGCTAACCAGATGCAGTGTAAAATAGAGGTGAAATAGATGATTTTTTGACACATTTCAGCACTGAGGTTTTTCATGCCTATGTATTTTATATTTTGGAGGTCTAATCTCAGGCCACCCCCACCCACAAAAGAAAAGAGAAATAATAATGTGATGCCCAGGAATATACATCATCACTGGGTCAATGCCAGGTGAGACTGAGCTCTGTAAGTTTTCAGGGAGTTTATTACTAGAGATAGGCGAAAAGTCCAATTTATTTTCTCGCTTTTTTGACAAAATTTCCCACACTTTGAAAATCCCCCAAAAATCTGCCTTTTTATTAATCCCAATAAATTTTCAGCAAGAAGGTTGTCATTTTTCTCCTATGCCCAAGAATGTCCTTCTATGGCTACAACTGCAGTGCGACAAGGCCAGGACTCCTGGAATATCACTATGTGTGTGTTCTCTGGCTACCTGCATTGTGGGTCAGGGCTTGGGAGTCAGTATGAATGGTTCCATAGCTAAAGTGGGACAAGGATGGCATGGCAGGCAACAGCTGGCCCTCCAACTGCTACTAGACAACTCCCATCATTCTCTGCTAGTTGAAGGCTAGTAGGGAATGATGGGAGTTGTAGTCTGGCAGCAGCTGGAGGGCCTCCCATTACCTATCAAAATTCAGGAAATGGCTGAGGATCAGTAAGTAGCACTGATCACCAATCCAGTAGGATTACTGATCAATGCAGGTGACAAGGAAGGCATTTGCTGCCGTCCTTTGCGCTCTACTGGAGCAGCTATTAAGCCAGCTGCAGTAGGACTCGTAACAGTTGGTTCATTCATTCATGAGCAGCACAGCGCTGCACTTTGTTGCTACATTGTCTCATACATTGCCTATTAACCCTTTGAGCACCAGAGGGTTCGCCAACACATTTCAAATCAATGTGTTGCATACCTCTCTGGTACTCAAAGGGTTAACTCTGCAGGCACGTCAGGCACACGTTTTAGACCATTCCAATGAAGGGATTCCGTGTAAGTAATGAGATCCCGGCACTTCTCAAGCGCCAGCGTGTCGACCGACACGGATCTCCTGTTGACTGCTTTACAGCTGTCAGTAGGAGAAATCAAACTTTAAACGCCCGTATCTCTTAAACCATAGCGGTTTGAGAGATATGGTTTTTTGCATTTAGATCAGCTTTTTAAGCTCTTCTAAATGCAAAAACTTTTTTTAGACATTACTAACACTTTAAATGTATACATTGTGTCTGCTATTATCATATGCTTTGGCAAAGATTACTACAATTTAGAAGATTTGCTGTAAATAGCCCCTTCCTCTGCTGATGTTGAAAAGAGGATTTTAGTCTTACCTGTTAAATCTTTTCTCTTAGTCCATACAGGTTACTGGTAACTCTGGCTAGGCGATCCACCCCTTTAAGTAGGCAGGAACAATTCTAGAATTGTATGCAGGGGGTGGAGCCTACCTTTCCTCCTTGGCTGCAGCTAGCCAACCAGCTCCAGTAACATTTCAGACACTAACTATTGACTAGATAGTAGAAGGGAAAGAAGACTCCTGTGAGCTTGACCCCGAAGGACCCCCAGTCTGCCACAGGACAGCCAAGCATGGTCCCTTGACAGGGTGGGAGACCAGTAACCTGTATGGACTAAGAGAAAAGGATTTAACAGATAAGGCTAAAATCTTCTTTTCTCTGTCGTCCAATACAGGTTACTGGTAACTCTGGGATGTCCAACCATTGAGTTTCCCAGAGGCGGAAAGTAAGGCAAGGACCAGGCGCAAGGGCCCCAGAGTTACCAGAGCAGACATGAACCATCAGATCAGAAATAGCCCAACAACAAGGGAGTGTCAACGGACACTGAACAGGGGTACAACACCCCAGCTGTTACACAGCACACTGAACTAGAGCCAACAGGGCTCAAAAGTGAAGGAAACACCAAGAACCGAAGAAGATCCTAGATAGGCAAGACTGCCTCCAGGATCTTCCTCCCAAAGCTGGCATCAGCCGATGCCAGCACATCAACACGGTAATACTTCGAAAAGGTGTCCACAGACGACCAAGTGGCAGCCCTGCACATCTGATCACGGAGGCCTGATTCTTGTAAGCCCAAGATGCCCCAATAGATCTAATAGAATGAGCCGTGACCCAAAAGGGAGCAGGCTTCTTCCTCAGCTCGTAGGCCTTATGAATAGTGGACTTGATCCAAGATGCAATAGTCACTTTGGATGCAGGTCTTCCTGCCCTGAGACCCTCAGGAATGACGAACAGCGCGTCAGATTGCCTGATAGACTCAGTGCGATGTACATAAAACTTGAGACAACGCACCACATCTAACAAGTGGAGATCCTTCTTCTTGTCAGAGGTGGGGTAAGTTCAGAAAGAAGGCACCACAATCTCCTGATTGATGTGGAACTCCGAAACCATCTTCGGGAGAAACTCCTGAGAAGTGTGAAGCACCGCCTTGTCCTTGTGAAACCCTGTAGAAGAAGATCCGAATGGCAAGGGAGCCGGAATGGCTCCGCCACTGACAGATCCAGAAGCTCCAGAAACCAAGCCTGTCGAACCCAGTACGGAGCAATCAGAATGACTGTATTTGCTTCTACTGGTCCAGTTTACTGTCTTTAACCCCTTATCTTCACATGATGAGTCAGAACCATCACTCTGGTCCAGACGATGGACCAGATGACAGTACTGGCACGTTGTGGAATTCGGACACTTCCACCATACATGTTCCATATGTGGTGGAAGTGTCAGAAGATTGCCTCTTACTGAAATCAGAATGCTCTAGAGACATATTCCACTTATCCTGGTGTTCCCAGATTCTGTTAAATTCATAAGACAATAGAGACTATTATTTCGATTTATATCCAATTCAGCTAAAAATCTTATACCATTACACTGGAAATATCAATCATCCCACCCTAAACACACACACACACACAATTTCTGAATTGCATAATAAATTGAATTATGTTGCTGAATTGGATAAAAACAACAGATTCTCTCACTTTCTTTTCCATAGGGTATGGGATATTTTGTTCACGTTCTGTGTTTTTCTGGGATCCAATGACTCAATCAAAATGTAAAGATGTATTGGAGACCTAGGTAGGATTTATTTAGATGCTATACAGTTTAGTGTGGACCTCCCCTCAGTGCCATCTCTGTCCAGCCACAGGGGGCTGGGGACGGCAGGTCATGTGATACAGACCAAATGTTCCTCTTTTTTCCTTTACAGACTCTTCACCTCTTTTTTCTTACCTTTATCCTTTTTTTTCTTTGCCATGATGACTAATTCGCTCATGCAATATATTCAAAGGCACGTCTTTACAGTTCAGATATTTTATGACTTCCGTCTCATTGTTGAACTTTTCTAATTAATAATGTCATCTTTCATTTACATTGCTATGTGTTTACGTTCCAGATTTTTCTGTAATAATTTTTGCCATACATCTGCCCATCTTGTAAGTTCATATTTCTTCTAAGAAAATTTTGAAAAGGAAAATAAATTGGAGACCTTTATAAAATCCAAGGGTTTAATGGATGCAATGAGTCATGTATTGCATATAGCAGAAAATGATTTCTCATTAGTCCTCAGCTCCACCTAACAGTGCAGATTTTAAATACATGCTTGTCTGACTAATTGTGATGCTCTCGAGCAGTGACTAGCCGTAGAAGAGGCAACATTGTTCGTGCTCAAAGCCTCTCACATCTTTTGTTTTTTTTTCTGAAGAAATGTTAGGGTCTCACCCTAAGAGTAAAGGGTAATCCAGACGAGGGGTGGCCGAAAAGTGTGAAAAATTTCCTGTGAAAATGTCCAAAAAACGTGCCGATTTTTTGCTTTTCCCGTGAAAAATTTCGCCTTTCCACCTATGCAAAAATTTCCTCCTATTCGCCTATTTTAACAAATTTTCCACCTATGTTAACACATTTCTTGCCTATTTTAACACATTTTTCGCCTATATTTCCTATAGGTACTACATTTCCTACTGTAATATTACTTCTTCTGAGGGCTGAAGTTTAGAAATAAGTGGCTGAAAGTTAAACTTGTGAGTCCTATAGCAAAATATGGCTTGAAAAATGTGTTATCATGCAGAATGCATTTGTCCTTTGCCCACAAAACTTTCTTGCTTAAGTGACACTGGCAAATATTCATGATGATATCAAGTAATAAAAAAAAATAAAGTACAACCTACAATGTGGTAGATATCTATTTTGATGGTGGTGGGGGACTGGCATGGTGTGATTTGTGTATGTATTTTTACCATTGTCATACTCTATCCTCCTTCTCAGATTGTTGACACACATTACTTATCGGTCATAGCAGTGGTCCCATCTGTCCTCCACCTCATCTGTGCTGCTGTTAATATATTTGTCTTGGCTTTCTCTGTCATGTGTGGTTTCTGATACTACTACTACTGGAGCTAGATGTTGATGTCATTCTACTGCCACTACTACTAGGTGTCAGAGGTGCAGCACTTACAGCAGCAGCACCAGAGGTACTCTTCATATCTAACACTGTGGATGTTAACTTGTGTTGCTGTTGCTCGGTACTCAAAACAGGTCTGTGTGGCTGAGTGGGACTTGGACTTTGAAGAGGCAATGATGCTGAGGATGACTGATAGGGTGACTGTGTGCTTTTTGACATCTGTACTTGTCCAGGGTCAGACTTTCCAATGCATTCTCAAACAGTTTAAAGACAGGCACGGTGCTCCTTAAAAGTAGCAGAAGATACAGCCTTTGACTTTCTTCTAACCTTATAGCCCTGTCATCATCCTCACTCTCAACTTCATCTGTATCTGAACAAGAGAAGGATGCTTCAGGGATATATTCTAGATCTGTATCATCATCAGTCATCATTAGGTCATCCTCAGCAGCATCAGTATCACCTGACAGTTCTTGCCCACTACTACCCTTATATTCCTCTAAGCTTTTGGAGGTCTCAAACAATTTCTTTTTACTTTTACTATAACAAAATTCACCACTACTTTGAAGACAGGTGTTTTGGTGTCTCACTGTCTGAAAATTATAACTGAAAAAGAAAATCCACCAGTGGTTTTCCCCAGACTTCTCCACCCAGCACAGGGACAATAACAGCAAGATCAGCAAGCAAATAGGTTGCCTGTGCCACATGGAATTTTGGAGTATTTGGGGAACAACCTCCTTCCTCCCTTCTTATCTCCTAGAGTGCCCCCAGACTCCCCTAATACAGAGAACAAATGTCGTACCTAAATGACTTCCTAAACTAAGCTTCAATTCCCCTTTATTTGCCTATCTCCTCTTGCTAAAAAACATGCTGTTTTCTCCTCTCACAAACACTGAATGGCTGCTGTGAGAGCCTGACAGCCTTTTATATGGCTGTAGAAAACTTTTCTTCCCATTGATTTCAATGGGCGGAAAAGGCGGGAAAAAGAGGAAAAACTGCACTTTTCACAGGAAATTTTTTGCCAAGCGGAAAGATTTCCAGACGTGGACCTCTTGCTCCCATTGCCTAGGGAAACCGGCTGCACCTCACTGACAAGGCCCAAACAAGGCCAACATGTACATCCTGGGGTTAGCTGGTATTTCTGTTGCAGACAGGACTTGCCCATAATTTTGGATCTAGACCACCCATGTGCGTGGGATTAGTCTAATATGTACGTGGAAATTTCTCCTCTGGAATGGCACTAGAGAGCTAAAACGTGATGCTCTTGAGAGGTGACTAGCTGTAGAACAGGCAACATTGCTTTGTTCATGCTCAGGGCCTCTCACATCTTTTAGCTTTCGTCATGACTATATGTGGCATTACAGAGTGGACCTGTAAGACAAGTTTTATATTTTTGGGCTTTAAAGAAAATTCAAATGTGCTTATATTTCGTACTAACCTTTTTTCAGACCATTATATATATATATATATATATATATATATATATATATATATATATATATATATATTTATTTATTTATTTGTGTGTTTTAGAAAATAACCTTCATATATTGATGATGTAGTATGACACAGTATGCTAATTCCCTGACCAGTATGATACTTAGCTTTGAACAATACTAACATAACACCCACTGTGCTATCTGAAATGTCATGGTTTGTGGCCACCGTCTAGAATTATTCTGGTGAGATGGCTAAGTTGGTTAATGCACCCCCTGCAGAATCTGTTCAAACCTGAAGGTCACAGGTTCTAGTCCCAGCAAGGTCAACTCAGCATTAAATTGGGTAATAATATATATACCCCCAGGACATACTTGAAAACGAGAGACAATCTCAGTGTATCATTCTTGGTAAAATACTTTGCTATTATTATTAATAGCACAATGCTTGGTGATATTAGCCCAGCAATTAAACTAATCAGCAACCAATTGTCAAATTGTGTCACTAGCAAATAAAGGCTAATTTCTCCAAAACTGTTTGTAGAACAAATAAATGGCTACTGCATCATATAAGCAGTTTTAATGATCTTCAACCAGTTAAGGACCAGAGGTATGTGCAACACGTACTTTTATGTCAGAGATTCTCAAGCAAACAATCCCTAATTTATCTTGCCATGAAGTATATTTCTGTCATTCCACTCATAATGTTTTGCAGACATACTGTGCAGGGAAAACAGGAGAGCAAGGCAAAAAGACCTAAAATGATATTGTGCTGTCAGTTCAGTGTCAAACAGTACATGCCAAATGTCAGGAGTGGAGTGAAATATTTCCAGTTCTTTATAATTTGTTGACATACATTTCATCATTTACAGTTGTGGGGGCTTATATGAATCAGTACTGTTCTGTTCTTTTCAAGGACTGCCTAGGTCAGGGTAAGGAACTGTCCAAGTTCAGTCCTCAAAGGCCAAGATTTATATTTGCATATTGTTGGATCTCCATATTTTTTTAGATGGTTTCATGTAATCTGCTCGAAAGTTGAATTGGAGCCGGGTTAGCATCCTTGTAGCTGTCATGGCAGCAGCGGACGAGCTATACCGGCACCAGATTTGACAAAGGAGTGTATATAAAGAGACTGGAAAGATGGTCTGTAACATATCTATCCCTGACTAAAGTCCCAGTGACTGAAACATTGGATTTTATGATGTTTTAAATAAAAGTGAAGTTTTATATTAACCACTGAGTGCTCAGCTGTTTGGAGTGGAGTCTTGTCAGAAGTGTAAGCCTGAAGTACCGCAAGTATACCACGAGGAGTGTGCTGTAACAATTAGGAGTAGACTTTAGTGTTGAGCGAGCATGCTCGGCCGATGCTCGGATCGGCTCGAGCATCGCTCTGCTCGGCACATGGCGGTACTCGTACGAGTACCGCATGTGCTCGCCCGCCATGTTCGGGTCTCCTCCCCGCACGTTTTGCGGCTGCTGCGCAGCCAATAAACGTGCAGGGAGGCTCTGACATCGGTGTAATGCCAGCAGCCATGTTGGCTGCTGGCATTACACTGATTGGCTGGCCAGAACCCGTGGTCAGGTGCTGTATAGCACCTGACCATCAAGTTCGGCTCAGTCTTAGCCAGGGAGAGCTGAGGATAGGAAGGGAAAGGCAGTGTAGGGAGGAAAAAAACCAAACTTGTGAAAAAAAAGAACCAAAAGTCCTTTTTAGGACTACTGTGTGTGGGGGCAGCAGGTTATTTTGTGTGGGGGGAAAAAAACAAAAAAAAAAAAAAAAAAAATATTCTGTTTAGTGTGCAAAGTTGCAGATTAGAGCACATTCTGTTTAGTGTGCACAGTTGCAGATTAGAGCACATTCTGTTTAGTGTGCAAAGTTGCAGATTAGAGCACATTCTGTTTAGTGTGCAAAGTTGCAGATTAGAGCACATTCTGTTTAGTGTGCAAAGTTGCAGATTAGAGCACATTCTGTTTAGTGTGCAAAGTTGCAGATTAGAGCACATTCTGTTAAGTCTTCAAACTAAAATATCAAAGTCACATATTTCATTCAGTGTGCGTCGCCGCAGTTTAGCAGCACATTCTGTGTACTGTGCAGAGTTGCAGAATAGGAAGAAATACTGTTAAGTCTTCAAACTAAAATATCAAAGTCACATATTCCATTCAGTGTGCTTCGCCGCAGTTTAGCAGCACATTCTGTGTACTGTGCAGAGTTGCAGAATAGGAAGAAATACTGTTAAGTCTTCAAACTAAAATATCAAAGTCACATATTCCATTCAGTGTGCTTCGCCGCAGTTTAGCAGCACATTCTGTGTACTGTGCAGAGTTGCAGAATAGGAAGAAATACTGTTAAGTCTTCAAACTAAAATATCAAAGTCACATATTCCATTCAGTGTGCTTCGCCGCAGTTTAGCAGCACATTCTGTGTACTGTGCAGAGTTGCAGAATAGGAAGAAATACTGTTAAGTCTTCAAACTAAAATATCAAAGTCACATATTCCATTCAGTGTGCTTCGCCGCAGTTTAGCAGCACATTCTGTGTAGTGTGCAGAGTTGCAGAATAGTAAGAAATACTGTTAAGTTTTCAAACTCAAATATTAAAGTCACATATTCCATTCAGTGTGTGTCACCGCCGTTTAGCAGCCTATTCTGTGTACTCTGCAGAGTTGCAGAATAGTAAGAAATACTGTTAAGTTTTCAAACTCAAATATTAAAGTCACATATTCCATTCAGTGTGTTTCACCGCCGTTTAGCAGCCTATTCTGTGTACTCTGCACAGTTGCAGAATAGTAAGAAATACTGTTAAGTTTTCAAACTCAAATATTAAAGTCACATATTCCATTCAGTGTGTGTCACCGCCGTTTAGCAGCCTATTCTGTGTACTCTGCACAGTTGCAGAATAGTAAGAAATACTGTTAAGTTTTCAAACTCAAATATTAAAGTCACATATTCCATTCAGTGTGTATCACCGCCGTTTAGCAGCCTATTCTGTGTACTCTGCACAGTTGCAGAATAGTAAGAAATAGTGTTAAGTTTTCAAACTCAAATATCAAAGTCACATATTCCATTCAGTGTGCTTCGCCGCAGTTTAGCAGCACATTCTGTGTAGTGTGCAGAGTTGCAGAATAGTAAGAAATACTGTTAAGTTTTCAAACTCAAATATTAAAGTCACATATTCCATTCAGTGTGTGTCACCGCCGTTTAGCAGCCTATTCTGTGTACTCTGCACAGTTGCAGAATAGTAAGAAATACTGTTAAGTTTTCAAACTCAAATATTAAAGTCACATATTCCATTCAGTGTGTGTCACCGCCGTTTAGCAGCCTATTCTGTGTACTCTGCACAGTTGCAGAATAGTAAGAAATACTGTTAAGTTTTCAAACTCAAATATTAAAGTCACATATTCCATTCAGTGTGTATCACCGCCGTTTAGCAGCCTATTCTGTGTACTCTGCACAGTTGCAGAATAGTAAGAAATACTGTTAAGTTTTCAAACTCAAATATTAAAGTCACATATTCCATTCAGTGTGTGTCACCGCCGTTTAGCAGCCTATTCTGTGTACTCTGCACAGTTGCAGAATAGTAAGAAATAGTGTTAAGTTTTCAAACTCAAATATTAAAGTCACATATTCCATTCAGTGTGTGTCACCGCCGTTTAGCAGCCTATTCTGTGTACTCTGCAGAGTTGCAGAATAGTAAGAAATACTGTTAAGTTTTCAAACTCAAATATTAAAGTCACATATTCCATTCAGTGTGTTTCACCGCCGTTTAGCAGCCTATTCTGTGTACTCTGCAGAGTTGCAGAATAGTAAGAAATACTGTTAAGTTTTCAAACTCAAATATTAAAGTCACATATTCCATTCAGTGTGTTTCACCGCCGTTTAGCAGCCTATTCTGTGTACTCTGCAGAGTTGCAGAATAGTAAGAAATACTGTTAAGTTTTCAAACTCAAATATTAAAGTCACATATTCTGTGTAAGATGAAGAAGGCGGGTAAAAAGGGACGGGGAAGTGGACGTGATCCTGAAAGTTCAGGGCGCGGGTCAGGACGCGGAGAAACTGTGCCTGGTGCCAGAGCACAAGAAAGAAAGACATCCACCATACCTAGCTTCATGTGTAATTTTACAGGGTGTCGCAGGACATCACTCTCGAGGTCCGACCACTGCGAACAGGTGGTCGGTTGGATGACAGCTGATACTGCTTCCAGTCGGTTAAGCACCACCCTGTCTTCCACCAAGTCCACTCTCAGTAGCCAAGAGTCTGGTCAAAATAATCCTCACTCTGATCATCCTTCCTCCCACCATACACGGTCTGGTCAAAGAAGTGATCCCACACTGGGATATAGTGAGGAGCTCGTCTCATCACCAATCCTTCATTTGACCCTCTCTCCAAGCACGCTTGCAGAGGAACATGACATCTTGTGCCCTGATTCACAACCTCTAGAGGCTACCCAATCACAAGAAGATGACAGATGTGAACGGCATTTAAGGTCAAAGGAAGTAGTGGATGATGATGATGATGATGAGACACAGTTGCCATTAAATCAACCACTATTTCCGTCTCAAGACCTTGTTGAGGAGAATGTTATACAGTTGTCAATGACTGAGTATGTGGTGGGATCAAGACTTGAGGAGGATGATCAGAGTGAGGAAGTGGAGGAGGACTTGGTGGACGATGAGGTGACTGACCCCACCTGGGAAGGTGTAGAGCCGAGCGATGACAGCAGTCCTGAGGGTGAGCCATCTTCAGCACCGCAACAGGCTGGAAGAGGCAGTGGTGTGGCTACAGAAAGAAGGCGGACCGCACCAAACCGGCCCGCAAATGTTCCACGGAGCACCCCCTTGCGTAAATCTCCCTTGCCAAAGGGTAGGTGTTCCGCGGTATGGCGTTTTTTTAAGGAAAGTGCGGACGACAAAAGAATTGTAGTTTGCAACCTGTGCCACACCAGAATGAGCCGAGGCATGAACACTAGAAACCTCACCACCACCAGCATGATCCGACACATGGCATCCAAGCACCGTAGTAAGTGGGAGGAACGCCTGGATCGCCCATCTGTGTCTGCAGGCCACACCACTGCCTCCTCTTCCCCTGTTTTCGGTGCCGGCCAATCGCCTGTCGAAGGCGCAGGCCCGCATACCTCCCGCCCTGCACCTGTACCATCTGAAGCACCATCAGCGACCACATCCACTTCCCTGTCCCAGCACAGCGTCCAAATGTCGTTACCCCAGGCATTTGAGCGCAAGAGAAAGTACCCAGCCACCCACCCACAGGCCATAGCACTAACCTCACACCTTTCAAAATTACTGTCCATCGAAATGCTGCCATTTAGGCTTGTGGACACTGAGTCCTTCCGCAGCCTGATGGCAGCAGCTGTCCCTCGGTACGCGGTCCCCAGCCGCCACTACTTTTCCCGGTGTGCCATCCCCGCATTACACCACCATGTGTCCCGTAACATCACCCGTGCCCTGACCAACGCAGTTACTGGGAAGGTCCACTTAACGACTGACACATGGACAAGTGCTTGTGGCCAGGGACGCTACATTTCCCTGACGGCACACTGGGTGAATGTCGTGGAGGCTGGGAGCGACTCGGACCCTGGGATGGCACGGGTGCTACCCACGCCGAGGATTGCGGGCCCTACCTCCATCAGGGTTTCCGCCAGCACCTACGTTATTGGCTCCTCCTCCTCCGTTTCCACCTCCGAATTCTCTACACGCAGCGCCACTCCCCCATCAGCCAGTAGCTGGAAGCAGTGTAGCACTGCAGTGGGGAAGCGTCAACAGGCCGTGCTGAAGCTGATCTGCCTTGGGGACAAACAGCACACGGCCTCAGAGCTGTTGCAGGGGATTAGTCACCAGACCGAGCAGTGGCTCTCGCCACTCAACCTGCAACCAGGCATGGTTGTGTGTGATAATGGGCGTAACTTGGTGGCGGCTTTGGAGCTCGGCAAGCTCACACACGTACCATGCCTAGCGCATGTATTTAATTTAGTGGTTCAGCGATTTCTAAAAACCTACCCCAATGTGCATGATCTCTTGACCAAGGTGCGCCGCGTGTGTGCACATTTCCGTAAGTCATCTACAGCTTCGGCCGGCCTGTTGAAGCTGCAGCAGCGCTTACAATTGCCAGCTCACCGGCTGCTGTGTGACGTGAGCACGCGCTGGAACTCCACCTTCCACATGTTGGCCCGGCTTTGTGAGCAGCAGAGGGCAGTAGTGGAGTACCAGCTGTTACACGGTCGTCGCCTCTCCGTTCAACTTCCTGTAATCAGAAGTGAGGAGTGGGAATGGATGTCAGACCTCTGCGAGGTTTTACGCAATTTTGAGGAATCGACACAGATGGTGAGCGGCGATAACGCTATTATCAGTGTAACCATCCCACTTCTGTGTCTACTGAAACGCTCGCTGCTCACAATTAAAACCGACGCTTTGCATGTGGAAGAGGTGGAAATGGGGGAGGAAGAGCTTACACAAGGTGATAGCCAGAGCACCCTCACTTCGTCTTCTCAGCGACAATTGGAGGAGGCGGAGGAGGAGGAGGAGGAGGAGGAAGACACGGTTGCCTCCGCTACAGAGGGTAGCCATGGAACTTTAGTTCCATCTCTTCAGCGTGGGTGGGCAGAAGAGGAGGAAGAGGATGAGGATATTGAGAGTCATCCTCCTGGTGAGGACAGCGAAATCTTGACTGTTGGTACTCTGGCACACATGGCTGACTTTATGTTAGGCTGCCTTTCCCGTGACCCACGCGTTATACGCATTTTAAACAACACGGATTACTGGGTGTTCACCCTTCTGGACCCCCGCTACAAAGAGAATTTCTCATCTCTCATTCCTCCGGTGGAGAGGACAAGCAAAATGGTGCAATACCAGAAGGTTCTTGTTGAAAAATTGCTCCAAAATTTTCCATCTGACAACGCTGGCGGCAGAGTACGTGCTACCTTGGCCAACCGAGAAGGGGAGAAAAGGGGAGCACACAGCAGTTCCGAGAAAGGCAGGGCAACACTCTCCAAGGCGTGGGACACCTTCATGACACCCCGCCAGCACCCTCACCCTGATGCGCAGCCTAGTGTCACAAGGAGGGAAAAGTTTTGGAAGATGGTGAAGGAGTACGTAGCAGACCGTGTCAGCGTCCTCAATGATCCCTCTGTGCCTTACAACTACTGGGTGTCCAAGCTGGACACGTGGTATGAACTGGCACTCTACGCCTTGGAGGTGCTGGCCTGCCCTGCCGCCAGCGTTCTGTCTGAGCGGGTATTTAGTGCTGCTGGTGGCATCATAACAGATAAGCGTATCCGCCTTTCCACCGACAATGCTGATAGGTTGACACTTATAAAAATGAACAAGGCCTGGATTTCCCCTGACTTCTCCACTCCACTGGAGGAAAGCCCCGGGGGAACATAAACTCACTTTATATATGTTATTTACAATGATGGGAATACTCTGTATTCCCATTCACCCCTTCCACCCAAAAAACGGGTATATGGTTGACTCTTAATCTTCTCATCCTCCTCCTCCTCTTCCATATGCCCTGGGATATAATTTTTATATAGGGCCAGCTCACCAGCGGGCCCTGTGATATAATTTTTATATAGGGCCAGCTCACCAGCGGGCCCTGTGATATAATTTTTATATAGGGCCAGCTCACCAGCGGGCCCTGTTTGACAATTTTTATATAGGTCAGCTCACCAGCGGGCCTTCTCATATAATGTTTTATTGGGTCAGCTCTCTAGCGGGCCCTCTCATATAATGTTTTATAGCGTCAGCTCACTAGCGGGCCTTCGCATATAATGTTTAGGATGGTCAGCTCTGCAGCAGACCCTCACCCATAATGTTTTAGATGGTCAGCTCAGCGCACGTTTCCCTCTTAATCATGGCCTCAGTTCTGAAAATCAAGGAAATTTTTGGGAGAATTTGCCTCTGCGCACGTTTCCCTCTTAATCATGGCCTCAGTTCTGAAAATCAAGGAAATTTTTGGGAGAATTTGCCTCTGCGCACGTTTCCCTCTTAATCATGGCCTCAGTTCTGAAAATCAAGGAAATTTTTGGGAGAATTTGCCTCTGCGCACGTTTCCCTCTTAATCATGGCCTCAGTTCTGAAAATCAAGGAAATTTTTGGGAGAATTTGCCTCTGCGCACGTTTCCCTCTTAATCATGGCCTCAGTTCTGAAAATCAAGGAAATTTTTGGGAGAATTTGCAGATGATATACAAGTAAATATACAGCAAATACTGTTTGGTAACAATTTTTCGCCTAAAGTCGTTTTTATTTTCCTTTTTGTGTGTTTTACGATCAGTCTGTAAAAATGGCGTACTACGGGCGAAAGATCGTTCCCAGCAGCGATGTTGGAGTCCAAGATGCATCCAGACATCCTCCCTATGCTGTCCCTGAACCATTTCTGTGGTGTTTCCATCATTTTCTTCCATTTTCCTATGGACCAGGCACCCTCCCCTCATCAGAGCAGGGGGTGCCTGGTGTAATGCTCGAGTCCTCCCATTGACTTCAATGGGGCTCGGGTGCTCGGCCGAGCACTCGAGCCTCAGGGGGTGCTCGGTCAGAGCACCCGAACACCCGAGCATTGGGGTGCTCGCTCATCACTAGTAGACTTCCCTGATTAAGCACAGGAAAGGTAATCATTGGCTCATTTATTTTGATTGGCTCAACTGTGCTCAAACAGGGGTATCCTTCTACCCTTTAATGTTGGTGCCTCTTGACTAAAGTTGGACAGCCCTGGACCTGTTAGTCTCATTAGCCAACCAGCCATCGGCTGGTAGGGGATGATGGGAGTTATAGTCACCAACAGCTGGACGTTGTGTGTTGTGTGGTTGTGTGTCCTTCTGATAAGTGCAAGTCATTGTATAGCTCTGGGGCAAAATCTTGCAGACAGTTTTGTGCCATCGGATAGGGATGTATCCTTAGTATATGGTGCATATTGTATAGCCTACAGATGTTCTTTGATTATGTGCAAATAGCCATAATGTACCCAAACATGGGTTGCAGTCAATAATAATAAAAAAAAAACATTTTGAAAAATTTATTTTTGTAAAATGCAAGGGGAAATTTAAGAAGTGTTTTATGCATATTTGTTTTTTCTATTAAAAAAAAAAATATGGACATAGAAAAATAAGTCTGCAAAATTGTCACACCTGTCTGTCAGACTGAGAAGAGGAACTGACAGCTATCCCAATTCTTACCTCGGTGAGATTATCCATTCTTAACCCCATTATCATGAATATTCCTCCTCAATAGTTTATAGAATGCCCTTAGTGGAAGCTGATATATTCAGGCATCCTCAGACGGAGAAGTAAAAATAAGATAGGATATTTCAGGACAGATGTGTAATTAATTATTTAGGCTGTGTGCCCCTCAGGTTAAAGGTCTCTGCTTTGTTGATAGAAAAGTCAAAGACCCTAACTACTAAACCAAAAATCTTTAATACCATTACACTGATTGAAAAACAAAAAGTACAAAATACAGAGAACTTAAATAGATATATTTTTAATGAAACTAAAAGCTTGTAGGTGACAGATCCACTGTAATATTTGCAATAAACATAAAATAAAAAAAATCAACATCACAGTTTTCAAGGCAGAGAAATTGTCAAAATAGGAGCAATAATATTTTTTTTGTTGTTGTTGTTCAATGCTACTTAATTAAAGCATTGCACAATAAAAAGTAGCACATTGGCTGGACAGATGAGTCAAACGTAGACATTTTTGAACTCAACAAAAAATGTTATAGTTGATGAAGAAAAATACTGAGTGCAAACAGAAATGTCACCAAGTTGAAGCAGTTCTGTAAAGATGCATGAGCCAAAATTCCTCAAAACTAATGTGAGCGACTGACCAACAATTACAGGAAATGCTCAGAGGACGGTGTTGGGTATGCCAAAATGCACTGAATACTAAAAGAAAGAGACAATATACACAACAAAGGAGCGGATTGTCAATACCACACAGAGCCGGAATAATCTTGATGGTCTGGAGAAACAAGAAACCTGGCGATAGAAGGCTTTGGACTACAGGGACTTACCTGTGCAGGGAGAAGTTTAATTCACAAACCTTTTTAACCCCTTAAGGACCATTGACGTTCCAGGACCGTCAAGGCGGTCCGGCACTTAAGGACCAGTGACGGTCCTGGCACGGCATGGAGTTCGGGGCTCACAGCGAGGCTGCATGCCGCTCCAGAAGCCCTGAACCAGAACTTAAAACAAAAAAAAAGCCCTGTGGTCCTCAAGTGCACGCGCTGGTCCTTAAGGGGTTAATGTTCATATAAATAAGTGATGCTGTTCTATGTGTGTTTATTATGATTAATTTGAGAAATCACTGAAAAATAATTTAATTTATTGAAGGCTTATACACAAAAATGAGTTACATGCTAGTGTAAAGAACAAAAAAAGGGGCGCCCAATAGTTCCTATTATTGTTAATGTCACCTATAATAAAAAATGAATATTGTACTCACAAAAATGGTGGTTATGAAATTAACTTATGTCCAATCACAACGTATCAGGCATGCAAGGAATTTTTGGACCTGTCCCTGCTCGAGTTTCTATGATGCAAGTGGTGCTTCAATACAATAAAGCCATAGAAATAGGAAGTAGAAAAAAGCTGCCATGGTATCCAAAAAATTATCTATATATATAAAAGAATAAGCCTCATTGCATAATTTATGGTTCCTCACAGACAGAACATAATTTATGTCTCCTTAGAAAACAAACACGCATTGAACAGAATGCCTCATCACATAATTTATGTCTCATTAGGAGACACAACTCCTATTGGGTGATCCAATGAGGACATGTTTATCATACAGGGAGTTGGCCCGCCTCCTCCAGCCTGCCCACCACTATCCAACTGACAAAAACAAATGTAGCTGCCACTCGCTCCTGAAGTAGGGGATATCAATAACTTCTCCTGGTCCACACACACTCTCACTCAGGATCATGAACCCACAAACACACTGTTTCACCTCCCACAGATAATTGTAACCCTCCATACACTCTGTGTCACCTCCCACAGATAATGTAACCCTCCATACACTCTGTGTCACCTCCCACAGATAATGTAACCCTCCATACACTCTGTTTCAGTACAAGGGTGTAATGTTTCCATAAAATACAAACACTCAGGGATAAACTTAATAGCAACTCTTTTATTTAATTCTTTTCAGCTCTTCAGTCAACCTCACTAACTGTCTGTTTTCAACTGTCACTCCTCCACTTCCTGCTTCCTGATTCCTGCCCTTTCTCCTTAAAGGGAGAGAGATGGTTTGCTGTATGTTACAGAGGGCAAGCCTCAAACACCACTGTCTATTTGTTCCCTCAGCATTCTGCTTCGCTGCCTCAACTGAAGAGCCACCGTGTGTTAGATTGCTATGTTACCAGCACTTAACACTTTGAGTGCCAGAGGGGTATGCAATGCATTGCAAAGCAATGCGTTGAGTACCTCTCTGGCACCCAAAGGGTTAAGTAAGGAGAAGTTACTGCTCCCATTGGGTGATTCAATGGGGGAGTGATTTAAATCATGCAGGGAGTTGGCCTGCCCCCACTATCCAGCCCGTACCACTATCCAAGTAACTGAAAAAACAAAATGGCTGCAATTCGCTTCTACACCACAGACACAAAACACATCAGACAAAAAACACACACTCACACTCAATCACACACACTCAATCATACACGCTCACAATAATTCACACACTCACACTCTCTCACTCACACACAGTCATTCACACATTCACTCACACTCACACACACTCAATCACACACACTCAATCACACACAGTCAAACACAGTCAAACACATTCACACTCTCTCACTCACACTCTCAATCACACTCACACTCTCACTCACACTCTCACTCACACACCCTCTCACTCACACACTCTCACTCAATCACACACACTCACTAACACACTCACGCAATCACTCACATGCAGTCACTCACACGCAATCACTCACACGCAATCACTCACTCTCACACGCACGCAGTCACTCACTCACACCCCGGGAGCCAGCACGATCCACCTTCCACCATAGTCTCACTCACACTCACTCACACCCCGGGAGCCAGCACGATCCACCTTCTACCATAGTATGTGCAATTACCACATGCATTTCAACTACATGAATGAATGCCACTCACACACACTCACTCACTCACACTCACACCCCGGGAGCCAGCATGATCCACCTTCTACCATAGTATGTGCAATTACCACATGCATTTCAACTACATGAATGAATGCCACTCACTCATGAACACTCACTCACACTCACTCAAACCCCGGGAGCCAGCACGATCCACCTTCCACCATAGTATGTGCAATCACCACATGCATTTCAACTATATGAATGAATGCCACAGTGGAGGCATGCAATACTGCAATACTAATGCAGGTGGCGACTAGTTTACTAATCATTATTTTACCTCTCAAAAGTGCCCACAAATAAAGTTATCCTTAACCCTTTGAGTGCCAGAGGTGTACGCAAGGCATTGCTTTGCAATGCGTTGCGTACCCCTCTGGCACTCAAAGGGTTAAGCTTCCAAGACCAAAAGCCAGGCATCACCAAGGACATCTTGAATGCGTGCCTGCGCTGTCAGTCCTCTTCACCCTTCACAATCATTGCACCGGCCCGGAAGGCTCTGGAAGAGACTGACGGCACAGGTGCATAAGCTGCAGTAACCTGGCCGTCAGTCTCGGAACCTTAAGGATAACTTTATTCGTGGGCATTTTTGAGAGGTAAAATAATGATTAGTAAGCTAGTCCCCACCTGCCTAAGTATTGCAGGGTGACTTTAGTGGGGGTGGTAGTTCCTCTTTAACTGGACTGCCCTTTTGGGTGGGATTAGTCTAATATGTATGTGGAAATTTCTCCACTGCAATGGCATCAAGAGTGGTGACTAGCCGAAGAAGATGCAAATGTGCTGTTTATTTGTCCTCAGAAGCCTCTCACATTTTGTATGTCTATTACAAATTAACACACCTCCCAACATTTCAAATTGCCAAAGAGGGACACTTGTGTTTTAGGGGGTGTTGCTGAGGGCATGGTTGGTGGGTGGGGCATTACAGAGAATATTTAGGCTGTTTTATGACCTATTGACACCTCCTTGTGTAACGTAATAAATGACTTATAACAACACCAAAGTATTTTATTTACACAGACTGATTAATAAACATATATACAGAAACATTAATGTGAGGGGTATTGCTTTAGAGCAGTATGATACACTTATATACACACCACCCAGTCTGATTTCCTAAAAAGAGGGACATCAAGGTGGGAAAGAGGGACAGAGGGATTTGGGTCTAAAATAGGGACTGTCCCTCCTAAAGAGGGACACTTGGGAGGTATGAATTAATCTGGGCAGAACCTACAGACTGCGCATTTCTAATAGCACAGTGAGCGATAAGTTAGGCCTTGAACAGAACTAATTAGCAGGCAATTATCATAAAGTGCCACACTGTTTCTCAAAAACGATTTTACAGGAAAATGGTCACTACATCATACAAACAGATTTTAATTCTCTGTAATGCAAATTAAACTTGTCATAAAGCAACAGGTCTACTTAAACATTTGCAATAGATAATAAGATTAAAAATAACCTTAATTGGAGAACAGCGTGCAGATCAAAACACAATAAAATTAGAAAGATTTGCTTTTATCTGCTAGCATTCCCTGGTATCGTAGTCTGCAGGGAAATCCGTTTGATGTTTTTAGCATTCTGATGAACAACCCTTACTGACAACAGAGAAGGTGAACACAATCAAGGCTTGACACCCCTTGTTTGCATATAATACAAATCGAAAATAAAAATCAGTGTCGGCCATTAAATAAACATTATTTTGTTAACTTTTGCTGCAATTTCACATTTTAACCTTCATGCTCAGCAGCTCGGCTGGTGCAGAACTAATCGGTAATAGAGTCTATTCACCAAGGGCTCTGTGGAGAAATCAAACGATGACCAATTTTGGAACAATCAGATGCACTATTGATTTAAACAAAACTTTTAACCCCTTGAATGTTAGCGAGGTATTTTTCAAGCCTTTAACAAGTTAAAAGCCCCTTTTAAAACAAATGGTAATTTGAGGAATTTTGTTCCTTATAAAAGAGCGATTCTGGAGCAAACTAACCGCACCACAGGGATCAACTGAAAATTCTCATTGGTTAAAGGGATAGTAATGTTTCACAAAAACAGCAGCTCCAATTAATCATCATAGTATTTGGGTCATGGAGAGTGTTATTTCATTACTGTCAGAGTTGTAGTTCAAGAGTAATTGAATGATAAATTATCCCCCTCCCACCCCTTCTACCTAGTGTAAGCTGCCTCCCTTCAGATGTGGAATCTGCTGCACAAACAAGACAGATCACAGCAAGGGACAATCTTCTTACTGTGAGTATAAGGAAAACCCTGCCTCCCTTGACAGTTTTTTCAGTTTTTTCCTTATGATCACTGAAGATTGTCCCTCTCTGTGATCCAGCTGGACAGTCTTGCTGCTCTAAAGTGAGCAGTGTTACATCAGTAAAAGGGGCGGGAGGGGGATACTTTATCATTCTTTTAACTACAACTCAGACAGTAATGAAATAACATTCTCCATGGTCCAAATACTATGAAGATTAATTGGAGCTGCTTTTATTGTGAAATATTACTATCCCTTTAAAATGGGTCTTTTAACCCTTTGAGTGCCAGATCAGTGGGAAACGCATTGCAAACAAATGTCTTGCCCTCCCCACCTGACACTCAAAGGGTTAAACCCTTCAATACCGGAGAGGTCTTCAACACACTGTGAAGCAATGCACTGGAAAAAAATTGTAACAAACCCTTATCATTTCTCTGGTTCTGAAAAAGGTTAACCTTTTAACCCTTTGAGTACCAGGGGGGTTCACATCAGATCGTGGAGCACTTAAACGGTTAATAAAGTGAGAACTTGGGGAATTTGTATTTGTTCCCTTGGCTGCAAATGGTTTGCTCCAGAATTGCACATCTCCCCCTTCCCCCCAAGAATCCTGCCATCCATTCCGACAAAAAAATTAGCTCTAATAAACTAGAGACAATGTTCTATTGAATATGCAGTTATTTATCTTTAAAAATGATTGCCTGAACAAAACAATTTCATGCAGTATTATGAGTGAGATGAAAGTTTATTTTCTAACAGAGTAGAAATTAAATATCAATTATTCTAATTTCATAGTCTTCTGGTCAGGTTAATAGATTATATACACTTATCTACAGTGACAATGCATCTTTATTAACACTGGTTACTGAATTAAAGGGATAGTATTGTATGATTAAAAAAATAATAATAATCTGGTAGCCTTTAAAAAAATAACTCAAATGATGCCAGTGCCATCTCTCAAACCTGTATGGTTTGAGAGATATTTGCAGTTAAAGTTCCTCGCTCCCCTTTCCCTGATGTCATCGCTCTAACTGACTGCAGGAGAATCTGGTCCCAGAACCAGTGGAGACTCTTAAGCAGAGCCAAAATAGTGATATTTAAAAAGAAATACTTAATTGGAACGGTCTACAAAGTGTACTTGCTGACTCCGCAGCCTTGTCCCACAGTAGCCATGTAACCACACATACTGGCTCCCAAGGCTTGTCTCACAGTGGCCTTAGAACCACACATACTGACTCCCAAGCCTTGTTCCACAGTAGCCATAGAACCATACGTACTGACTCCCCAGTCTTGTGCCACAGTAGCCATAGAACCACACGTACTGACTCCCCAGCCTTGTTCCACAGTAGCTATAGAACCACACGTACTGACTCCCCAGTCTTGTCCCACAGTAGCCATAGAACCATACGTACTGACTCCCCAGTCTTGTCCCACAGTAGCCATAGAACCACACGTACTGACTCCCCAGTCTTGTCCCACAGTAGCCATAGAACCATGCATACTGACTCCCAAGCCTTGTCCCACAGTAGCCATAGAACTACACATAATGACTCCCCAGTAGGGTTGCCACCTTTTCTTAAAAAAATATACCGGCCAAGGCATTCCCTCCATTGACTTAACATTGGAAAGAAGCCAATTTTTTACCGGCCTGCCGGTAAAATGACGGCTGAGTGGCAACCCTACTCCCCAGCCTTGTCCCACAGTAGCCATAGAACCACACATACTGACTCCCCAGCCTTGTCCCACAGTAGCCATAGAACCACACATACTGACTCCCCAGCCTTGTCCCACAGTAGCCATAGAACCACACATACTGACTCCCCAGCCTTGTCCCACAGTAGCCATAGAACCACACATACTGACTCCCCAGCCTTGTCCCACAGTAGCCATAGAACCACACATACTGACTCCCCAGCCTTGTCCCACAGTAGCCACAGAACCACACATACTGACTCCCCAGCCCTGTCCCACAGTAGCCTTGGAACCACACATACTGACTCCCCAGCCTTGTCCCACAGTAGCCATAGAACCACACATACTGACTCCCCAGCCTTGTCCCACAGTAGCCACGGAACCACACATGCTGAGTCCCTAGCCTTGTCCCACAGTAGCCATGGAACCACACATACTGACTCCCCAGCCTTGTCCCACAGTAGCCATAGAATCACACGTACTGACTCCCCAGCCTTGTCCCACAGTAGCCATGGAACCACACATACTGACTCCCCAGCCTTGTCCCACAGTAGCCATAGAATCACACATACTGACTCCCCAGTCTTGTCCCACAGTAGCCATAGAACCATAAATATTGAGTCCCCAGCCTTGTCCCACAGTAGCTATGGAACCAAACACAATGACTGCTCCAGCCTTGTTCTATGGTAGAGATAAAACCATACATACATACTAACACCCAGCCTTGTCCCACTGCACAATCAAGGATTGACACCAATGGTTTTAATATAAAACAAATCTAAACAAAAAAAATGTGTGCCAGCCATTAAATAAACATTATGTTTTTAACTTTTGCTGCATTTTCACATTTTAACCTTCATACTCAGTAGCTTGGCAGATGCAGAACTAATCGTAATAGAGTCTATTCACCAAGGGCCCTGTGCAGAAACCACACGATGACCAATTCTGGAACAATCAGCTGCACTATTGATTTAAATGGGGCTTTAACCCCTTGAATGGTGAAAGTGCCTTTTGAATCAAATGGGAATTTGAGGAAACAATAATAAGCAATGTTGGCGCAAAGTAACTGCACCATAGGGAACAAATGAAAAGTTAAATTGATTTAAATGGGTTTTTAACCCTTTGAGTGCCAGAGGGTTGACCAATGCATTGTAATCTTAAGCGAAAACCATCTCCAACACACAATGACCCCTAGCCTTGTCCTGTGGTGGGCTTAGAACCATGCATACTGACTCCCAGCCTTGTCCCACTGCACAATCAAGGCCTGACACTACAGGTTTTCATATAAAACAGATGTCAATGAAAACTCAGTGCCGGCCATTAAATAAACATTAGTTTGGTAAATTTTGCTGCATTTTCATAAATTAATCTTCAAGCTCCACAGCTTGGCTGGTGCTTAACTAACAGATAAGAGTCTATACACCAAGGGCCTTGTGTAGAAATCAAATGATAACCAATTCTGGAACAAACAGCTGCACCACAGACGAGAAATAAACATTCCCATTGATTTAAATAATACAAAGATATGCATACTTTGGAATTTGGTGATACCTTTTTATTTGGATTAAGTTTATATTTTAAGAAAATCTTTTGTTTGTATGTATGCATGTATGTATATCTTTATTTATATGGTGCCACACAGTGTATACAGTGCCTTACTACAGCAGTATGTTACAATAAATAAATGGGGATAAAGTGACGTGGAATCAGTCACGAAACGAGTTGAGCTAATTTGTTATATTTTTTGCTGAAGTTTTAGATTTATATTTTATACACTTTAAAAAGTTTTTTACTATTGCTGTGCCAATATTTTTAATGTATGGTTTTTTTAATGGTTCCTTGTTGTACCACTCTTTAATAATAAAATTAAAATATCCTTTTTGAATACACGATCCCAGTTTTTTAATCAATTGCTCCCAAGGAATGTGGAGTTGCTATCCCCAATTTTGATTTTTTAATCCTGGATTATATCTGAATGACACTTTGAGGTTAGGTATTCACTGTATTGGCAGTATAGAAGAGATTTAATATCCTGAAGAAAAGAAGGAGAAAATTGTGGCACCTTGATGTGGAAAAGAAGGTGCTTAGAATTGTTGGAGTATAACTGATTGGGAGCGACCCCAGCTTAAGGGGAACGTGATATATACTGGGAGGCAGTTTGTAACCTCATAAGCAAGTAAGTGCATATATTGAGGGAGAGTGGAAGAGGGGCCATTGAAATAAGACCTACTGCTACGCTTAGAGAGTCTGCGCTGTCTGTGTCTTTTATCTCTACAGAAATTGGTGATTAGGATTCCGTATGGTGATGTCCCTATAAGGATTGCTGCGACTCTATAAGGAAGAAATCTTTTTGGACATTGGGGATTCTTGTCCGGTCTCTTTTTTTTTTCCTTCTTCTCTCTTTGGACCTCCAAGGTTTATTATATAATCATAGAACGCTGTTATTCTATCTATTGTTTTTAAGATGTGTGTAATGATCTCATGTTATAACAATGATTCCATTTTAGAGACAAAAGGGGCCTCTCTTTACCTAGATGGGAGTAAAAATAGTTGAGTGAATTTTACGATTAAATATGACTATCCTGGAGACAGCAGGCCTGATAAGGGATTCTACCATGTGGGAGGGTCTAGAAGGGTGACATATTTATGTCAAGTCCAATGACCTTGTGGCCATTTTTATTAGACTTGTGCAAACTGATTCGGAGAAATTCAGAATTAGTCGAAAATGGGGTCATTTAATAGGTTAATTGTTTTCCATGCAGTGATAAAGAGTCTATGGCCAGGTTCAATATTAATTTTTAAATAATACTTATAATAATATTTTTTATCAACATCTATCTACATTGAAATAACTTTAAAATATCATTTTTATTTCTATTTGGACCCTATGACATTTTCTTATTTTCAGTACAAGAAACAGGTTAATTTGTCGTGGTATAAGACAGGCCCTCAGCAGTTCTTGTGCACTCTCTGGTATATCTGTCTTACACTATTACACATATTGTACATTACATGGCATGGAGCGTTTATTTGACATAGGCCTGGATTACACTGCAGTTTATAAGTGTATCACTGGTCTTATTAAACAGCATACTGGACAACAGAAACTACTGTACAGCAGGCTTAATAATGCACTTCTACAGCAAAATTAACATTACTCATGCCTAAATACAACTTGAAATCAAAATTAAGCATTGTTAACATGTATATACCTGGGAATGAACGTGTACCAAGCCTCCTGATGCCCAATAATATCTGAGAGTGTACAAATGATGTGATTCAGGTCATTAACCCTTTGAGTGCCAGAGGGTTACCTCTGGCTCTTAAAGGGTTTCATGGACAAGGCTTGATTGAGGTAGGTGGGATCGGATGGAGGGGAGGCAGACATTACCCTGAAAATGGGCGGAGATTAGAAAAAACAGGGAGGAAAGTGATGAGAACGGCCAGTGAAGTGGGCGGAGTTACCAGGGAAGTCACTGAGCTCGGAGACTCAGCCACTGTATCAATATATTACAACATTTTACACATGAAGGGAAGAGTAATGAATGAATATTCCATTACAGGTGAGCCAATAAAGACAACATTTTAAGTGATATCTCTCAGTGGTCTTAGATTCAGATCAGTTTTAACCTCTGTCTCCAGCTTTATAAGATTACCAGGCCTTGTTCCCCAAGCTAAAAAAAGAGCAGTTTCAGAATGCATTGGTCAAAAACCTAACACTCAAAGGGTTAATATGTGTGATTTGTATCTGATTATATGAAAGACATAGAAAATTAATTATACACAGTATATATGAATATTTTACTTATATCTAGAAAATTAACAAAATCCCTTTGGGTATTTGAGCATTGAAATCCAATATTGGAAGGCAGAATGCAGCCATGCATCTGAAATCTTGATTAAAATACTAGCTGTAAGCAAAGTAATTACTTGGGTGCAAATAAGAAAATTCATAGCAGCACAGCATGGACAAAATAGCCTCAGGGTAAAGGACATTTTTATATTGCAATAAACCACCCATTATAATAGCCATTGTGCTGATTTTTGCATGTTACTAACTCTCCAATTTCCATTCCTTTCAAAAATGATCTATAATTTTATTATGAAACCAGCCATATGGATTAATCGCTTGCCTTATACTGGCTCTAATATTTTTATGGCTACATCCATGTACATTTACTGTATATATAATTAAATATACACTAGTTGAAGAGCCCGTTACACAGGCTACAGTGCCACTGCCAGCCGGTTGGGGTGCAGTCATGCTCAGTAAAGACTGCCCGCACTGCGGCTGATACAGAGCTGTACACTCCTTCGGAGCTCCCCGCTCTGTATCAGCCTCGTCATGAGCAGTCTCTACTGTGCATGGCTGAGTTGTTACACACGTTTTGGCAAATCCTATATAATAATTCACTTGAATGTTTGTCAAAAGCCGGCATGCACAGTAGAGACTGCCTGAACACACGGAATGCAGGCAGCATGGAATGCTGGGAGCACGGAATGCTGGGAGCACAGAATGCTGGGAGCACAGAATGCTGGGAGTTCTGTGCTGGGAGCATTCAGTGCTTTCGAGTAGTCTCTACAGTGCATGACTGCATCGGTGGCAGGACGCAGAGCAGGACCGGCCTCTTAACCATTTGAGTGCCAGAGTGGCATTGCATTGCATACCCCTCTGGCACTCAAAGGGTTAACATCACCTGGACCTTGGCCTGTGTACACGGCTTTTACACTAGTTATATATATATATATATATATATATAAAATCATCATCACGTCAGTCCACTGCAGGATGAAGGCCTCCTCTGCAAGCCTCCAACAACATTGGCATTGTGCCTTTTGTTGCCACTGCGTACCAACAATTTTGGTAATTTCATCTACTCATCTTGTCTTTGGTCTTCTTCTTGGGCGTTTAGTATTGAGTGGAATCCACGCCAAAATTTGTTTGATCCAAAAAAATTATTTGATCCCCTGCTGATTTTGTACGTTCACCCACTGACAATGAAATGATCAGTCTTTAATTTTAATGGTATGAACAGTGAGCGACAGAATAACAACAAAAAAATCCTGAAAAACGCATTTCCAAAAAGTTATACATTGATTTGAATTTTACTGAGTGAAATAAGTATTTGACCCCCTATCAATCAGCAAGATTTCTGGCTCCCAGGTGTCTTTTATACAGGTAACAAGCGGAGATTAGGCGCACTCTCTTAAAGGGAGTGCTTCTAATCTCAGCTTATTACCTGTATAAAAGACACCTGACCACAGAAGCAACCAATCAGATTCCAAACTCTCCACCATGACCAAGACCAAAGAGCTGTCCAAGGATGTCAGGGACAATATTGTAGATCTACACTAGGCTGGAATGGGCTACAAGACCATCGCCAAGCAGCTTGGTGAGAAGGTGACAACAGTTGGTGCGATTATTCGCAAATGGACGAAACACAAAATAATTGTCAATCTCCCTCGGTCTGGGGCTCCATGTAAGATCTCACCTCGTGGAGTTTCAGTGGTCAGGAGAAAGGTGAGGAATCAGCCCAGAACTACATGGGAGGATCTTGTCAATGATCTCAAGGCAGCTGGAACCATAGTCACCAAGAAAACAATTGGTTACACACTACGATGTGAAGGACTGAAATCCTGCAGTGCCCGCAAGGTCCCCCTGCTCAAGAAAGCACATGTACAGGCCCGTCTGAAGTTTGCCAGTGAACATCTGAATGATTCATAGGAGAACTGGGTGAAATTGTTGTGGTCAGATGAGACCAAAATTGAGCGCTTTGGCATTAACTCAACTCACTGTGTTTGGAGGAGGAGAAATGCTACCTATGACCCCAAGAACACCATCCCCACCGTCAAACATGAAGGTGGAAACATTATGCTTTGGGGCTGTTTTTCTGCTAAGGGGACAGGACAACTTCACCGCATCAAAGGGACAATGGATGGGGCTAGGTACTGTCAAATCTTGGGTGAGAACCTCTTTCCCCTCAGCCAGGGCATTGAAAATGGGTCATGGATGGGTATTCCATCATAACAATAACCCAAAACACATGGCCAAGGCAACAAAGGAGTGGCTCAAGAAGAAGTGCATTCAGGTCCTGGAGTGGCCTAGCCAGTCTCCAGACCTTAATCCCACTGAAAATCTGTGGAGGGACCTGAAGGTTCGAGTTGCCAAACGTCAGCCTCTAAACCTTAATGACTTGGAGAGGATCTGCAAAGAGGAGTGGGACAAAATCCCTCCTGAGATGTGTGCAAACCTGGTGGCCAACTACAAGAAACGACTGACCTCTGTGATTGCCATTAAGGGTTTTGCCACAAAATACTGTCATGGTTTGCAAAGGGGTCAAATACTTATTTCACTCAGTAAAATGCAAATTAGTTTATAACTTTTTTTAAATGCTTTTTTCAGGATATTTTTGTTATTCTGTCTCTCACTGTTCAAATAAACCTACCAGTAAAATTATAGACTGACCATTTCTTTGTCAGTGGGCAAGCATACAAAATCAGCAGGGGATCAAATAATTTTTTCCCTCACTGTATGTGGCCTGCCCATTTCCACTTCAGGAGCTTTACTCTTTCAATGATGCCATAGCCCTTTGTTTGCTGACTAATCCATGCACACGGTTTTTGCTCTTTTTTTTGTTAAGTTTAGAATTTGCAAGTCCATACTTCTCTATGTAACCATACATTTTTGTATGGCTTTGGCATTGTGTCTTTGTTTGTCTCACAGCCAAACGTAAGGACTGGTCAAAAACCTTTCACTTGAGGCAGAGTGGAAAATTTGTCTTAAAGACAGTACTACTACGTTTTTCAAATGCTTGTCATCCCAGATTTATTGGCCCGGGTGCCACCTGTAGAGAACAAAGGGTACTAAGATGCAATAAGTGAGCATATAGAAATTGTGTAAAAGGTTAAAAGAAATAAGTAAATAAAATTATAATTGAAACCCAAAAGAACAATAAGAGCAGGCCTTCAGGAGATGATGGTACTTGTGGGAAAAAAAAGTCCACAGCTCATCGCAATGCCTCAAAGTCAGCTAATTTAAAGCCAAAATGACCATATACCATAAGTAGAAACAATCACAAACAGATATTAAGTAAAACATTCTAAAGAGTCAATGAGTAGGCTGTGGATCACCATGGCACTGGTGTAAAAGTATAACCAGTGTAGACTTGAAACAATGTGACCATACCAATAAAGGCAAGCAAATAAATAGCTTACAGAAGATAAACAACCGGTAAAGTAGAAATAGTGTTGTGTTGGTGCCATGGAGAAAGAGAAATAAGCTAACACCCAGGTGGTTAAACTACATATCTAATTGTGACACGAAGAGCCTAAACAACAAACTAATATAGAAAAAATCTAAGTCATTTAAGATGTAAGATTCAAGACTGAAAAAGTGATCTAAGAGCAAGAGAGGTATTAAACAAATAAGCAAACAAACAAATTACCCTTGGGATTGGTCACCCTAAGGGTAATAATGGAATCTAGACATGGACTCCTTGCTCATAGTGTCTATAGAGATCAGCTGCACCTCACTGAGGCTCAACAAGGCCGAAACATACATGTAGGGTGGAAAGCATTCGGAAAACTCAGTAGTACTGACTTTAAGACAAATTCACCACTCTGCTGCAAGTGAAAAATGTTTTTCCAGATGGGTGGATGAATTTACCAAATTTGTTGGCACACAGTGGCAAGTAAAAGAACAAGACATGAGCCATATGTAAAGACTGGGAGGACACATTGGTCAAAAACCTTTTGCTTGATGCAGAGTGGTAAATTTGTCACAAAGGAATTGTAAAGTCCCGAAAAATGTATAGTACAAATCATAGGTACAATAAAAAATTACATAATGACCTAATTCTTATCACTCAAACCTTTATGGAAAGAAAATAAAGTCCTCCGCTCCCTCCCCCTTCTCATGTGTCCTCTGTATAGCTAACGGCATGAGATCCTGCTTCCGGGATCAGACACCGGCTCTTCAGGAGAACTGACATTGAGATATCTAACTATAAATACTTCATCAGAATGGTCTACAACGTGCGCTTGCAAACCAGACACACATTGTAGACCATTCTGATGAAGTATTTATAGTTAGATATCTCGATGTCAGCGCTCCTGAAGAGCCGCGTCTGGTCGCACAACCAGATTCTGCCTCTGACAGCTTTACAGCTCATCAGGCAGAAAGGGGAGGGAACGGAGGTCTTTATTTTCTTATATTTCTCAAACCATAAATGTTTGAGAGATAGGAATTAGGGCATTACATATTTTTTCATTGTACCTATCATTTGGACTATACTTTTTTGGGGACTTTATAATCCCTTTAAAGACAGTACTAGTAAGTTTTCCAAATGCTTGCCACCCCAATTTTATTCATCACTCAATTTCCATCAAGGTGTTGACATTTCTAAGGTAAATATCCTTGTCAGCTTCTTCTATTTGCTTTGTGTATGACCCCGGCTTGTCTGACTAGCCACATCGGTTCTGACCTGCGGCTCTAGCTGACTATTAGCTCTGTGTATGACCCTGGCTTGTCTGACTACCCACATTGGTTCTGACCTGTGGCTCTGGCTGCCTACTCGCTCCGTGTTGACCCTGGTTTGTCTAAGTTCCCGCTTAGTTACGGACGTTGGCTCTGGCAGACTACCTGCTCTGTGCATTACTCCTGGCTTGTCTGGCTACCGACTCGTAGGTACCTCAGCTTGAGCTATCTCCGCTAGCAATTACCTTTGCTCACACATTCCAGTATCTGTGTGGTAGGGGCGCATATACCCCTGGTAGGTCTGCTGACTAACAGACGGCTAGAGCCATAGGTTCTAGTCCTATCGCTATCAGGCTTTGGCTCAGTGTACAGCCTTGTGTAGTGGCCTGTATTACTGTCCATCATCCTGTGTTCTGAGGATCATGAGGGTTCTTCCTTGTTACATTTATTATTATTATTTTTTTTTTAAACATTTTTATTGAGAGGACAGTGATAAAGCATTACAAACTCAATGATAATGCACATAGCGATCAAGTAAGAGAAACACTGCATACAGTCAAGTAACTATCATAACAGGGAGATACAGCTGTCCCATTTCAATTTTTAATTAAAAGAAATTAAACTATACCGAACCAAAACTACCCTCCCCTATCTCCAACCCTAACTGAGACCCTAAAAGGACTCATAACACCCACCCTCCCTCACTCCCCGGGAGACGAGCACAACACCTCCTCCATTTAGTATTTAGAAACGTAGCAGATAACTGCTTATACATCAAATTATAAATAAACGTCTAGATAAATTAAGAAGTAGGCATGGTCTCCAGAAACAGCACAAACGGACCATAAAGTAATATTTAATAAATAAAGATGCAACACATAGCCCTCATTGATAGAGAATTCTAGAGTTATAATAAGAAGTCCATAGACCCCATATTTGGTGGAATTTGTTTGGGGTGCCCCTATGCAAGTAAAGTCCCTTATAGTGAGGAATATTATGGGCCATTAAGGCAATCCATTGGTCATGCCTGGGGGGTTGTTCTGACATCCATGATTGTGCCACCACCTTTCGTGCCATAATCAACAGTTCTCTAATTAGTACAGTATGAAAGTTTGAATGGAGCTGATCAGGGAGAATAGAGAATATACACAGCTTTGGAGAAAGCGACACATCCCACTGCACCACCGCCGACACAGTACGGAGCACAGCCACCCAAAACCCACGAACCAGGGGACATTCCCACAGAAGGTGCAAGAAGGTGGCGCCTGCACCCCCGCACCTCCTGCAGCGAAGTTTATTATTATTAATAAAGATGGTTTTAACTTACTGTACCTGTATCTGACTCTCTTTGTACTGGTTAACTTGACACGCATGTTGGCAAATATCCTGTCAGAGAGTCTGCTCTTTGCTGGAGGGAAATGGTTAAAGAGACTGTTCAGTAACCATTTTGTCTGTGCATATATGAGGCTGTATCTTTAAGCAACATTAGTTTCATTTTGTAGATCCTGATTTTGTCTCAGTAAACATCCTTGAAGTCATGTTATCTCCCTGGAAGGAGGATAGGGAGGCTTTTCCTTCTTCATGGTATAGGAATGTTATCTATACTGCACCTGTGTTCTGGTGTGGGGAGGATAGGTTCATGCATCCTTGAGAGAGGATGTTATTTCGAAACTCACATCATTAATTTTTAATTGGGTCCTCATTATATTTGATTAATAGGTAGTATCTCTCCTGAAGATTTCTGGTAGTAGACTGCCACCTAGTGATGTGGTAGACTTGTTTCTTCAAATTGTTTATATATAGTGTTTATCACTCTATATTACCTCATATGCTAATTCTCTAAGGGGTGACCAATGAGAGAAGAATAGGCGTACCTTTCTGTTAATGGGGGTTTAGGTAATATAAGTAGTATACATACAGGGGGAAATAGGGGTTTTTGTTAGCCAAAAATTCCTAGTTCCTGAAGTGAGCAGAACCGGGCCATGCCAGAGACCACACCCTGTTATACAGGATTGGTAAAGTATAATTTAAGTTATTTACATAACACTGTATACACTTCCAAAATTATTATAACCCAGTAAATTATGGGATAAGTTATTCTATTTCTTAGTGGATTTGGCCAGTCTACTGAGAAATATTCACAGTAGCCATTTGGTTGTAAAGTTAGAATAATATTTGGCGGTTATACCTTCAGAGCCAGTTGTTTATTGTGTGTGTTGAATTCTGTGCATGAATGCTGTGGGATGCATTGGTGTTCACTGCAAGTATGCACAGAAAACTCACAATAAAGTTGTTTTGAAATGGTCATTGTGCTCCATTGATATGGTGTTTTAAATTAACACTTTGCTGTCTGGGAGGGTTTCTGTTTCTTTGTCTGTGGATCTGGTACTTTTTGGGCTGTTCTGTTTCAAATTTGCATTGTCTGCTTGTGGTATCTAGGCGTGGGTTTGATCTGTTGGGATAGTCACACTTGTGAAAATCCTGACAGAACAAAACTTTGGATTGTGTAATTGGCTGGTCCTCACTGTCCATAGTTCTATTAACCCCTGCTTCTGAGATGTAAGCAGACATGATTTTGTCATTATAATCTTTATGGTATATATGCTCTGATATTTTCGTATATATTATAATTGTGTTGCTATATCCATACATTATTTTAATTGCTTAAGATTATAATGTGGTAATGCGAATTTTTACTGGGAAATGTATTTTTTTATTCTGTGTTTCATCCAGAGGTATCCATAAACGAAAAAGGCAGTTAAATAGTTAAATTCTATATTTGACAGATATGGGACCTTATGTCTTTCAGATAGAGTTTTAATTCTTGCAAAATTGTGCATTGTGGTTATCAAAGGGTTGTCACTTAACCTGTGCCCTATTGAGCATAGCTCACGTGACAAGTTTCCTGCCACTTAATTGCCTTAGTACATACAGGGTAGATAGGTGTCGCTACACTGCCACCTACTGTATCGTCTATAATTGTAAGGAACTATTAACCCTCGCTGCACTGCTGTCTTCAAACATTGTTAGCTTATACCTCAGGATACCTATATATAAAGTTTAACTCTATAAGTGCTTGTTTGTTATCTGTGTAGTTATCTGATATATTCTATCGTATTATATTTTCTTTATGCTATATATATCTTAGTCTAGGACTTGGTTGCATTAAGATTTATTACTGAGTCAATTTTGTATACCTTTATGTCCCAATTCACCAATTATTATTGTATTTTATATATCACATTTTATTTACCTTTAAATAAAATTACATATATTGAATATTAGTAATTGATTCTTTTTAATCAATTCTGTTCACTGAAAAAGTGTCATACCTAGATTGTGTACAAGATCTCAAATTTACTTATTTACATTGTTTATTAAAGGGGAACTACCACCCCACAAAATCTTTACCTTAATCCAGTCCCCATCTGGCGACTAGCTGCTTAGTAGCGCTAGTCGCCAGAATTATTACCTGCTTTAACTGTTTTTACACTTGTTCCGAGGCTGACAGTAGCAGGAAGCACGGACATCTTGCCATAGTGACATCCTCGTGCCTGCGCTGTCAGTTCCTTTTGGAGCCGGCCAGTCCTCTTTGATCAGTAACCACTTCCTGCAGGCCACAACAGTCTCATTTCAAGTATGTCCCCTCTTACACCTTTTTTAATACAACTGTTTGTTTGTCCCTTTGTTTTTAATTGCATACATGATGTCAATACGTACAGTGGTTCTAAAGCTTATAATATCTGATTAACCCCTTGTTTATTTAAAAAATATATATATATTATTATTATTATTATTTATTCATTTTTTTTACATTTAGATGCATTAGAGTAGGTATTTGCCAGATTTTAGGTACTTTGGCGAGGTTGGCGAGCTTAACATCTCTTGGCCATTTGATGGACTAAATCCTCATATTTATCAATCTAGCAGTATATATGAACAAGTCAGGGCACACATTTATATTCTGGTATAGAGGAGAGCAGGGTCTTTGCTAGTTAGCATATAACATGTACCATTTGTAGTACTACAGATAATTATCTAGTTAATATAACAAATGTTTAGCTAGAATATGTTTATGTTGATTTTGTTATTTATTATAACATTGTTTTATTAAAAATTATCATTTTTACCAGTGTCTGAGTGATTGTCAAAGTAAGGGTTAACTGTTAGGATATAATTCTGCCAAAATTCCTAAAATTAATGGGTTGGCTTTTGGGGTGTTGACAGTTGTATCCTGGTTCCAATAATTATGCTAGTGTATTAGTGTGAGCAAACTGTAAAACCCTCAACATGTGTCTTTGTTCATAGACTTCCATCTCAGAGCAAACACATGGTCTGACTCCATCTTGGGACTCCCAGGCCATATGGCCTGACGCCATACTGGAACTCCCAAAAAAGACTTTTGGACTAGCACATTTTATGTGAGTTTGCAGTTCTTCACAATTACACAATAACAGCTGTGTTACAATTAATGTATTTGTTCATAGACTTCCATTTTGTACAAAGCACAAGGTATGTGAGTACATTGATTTTAACATAGCTGTTATTGTGAATCCCTTTGTGCCAAATTCATACACCCAAAGCCATGAACCAAAATAAAATGGTGTAGTCGGCAGAAGTTTGCCGGAATTATGAATAGTGAATTATTTTTGGGTGACAATACTGCGACTAGAGGGGTGTGTTTTCGTGTTGTCATTTCTGCAAAAGGCTTATTCACTAAACAGTGATTTTGCATGTTATCAGTTGATGGTTCATTATTCTTGGTTACCTTAATCTTGCTGGGGAGAGGCATATTATTAATAGATAGTACAGGCTCCGGACCAGGGGTGTTAGACCCAAAGGCGAGGACAGGAAGAAATCAGAGTACCTGAGAGCAGGACACGGATGCTCCTCCAACAAGAGGCCACTGAGCGAGCTGCTAGGGGGCAACGCTAGGGAGCGGAGCTAGGGAGAGTAGGTTGCCTAGGCCAGGGTTGTGCTGCGGCTGAGCCGCCTAAAGGTGCTGGCCGCGAAGCCAGATGTAGTGGCCCCAGCAGAGGAGCCGCTGGGTAACCCCGGATAACCCTAACCTAGACAAACTATACTCAGAGGTCCCCAGGGAGGAAATGAATCTCCAAAAGAAAGGTACTCACTCAGGTCTCCCCTGGCTTGGTCAAGGCTGGTCTGGGTCATACACAGAGGCACAGGCTGGATCAGGCAGAGGCTTGGTCAAGGCTGGTCTGGGTCATACACAGAGGCACAGGCTGGATCAGGCAGAGGCTTGGTCAAGGCTGGTCTGGGTCATACACAGAGACACAGGCTGGATCAGGCAGAGGCTTGGTCAAGGCTGGTCTGGGTCATACACAGAGGCACAGGCTGGATCAGGCAGAGGCTTGGTCAAGGCTGGTCTGGGTCATACACAGAGACACAGGCTGGATCAGGCAGAGGCTTGGTCAAGGCTGGTCTGGGTCATACACAGAGACACAGGCTGGATCAGGCAGAGGCTTGGTCAAGGCTGGTCTGGGTCATACACAGAGACACAGGCAGGATCAGGCAGAGGCTTGGTCAAGGCAGGTCAGGGTCATACACATAGGCACAGGCTGGATCAGGCAGAGGCTTGGTCAAGGCAGGTCAGGGTCATACACAGAGACACAGGCAGGATCAGGCAGAGGCTTGGTCAAGGCAGGTCAGGGTCATACACAGAGGCACAGGCTGGATCAGGCAGAGGCTTGGTCAAGGCTGGTCTGGGTCATACACAGAGACACAGGCTGGATCAGGCAGAGGCTTGGTCAAGGCAGGTCAGGGTCATACACAGAGACACAGGCAGGATCAGGCAGAGGCTTGGTCAAGGCAGGTCAGGGTCATACACAGAGGCACAGGCTGGATCAGGCAGAGGCTTGGTCAAGGCAGGTCAGGGTCATACACAGAGGCACAGGCAGGATCAGGCAGAGGCTTGGTCAAGGCAGGTCAGGGTCATACACAGAGGCACAGGCTGGATCAGGCAGAGGCTTGGTCAAGGCAGGTCAGGGTCATACACAGAGGCACAGGCTGGATCAGGCAGAGGCTTGGTCAAGGCAGGTCAGGGTCACACACAGAGGCACAGGCTGGATCAGGCAGAGGCTTGGTCAAGGCTGGTCTGGGTCATACACAGAGACACAGGCTGGATCAGGCAGAGGCTTGGTCAAGGCAGGTCAGGGTCATACACAGAGACACAGGCAGGATCAGGCAGAGGCTTGGTCAAGGCAGGTCAGGGTCATACACAGAGGCACAGGCTGGATCAGGCAGAGGCTTGGTCAAGGCTGGTCTGGGTCATACACAGAGGCACAGGCAGGATCAGGCAGAGGCTTGGTCAAGGCTGGTCTGGGTCATACACAGAGACACAGGCTGGATCAGGCAGAGGCTTGGTCAAGGCAGGTCAGGGTCATACACAGAGACACAGGCAGGATCAGGCAGAGGCTTGGTCAAGGCAGGTCAGGGTCATACACAGAGGCACAGGCTGGATCAGGCAGAGGCTTGGTCAAGGCAGGTCAGGGTCATACACAGAGGCACAGGCAGGATCAGGCAGAGGCTTGGTCAAGGCAGGTCAGGGTCATACACAGAGGCACAGGCTGGATCAGGCAGAGGCTTGGTCAAGGCAGGTCAGGGTCATACACAGAGGCACAGGCTGGATCAGGCAGAGGCTTGGTCAAGGCAGGTCAGGGTCACACACAGAGGCACAGGCTGGATCAGGCAGAGGCTTGGTCAAGGCAGGTCAGGGTCATACACAGAGGCACAGGCAGGATCAGGCAGAGGCTTGGTCAAGGCAGGTCAGGGTCATACACATAGGCACAGGCAGGATCAGGCAGAGGCTTGGTCAAGGCAGGTCAGGGTCATACACATAGGCACAGGCAGGATCAGGCAAAGGCTTGGTAAAGGCAGGTCAGGGTCATAGACAGAGGCACAGGCAGGATCAGGCAGAGGCTTGGTAAAGGCAGGTCAGGGTCATACACAGAGGCACAGGCTGGATCAGGCAGAGGCTTGGTCAAGGCAGGTCAGGGTCATACACAGAGGCACAGGCAGGATCAGGCAAAGGCTTGGTAAAGGCAGGTCAGGGTCATACACAGAGGCACAGGCAGGATCAGGCAGAGGCTTGGTAAAGGCAGGTCAGGGTCATACACAGAGGCACAGGCTGGATCAGGCAGAGGGTAGCTCCAAGAACAGACTAAGAGAGTACCCAGGCACTGGAAGCTCTATTGGACGCTATACAAACGCGTCCACATAGAGCTAGAGGAGGAAGATATAGCTCCCCTAACCGGAAGGAGCCTGGAGAGGGTGGCTAGAGTGTCAGCGGACCTTCCATCCCATCTACTCTATGGTCCGCCGACATGCGCATGCGCGCCGCCTCCGCATGCGGCGAAGAACAGTGGAAGCCGCGCGGGGACCGGGAAGGCAACCCCGAACCGCAACAACGCCCAGGGTAAAGGTACTGGGCGAGCGGGACACCACAAGGGGATTATTACATTAGGCAAGAAGACACATTAAACAGAGCATATATAATAAATCTGTAACCGTGGGTCAAAGGTTATCACAGGTGTAACACCATACTATTTGAAAGGATGTTAAATGACTGTTGCTTTTAGTGCTAGTACAAGTGGGATAGCTGCTGATACTGTTCTAGGAGAGGTGGCAATCAGGGCACCCCACAAAATATAAACAGGGTCCAAAGCATGGGTATTACCAAGGTCTAATGCAGTAGAAGGAAGAGGTTATTCCTCATAGTCATGGTAATGCAAAAAGTGTATTATTAAATGACGATTCTTAACCTGTCTATTCTCCTTCCAGTAGATAGTGACCGCATAGCTCCGCTGATTCCATAGATGTCCAACACATTAAATCTATACAAGATGTACACTCCCTTCAACTACTAAATTCCCATCAGTGAAGAAGGAGAATTTATCGAGCCTGGCTGCAGCAATAAAACAAGCTTCATGAAACACCAAACATCAAATTACTTGGGGTGGATGGGAAGCTTGGGGAAATACTATTGTACATGGAATATTGATTACTATATTAAGTATTTCTTTGTGTTTCACTATATGTGCATGTTATATGTTTACAATATGGGTTTTTGGAGAATACCCTCTTAGAACATAAGTTCAGTATTTATGGTGTAATAGCAAGAGGTGGAATGTTATGGACATGAAAAATGAGTAACATTTTGATGTTATGCTTGTGCTTTTACAACCATAATTCACTAAGTTATAGACTTTTTAGTTTCACCACAAATGCCACTTTTCAGCACTGGAACGGTTAATTTCAAGCAAAGGTATATACTCTAAAAGGTCTTCAGAGCCAGCATTGCCATAGCAAGGGTATCCAGTTGCAGGCCTTGGGGGATGGGAATGTGCTGGAAGGTGTGAATCTAGGATGGGCTTGTACCTTTTTAGAAGAGACTGTCAGGGAGATTTAGATGCATTCTGCAGTGGAGTATTGAGTGATTGTGGAAGAGGTTGTGGTCAGTCAGGAATCAGCCTGTCTGGGGCACAACAAAATCCAGTCAGGCTGCCATGTGCTGTAGGCCCTAGAGCTTTCTGCAGAAACATCAGGAATCAGATTTGATCTACCAAGAGGTGCAGATTTAGCAGCAGCTCATCATTATTGACAAAGATTACCTGGAACGCTAAGTATAAAACTGTATCAAATTCTTTATATTTTTTTTATACTTTAGTTTAAAACTTCACTCAGACAAATCCATGCTAGGCTCTTTGCTAGTTAGCATATAACATGTACCTTTTGTAGTACTAAAGATAATTATCTAGTTAATATTACAAATGGTTAGCTAGAATATGTTTATGTTGATTTTTTATATATGTCATTAAACATTATTATCTTTACCGGTGTGTGAGTGATTGTCAAATTGAGGGTTAATTGTTAGGATATAATTCTGCCAAAATTCCTAAAATTAATGGGTTGGCTTTTGGGGTGTTGACAATTGCATGCTGGTTCCAATAACTATGCTAGTGTATTAGTGTGAGCAAACCGTAAGCCCCTCAGCATGTGTCTTTGTTCATAGACTTCCGTCTTAGAGCAAACACATGGTCTGACTCAGTCTTGGGACTCCCAAGCCATATGGCCTGACGCCATATTGGAACTCCCAACAAAGACTTTTGGGCAAGCACATGGTATGTGAGTTCTTCACAATTACATTAATTGTAACACAGCTGTGTCTTTGTTCATAGACTTCCATTTTATACAAAGCACATGGTATGTGAGTACATTAATTTTAACATTGCTGTTATTGTGAAGCCCTTTGTGCCAAATTCATACACCCAAAGCCATGAACCAAAACACATGTAGACATCTATCAGTCAGAAGAGCACAGGAGTATGTATGTAATCACACTGCCTGTTCAGTTCAAGTTACCTATAAATGAACAGCCAAATTGTTTTGTTTTTAATTGCTGTCCATTTGAAACTTGCTAAAGACCATATAGATGATCCACAAGTTTCCTGGGACACTGTTCTCTGGACAGATGAGTCAAATGTAGAACTTCTTGGCCTCAATGAGAAATATTATGTTTGGTAGAAAAGAAACACTGTTTGAACAGAATATGATGTTGACAGGAATGTAATGGTTTTGAGAGGATTTGCCGTCTCAGAACCTGAATGGCTTAGACACTAAATTCTGCAGTGTATCATGAGATTCTAGAGGAGAATGTCAGGCCATCTGTCTGTGAACTGAAGCTGAACTGAAAAGTGGGTCATATAACAAGACAGTGATACTAAACATACAAGCAGATCTACAAAAGAATGGCTACAGAAGAAAAAATGCAGTGTTTTAGAATGGCCTAGTTAACATCCGGCCTAGATTCCTACAGGAAAGCAATGCAAAGCAATGAATTCTGTACCACTCTGGCACTCAAAGGGTGAAAGGGTCACTAATGTCCCATAAAAAATGCTTAGAGTTTTGTAGAGGTTCAAAAAATAAACTATATGCCACAAATCCTATCTCTCAAACTGTTATGATTTGAGAGATATACACATTGAAAGTTCCCCCCTCCCTCCCCTTCTCCTGATGTCAGCTGTATAGCTGACAGCAGGAGATTCAAGTCAGCCGACTCGAGGAGGCTCTTCAGCAGAGCCGAAATTGCTTTATTTAAAAATAATTACTTTATTTTTTTAACCTCTACAAAACTCTAAGCATTTTTTATGGACATTACTCACCAGCGTGATGGCCCTGGCACGTCATACATCGTTAAAGGGATAGTAATATTTCAGTATTACAAATACCTATAGTAAAGCCCTAGTAAAAAAAAACGTATTGCCTCCAGTGTCATCTCTCAAACCATAATGCTTCTAAAGTTGCCCTCTCCCTCCCACTTCCCCGAAGTCAGCTTTCTAGCTGACTGAAGAGAAATCTGGTCATAGATCATCAGGCGGCTCTGCAGCAGAGCCGCGATCGCGTTAACTAAAAAAAAAACTTTCACTAAAACGGTCTTCTACATGTGCTTGCAAGCCACACGTAGAAGACCGTTTTAGTGAAAGATTTTTTTTTAGTTAACGCGATCGCGGCTCTGCTGCAGAGCCGCCTGATGATCTTTGACCGGATTTCCCTGAGTCAGCTAGAATGCTGACTACGGGGAAGGGGGAGGGAGAGGGCAACTTTAGAAGCGTTCATCTCTCAAACCATAAAGGTTTGAGAGATGACACTGGGGGCAATATGTTTTTTTTACTAGGGCTTTACTATAGGTATTTGTAATACTGAAGTATTACTATCCCTTTAAGGGGTTAAACACACCAATGCCACATTGTAAACTCTCTGTCGTGACACGTGCTCACAGATACAGAACATTTTCATTTTAAAGCACAGTATATTGTACACTACAGCCATAATACTCTAGTTAATACCCTGTAGTGCAGCCTATGGTGTTGGAGGCTAACGCTAGTTAAGCTGCACTCACGGATTTGTACACTCCACTCACTGTGTGATACTGTTTAAAGGGATATTAACACTTACTATATAAAATATACATATATTTTAGGGTTTATCCTCATTATTAAAACAAGTGCACTTCCAATGCTGAGAGGTGTTTTATTCAAAAATGATTGCAATTCAAACTTGAACTTTTTAGGTGCAGTATCTCAATGGCCTGACATTTTACAGTGGTGCTGTTGCTACATCTTCCTATGGACAAGTCTGGATGGTGTAGCAACAGCGCCACTGTAAAATGTCAGGCCATGTAGTTACTGTTCCTAAAAAGTTCAAGTCTGAATTGCAATAATTTATTAATAAAACACGTTTCAGCAATGGGAGTGCCCTTGTTTTACTCAGGAGAATAAACCCTACAATGTATATCGTTTTTATACATTAAGGGCAAGATGTTCAAAAAATCATCATAATGTAAAACTTGTCGGATCATGAGTTGGTGGTGAAAGAAGGACAATACAGAAGTAAATCCGTCACGTTTGAAAATTAATCTAAAGAATTAAAAATGACGGTAAGAAGATATCATTGAACATTGCTCTTAAAAATTCTGATCTTAAAAATAGTCTTTGTCTTTGAAACGAAAATTTTCAAAGAAACAAAGACTTTTTTTTTTTGTCTTTGAAATGAAAAATTGCTTCCCAGTACTTAATTTTTCTTCTCCAAGTTTAGACCATTTTTATTATGTCGGGAAAAAATTACGTTAATCAGACAAAAAAATGACGTTCAAACTAATATTTTTTTTCTGAAAATACCTTACATTATGACAGAAGATTAAGCCACACCCACTTTTAAGGCGGCTTTTTCACTTTGACGGAGTTGGCGGAATTGGATGCAAAAAAATGAAGGAAACATGTCTGAGAATTGACGGATCATGGTGTAAGAACTTTTTTATTCTGATTTCAGTTACCACCACTTTCTGACCATCTCTCCCTAAGTGTTACTATCCCTTTAAAGAAAAAAACTAAATTAAACTATTACTATACCTTTAACTCATATTTATCTGGAAACTAAGTGGTTGACTGGATAAGATAGACTGGAGCAATTCTGGTGCAAACCAACTGGACTTCAAGGGACAAATAAAAAATTGCAAACTTCCTACAGATTTAACCCCTTAAACACAATAGGTCTCCAACCCATTGTGAAGCATTTAGCATTTAATGAGTTAATTTTTAAAGGGATAGTAATGTTTCACAATAAAAGCAGCTCCAATTAATCTTCATAGTGTTTGGGCCATGGAGAGTGTTATTTCAATACTGTCAGAGTTGTAGTTCAGGAGTAATTGAATGATAAAGTATCCCCCTCCTGCCCCTTTTACCAAGTGTAATCAGCCTCCCCTCAGATGTGGAATCTGGTCACTTGACTGGACAGCTCACATCAAGGGACAATCTTCTTGCTGTGAACATAAGGAAAACTCTGCCCTCCTTGACGGGTTTTTCATGTTTTCTTTATGCTCACTGAAGATTGTCCCTCTCTGTGATCCATCTGTACAGTCTTGCTGCTCTGAGGTGAGCAGTGTTACATCAGTAAAAGGGGTGGGAGGGGGATACTTTATCATTCAACTACTCTTGTGCTACAACTCTGACAGTAATGAAATAACACACTCCATGGCCTACATAGTATGAAGATTAATTGGAACTGCTTTCACTGTGAAACATTACTATTCCAGTAATTGTGGCTTTTATAACATTGACTGTTAGAGGGATCTCCAGCATATTACTTACAAAATACTGCAGACCCTTCAGTCTTTCAAGGGGTTAAATTATAATTTTATTTCTCCCCTATATTACATTTGGCTTGGTCCACAATTGTTCCAGTTCTTACTAAACCAGCCTCTAAGAACTGAATTGTATCTAATTGGAAATTATAACCTTAGTGACCTAAAAAATTGAAGATTAAAACATTTTTTGCCACAAGAAAGATCTTTTTAAGCTAGACAAAGTCCTAAGACATAGTCAAGATTCCAGACATGAAAGGGGAAGCTTAGTCGGTAAAGGTTATCTTGACAATATTGTATATTAAAGCCGATTTCAGATTGGGCTCACAGCGGATGAAGATACAATACTTGTAACTGCGCCCATGAACTTTATTGACAAGATGTGAAATAAATATTTCACCCGTTAAAGGAATCTATTATCACTGTAAGTAGGTTATACACATAACCCTTTCATCACCACAAGAAAAAATATTAAAGAAAAACTACACCGTTTGAATAAGCCTTTGAGTGCCACAATGCGTTGCATAACCCTCTGGCACTCAAAGGGTTCAGGTTTGTAACTCTTTAAGGACCAGTGTGGTGTGCAATTCATTTCTTCACATACCTGTAATTGGTCCTGTTTACTGCTGTATTCTACCTTGAAAAGGTTTTCATGCCCCATTACACTCACAGGCAGAACGCTCTCTCTATGGCTAATTTCATTCAGATTGATCAAGTCTATTCTTTATTGCCCAGAAGTGTAAGCTAAATGCAAATCTTAAAGGGATAGTAATGTTTCCCAATAAACGCAGCTCCAATTAATCTTCATAGTATTTGGGTCGTGGAGAGTGGTATTTCAATACTGTCAGAGTTGTAGTTCAAGAGTAATTGAATGATAAAGTATCCCCATCCAGCCCCATTTACTGATGTAACACTGCTCACTTCAGAGCAGCAACACTGTCCGAGTGGATCACAGAGAGGGACAATCTTCAGTGAGCATAGGCAAAAAGTGGGGCAGGGTTTTCCTTATGCTCAAAGTAAGAATTTTGTCCCTTGCTGCGACCTGTCCGGTGAAGTGACCAGATTCCACATCTTTGGGGAGGAGGCTTACACTAGCTAAAAAGGGTAGATGTAGATACTGTGAAACATTCCTGTCCCTTTAAATTGAGATCAACATATGCAGACTTTTTGAGCGCAACATTTATATACATTGTATATATAGCAGGATAGCCCATAGGTTACTGGGAGATCCTGAAATGCCATGAGAATAGGTGAAGCTTGGAATAGATGTGCTTATATTGACCTGTCTTCCTAGAAGAAGAAAAGATTCCTGGGTTGGGGCCTATTTTTCCTGCAGGTGATATGCATCGATAGGAATCTGAAGATAGTGTAGAACTCTAGTGGGGACTCATACCTGGTACCTGGGGGGAGAAGAAGATATCTGGGTAACAATGAGGCATAATGGGAGGCCAAGGACAGGAGGCCTCGGGGGATTGACTAGGCAGGGCCAATTGGGTACACCTTCAGGACAGGGTGAAAGCATAAAGTGTTAAGAGGAAATGATGATTTACACATATGAGTTGAAAATCACTGTCATCTATCTGAGATTTTGTTAAGTACCACACACACTAGTTCAATGGGGCCCTCACCCCGCAGTGAGAGTAAGACAGAGGAATTGAAGTCTGCAAGTAATGTGCACCCAGGTACAAGAGTTTATATGTGCCCTCAGAGATCCAAATAGAGATGTTTCAGGACCCCCTGTCGATAAAGGAGTTACATGTCTGACTGCTATATCTGAGGCCGCTGTCACCCAGCCCACTAACAGAGCAGAAACAGGTGAGTTTTAAGCTACTTTTCATAGCTTTGTGCACAATGCCAATTTAAACAGGTCTTATTTTGAACTTTTACTGCCCCTTTTAAGGATTAGTATACCCTAATTATATAAAAATATATGTTAGGGTTTTTCCTATTAAGTAAAACAAGAGTACAAAGACATTTTTTGCAAAAGTTGTGTATAAACATAATATTTTCTATTAATTTGAGTTGAAGATATTTTGCAGCCAGATGGCACTGTTGTTATTATAACCTGGCAAAAGTTGAGTGTCACAAACACTGGATTAAAATGGAGTCTATGGGGATATCCCATGAGCACCACAACTATCTGTGACATCACCCTGCTTGAAGAAAATCTGTGAATTTGGAAGAGTAAAGCTGCTATAGTAATGAAGACACAGGAATGGCTAAGTCATTGCTTTTGCCAGCACGAGCTGTCCTTTCATATAAAATTAATTTTTTCTGACCCTCTACTTCCCCTTTAACCCTTTAAGAACCAGCCGCATGGCTGGAAATTAATGGAGCACAGGACTCTTTTGGGTTCTTTTGTGCGATTCGATTCCAGGGTCCCCAAGCGGCATGTAGCCTGGAGGGGACCCCGGAATTCCATGACGTGCCAGGACCGTCATTGGTTCTTAAATGCTGGGACTGTTGTGACGGTCCTGGCATGTCAAGGGTTGTTAAGGGGTTAAAGAGAATGTACCATCTACTAAGAAAAAAATTATTGTTATTGTTAACCTTGACTTTTATGTATTCCCACTGTTAAGAGTCGCCTTATTAGGGGAAAGGCTGAGAAACCTAAGGATTCCTCATTACTGTCACAACAACTATAGATATTTATGATAATACAAAAGGAGTCCTTGAGGAAGAAGCAATAACATACCTCCCAACATTTCAAATGGCCAAAGAGGGCCACTTCTGATTTAGGTGGCATTTCTGGGGGTGTGGCTGGTAGGCGGGCATATCCAATAATTTTTAGGTTACTGCTTGACATATCTACACCTCTTTCTGTAACTGATTAATGATTTAGAGCAAGACCAAATTATTTTAATTACGCAGAATCATTTATAAACAAGTACTGAAGATTAACACATTTATATGAGTTTTATTGCTGTGGAGCAATGTAATACACACTACTCATTCTGATGTCCTAAAAAGAGGGACAAAAGGGTAGAAAAGAGGGACAGAGGGATTTGGGTCTCAAAGAGGGACACTTGGGAAGTATGCAATAAGGTTCCATAAAGGGCCAGGCTCGGGATACAGTAGCATATTTGCTTCCGTTACACCAGGGTCTGGTGCTACATTGGGCGTTTCTTTTATTTATTTTTACACCGAGTACATTCCCCTGGTTGTAAGAGCACCACCTTTCACACCCTAAATCTAATTGTTGCGTCTTTTTTTCTGTCTATATATTAGCATATACATTAAGATGTCTTCACGAACTAAGATGTCTTCACTATCAAATCCCTGTGAATCCACCGCAAATACACTGACATCACCATGCTTTCGCCATGCCTTTGCCAGGTTTTTGCAGTGACAGCTTCAACAATGGTTCATTTGCATATTGAAATACAGCTTCATGTGCTACTGACGCATTCCTGTGGGTGTGCTTATATATATATATATATATATTAATGTGGCACCTTGCCACCTGCATTATGCTCCTAGAGATGGCTGTACTAGTCATTTTCACAGTCCCAACTTCACTAAGCTAAGGCTGGCAAATTTGCTATGCAGTCACAACCATGATTACAGTCCTCCAATAACCCTTTAAGTACCAGTAGGATAAGCAACATATTGCTCCCCTGTGCAACTCAAAGTGTAAAGGTGCTTTCTTCCTGCTATGAACTATGTAGCCAAGTAGCAAACACGGGAAATCCCACTGATTAACCCAATGAGCGCCATAGGTATGTGCAACACATTGTTCTGCAATGTGCTGCACACCCCCTCTGGCATTCAAAGGATTATAAAATACATAGTGGGTCTCTGCACAATGTTCCCATCAACTTTCTAATGCACAAAGAAGTCAGTCACTGCAGAGATGATTTATGTCAACAGACACACTTTACAAGTCAAATGCAGTAGCACCACTGGCCTGGAGAACTGTGCTGAGTGTCTGTTTTCATAAATACACTGTGACCGGCTTCTGTGTGTTCACTCAAGGGGATTATCAATGGGATTTGAAGAGTATGTGAGCAGCCACTTGACTGCTAAGTTCAAAGCAGGCAGGAAGCATCTTAACCCTTTGATTGCCACAAGGGTGAGCAATGCATCTGTTCTTACCCCCCACTCGTCCTCCCCAAAACATCAGACTTTATATGCTAATGATCACAGTCGCTCCCCCTGTTAGTGAAATGTGTCATATTCTCCACTGAGAAGTGATCTCACATTGCAGACACTTTACCAACACATTTCATCTCCCCACAGAAATTTATACAGCATCTTTGAGGAAGCTATAATGTGGTGCAATGCAAATACTTTAAATGAACTTGCAGAAAGATACCTGTAGTTTCTTCATATAACTGACCAGAGCTTTTTATATAATGCACTACTGTAATAACTATTGAAGAAGACACCAGTCAGAAGTGGAAAATCCCTTTTTTAAAAAAGAAAAAATTATATATATATATATATATATATATATATATATATATATATATATATATATATTAGATAGACAGTGGGCACTCCATAAACTGGGACAACAAAATGTTATATTGCCTAGGTGCAGCTTAAAGGTGATACCACTTTTGCAATCTCCAAATAAAAGCGCACACCAGGGCTTGTTGGAAAAAAAAAAAAAAAAAAAAAAGTGATTTAATATGTGTCAACGTTTCGGCCCCATACTGGGCCTTCCTCAAGACAATGCTAAACAATAGTGACCTTATATACAGTGAGATAGGTAAAATTGCTCCAAAATTACACAAGGTAGATGTAAATGACGTCATCGTCTGTGAGACAACACATAACGTGAATATGCATCAACCCTTATATGACAAATGATGCTGTAAATCTATCAAAATAATAAAATACAGAAATACTGTGCAAACAAATTACCTACTATGTTGCACTGCTACATGGAGGATGTCTGTGCAGTGAACACGTCATTTACATCTACCTTGTGTACTTTTGGTGCAGTTTTACCGCTCTCACTGTATATAATTTATGTAATTATTTACAGGAACAATTGAGAGGTGAAGCAAGGACACATGTATATTCTTAACCCCTTCGCGTCCTGTGACGTACCCGGACCGTCACGCTGGTCCGGCACTTAAGGACCAGTGACGGTCCTGGTAGGTCACGTACTTTTACTCACCGCACTCCTGCAGGGAGCAGTGAGTAATACGGTGGACTGAAATTGATCGCTCCAAGACCGGAGCGATCTCTTTCAGTCCTCCTTTCCATGTGCCGCCCCACGTGATCAGTCACGTGGGACGGCACGTCGAACTCGTCTATCTGGTCCTTAAAGGACCAGACACCGCGGGATCGTCGGACTTTAAGGGGTTAAGGAAAATACATTTTCATAGACTCCTCTAGTACACTCTTGAGAATTATATAAAGTGTATATATTGAAGTAAATGTTTGACAGGACTTTAGAAACCATTCAAGTGAAACGTCTGAAGGAATTTGGTGCCTGCAGGTTACATCAGTTACTAGTCAGAACATTCACTTCCCTATTTATTGATTGATTAATTGCTGACTTAGATTCATGAAAGGGACAATATATTTTTATATTAATATTTATATGCTTTTATATGAAAGAGGATGATAAAACATCCTTAAATATATTACATGTAAAGGTTTCCCTAATACTTTTCTACATTTTGAAAGCCTTAAATCAGTAGCTTTGCATATCATTCATCACTACTAGACATCAAAAGATTAATAAATAATTAAACTTCCAAAATATATAATTACTACAAACATTTTTGAATAATATTTTGCTGATTTCAAATGCAACATTTTATTGTATATACATTTATGTTAAAGTGTTAGTAATGTGCCAGAAAAACTTTTTATACTTTTGTAGAGGACGAACAAATAAGCTTAATGGCACAAACCCTATCTTTCAAACCGCTATTGTTTGAGAGATATAAGCATTGAAAGTTTCTCCCTCCCCCTTCTCCTGATGGCAGCTGTAAAGCTGACAGCAGGAGATCTGTGTCGGCTGACATGAGGAGACTCTGCAGCAGAGCCGAAACAGGAACGTATTACTTCATTGGAAAGGTCTACAAAGCGTGCTTGCAAATCAGGCACACTTTGTACACCTTTCCAATGAAGTAATTCTTTTGCAATCATGTGATTTCGGCTCTGCTGCAGTGCCACAGACCAGGACCTCCTGCTGTCAGCTAGACGCTAATGTCAGGAGAAGGGGAGGGTGGGGGAACTTTGAATGCTTATATCTCTCAAACCATAGCGGTTTGAGAGATAGGGTTTGCGCCAATAAGCTTATTTTTTCATCCTCTACAAAACTATAACAGGTTTTTATGGGACATTACTGTCCCTTTAACAATAATATTACATTTCAGAATTTCAGCTATTGATACTGTTGATTAAGCTTCATATTTTAACCATTTGGGAATGTGTTCTACCAAAAAAATGAATGCCACATTGTATGCTCACATGATTTCATACCTATTAGAGATAGTATATTGTATAGACTATTTCTACTTTAAATGAAGGGCAAGCTTTTAAACCATTACAGGTTTACATTTGGTTTTGAATTGTGGTTTTACAAGTGTGTGTATGTATTTTCTTTAAAGAACTGTGTTATAGGGAAAGTAATGTTTCAAAGTAAAAGAAACTCCATTTAATCCTCATAGTATTTGGGCCATGGAGAGAGTTATTTCAATACTGTCAGAGTTGTAGTTCAAGAGTAATTGAATTATAAACTATCCCCCTCCCGCCCCTTTTACTGATGTAACACTGCTCACCTCAGAGCAGCAAGACTGTCCAGATGGATCACAGAGAGGGATAATCTTCAGTGAACATAAGGGAAAACCTGAAAAACCTGTCAAGAGGAAAGGGTTTTCTTTATGCTCACAGTAAGAAGACTGTCCCTTGCTTTGAGCTGTCCAGTTAAGGGATCAGATTCCGCATCTGAGGGGAGGAGGCTTACAATAGGTAAAAGGGGCAGGAGGGGGATATTTTATCATTCAATTACTCTTGAAATACAACTCTGACAGTACTGAAATAACACTCTCCAAGGCCCAAATACTATGAAGATTAATTGGAGCTGCTTTTATTTTGAAACATTACGCACCTCTACTTCATTCTCACAAAATAAAACAAAAAAGGAATTACATTGCTTAGTTTTTATTTACTATTTGTTTTCATTATAATGAGGAACTAACATTATTGACAAAATGAAAGTTTAGTTTTTAGTATTCCCATTCCAAGTTTCATTGCTTTTACACTTTACGTTATAAACAATTAAGAGATATAAAACAGGAAAGTAGATTTATTGCATTTTTTTATTGCCATCATAAAATTGTCAGTGAATGCAAAAGAAAATTAAAGTAAGGTAACAAAAAAACATTTTCAATATTGCAAACTTAGTTGACTTGGTTATACTAAATAATAGAAGCATAGAAAACAAATAAATATCATTCAGTGGAAGATCTGAATAATATAATTTTATTATATGTAACAAGGTGAAGCACTTTTACATTATAACAATGTTTCTACTGAATTGCATCATAAAAGTGATGAAAATGTGTTGGCAGAATATGATATTTTCATGTATATTATCAATATCCTAAATTAAAATAATAATATGCACACTGCTTTTCCCTTTCTTTTGGTTTTAAAGGGATAGTAATGTTTCATAATAAAAGCAGCTCTTATTAATCATCATAGTATTTGGACTTTGGAGAGTGTTATTTCAATTCTGTCAGAGCTGTAATTCAAGAGTAATTGAATGACAAAATATCCCCTCCCATCCCTTTTACTGATGTAACACTGTTCAGCCAGATCAGAAGGGAGGTGCCCAGGTAGACTGCAGAGACGGACAATCTTCAATTAAGATAAGGGAAAATCCTGAAAAACTTGTCAAGGGGGGCAGGGCTTTTATTGTTCTCATAGGAAGAAGATTGTCCCCTTCTGTTATCTGTCTGGTCTATGGACTGCATTCCACATCTGAGAAGAGATGGCTTACACTAGGTAAAAGGGGCGGGAGGGGAAACTTTCCTTGCGAATATTTCTCAAACCATAAAGGTTTGAGAGATAAGACTTATATCGTTCTTCATGTTTTTTTAATACCTACAAAATAAAATTAAGATAAAACGAAGTATTACTATCCCTTTAATGTAGACTACTAGTTAGCCAAAACTGTCCATTGTATTGTATTACCCACGCTAAAACCGGCATTACAAGAAAAACAAGCAGCGTGAATTTTGCAAACGTGTTACGTCGGTATTCTATTGCAGAACCACAGTAAAACAAAACTGGCATAGACAGCACATTTCAGAGTACTAACAAAGTTGTCGCTGTCTGCTTTTATTTGACTACCACCTAAAAAAAATGCAAACTGTCAAAGTCCAAGGAAATAGGCGTACGTTTGATGACAGAAAGATCAAGTTCAGCGTTAGATGTGTTCCCCACATAACAAAATCCGACATAGAGTGCCCCCCTTCGACATATTAACCCCCCCTTTTAAAAGTCGACTACAGTGATTTTGTTTCACCACATTAATTCGACAAATATTGTAGTCGACACTTTAACCCCCCCCCTTTAAAATTTGACTTACAGTGCTCCCATGATTTTCTTTCACCTTTTATAGCCGACATTTTTCTTCTCCTTTTTTTTTTCCGACATGCCCTCGTATTTTGTATTGTAAGATTAACCCTTTGAGTACCAGAGAGGTAGCAATGCATTGCAATGTGTTTGTTACCACTCTGGTACGCATAGGGTTAATAGGTAACCTGTATATGTGTATAAAATGTTTTGTTTTTTTAATTATATTTGTAATATGTGTAAAAAAATTTTTTTTTGTAATAATATATTTTATTTCTATTAAAAAATTACTTCAGAACCAAGGGGGGTATCATGACCCCTCATGACACCCCCACAGAATGGGGGTAACAATTGCCCCTTTATTAATTAAAGCACATATGACCTATGTTTCTCATAGGTCATATGCGCTTTTTATAGTGAATTAAAACATTCAGACCTCCAGGGGGGCACCAGGATCCCTCCTGATAGCCCCCCTATCATGGACTATCTGTCCAACAGGATACATGATCCATGGGGTGACCCACAACGGCATTTTCTGCCTTCTTGATGCTGCCTGCGGCTGTATAAACCACTGCAGCATCAAGCACTTCTGTAGAACAACAGAACCCGGTCACCGGGTTCATTCTTAGAATGCGCAGCTCTGCGGTCCCAACCGTCCCATCATTCACTTAGTCACCAGGTCTGACCCCGGTGACTGAGTTAGCCTTTGGGGTCACCCCATGGATCATGTATCCTGTTGGATAGATGGTCAATGATAGGGGGGCTATCAGGAGGGATACTGGTGCCCCCCTGGAGGTCTGAATGTTTTAATTCATTATAAAAAAGCACATATGACCTATGTGAAACATAGGTCATATGTTCTTTAATTAATAAAGGGGCAATTGTCACCCCCATGCTAGGGGGGTCTCATGAGGGGTCATGAAGTGGGTCTGAAGTAATTTTTTAATAGAAATAAAATACATTACCAAAAAAAAAACATTTTTACACATATTATAAATATAATTAAAAAAACAAAACATTTTATACACATATACAGTTTGCCTATTAACCCTATGAGTACCAGAGTGGTAGCAAACACATTGCAATGTGTTGCTACCTCTCTGGTACTCATAGGGTTAATCTCCCAATACAAAATACGAGGGCATGTCGAAAAAAAAAAAGGAGAATAAAAATATCGGACATAAATGGTGAAAGAAAGTCATGGGAGCACTGTAAGTCAAATTTTAAAGGGGGGGGGGTTAAAGTGGCGACTACAATTTTTGTCTAATTAATATGGTGAAAGAAAATCACTGTAGTTGACTTTTAAAAAGGGGGGCACTCTATGTCAGATTTCTATGCTGTATACTGTATTATACACTGCTTTTGTTCGAACAATGATGGTTTTGAAACTGTCATTGTGGCTTCTACACCACAACCTCTGAGGCACAGAATTTCCAACTTAACTTGTATAAACAAACCAGGTGCTAATACTGAGCATGGGTAATAGGATACTACTTGCACATTGTTTTTAATTTATTCCTATGGGTTTTTTTTTTTTTAACTGGCAATATGTGTAATTACCGCTGATTTTATTTTCACAAGTCGGGTAATAGAATACCAAAAACTGACTTAAAAAAACATAGCACCTGTTTTGTTTTTTTTAGCGCTGGTAATAGAATCCAGCCCCAGGATGTTAAGTACCACGGAGCATCATTTTTTGCCGCATCTGATTCAGGGGTTTCCAAGCGGTGTGCAGCCCCGTGTGGACCCCTGGATTCCATGACGTGCCAGTGCTGTCACTGGTCCTTAAGTGCAGGACCCCTGTGACGGTCCTGGCATGTCATTGGTCCTAAAGACGTTAAAGGGATAGTAATGTTTGCTTTTAAGTTTCTATAAAGGAGCAGTACGCTTTTTTATGAAAAAATATATATAGTAGGAATTTTCCTATTGAGTAAAATAAGGGTACTCCCACTGCCGAGAGATTTATATTTCCAGAGTCATTACAGTTTAAACCCATGTTTTTTTACATTAGCAGTGCCATCTAGTGGTCAAATTCTAATTAGTTTTTCTGTTAGATTCTAATGGAGAGGAAAGTCAGAGACATACGGTTCTCCATAGAATGTGATAGAAACTGCCTGTCACTTCCTGTCAGTTAGAACTATCAGGAAGTAATCACAGTAAATTCACTTCCTGATTATTTGAACTGCTATAAATTTTGAATAAAAAATCTGACAGCAGTAGGAGTGACCTTGTTTTATTCAGCAGGAAATGCTCTGTAAAATATGTGTTTTCATAAATAAAAGTTTACTACTCCTTTAATATTGTAGGCATTAAAAAAAAGAATTACATTGATGTAAGTCTTGTCTCTCAAACCTTTATGGTTTGAGAGGTATAACTTGCTAAAGTTCCCTCCTCCAGGCTGTTTCAGAGAAGTCTGCCATCTAGCTGACAGCAGAAGATTCCGGTCCCGGGACCGGCCGGCGGCTCTTCAGCAGAGCCAGAATCACGCTATTTAGAAATAAATACTTCATTGGAACGGTCTACAAAGTGTGCTTGGTTTGCAAGTACACTTTGTAGACCATTTCAATGAAGTATGTATTTCTAAATAGCGCGATTTTCGGCTCTGCTGAAGAGCCGCCCTCCGGTCAAATAACCAGAATCTGATGCTGTCAGCTAGAGCGCTGACTTCTCTGAAACAGCCTGGAGGAGGAACGTTGGCCAGTTATATCTCTCAAACCATAAAGGTTTGAGAGATAAGACTTACATTGTTGTAATTGTTTTTTTAAAGTGGATCTTTCATCTGCTATAAAGTCACCCTGCTGTACTTAAGAAGTTAGCATGTAGAATATATATTTTACCTCCAAAATTAACGCCACTCTAAAGAAATCCTTCATTGTAGGAGACTGACGGCTGGGTTAGCGCAGTCTGCGCGCCTGCGCCATCAGTCCCTCCCGGTTACCTTGTGGTAACTGCAATGCTTCTCAATGGAGACCAGGACTTACAGCACAGGCAATGTAGCCTAGGGTCTGGTCTTCTACAATGAAGGATTTCTTTAGAATGGCGTAAATTTCAGAGGTAAAATATATATTCTGAAGCTAATCGCTACCGACTTAATTATAGCAGGGCGACTTTATAGCGGATGAAAGTTCCGCTTTATTGCCTACAATATTATTTATATCCCTTTAAAAGGGAGAACTGTACCTATAGTAATAAGTGTTTCAAAATGTATATAACAGATTCACTTATCCTGGCAGGAGTTTTTATTATGTCAGTTAGGTACACATATGTATATATTTTTGCATAGTATCTGCAGTTGTCTGTATTTGCAGTGTACCATATTAGGCCTGTATTTAGTTTTCAGCTCTATACAATAATCTATAGAGTTTACCACTGTGAATGATTTTAGCCATAGATAGGAAGACTCTAATGGGCCATGAAACCATTTCAAGGAAGAACAGTAAACAGATATGTCTGATTGCCACGACAGACAAATTACTAATGACGTCCTAATAAATTAATAAACTAAGTATTTCATGGGTATAGCTCCCCCTTGTGTGCCAGAAGCAAAGCAATGCATTCCGTACCCCTCTGGCAATCAAGGGGTTAAGCACTTTCCTGCTTGGGCAGGTGAGATAATCAGTGGATTAGTTACATAGAAAATTAAGTTGAAAAAATACACAAGTCCATCAAGTTCAACCTCTGACTCATAACCTAGAAAAATGAGAATTATGTAAGCCGTCCTGCCTCCAAAATAAGTATCAGTCTATTTACCAGAACTTCGTGTTTTACCTACTAATATTAAAGGGATAGTAACCCCCCCTAACAACCTGACGCCAAAAGAGAGCAATGGTGCAAACATACTGAACTCACTTAGTCCCATCTTTCAAACCTTTATGGTTTGAGAGATATAAGGCCAGAAAGACCTCCGCTCCCACCCCCTTCTCATACGTCCGCTGTATAGTGGACGTCATGAGATCCTGCGTCCAGCACCAGACGGTGGCTCTGCAGGAGCACTGTCATCTCAATATCGCCGTATTATTACTTCATGGGTATGGTCTAAAACATGTGCCTGGCTTGCAAGCACATGTTGTAGACCATTCCGATTAAGTAATTATATGGAGATATCGAGATGACAGCGCTCCTGCAGAGCCGCCTAAAGTCGGCCGACCGGATTCTGCCTCTGATAGCTTTACAGCTCGTCAGGCAGAAAGGGGAGGGACCGGAGGTCTGTCTTGCCTTACATCTCTGAAACCATAACGGTTTGAGAGATGGGACTAAGGGAGTTCAGTATGTTTGCACCATTGCTCTCTTTTGGCGTCAGGTTGTTCGGGGGGGGGGGTTACTATCCCTTTAATACAAATAATAGTTTGATTCTTTCTAAATACTTCTAAACTTCTATACTTCTTTCTAAATACTAACTAATGGTTACATAATAAACCAAGCTAAAAAAGACACAAGTCCGTCAAGTTCAAACTTTGCCACAGTATAACCCAGAAAATTAGAATTACATAAGCCTTCTCTACTCCTAAATGTGTATAGGGTGACCACGGGTCCCGGAACGTCCGGGACTGTCCCTTATTTCAGGGCTATGTCCCGCGTCCCGGGTCCCCTTCAACCGGGACAATGAAGTGTCCCGGAATGAAGGCAAGCCGCCCTGGATGTCAGCCTGCAAGCGGTGTGTCACATCATGGACGCCGCTCGCGGCGTCCATGATATGACACACCGCTTGCAGGCTGACATCCAGGGCGGCAATGCAGCTTACCTGGAGGCAAGCGCTCTAGTAATACAGAGCGCTGGGAGATGTCATCACTCCCAGCGCTCTGCATTACTGGCCATACCGCGCGGGAGCTTCAGCTCTGTGCCGGAGGAGGCACAGAGCACATTCTACGCCGCTAGACCACCAGGGACTTAAGGTATGACGGGGCAACTAGGGTGACCACGTCCCGGAATGGCAGAAGGGAAATGTGGTCACCCTAAATGTGTATCAGTCTATTTACCAGAACTTCCTGTTTATCCACTATTACACAGTATAAACGTATATGCTTCCTCTTGAATGAAATGCATCTAATCTTCTCTTAAATGTATCCATTGTATCTGCCATTACCACATCCTTAGACAACACACCTTACTGTAAAAAAAACCCTTCCTCTGCTAAGTCGAAACCTCTTTTCCTCTAATAGTAAGGGGTGGCCCCTAGTTCTTTGATTTGGACTTAGAATGAAAAGCTTACGAGAGAGATCCTTTCATTGATTCACCAACTTTGCTCAAGCCATGATTTGTTAGTTGTACTTGATGACACATGGAAATCATAGAGCAGTGATTTGTAACCCCTTAGTGACAGGCTGTCACCTTAACGCCCAGCTAACATTTTTTTTTTTTTTTTCTAAATGATTCCGGAGTCCCCGAATGGCGTGCCGTCGCACGGCGACCCGGACTTCCGGGACTTACGAGGTATGTCCTCTGTCACTAAGTGACAGTTTTTGCAGGACGTACCTGGTAAGTCAATTGTCAGGATGGGGTTAAGCACTGACCTTAAGTAAGGGTAATTTCACACAGATGACGTTAGAGCAAAAAAAAAAAATTATAATAATGAAATGCATTACACCCAATAGTTCAGTTTATACATGTGATTCTCGCCTCTGGAATATTGCATACCTCCCAACATTTTAAATTGCCAAAGAGGGACACTTGTGTTTTAGGGGATGTGGCTGGTGGGTGGGGCATTAGCGAGAATTTTTAGGCTATTTAATGACCTATTGACACTTCCTTGTGTAACCTAATAAATGACTTCTAGCAAGATCAACGTATTTTATTTACACAGACTAATTTATAATCACATACACTGACGTTTAAACAAACATTAATCTGAGTTTTATTGCTGTAGAGCAATGTGATACACTTAAATACACACCACACAATCTGATCTCCTAAAAAGAGGGATAACACGGTGGGAAAGAGGGACAGAGGGATTTAGGTCTAAAAGAGGGACTGTCCCTCCTAAAGAGGGACACTTGGAAGGTATGATACTGCATGCTGCAATATGAATGCATTAAGTCACTGTGCACATGTCAGCTGTAGTATGCTTGATTTGCACTGTGATGTGATGCTCATCACACCCTCCAATAACTTTCCAACCCATGTGTGTGTCAGACAGTCATACAGGACTGATGCTGACATGGCTGTTCTTCCCCACCTGTGATAGGTTGACTGGGGAAACACAGGACATCACAGGTAAGTAAGCAGAGTCAGCTTCAATTGCGCTATATTTCAGCACAGACAAGTCAACAACATATAAACAGCCTAACAGTGCAGGTTATAACCCTTTGTGTGCCAGAGAGGTATCCAGTGAATTGCAATATTGAATACCTATCTGGCACTCAAATGGAGCTATAACCCTAGGACAGTGGTTCCCAATCTTTTTTTTTTTTACTCAAGGTACCCCTAACATGCGATATAGTTGCTCCCGGACATACTCTATAACGAGAGAGATCTCAACGCGTTCTTCCTGGTAAAACACTTTCTAAATAAATAATTTCAATGCAAAGAAAAACAAGGCAGGAAGTGACGTTTTTCTCATGTTTCCCATTTGAACCAAAACATTTCACCCATACCAAGTGATAAGTCCTGTTTAAAAAAAAATTAAAGACAATGTTGCATCTTAGAAAGAAAAATATTAAATATAAAATAAATTAAACTTAATTTGTTATTAAAAAGCAAAACCATTTTAAGTGATAGGGCCAGTTGAAGGCAGATGTGTATGGAAATCACATGCATTTGATTTGTACTTAATTCTTTTCTAGTCCTTCATAAAGGACCTTTAACCCTTTGAGCGCCAGAGTGGTACACAACACATTGCGTTGCGTGCCATTCTGGCGCTCAGAGGGTTAATGTGTACTGTTTTAAAGGGCCTGGTTCACATTAACTACAAATGCCATCATCCTCGGCTTTCCATTAGCTGGTTGAGGATCATGGGAGTTGTATTAAGGTATGGGGGCTGATGTCTTTTGGTCCTCCAGCCGGCTGGTTGAGGATAATGGGAGTCTTACTCCCCAGAAGCTACTGTATATAGATTGAATACCCATGCAATAAGGTAAGCAACATAGCAGTGAGAGAGTTAAAGAAGACTCTTTATGAAAAATTCATTGTGCAGCTCTGAATTGGAATAACAGTTGCACCATACAGCCCTGTAGTTTTATAATTACTGTTGGAACTCTTTCAGTACTGGGTTGCTCAACTTAAAGGAGCAGTAAACTTTTTTTATGAAAACACATATTTTATAGAGCATTTCCTGCTGAATAAAACAAGGTCACTCCCATCGCTGTCGGATGTTTTAGTCAAAATTTATAGCTGTTTAAATAACCAGGAAGTGACTTTACTGTGTTTACTTCCTGATAGTTCTAACTGACAGGAAGTGACAGGCAGTTTCTATCACATTCTATGGAGAACTGTATGTCTCTGACTTTTCTGACTAATTATAATTTGACCACTAGAGGGCACTGCTAATGTAAAAAAAACATGGGTTTAAATTGTAATAAATCCGGAAATATAAATCTCTTGGCAGTGGGAGTACCCTTATTTTACTCAATAGGAAAATCCCTATAATATATTTTTTCATAAAAAAAGATTACTGCTCCTTTAAAGTGCACCCTGGAACATCTACTCCCTCCCACTCTATTCTGCACTCCCCTTTCTATTCTGCCCCCTCCCCACATACTTTGGCCCTCTTTGTTTCCCACACATCTCTTTCCTATGCTGTTTCTTTCCCTTGTTATTTCACTCCTGCCCTCTATTTTCCCAGATCCTAGCCTCTCTCTTCAGTCTTCCCCTTGTCCCTTAATGATCCTGCCTTACTGTGATTCATTTTAGATTGATTCGGTCAGACCCAAGATTTACTCTGAGTTCACCAGATTGATTTTGTATATACCTAGTTGCATGTACATATGTATGTATATATAAATTTATTTATAAAATTCTACACAGTGTCTTAAAGTAGGAGAATATACAATAAATAAAACAAGGGTAACATAAGTGGAACAGTCATAGAAAAAAAACAGAAAAAAGTTGAAAAGTCCTAATGTAATTTCAGATAGTGTTTAAAGTACCAAAAATGAATACTCTTCAACTGCAACCAAAAGTGACAGTCTATATTACAGAACCAATATTATAAACCATTAGAAAGTGACAGTGCATATTATTGTAAAAAGAAGCCTATTAAAGAAAAATCTCACAAAATCTAAACACTGACAACTTTGATAACTTTCAAAGGAATGCAGCTTAAATCCTTTGAGACTGGCAACATAACGAAAACAATACCGAAAAAAGGACAAGAGCAAAAATAAAGAGTGTACTAAGTTCACTTACGATTAAAAAGTATGTGCACTCACAAATGAGGAGGCACTCACATGCTCACCGAAAAAAGGCAAGTCGATTTTAGAACATTTGGTCATCATGATAAAGTCATGCTGGTGGTCCTTCAGTTATTGAATGCATAACGATGTCGTTTGTAGCCTCTACATGTGGGAAAGGCTCATTTCCACCAACATCTTCCACATGGGGATCTGAGATGTGTGTATATGTGTGTGTCCTGATGTGTGCATGATGATGTGTGTGTGTCCTGATGTGTGCATGATGATGTGTGTGTGACCATTTGGAACACAGAGAGGAAATTAATTGGCTTGACCTTAAGCAGATTACTTTCACATGATTTTCCTTTCCTGGTGAAAGAAGAAACATAGATCCTATCATCATTATCATCATCACTAATACTAAAAGGCCAGATGTATGTTTGTCCGATGCAGTCATGCACAGTAGACACTGCCTGAACACACAGACTTTGGCTCGCATACCTAAAGCTAAATTAAGTATTTGAATATCCCTACTCACAATCTTTTGTTTTAGTCTATTAACTCCTTAAGGACTGGCTGTGTGCACATGCGGCCGGCATTTAAGGACCACAGACCGTTTTTTTTTTGTGTGTTTTTTTTTGTGGTATCCAGTTCCGGGCTCCCTGAACGCCATGCAGCCACGATGGGAGCCCAGAATTCCATGACGGTCCTGGCACGTCATGGATCGTTAACGCAAAACAACCCATGATGTGCCGTGACCGTCAAAGGTCGTTAAGGGGTTAAAACAGCTGTCCCTGATGTTGCTCTTTTTATTTTAGTTTTTATCCCATTGTACAAAGCTATGTAATATGTGTAGGACAATAAATAAATTAGAAGGACCATCAGTGTTGCCCGCTCTTCTAAAGCTCAACCCACTGTAAGCTAGAGACAGCACCAACTGACTGTGAAGCACTGATTTTGACGATTTCTCTAGCATCTAAGCGGTTAAATGTAATTAAATTTGCCATATTTTTTCTACTATTGTTGCGTATCACTAGAACAAGCCTTTTGTTTCTCCAAAAAGTCTGCTGTATTGGGCCAATGATTCTAGTGAAAACCAGCTGTACCACAGGGAACACATAGACATTCTGAAAGGTTCCATTGAGTTAACCCTTTGAGTACCCCTCTGGCACTCAAAGGTTTAAAATGCACTTGAATGATAGAGACATCTCCATAAAAATGGCTTTGCAGTGCATTGAATACCTCTCTAGCATTCAAGGAGTTAAACATCCCATTCAAATAAATAGTAATGTTTATTTGTCCCCTATGGTACACTTGGTTTACCTCAGAATTACTCCAGGGGGATAATATACTAAGGTGTGATACAGAGGCGATATGTTCTCCAGTGAGATAAACTCTCAGATATTTATGCTGTTTATGGAGCCCATGCACTAACACTTCTCAAGGTGGAGAGACATTGGGCTCAATTCTGATACGGCTATTAGAGAAAATGGTGGTGGTGGCTTAACCCTTCGAATCCCATTTAACTCAAAGGGGTGTGTGGTGCAGATGGTATGCTCTACAATCGCTCGTCTTGAAAGTATATTTCAGGGCTACACTGAAATCAAACAGCCCCTCAGTGTGCATTTTTCATTAGTGTCATTGTGTCCAATGCATCAAGAAGCACTGCACTGAACACCCCTCTGACACTCAAAGGGTTAAACGTGAGGTCGGGTTATTTGAGGATTGAGGTTGAGAAATTCTACCATAGGGGACAAATTAAAATTCCTAATATTCCCAATGATTTAAACTGATTCCCAATTATTTAAACTTGAGTAAAAGAGATGCCTCCAGCGCAATTCTTCACAATGCATTGGAGACCTCTCTAGTATTTAAAGGGATAGTAATGTTTCGCCACAAAAACAGCTCCAACTAATCTTCATAGTATTTGGGAAATGGAGAGTGTTATTTCAATACTGTCAGAGTTGTAGTTCAAGAGTAATTGAATGATAAACTATCCCTCTCCCACCCCTTTTACCTAGTGTAAGCCACCTCCCTTCAGATGTGGAATCTAGTCCTGGGACCGGACAGCTCACAGCAAGGGACAATCTTCTTACTGTGATCTTAAGGCAAACCCTGTCTCTCTTGACCGGTTTTTCAAGTTTTTCCTTATGGTCGCTGAAAATTGTCCCTCTCTTTGATCCATTTGGACAGTCTTGCTGCTCTGAGGTGAGCAGTGTTACATCAGTAAAAGGGATAGGAGGGGGATATTTTGTCATTCAATTACTCTTGAACTACACTCTCCATGGCCCAAATACTATGAAGATTAATTGGAGCTGTTTTTTTGTGAAACATTACTATGCCTTTAAGTGATTAAAAGCACCATTTAAATCAACGTGAAATTTATGTGTTCCCTATGGTGCAATTCATTTTCTGAAAAATTGCTCATATTTTTCATTCAGTATAAAGTCCTAAATGCCATCCTGTGGCTATCAAGGAGTTTGTTTCAACACCTGCTGCAGGATGATATATTAAGTTGATTCATTTCCTTCAGTGTAGGAGGACAAAGGGACTGTGTTCCAATAACACCTCAAGATCATATCATGCTAATCAGCTGCTGGACAGTCTGCCAGACACATGTACAAAACATCTGGATGTGGGTGAACACAATTAGCATTTGTAGAACTTCAAAGCATGTGGATACAAGCAATTAATTAATAAGATGCCGCATACAGCATGCAACAGGTTTCTTTCATTCCAATAGATTGCAGGCTCAATTTACATAGAATGAGCATGTGCATGACATGTTAGCTGAAAACTAACCCTTCGGACGCCAGTGGGATTGGACATCTCTCTGGTGCCCAAAGGGTTAAACAGATGGAAACCTAAGGAACAGTAAACTTTACTTTGCAATGTGTTGGAGATCTCTGTAGAATCCAAGGGATTAACTGATAACCTGTAAACAGGGATATATAAACTGGTGAATAGATATTGAGATTGATCTGACCAGACCTACAATTCATAATGTGGGTGTGGCCAGCATGGCTAAAGCACCGCCCCTCAAAATTTGGAGCTTTAGGCAATTGTCTACTCTGCCTATTTGGAAATCCAGCCCTGACGATTAAAGTGGGCAAGTTTAGTTTTACACATAATTCGAGGATTTTCCTAGCTTAGTGAAGGAAAGTCAGCTAAATGTGATTGGTACAGCAAATAGTCAGATTTTAATTTTATGGCAAGACCCAGAGGCTCATATTATGCATTCAATCTCTCTCTTTACTTCTTAGCAGCAAAGTTCTAACAAACTTTTTGATAGATAAAACAAACTTGATGAACAGTTAACTCCACCCTTACATCTAAGTAACCAATCCCATTAATCTCCAGGTGTATAATAGTGTTAACATGCAGAATCACTTCCTCTTTCTTTGGTGAAGTATACCAGGTCATAATGTAGAAACACTTAAGAGTCGTTCTTAAACGGAGCATAACCATCATTCAACCACCATTCGATTAACCTAATAGGATATATAACAAGAAAGGGGGGGTTAGTTTTAGGGAGGGATAATACTCGCCTCCGTGTCTTTAATAAACTTCTGATTTTCCTTCACTAACCTAGGAAAATCCTTGAATTTTATGGCAAGACCCGGAGGCTCATATTATGCAAGTTTAAAGCTGTGCAATAACATTATTGGATGCGTGATCAATGGGTCTAAAGTAAAATGTTTTGAAGGTGGATTCGTTGGACCAGTCTGCTGCTCTGAGGATATCCTCAAGTCTACCCCCAGTTAAGAACGACTTGGAGGCCATGGCTCCCCGTGAGGAGTGTGCTCCAAACCTTTCTCTATTGATACCTGCAGCATTCATGATCCATCTAACCCACCTAGCTAGTGTAGTTGATACAGGTAAATGAGGTTTTACAAAGGAGATTAGCAATTGATGTGCATCAGAAGGTCTAACATTGGAGGTAACATTTTCATAGGTTTTTAAACATAGAACCAAACATAATTGGGGTTTCTGAGGGAAGGAAGGATAAAAGATTTCCTTGGGGGAGGATTTAGTTCTCCTAGATATCCTGAAACATACCCTGCCCGGTTCTTAAGATCTATTAGTTATGTTTAAAGAGCGAATGTCAGAGACTCTACAAAATGATATAAGACAAAGAAGCATAGTTAATTTCGCAGAAAGTTGTTTAAGAGATAAATCTTCATTAGGAGGCCAGGCCTCGAAGAAAAGAAGAACTAAGCTCATGTCCCAAAGACCGGAATATTTTGGTGTCGGGGCCTGGAAAATGTAATCCCTTTCATTAGCTTACGTACTAACGGGTGTTGTCCTACCAAAGAATCTTCGATATAGTAGTGAGCCGCTGAGATAGAGGATCTATAGCAATGGATGGTTCTAAATGCTTTGCCTTGTTGAAAACATTCAGATAAAAAGTTAACAATGGATTCTAAATCGGAATAAATGGGATCCAGATTCTGTTCCATGCACCAACGTACCCAGACCTTCCAGCAAGATTGGTAGCATGATTTGGTACCTGGTGCCCAGGCTTCGGAGATAAGGAAGCGAGCCGATTGTCACGGTTTGTTAAGACTCTCAGACGTAAGGTTAGGTAAAAACACAATTTTATTGAAAAGTTTAAAATAATCCCATAGGGTTTTATACACATACAAACAATACATAGAATAGGCAGACGATAATGACAATAGCAATACAGGTTCTATCGGCCTTGCCAATATACCGGGCAAGGCAACCTGGGTGAGTCTAGAACAGGTGGCTCTACCAGCCCTGCCAATATACCGGGCAGGGCAGCCTAACGGAATACCAGAGTAGTAGGCTCTACCGGCCTTGCCAATACCGGGTAAGGCAACCTTAAGATGGAATAGTAAACGGTTCTACCGGCCTTACCAATATACCGGGCAAGGCAACCTGATGGAATTCCAATGTAGTAGGCTCTACCGGCCCTGCCAATACCGGGTAAGGCAACCTTAAGATGGAATAGTGAATGGTTCTACCGGCCTTACCAATATACCGGGCAAGGCAGCCCAAAGGGAAGGTGACCACCACAATGACCTTAGAGACTGTCAGATGGCAATGACAGTATAGAAGAAACGACAGCGGCTACCAGGTCAAGTGGTTACACTGTAGTCTAAAACTCTAGTACCCGTGTACTGTAGGAATCATAGCTGTTTAGGACTGGACAGCGCACTCTGGACCATCAGGTACATGAGTGTAGAGACCTGGAGTAAACCAGCGCCCTTACGTTGGGAAACATCAAACAAGATCTTGAGTAAACCCACAGGTCATGGAGCGAACCAACACCTGCGCGTTGGTAACCAATAAACAGAGAAATGTCACCACAAGGCAGTGGAGCAAACCAGCGTCCGCATGCTGGGGCCAACAGTACTGTAATACGGCTGTAAGACCAAGGAGTAAACCAGCGCCCGCGAGCTGGAACCAACAGGCTGTGAAGGGTAGCCACAAGGCTTAGTGGAGCTAACCAGCGTCCGCACACTGGGAACAATAGTACGATGTACAGGCCTTCAGGCCAAGGAGTAAACCAGCGCCCGCACGCTGGAACCAACAGGCAGTAAAGTTAGCCGCAAGGCTTAGTGGAGCAAACCAGCGTCCGCACGCTGGAACCTACAGGCAGCAAGGAGTAGCCGCAAGGCCAGTGGAGCGAACCAGCGTCCGCACGCTGGGAACCAGCAATGTAGTAAATACGGTCGTAAGGCCAAGGAGCAAACCAGCGCCCGCACGCTGGGACCAACAGGTGTAAGAGTAGCCACAAGGCTAAATGGAGCAAACCAGCGTCCGCACGCTGGCATCAACAGGTGTGAGAGTAGCCGCAAGGCTTAATAGAGCAAACCAGCGTCCGCACGCTGGGACCAACAGGTGTGAGAGTAGCCGCAAGGCTAAATGGAGCAAACCAGCGTTCGCACGCTGGCACCAACAGGTGTGAGAGTAGCCGCAAGGCTTAATAGAGCAAACCAGCGTCCGCACGCTGGGACCAACATGTGTTAGGTGTAGCCGCAAGGCCAGTGGAGCAAACCAGCGTCGCACGCTGGGACCAACAGGTATTAAATGTAGCCGCAAGGCTAGTGGAGAGAACCAGCGTCCGCACGCTGGGAACCAACAGGAGGAATGTCGCCAAAGCGAGTGAGGAACAATGTCGCCACAGATGCAGGAACTGGAAGCAGGTAACAACCGGAACCAGCAGAGAAGATCAAACAGATCAAGTACGGAAATGAAGACTGGCAGCAGGAACATCAGCTACTGACGAATACAACCGGAACCGGACTGGAACTGACATAGCAAGCAGGAACTCAGGAACAGGTCGACTCAGGAACACAGCAACAGGCCCAATCAGCTACTGTAGAAACTGGATGCTGTCAGAGACACCACGAAAGGGCAACCAGAGGGTGCCCAGACTGAGTTTAAAAAGGCAATGTGAGGCGGGCTGAAGGCAGACAGCCAATGGGAGCCCCCTACAGGTGATACACACTGGATTGCAGCAATCACGGGCAACGTGATACCGATTCTGAAAGGTTATCGGACAGCTCCCAAGATTTGCCAAGCGATGAGATGAAGCTGGTTTTGAAGATGCAGGTTGTGTGGGTTCCCTGCCGGATCATGCAACAACAAAGGATATGGGATTAAGTAACGAGGGAAGTCTATTGACAATTCTAGAAGAAGAGGGAACCACGGTTGTGCTGTCCAGAAGGGGGTGATCAATACCAAAGTTATCTTTTGTTTCTTGACTTGAAGGATGGTTCTGGAGATCATATTGAAGGGTGGAAATGCGTAACTCCCTTCTGTAGGCCAAGTCTGAAGGAAGGCATCTATGGCTAAAGCTTCCGGATCTGGTCTACAACTGAAGAAATTTGTTAACCATTTGTTCAATCTGGATGCAAAAAGATCTATGGTTAATGGACCCAAAAGGTGTCCAGTTTCTTGAAAGCCGGCGTGTGAAGAGTCCAGTCGCTGGAATCCATGAGGAACCTGGAGTTCCATTCTTCTATGGTGTTGTACAGACCAGGGATGTATTCTGCTTGGATTGAGATGTTCTTCTCCAAGCAGAAATGCCAAAATTCCTTCACTAGAATGGCTAACATTTTGGATCTTGTTCCTCCTAGATGGTTGATGTATCAATACATTGTCCATCTTCAATAGAATGCAGCAGTTCGATGTGTTCTTTGTGAAACTTTTTACCGCAAAGGAGCCTGCTAGCAATTCTAAGCAATAGATATGCAGTTCCTTCTCCAACAGGGACCATTTGCCCCCTGTGGTAACCTGTCAGCAGCGGGCTCCACAGCCTAAGGTGCTTGCATCGGATTCTATAATTATCTCTGGAGACATGCTGAAGATTGCTCTCCCATTCCATGCCTCCATATGATCCAACTACCATAGGAGTTCCTCCGGAGCGTCTGACGATAAGGGAATTATGCCTGAATATTCGAGGCCTTTGCGTAAGTGTAAAGTCTTTAGTCTTTGAAGTGCTCGGTAATGGAGCGGTGTAGGGAAGATTGCTTGAATTGAAGCTGATAGGACTTCTACTATTCTTGCTATCATTCTCTAAGAGATTGTATTGTTCATCAGAACGGACTTGACTTCTCAACAAATATTTTTTAATTTGTTGCGAGGAAGGCGTAATGATGAATTTTTTTAATCCACGACAAAAAGCATGAAATCGATGAGTCGAGTCGGACGGGTTATCGTCGATTTTTTCCAATTGACAAGGAATCCTAAATTATAAAGAGTCTGAATTGTTAAGTGAAGGTGAGTCTTGAGGGTCTCTGGATCTTGTGACATTATTAGTATATCATTGAGGTAAATTATCATATGAATACCCCTGCTGCTTAGAAAAGAGACCACGGGTTTCATGATTTTGGTGAAACACCAAGGAGTTGATGACAGAACGAATGGGAAACATGTGAATTGCCAAATTGTCCCCCTCCAATAAAACCGGAGAAGATTTTGTTGTTCTCGTGCAATAGGGATGGTTAAGTACGCATCCTTTAAATCCAGTTTGACCATCCAGTCTGATGGCATTAGAATGTCTCTGAGGCAATGAATGCCTTCCATTTTGAAATGCCTATACAGAACTAGGGCATTTAGATTTCTCAGATTGAAAACCGGACGTACCCCTGAATCTTTTTTGTGTACCAGGAAGATATTGCTGATGAATCCTGGTTCCGTTAGAGGGGCCTGTGTAATGGCTCCTTTTTTCTGGAGTTCTAAGATTTCTAAATCCACCAAAAGAAAATCGTCTTTTGAGAAATGGATAGAAGGAGGAACTTGTACCTGGTAGGGGATTGAGTAAAATTCTATATGGTAACCTCGAATTATTTGAAGAGCCATTGGTCTAAGGTTATAAGGGACCAAGCATGGGAAAAATGGGTGAGTCTGCCACCCACTTTTTCCCTGTGGAGAAGGGGAAAGGTACTTACCGGAAAAAGGTCTGGAACGTGAAGGTCCTCGAAAGTACTTTTCTCTCCAAACTCTACCTCGTGTCAGATAGAAGGGGGTTGTGGTCCTATTATCTTGAGAGAAAGATCCTCTCGGAAACTGGTTTGCATTTTGTGAATTCCTGAATTGGCCTTTAAAGGAATTCGATGTTCGGCCAGGAAGTCGACCCCTACCCTTCCCGGCCCTGACAAAAACCCATCTGTTAAAGACCTTTTTAATAGATGATTGAGCTTTGTCGAGGGCTGTGAAGGTGCCAACAAATTTTCCTAACTCTTTCACAAAAGAGTCCCCGAAAAGGAGACCATCAACATCGGGGTCTGCTTTTTTATCTGCCATCTCTGACAGTTTTGGGTCTATGCGCAGAAGCAGAACTCTGCTTCTCTCTGATGATAAGGCTGTGCTGATATTGCCTAAAAGGCAGATTGCCCTCTGGATCCAACCTCTCAATATATGTACATCCACATGGGATGAAGAAGATATCTTCGGTCAAATTAATTATTTTTGCAGGTGGGCCAACCACATCCAGGAGTTTATCCTGGCATTGTTTCGTTGATCGTTCAACACCCTTTCTGGGGTCTCTCCCTGATTTTGAAATATAATGGGCCAATTGAGGGTCTAAATTAGGAGTTTCACAAGTTTTAATTGAAGGTCTGGGGCATTCAGACCGTAATCTATTTCTAGCCTTTGGTTCCAAAGCTTTATGAACCCATAGGTCTAAATATTTCGCTACATGTTCTTTTGGAATCCATTCTGTGAACCTGGGATGTTTGATATTACTGGGTTTCAATAGGGGATTACCCTGTTCATCCAGAATAATGTCTGTATCACCAAACTCTTTGTCCCTTAGGTCTAAGTCAGAATCTTCACTAGATATATAATAGGTAGGGTCTGAGGAGTGATTACAGTGAGAGTCTGAATCTCCATCTGACCATTTCTTAGATCGTTCCCTTGGATTTCCATCCTCCCGGGGTGAGGTTCTGTTGTGTGGGGTGACCCACTAGTCTTAGTGCCAGACTTACTGGGCAAGTCAATGTTAGAACGTTTAGGTTCTATTTCAACGGGACAGTGTTTGGTCTTTCACTTCCTTTTTCCCCTCAATCTGAAGTCAACCTCTTTCTCAGAAGAGGTTAAAAGAGGAGCATTAGAATGTGAAATATTCTGAAATTGATTATGGAAAACATCCACCAGAGATTTTGTGAAAGACTCAGTCATTTGACCCATGCAGGATGAAATGGCAGTGCATATGGATTTCTTAATAGACTGGTCTAAAATGTGTTGAATCTGTTGTTCATTAATTTTGGAATTCGTAGCCAAATCCTCTTGTGAGTCGGAATTAATGGTAACATTATCATTATCCAAAACTGATGGGGAATTTTATTGAGATTCATAGGAATATGGGGAGAGACTAATTTTCTCTGTGACATAATAAAATTATGATGTTATGGAGAAAAACTACTGAAATATAATTGAATATTGACCCAAATTATATAATGTGATACTGAATATATAACTCAAGGGTTAAAATAGTACACTGTAGATAATATCACCACAAGTTCACTTGGAAAGGCTTAGCGAACGGCAGGGGTAGCGAGCGCTGTAGTAGGTAACTGCAGAATGAATTTCGGCGCTAAAAACGGCTCCGCACGCGCAGAAGAAACCAGAAGGGAGAAATGGCCAGGAACAAGATGGCCGCCACAATAGCGAGTGCGGCACTCGAATGGATCACTGAAGCGATGTGCAGGGAGAAGAGAACTACACCATATACCCGAACATTATGAAAGGCAAGATATGGGAATTAATTATATATATAAACGTAGTAAAAGACATCCATGCACGAGGTCTTGATTCAGCGTTGTTTAAGGAATGCTCCAGCAGTAGTACCCGAATTCCCACGTGAGCCAGAATTGATATATACAAAGGCACAGACGATAAGGACAAACAAAATAAGAGCACTATAGGGAATGGTAGGGTTAAGATTTAAACCTATAACATTTATAGAAACAAGAGAATAAAAGTATTAAATATGCTGATATCCCCAAAATAAGAAAATCTCATTAGGTGTTAGATTAATTAGTGAATATAGAAATATTCACAGATTTGCAGAAAAAAACTGAGAAATGAGAAACTAAAGAGCATATATATAATATCCTGTAAATCAGTTATATAAGGTAAATATACTATATTTATCTGCCACTAAGCAGCAAAGAAAGAGGAAGTGATTCTGCATGTTAACACTATTATATACCTGGAGATTAATGGGATTGGTTACTTAGATGTAAGGGTGGAGTTACCTGTTCATCAAGTTTGTTTTATCTTTCAAAAAGTTTGTTAGAACTTTGCTGCTAAGAAGTAAAGAGAGAGCTATAATGCATAATATGAGCCTCCGGGTCTTGCCATAAAATTAAAATCTGACTATTTGCTGTACCAATCACATTTAGCTGAAAAAAATGTTTTTGTAAAATGAACCTGCATATTTTAGTGGAACAGTGTGACCCGTCATGCTAACTTCCTGACATAATTCTAATTAGCTTAATCTGAGGACCAATTTATCACACGCTGTGCTATTAAAAATGCACCCAGTGTCTGTGCCTAGTTCAGGATAACACAGTGTGTGATAATTTGGGGTCAGTGCCTAAACTAATTAGCATGAAATGCCACACAGTGCCACCAACAAATAAAGATTAATTTCTCAGTTGCAATATGGTTTGTCTTATTGATTAAACATTGAAAAGAGAACTGCTAATATTGTGAGTGCCAGAGCGGTATACAAACGCATTGCTCCACAATGCATTGCATACCCCTCTGGCACTCAAAGGGTTAAAGAGAAAAGCATTGCTGTGGTACTGAGATGAACTGCAGCAATTCCAGGGCAAACCCACTACTACACAGGGTATAAATAAACTTTCCCATACTGACTGCACCAATATAATACAAATTGCTTTTGATTTTTACCTCTCATAGGCCTCGACTAAATTTTGCCCTGTTAAAACTGCCGGTAGATGACAAAACCCTCTAGAAGCTGATTGGCAGGGAGGTGCTTAAGCACACATCCCAGCCAATTGTATCGTGGGAAGCATTTTGAACAGAGACCATATAAAAGCTAGTCTCTGTTAAATTTTTCCACAGAAAGGCTCGGGCAATAGCCCGAGAGGTAACTCTGGGGAGGGGGGATTTTTTTTCCTGCATTCCTGCAGCTGGCAGCAATGGCAGTGGCAGCGCACATTTAACCCTTTTACTGCTATCTTACAACTTGGACTACCACCATATATTTACAACTTGGACAGCCACAATATATTTTCAAATTGGACTTCCAGGAACACTGTAACCCTTTGAGTGCCAAAGAAGTACGCAATGCATTGCTCTGCAATGTGTGGCATACCCCTCCAGAACTCAAAGAGTTTAGAGCAGCATATCTTTTATGCATACTTTTTGGGGCCACATTTTATTTGGTCTTTTTTTCACAGATTTGCCACAAAGAAGAAGAAGAAGAGAAGACAGATGATAAGAAGAATGAAGATAAAGAGAAACACATAGACGGACGATAGAAGATGACAGAAGACAGAAGCTGACCAGGGTGCCAAAGATGCCGGCGGACAACAGGACTACAGGTAAGTGTTTATTTTCATGTGATATTGTTAACTTTAGTCTGATTAACCCTGTGAGTGCCAGTGGAGTATGAAACGCTCTGCAATGCCTTGCATACCCCCACTGGCACTCATAGGGTTAATTTTACTAACCTTTCACACATTTTTTTCAGTACTTTGGCTATATTGATATGTGGCTGTGCCAACAGCGTTCTATGCCCACTTGATCAGTGTCTTTCTCTATATGTTTCAGCACAGCAAAGTACCTTCTCACTTGTCACTCACCCTAACTTATAACTTAGTCTACCAATCATGTTATCGGTGGAGAAGGAATTATTCTGACACTGACATTGGTATTGAACCTACTTAGTCTCTACTATCCCACTGTACAAACTGTAAATGCAACAATAAATTAATCAAGTAAACAATCCAGCAATACAAGCGATATTACATTGCTAGTGCTACAATTTATCAATTTACACTGAGTGAAACACAATACAATAGAACTAAAAGGAGAGGGATGAGACCTGTGCATACATTCTTAGAAATGTATAAACTAAATGAGTGCTTAGAGAATATTACTTAATAGCATGATACAAATGTACTAAACTTCTTTACCACAGTGATATCTACATCTTGAGAGCCTTCATTTTTATATACAGTACTTCGCAAACATTTTAGGCAGGTGTGAAACAATGCTGTAAAGTAAGAATGTTTTCAAAAATAGATATGTTAATAGTTTATATTTGACAATTAACAAAATGCACTGAAGAAAAACCTAAATCAAATCAATATTTGGTGTGACCACCCTTTGCGTACAAAACAGGTACACTTGAACAAATTCAGGGATTTTGTGGGCATATAGTCAGGTGTATGATTAAACAATTATACCAAACAGTTGCTAATAATCATCAATTTAATAAGTAGGTTGAAACACATTCATTAACTGAAACAAAAACAGCTGTGTAGGAGGAAATAACACTGGATGAGGAACAGCCAAACTCAACTAACAAGGTGAGATTGCTGAAGACAGTTTAATGTCAATAGTCTCACACCATGGAAAGACAACAAGACACAAGGTAGTTATATTGCATCAGCAAGGTCTCTCCCAGGCATAAACTTCAAGGCAGACAGGGGTTTTCAGATGTGCTGTACAAGCTCTTTTGAAGAAGCACAAAGTAACAGGCAATGTTGAGGACCGTAGATATAGTGGTCAGCCAAGGAAATAGTGCAGCAGATGAAAGACACATCATGTTTACTTCCCTTCGTAATCATATGATGTCCAGCAGTGCCATCAGCTCAGAATTGGCAGAGAACAATGGGACCCTGGTACACCCATCTACTGTACAGAAAAGTCTGGTCAGAAGTGGTATTTATGGACTTGTGGCCAAAAGAAAGCCATAATGCCAACATGAAACAAGGCCAAGTGACTCAACTGTGTACGAAAACAAAGGAACTGGGGTGCAGAAAAGGATATGTGGGGATGATCCAGGGAAGCCTCTATCTGTTTATATAGTTTATTGTAGGTTAAAATGTTTATTTCCTTTTGATTCTTGTAGGGGCAGAGATGGAGAGAAGGTACACAGGCAGGTGTGGGCTGGGTTATTCTGCACTGAAAAGGGAAGAGAGAGCATTGATTTGTTGTTCTTCATTCGGTATGTACGCTCCGGACTCTCTTAGGTTAAGGATGATGGGACTTGAAGGTGCCGTTTGAAGGCGCAACATGAGAATCGTGCTCTGTCCTGCAATGCAAGACTCTCATGTCGCCCTTTTAATCAAGGTGCCATGCTGAATCTGCCCTGTAGTCACACACTATTTTGCATGCAACATTTTAAAATGATACCTATTCCCACTAGCCCCTTAAATTAGAACTTGATCTCTATAACTCTGGAATTTCTATATCAACAAATGTTCCACTACTGGATATGTTAACAGAGGCAGTTTCAAAATGACTTGTTTTTACTATCTCTATCAACTGAAGAATGAGAACCATTGTGTATGTTTTTACTGACCTAAAAATAAGTGTATAATTTAAATCATGAATAATGATAATTAATTGAACAAACAATTAAATCAAATTGATATAATGAATATTATGATCCATAATAAACCATATTTGGAACAGTACAACAAGAAATAGGATATTAATAAGGCCTCCACTATACCACCTATGCAAGAGAATAATCAGCAGAATGAAGGACATCTGAGACAAGCAGGGGAGGGCTCTCCTGGGGGTCAGGGATGCAATTGTCCCCTGGGCCAGTCATATGTCCGGGTTGGTGGGCCACTGCCTCACTCAATCTCTCACCTGCTGCTGTAAATGGAGCTACACTAGTGATACCACAGAGCTTACAATTGAAATGGAGCTACACCAATGATACCATAGAGCTACAATCCAAGTGGATCTACGCTAGTATCATAACCCATTTCCCTTGTGAGCTCTATGGTATCACTAGTGTAGCTTTTACTTAAATTGCAATCTATGTAGCTCCATTTCAACTGTAAGCTCTTTGGTATCATTTGCCTTACTTCACAATATTGATGCAAATTATAAAATTAACAAAAGAGGTGGGCTGAGGCAGTGGGCTTGATCAATAGTAGAAATGGGCCACTTGATTTATGTGCCCCCCAGGCCACATGTTACCAGCCCTCCCCTGGAGACAAGTCAACCTGACCAACTGAGAATAGCCTAGTCAACTAGTAGCCCATATGAACATAGCTTCTAACTCAAGCCATTCTATTTTTCAAAAATGTGTCCATGTTGTTTACATAGAATAATAACGCCATTCAAGTACTTGAGAAAATTAGGAAATTTACTGGATAGAAAATGCTTATGGCTTTTATCCAGTTACATTTATTCAGAGGCAATTGCACAGATCAAAGTAGCTTCTGTCGGTTCTTTCTGCTACCATAGAGACCAAAAATATACTTGAGGCTTAATTCTTCCCCAAATTTGTAATTAACTACAAGAGGAAGGAGACAATTACCATATTTCTAAAGAATAAAAAAATGAAGTTCCTGACACTATATAATTACGCTCATTATTCATGCAATCCACATCGGCTACAGCTGTATATTTTGATGGTGTCTTCTTGAAAACAAACATATTGCCATGAAATACATACCTTTATAGAATTATGCGAAAACAACATATATTATATTTAAAATGTCAAAGAGAAGTTGATATAACTTTATTAGCCTATACCCGTACAGCCCCATTCTCTACAATGGATGAATTCTGTGTTATAATACATTTTTATTCATGAACGTACGTATTGGCCTTTTCAAAATCATGAGCAATTCTGGAGCAAACCAACTTCAGAACACGGGCAGAAATAAAAATTTTCCAAATTCCCATTGCTCTAAAGGCGTTTTTTTACTCTGAGTGCCAGAAGGGTATGCAATGCACTTCTTTGCAATGCAATGAGTACCTCTCTGGCACTCAAAGGGTTAATCTCTTGAATGCTAGAGAGGTCTCCAATGCAGGACCTTCCTAGCATTCAAGGGGTTGAAAGGACAAAGTTAAAAAAAAAAAAATGTATTTAATTTATATAAAAGTATAGTCAAGAATATGATTGCATGTCAGTGCAGATGACTGATGCTTGTGAGTGTGCTCATACATGGATCTTGCTATAGATACAGAGTTATATCAGAACTAGCTCTGATTTGTATCATATCACAAAAGTCTGGTTACATACATGACTCACCAATACATAAACTCAAATAACATCTAAGTTCATGATCATATCACAGACCAGGGGCTTGATTCTCTTGAGTTCACTAAAACATGGCAAAAAGAGTTCCGTCCGGTACACACATCATTGTACTGTCAGAATTCTATTATTTGGCCAGAATCCTTCGCAGTGAGTGTTGGTTGCATAAACTCACATTGTGGACAAGAGCCTATCGCAGCTTTCTGATTCCACAGCTCACACTAAATAACATGAGTAGCAAAAACATCAAAGGAAACTAGTTAATGTCTCATGTTCGACATAGTGTCAAACATTGATCATAAGCTTGTTTCATAGTCACCAACACTCTCAAACACTAACCTGAAAAGCACCCCCCACCTTCCATCAACCCATCAAGTGCCAGGAAGGACACCAGAGACATATAGACTTAAGAAGTCATGCTTCCCCCTGCCCTTCACGGGCACACAGAAAACACTTACATTCTTAAAGGAACAGTAAACTTTTTTTAATGAAAATATATGTTATAAAGCTATTTCTGCTGAGTAAAACAAGGTCACTCCCACCGCTGTCAGTTGTTTTATTCAAAAGTTATAAACGTTAAAATAATCAGGAAGTGAATTTACTGCATTTACTTCCTGATAGTTCTAACTGACAGGAAGTGACTCTATCACTGTCTATGGAGAACTGTATGTCACTGACTTTCCTCTCCATTAGAATGTAACAAGATAAATAATTGGAATTTAACCACTAGAGTACACTGCTAATGTAAAAAACCACAAGTTTAAACTGTAATAACGCTGGAAATATGCATCCCACAGCAGTGGGTGTACCCTTAAAATGTACTGCTCCTTTAAATAAGCCATAATAATATAAAATCCAGGGTAAGGCTGCAACCATATGCCTAATATGTATACATCTAAAGAACCCCTCTAATAAAAACAATAAAGAAAAATTTACATAAAAAATATAAAGCTATCAGTATAAATGTTAATCCTGAATAGAATACACTAAACTTGAAAAACTAATCAGAGGAATAAAGAGAAAAACAAAAATAAAAGTAATACAAATAGAAATTAATATAAAAAAACCTAAAAAGTAGAAAATACCAATGATGGGAATGGTCTGTTGGATATATCATAAAAAACATAAAAAATCATAAATCATCATAAATAATACGATGATTTTTTATGGCATATCCTATATTTTCATAGCTGATTTTTATTATTACTTTTATTTTTATCTTTGTCTTTCTTATCAGTTGTTCAAATATAGTGTATTCAATTCAGAATGTATACTGGATAGTTTTAATTTATTTTACTTTCATTATTTAATCCTTTATTTAATTTTTTTATATATTTTGTAGGCATATTTATGGGTTATTTAGGGGTTATTTGGATGCATAAGTATTAGGCATATGGTTGCATTTTTACACTGGATGGCCATACCTTTAAATTATTTTGTCTTCTTCTATTTTACTTCTATGTGCCCAAAGGCGGCAGGGAGGATGCATTGCTTCTGGAGTCTATATGTCTTCGGTGTCCCTCATGGTGCTTGGCAGGTTACAGAGGAATTCACATGTGTCTTTTGTTTTTTACTGCATGCTGTGAGCAGGGCTGCCGTTCATGGTGGCCTCGGATACAATGTGTGGATTTGGTGTATGTATTTCTCTATATTTTCTCTGCTGAATATCAACAAAACACGATTCATGTTTAACAAATTTACCATACCAAGGAAAATCACAGTAGATGGACAAAACTAGACAAGTAGACAAGTATATTTACCTTGGAAAGGGAAAGTCAACAGATGGAAACATTATGATGTAAAATGAGCAATAAATAAAATTGGTATGGCAAGCATTTGGGAAACTTAGTAACATCAACTTTAAACCAAATTTGCTACTCTGCCTCAAGAGAAAAGTAACCAGCGTGTCTTCCCAGCTCTTGCATATGGCTGTGAAACACAGACACTGAATGCCAAAGCCGTACAAAAATGTAAGTTTACACAGAGAAGTGTGGACTGTCTTATTTTGAACATAACAAGATATGTGCACATGGATTCATCGGCAAGCAAAAGTTTATGACATCATTCAAAGAGTAAAGTGCATAAAAAATGGAAATAGGCAGGTCCCATAGCAAGAAGATCTGATTGAAGATGGATCAAACACATTTTGGAATGGATTCCACTTGATTCTAAATGCCCAAGAAGATGGATTTATGAAATTACAAAATTTGTTGGTGTATAGCACATGATCGAAATTGTTGGAAACTTGCTGAGTAGACCTTCATCCTGCAATGACAACAGCTGAAGACGATGATATTATATATATATATATATATATATATATATATATATACTATTACATAAAGTGGTACAATGTGTCGCTCACTGTAAGCCGTAACCGCACATGCGCAGTAGAGAGTCTCTATTGTGCATGTGTGATTTCGCACACAGGGAGCCGTCTGGAGCTCCTCGCTAAGGATCAGAGCGTTTGGCGAGTCTCTACTGTGAGTAGAGACTCACCGAACGCACTGCCCCGCTAAGGACGGCTCACATCCTGTCCCTGCTCCCGGCTCCGGGGCAGCAGCCGGGGCAGCTGGGTGCACTTTAGTCCGTGTATACGGGCTTTCATACTAGTATATATATATATATATATATATATATATATATATATACACACACACACACACACAGTGCATTGACAAAGTATTCAGACTCCTGAGCAATTCTCTTATATTGCTAAATTAAAAATGGCACATTGATTGTAATTTCATTCTGTATGATATTTTATGTTAAAACACTGAAACTCAAAATCAATTATTATAAGGTGAGATCGGTTTTCTGTTGGGAAATATTTTGAAGAAAAATAAAAAATATGTTGCTTGAATAAGTATTCAACACCCACATCTTGATATTTAGTAGAATCCCCTTTCGCTACAATAACAGTTTTAGGTATTTTGAGTTAAGCATATACCAGCGTTATGCACAGTGTCAAAGTGATTTCCCCCCCCACCCCCCATTCTAAAATGACTGGGTCTGGGTGCATATTATTTTTATTATTATTTTCAGTTCCTATTTAAGACACCACAATTGTCAGACTCTTACCTTGTGCCACATGAGGATGTCGCACACCTCTCTTCCTGGTTGGTGCTTCCAGCACACTCCTCGGATGTTACTTTCGCTCGTCTTCCTTGCGTGCGTTTTTGTAATGCTCTGCATCGGTTTCACAAAATTCTCAAGATTAATGTACATGATTGGACACTGTGGACTCGCATCACTTAGTGTGCAATGCGATGCTCCTTCCGTCGCTTACGTCTAGATGATGCAGGTTCCCGCCTTTAGTTCCCTATTTAAACCCTGGGCTATGCCTTGTTCAGTGCTCATTTGTTCCTGTGCCTCTGTACCTGTCATCCAACATTCCTGATTTCTTGTTATTGATTCCTGGCTTTCTGACCTTTGGCTTGTTATACTGCTTACCTAATCTCTGGCTTCCTGACCCTTAGCTTGATTCCTGGCTTCCTGGCCTTTGGTTTGACTCCTGGTTTCCTGACCTTTGGCTTGTTCTACGGACTCTCTGATTATTGACTCCTAGACTCACTGTTGCTGGCTACCCTATCCAGAAACTCTGTCCTGTCTCGCTAGATTCCTATCCTGGGACTTTGTCCTGTTTCATCAGCTTGCAAGATCCTGTGTTTCAGGCCTCCCTGCCTACTGGGCCCCTGCTCCTGGTCATTACCTCATAATGATATAGCCCTTTCCAGCCCCTTAGATAGTTAAAGGGATAACAATGTTTCACAATAAAAGTAGCTCCAATTAATCTTCATAGTATTTAGGCTATGTTATTTCAATAATGTTAGAGTTGTAGTTCAATTGAATGATAAAATATCCCCTCCCCCCCCTTTTACTAATGTAATGCTGCTCACCTCAGAGCAGCAAGGCGGTGTCCAGGTGGATAACAGAAAGGGACAATCTTCAATTAGCATAATGGAAAAACCTGTCAAGGGGGGCAGGTTTTCATTGTTCTCATATTAACAAGATTGTCCCTTGCTGTGAGCTGTCCGGTCTCAAGACTAGATTCCATATCTGAGGGGAGGTGGCTTACACTAGGTAAAAGGGGCGAGAGGGGTGCAATTACTCTTGAACTACAACTCTGACAGTATTGAAATATCACTCTCTATGGCTCAAATACTATGAAGATTAATTGGAGCTGCTGTTTTTGTGAAACATTACTCTCCCTTTAAATTCCACTGTTACATTCCAGCCCAGAATCCAGAGGCGAGCTCTCAATCATTTTAGTTTTGTTTTGCAATTAAATATCTGAGGCTCTGATTTACTTACCTGTGCACAAGCAGGGAAATCCTAAAGGCATGGTCTATTAGGAGTCCCTGAGAGCAGGGTTGGGAACCACACTGCTTTACCTTATTGAATATGATCCTTAAGGCCATAATCAATACACTAAAGATGTACGATTCAGGAGCAAACCAAAGGCACTTGGGGGGGGTTAATATTCCAAGTGATTTAAAGAGGTCTATTTGCACTGTGAATGTTAGAAAGATCACTGAAGCATTGCTTCACAATGTGTTAGAAGTCTGGCTAGCATTCAAGGTATTAAAAATGTAATATAAATCAATGTCTATTTAAAGAATGTTTGTTTGCTTATTTGATGAAGTGGTTTATTCCAGTATTACACCTCTTTACTTTAACCCCTTAAGGATCATTGACGTGGCAGGACCGTCACGCTGGTCCGGCACTTAAGGACCAGTGACGGTCCTGGCACGTCCTACAGGAGCGCGGTGAGTAATACCGGGCACTGAAGTTGATCGCTCCAAGACCGGAGCGATCTCTTTCAGTGCCCCGTTTGACGTGCCGCCCCACGTGATCAGTCACGTGGGACGGCACATCAAAGTTTCCTATGTGGTCCTTAAGGGACGGCACGCCCCGGGACCGCTGGTCCTTAAGGGGTTAATGAATATAACACTAGGTACCAAGGTGATTGCCTATACGGATATTCAGCACTGAGTCTAATACTCACTGGTCTAGAGAGCCACTTGTTGCTCTCACACACTTCTCTTCCATACAGAGAAATAGGATAAAAGGCCATTGGTGCAAAGGAAATAGAAACACAGTTCAGCAACTGAAAGAAAACAGAAGGGACTTGGTATGGAAAAGTATACTTAAGGTACTTCAGCGTACTTCATGATGCTGAAGATTTGTCAGCCTTGATGTGATTTTTTTTTCAGTCTCTATAATGTATTATTTTGTAGGACTGTTGTTTTTATATTCTGCACAGAGAATCTAAGTGGTTTTGAACTTGACAGTTTATAAGCCTTGTACTGTTGCTCTTCTATTACACACCAGTCTGTATGTCCTCTAAAACAAGAATAGTATTTCTTAAAGGAGCAGTAAACTTTTTTTATGAAAAAATGTATATTGAAGGGATTTTCCTATTGAGTCAAATAAGGATACTCCCACTGTTGAGAGATTTATATTTCCAGAGTTATTACAGTTTAAACCCATGTTTTTTTACATTAGCAGTGCCCTCTAGTGGTCAAATTCGAATTAGATTTCCTGATAGATTCTAATGGAGAGGAGAGTCGGAAAAGTCAGTGACATACAGTTCTCCATAGAATGTGATAGAAACTGCCTGTCACTTCCTGTCAGTTAGAACTTCCAGGAAGTAAACACAGTAAATTCACTTCCTGATTATTTAAACTGCTATAAATTTTGAATAAAACATCCGACACAGATGGGAGTGACCTTGTTTTATTCAGCAGGAAATGCTGTGTAAAATATGTGTTTTCATAAAAAAAAGTTTACTGCTCCTTTAAAGCCACACGATAATAAATGGTTGACTACATGGTGCTCAAAGCTCGAGTCCAAACTCTCCTTATCTAGCAATCTTAGGTGGTGTAGATCCTCAAACAGCTGTATTTATAAATATAATCTTATAGCAGTATAGACACTCACCCTAAAGAAAAAGGTCTAAACAGGAAGTAAAATTTACTGGGCCCAAGGGCAAAATCTCAGGCTGGTCCACCTTTCTATTGTCTGGAAATAGTTTGGGTAAAGCTCTGACTCAGATCTTATTAAAGCAGAACTATCATGCTTCAATAAGTTATCCCTAATTAATTGTTAATGGCTTCATATCCATGGAAATTGCATAATGTTGCTTAAATGCCGGCATGCGTTGGAATCAGAATATTGTAAGCAACTTACATCAGTGGGACAGCACAGACATCAGAGAGTGATCTGAGCTCCTGCTCTGTCTGTCCCTACCTGTACCTTAAGGTACAATGCAACTCCCCCATTGGCAAATAACCTATCAGCATACAGGCAGGGACAGACAGTACAGGTGCACAGATCACTCTTCGACAAGATGTCTGCACTGTCTTACTGATGTAAGTTGCATATGATGTTATGATTACAACTTATGCAGACACTTAAGCAATGTTATTACGCTGTTTCCATGAATAAGAAGCTGCTGACAATTAATTGGGGATAACTTACTGAAGCATGATAGTTCCAGTTTACACATACCAGAGCAAGTCTGAATCGGGCACTGGGACAAACCCAAGGTGTTATATCCACAGGGGAATCTCAGAAGATCTACATGTAATGAGGAAAGACAGAGAAAAATATATTTATTTGCAGAGCCAGGTAGCTGATGTATCATGACTTTTGGCCCACATGCTGACAGCTAATCCTTTTAGTGCCAGGGGATGTGCAATGCATTGCTTTGCATGCAATAGACACCAACTTGTAGCTCAAAAGGTTAATAAAAATGGAAGGGAATTGCCAATGCTATTATTATCCTATTGGCTGGATGTGGCTGTGTGGAAAGATGTCAGAGTCGACTGGACCTCTTTAGATGCCAGGGGCCCTGCTGTCACAACTGCATCCTTTGCAGCCTCTATAGTTAAAGGGATAGTAATACTTAAGATGTAAAACACTATATGTTGTAGGGTTTATCCCCCTGAGTAAAACAAGAGTACTCCCACTGCGGAGAGATATTTTGTTAAAAAATGATAACAGCTCAAACTTGAATTTTTTTTTAGCAGCAATATCACAGTGGCCTGAAAGTTTACAGTGGAGCTGTTGCTACACCATCCTATGGAGTTTTATGGTCTACAGACCAGAGCAGTCCATAGGATGGTGTAGCAACAGCGCCACTGTAAATTTTCAGGCCACTGTGATATTGCACCTAAAAAAATCAAGTTTGAGCTGTTATAACTTTTTAATAAAATATCTCTCAGCAGTAGGAGTACCCTTGTTTTACTCAGGGAAATAAACCCTTCAACATACATATTTTTACATTACTATCCCTTTAAACATATATTGTAGTTCTATTGCTTTATTTTATTAGACACTACCCATTATAGAGGAAAGTGTCCCGAACAAACCAGCTGTGTATAAATGAGTCTACAGAAGATTACTTGGTATATTTATAGTCATTTTTTTTACAAGTCGAATAAATTAAACTTTTTTCAATACGTATAAATGGATATTTGAATGCAAATTTAGTGTACTTTTTTCTTTATGTTTCATAGTCTAGTTTTTAATGCTAAGCACCACTTGTTTTTGGACAGGAACTACCATCTACATAATATAGCATGTGCATCATTTAAAAATGATGATTATATCTGACCAAATAGCCGGCCATGGCTACCTCCACATTTATGGAAATAGTATGTTTATGGCATATTTTAATTCTCTTGCAACAAGCAAATAAACCATTGGAGATTAAGCAGTCAGTGTCAGTGAAATGTTGGAGGGTATGATCTATCCAACCAGCTGGGAGAAAATTAAAATGTCCCCTCACTCCTAAGGCTAACCCATCAACCTCAATACCACCAACAATGATGTGCCATCTCCTTATTTTACTGGGTGTGGCTTTGGGTTGCATTAGATTGGTTTTGCTGGGGGGGCTTCTCAAGGTTTGGTTACAGACACTGTACATGATACTTAAAGGGATAGTAATACTTTGTTTTATGTTTATTTTATTTTGTAGGCATTAAAAAACATGAAGAACGATATAAGTCTCATCTCTCAAACCTTTATGGTTTGAGAGATATTCACAAGCAAAGTTTCCCCTCCCGCCCCTTTTACCTAGTGTAAGCCATCTCTTCTCAGATGTGGAATGCAGTCCATAGACCAGACAGATAACAGCAGGGGATAATCTTCTTCCTATCAGAACAATGAAAGCTCTGCCCCCTTGACAAGTTTTTCAGCTTTTTCCCTTATCTTAATTGAAGATTGTCCCTCTCTGCAGTCTACCTGGGCACCTCCCTTCTGCTCTGGCTGAACAGTGCTACATCAGTAAAAGGGGCGGGAGGGGGATACTTTGTCATTGAATTACTCTTGAACTACAAGTCTGATAGAATTGAAATAACACTCTCCATGGCACAAATACTGTGATGATTAATTAGAGCTGCTTTTATTATGAAACATTACTATGCCTTTAACACACAGGTAATACATTTTTATTCATCCAGCTGTTGAAAACTACAAGTCCCATTGTCCGCTGTTAGCAAATGGCTGGTTATGGGTGATGTGAGCTGTATTCCTCAACAGCTGGATGTCCAACAATTGAGTATTCCTGAAAGTAACATTTTTGCTGCTAAATATGCCTAAAATCTCACTGCACACTCATTAAGTTGGATTCCCTGTTAAATATTGTAATTGTGTGTCTGAGTTGATATTGTCACTCTTTTGGTCGTTTTACATTCATGAGATTATTCTCTTTCACACATGAATGGCATTGTCTCCAGAGGCTGGAATTACAGGAGCAGTCAGTGTACTAAAAACACAATTGACTTTCAAGATCACAGTGTGAATTTCTCTCTGATCCACCCATCTCAAATGCCCCCCTGCTAACTCCACAGCTGCATTATTTTAACAAGTGTCAGTGAGTCAAAGACATAGATCAACTGAAACAGAAGAGCTACAATAGCTCATTCATTTTTTATTAGCAGCTTGCTATAAGTCTAGGTAAGTACTATATTAATAATGTATTTCCTGCCAGCATTCTTAAAATGCTTTTGCAGTTTTCGTATATCCTAGGAACCATACTAACCTCTTGGGTGCTACACGGTCCCCAACAGATTGCAGAGAGAGGTGGCCACATTTTCACAATGCACTAGAAATCTCTAGCATTTGAGGGGTTAACCCTCTAATTGTCTCTGGTACTAGGGTGACCACATGTCGTGGACTGCCCAGGACAGTCACAGATGTTAAATGTCCGTCCCATGCAGGCACGTGCACACATAGACACCAAGGGGGGCTTGAGCACCTGCCCTTTTTGTCCAAAGTGCCCTAGTGCCCTTTTAACAAAAAAGTTGCCTCGCCGCCCGCACTAACCCCCCCCACCTCACCACCCAGTCAGGTCTGTGCCTCCTTCCGGACAGACCTGTAGATGCTGCGCTCCCTCGTTGGCTCATTAGTAGGGCGCTGGGAGATGACATCATCTCCCAGCGCTCTGCATGAAGGGAAGACCATAAGGGAGCTCCAGCAGCTACAGGTCTGTGCCAAAGGAGGCACATACAGACCTCTCCTGCCACTGGACCACCTGGGAAGAGGTAGGAAATGGACACTGGGGGGCAATGTGGAAATGATAGGGCAATATGGATCTGATGGGGGGCAAAATGGAGATGATGGCAATGTAGAGATGATGGGGCAATGTATGTGAGGGTAAGTTAGAGCTGATGGCAATATGGAGCTGATGGGGGCAATATAGAGCTGATGGGGCAATATGGAGCTGATGGGGGCAATATGGAGATGATGGGGCAATGTGAGGGTAAGTTGGAGCTGATGAGGCAATATGGAGCTGATGGGGGCAATATGGAGCTGATGGGGGCAATGTGAGGGTAAGTTAGAGCTTCTGGGGCAATGTGGAGCTGATGGGGGCAATGTGGAGCTGACAGGGGACAAGGTAAGGGCAATATGGAGATGATGGGGGGCAATGTGGAGATTAGGAGCACTGTGGAGGTGTCCAGTAGAGATGGTCAATGGGGGACACTTCAGATTTCTGTGCCTACAGGCTCCTGAAATGTAAATTCTTTTCTTTTTTTTAAATATATATTTTGAATAAATAATTTTGAGAAGTGCCCTTTTTATAATTTGAGCCCCTGTCCCCCAAAATGTCTGTGCATGTCCCTGGTCCCATGTCCCGAGCAGCCCCCTTCTGGGACAATACAAAGTCCTGGAATGGAGATTGCCGAGCTCAGAGTTCTACACACTAGAAGGAGAACTGCCCATTATCTACTGTGACAGGAAGTGATGTCTATGCTGGACTACAACAAAATGGCTTTCAGAGAGAACTTGAAGCACTTGAGAGAGAACTAACATCAAACAGGAACTGCAGTGCAATTGTGTTGAAGTGTAATCACAGCCTAGGGCTTTGGGCTTCATGTATATTTTCTTGTAGCCCACTTTCTGTCACAGCAGTCAATGGTCAGTTATCCGCAGTGTCCCTGAATGGCACTCAGAATGTTAAAGGGGAACTCAAAGGGTAAAATGGTAATTTGTATTTTTTCCTCTGTGGTACAGCTGGTTTATATATCACGGTGTTAGTGCTTTTTTACACATTGAACTTTTTTTTTTACAGCACAACTTTTATTAACCCCTTAAAGACCAGAAAAATCTGGGGTGAATTGCACTTAAAGGGATAGTAATATATATTTGTAAAATAATTTAAGAGCCCACAGGTTCATCTCTCAAACCTTTATGGTTTGAGAGATAACCAAAGGCAAAGTTCCCCCCTCCCTCCCCCTTCCCTGAAGTCAGCGTTGAACTGACTGCAGGGGAAGTCTGTCGTACGACAGGCTTGTGGCTCTGCAGCTGAGCCGAGATCCCGTTAGTGAAGAAGAATTATTTCACTGAAACGGTCTTCTACATGTGCTTGGTTTGTGCTTGGTTTGCAAGCACACGTAGAAGACCATTTAAGTGAAATTATTATTTTTCACTAAAGCGATCGCGGCTCTGCTGCAGAGCCGCATGATGAAAGTCAGACTGGAAATCCCTGCAGTCAGCACAACGCTGACTTCAGGGAAGGGGGAGGGAGGGGGGAACTTTGCCTTCGGTTATCTCTCAAACCATAAAGGTTTGAGAGATGAACCTGGGGGCTATTAAATTATTTTGCAAATATGTACAATATGGGGGATAGTAATAATAAAGTATTACTATCCATTTTAGGACCTGAGCAATTCTGACCTTTTTGACAATGTCTTTGTTCAACATTATTTTCCCTCTACGTCCTTTATTTCACCTCCGCGCACATGTAGGGCTTTCTTTTGATACCACACTTATATGGATAAACCACTATTTATTATATTAAATATGAAAATGATTAAAAAAATAAAACAACACAATTTTTATTGTGATCATTTGTGCCCAATGGGTTATTTTTTTATCTAGAGTGTATGAAAGGTATGACTGGTCAGTCATACCTACAAAATTTGCTGTTTTATAGGGGCAGTGTCCCTCAGGGGTGAAAATTCCCATGTCCCTCTTGCACTCCCTATTTTTCCAATTTTTTAACATATGATTGTGTGGTGTGTATAATTGTATTATATTGTTCCACAACAGTAAAACTCCTATTAAATTGTTTTAAACTTCAGTAGGTGTGTTTTTTAATTAAATGGTTTAATGTGATACTTTTGTCTTGCTCACATTTATTTAAAAAAAAAAAAAAAAACAAGCAGCTGCTGTTAGCAGGTCAAAAAAGGACAAGCATTTATCCTGCCTAAGGCTCCAGCACTGAAGGGGTTAATACTCCCAGCTCTGGTCTCTATTTCTTCCTTAGTGTGTCTGTTCTCAGCTCTCGCTCCTTTACTTTCATAGTAAGGAAGTGTAAAACACATTGCCTTTGTGAATGAAAATGCCGGTACATGTGACCGCTGTAGGAACGATCACATGTACTGGCAGAAACAGGGAAGGACTGAAACTGAGTGCTCCGGTCCTGGAGGGCTCAGTTTCAGCCTGTACAGCATGATAGCAGCGCGCACTGAGGCACGCTGCTATCATTTAACCCATGACGTGCCAGAACTGTCATGGGTCCTTATGGGAAGTTTACTCATGACGGTCCTGGCACGTCATGGGTCCTTAATCCTTTTCAGTACCAAAGGGGTACGCAACACATTGCTTTGCAATGTATTGTGTACCCCACTGGCACTCAAAGAATTAAAGGGTTAAGCAACTGAAAATGTTGCTGTGTTATAAGCCCCTTTCACATGTACAAACTCAAAAAATAAAAAGAAAACTCATGAGCATACCTGGGAACTTCCAGTTGAGGGCTACCCAGAGGGGAGTCCTCTGTTCAGCAGGGGGTGACAAAAATGACGCTAATTGTGTCAAAAAGGGGCGGGGCTTGACACGAGTGGGAGGGCAGGGCTTAAAGGTGTCACACAGAAGGCTGGGGACGGAGGCACAACGGGAGAAAAAGCAGATGTGGCAGAGTTTCAATAGAAACTCCCCACATCCGGAGGAATCAGCCTCTGCCCCGGAGACCCGGTAAAGCTCTGTCAGAATCGGAGTCTCCGGGGCAAATCCGGAGAGTTCCCAGGTACGCTCATGAGTTGTCTATCACTGGGTCATGCTGGGTGCTTGCAGAAAAGTATCAACAAAAAAACAGGTTACATACCCATGGTCTTAAAATTATTTACTTTAAAGTATACAGATGTATACTATAAGATAAATTATTTTTTAACATAGTAACATAGTTGACAAGGTTGAAAAAAGAAGTGTCCATCAAATCCAGCCCATGCCAAAACACTCCTGTTGATCCAGAAGGGAAAAAAAACCCTGAAGCCATTTCCAATTTAGCTTCCTGACTCCAAGTGGCAGATATTTCCCTAGATCAACAACCTATCTGCATTGAAGCCATCTGTCATAATTTTCAATATTGTTCTATGCTAGATAGGAATCCATTGCTTTTTTGAAAGCAATTACAGTATCTGCAAGTCCAACACCCAGAGGCAAAGAATTCCATGCTTTACCACCCTTACCGTAAAAATACCTGCCTTTGTTTTAGTTGAAAGCTCTTTGCATAAGTAATCAATTGAATAGTTCTTTGTATTGACATTGAATATATTTGTAAATGGTAATCATATCACCCCGTAGACGTCTCTCTAATGTAAATAAAACCCAGTTTGGCTAGTCTCTCTTTTAACTCATCCTCCAATCCCTATATCAGTTTTGCTGCACTTTTTCGAGTTCAACAATGTCCTTTTAATGAAGTGGCGCCCAAAACTGTACTTCATATTCCAGATGAGGCCTAACCAAGGATTTATACAGAGGTAGGATAATATTAGCATCCCGAGCATCTACACCCCTTTTTATACAGGATAGTACCCTATTTGCTCTCGCAGCAGCTGAGTGACTCTGCACACTGCTGTGAAGTCTATTGTCTATCAGTACTCCTAAATCACTCTCTAATGAGGATTCCCAAAGTTATATGTAGCCTGGTTTTGTTTTTTTGTGTGCATATATGGTAACATAATAACATAGTTGATGAGGCTCAAAAAAGACAGGAGTCCATCAAGTCCAGCCCATGCCAAAATCCTGATGATCCAGAGGAAGCAAAAAAAAAAAAACATTGAAGAAATTTCTAAAAAATTCCTTCCTGACTCCAAATGGCAGTCAGATAGTTCCCTGGCTCAACATCTTGTCTATCTATCTATCTATGTATACATATCCACAACGAAAGGCAAGCACTCACAGGACTTAAACACCAATAATGAATGTATTTAGCTCAACGTTTCGGTGCGGTAGGGACCTTTATCAAGAACATGTGTAAGAAGATGATGTGAGTGCTGACCTCTGGAAGCTGATGAGTTGCATTAACAACGAAACGGCCGTTCATGAGTGGTTCACTGGCTTTGCATCTCTTCCTGAGTTGTGTCTTAAAGCTGTTGCTCAGCAAACACGTACTCAGCAAAAAGGTGATTCCTTGTTTAACTTACTTGCATATGCCTACCCAGAATCCCTTGGAGTAGTAAAAACACTGCAAATGTTAGATTTCTGTGGGAAAAGCAAGTCTTATGGCTTGACTGGTGTGTCAAATTTTTGTTTAATATTGTATCTACCACCCACTAAATTCAGGTGGAAGGGGTTTTCATTCACTTTTTCCCCACCATAACCTTTTCAGTTTGTGTTCTATATATATATATATTATTCATGAAGAGCTTTGGAAGATACACAAGCATTTTGGCCGTTATTTCCAAAAAGAGTTGACATTGCTCTAAATATTACACTACATTGCTACATATCTATCACTGTATACTGGCCTATACAATGAAATAAATAAATAAAAAAAATAGGCAGATATAAAATCCATTAGGAAACAGAGATATGGCCACAATTGCCTTCACATCAGCAGAAGGGAGCCGAATCATTGGTTTGAATAAATATGTTACATCTATAGCTTTAAATGATACAGGAGCAAGTGTAGACCTCCTTATTCCATCACAATTGGCTTTTCTTTCCTACAAAGATTGAATTGATACTTCAAGGTGGTGTCTTAGAGTGGACTAGTCACTTATTAAAAAAATGCCTGTTAAAAAATATTACAAATCATGTGTTTTTTTTTTCTACTAAAATGCACTGTTTTATTTTTACTTTTAAAAACTGAACATTGTATGACATCTCTGCTTAGAATGATATGTAAGACTCATATAACACTTTGTGAGTGAAGTACTGGCTACAGTGCTTGTAAATGAAAGGTTTTGCTGATCTGCCAGCACTGTGAGCTAAGACCCAAAATCTGGCATGTCGGACAAAGCAAAGAATTCACGCAAAGTTTCATTTTTGTAGGTTGATATATATATAAAAAAGCTGCCCCATTCTTAGAAAAACAAAGAAATACAATGTATAATTAACTTTGTGTTTATTGAGAAACAAACACTCTTTTACAGCTAACAGGCCCACTTAAAGGAAATTAATTTACTGAAAGCTAGACTGATATTTTCTTTAAACATAATTCCATTTTGCTTGTTTGTTTTTTTTTGGGAGGGGATTATATTTGTAGAATAAAAAGTTGATACATTAGTATAGTGCAGTTCCATTTGTAAGATCCTTTCTGGACACAGTTGTGACCGTACAACGTAAAAGAGAACTCCATTTTTTCTTCCCACCGGAGACATTTTATGGAAGATTATTTTTCATTGTGCACTAATATTTTCTTGTAAATTATATTACATATTTCAAAATTAAAGTCATAGCAAAACTAACCAAATTATATTTTAATTTGTCAATATATTATGGGCCTTATCTACCAAAAGAAAGAGAAGCAATTCTGGAGCAAACCAACTGCACCATAAGGGAGAGATATAAAAAATTCCCATACTCCCATTGCTCTAAACTGGGCTTTTAGGCCCTTGAATGCTTGAGAGAGAACGCTATAAAATTTAAGAGGTTAAAGGGATGGTTATGTTTCATAATAAAAGCAGCTCTAATTAATCATCATAGTATTTGGACTTTGGAGAGTGTTATTTCAGTTCTGTCAGAATTGTAGTTCAAGAGTAATTCAATGACAAAGTATCCCCCTCCCGCCCCTTTTACTGATGTAACACTGCTCAGCCAGATCAGTAGGGAGGTGCCCAGGTAGACTGCAGAGAGGGACAATCTTCAATTAAGATACGGGAAAAACCTGAAAAACTTGTCAAGGGGGACAGGGCTTTCATTGTTCTCATAGGAAGAAGATTGTCCCCTGCTGTTATCTGTCTGGTCTATGGACTGCATTCCACATCTGAGAAGAGATGGGTTACATTAGGTAAAAGGGGCGGGAGGGGAAACTTTGCTTGTGAATATCTCTCAAACCATAAAGGTTTGAGAGATAAGACTTATATCGTTCTTCATGTTTTTTTAATGCCTACAAAATAAAATAAAGATAAAACAAAGTATTACTATCCCTTTAAAAAGTACAATTTAAATCACTGGGAACGTTATTTGTTCCCTATGGTGCAGTTAGTTTGCTCCAGGATTGCTCATATTTTTCTTCGTTGGATAAGGCCCTGTGTTCGTATTAATGTACAGTGCATATAATACAGGCAAAATGTTCATCATAAGACAAAATAAGTATTTAATTATTTATAGCCTTCAGTTTTACATAATTTTATTTCTATTATCTGACTTAATTCCACTCTCTGCATTGATAAATCGACCCGTTATAGAGTTAACATTTATATTTTCAAAAGATACATATATACGTTTACAGAGAACATGTTAGCAAATTCACTATGCCCTACCCCAGCATCACAGTGTCAAAACTTGTGACATCATAATTTATGCACGGGTGTGACATCATAGATACTGATTTAGAGATTCAACGAGTGATGACTACTCCTTTAAATACAGTGTAAATTTAAAAGTACAGACCTTATTCAAGAATACATTCAAATAAATCTTGATGTAAAAAAACTCACCTACTATAATATTCATTCATTAAAGGAATTATTAAATACATGAGGATACAAGTTTGTGAATGCACAACCTTTACCATAAAACATTCTGTTCATTGATATTACATTTCAATAAACAAATAAAAGCAAATGTATTTTAAAGGTTTGAATAACATCCCAAATTATCCACATGCAAAGTGAGCTAATTCACCCTAATAAAAGACAAACTTGTCACTTAGATATGCAAACTGAAACCTGCTATATTCAAGCTCCTTAATCACAAAATATAACAGCCGAGATGCTGCACATAGATTTTCAATCCTACCTTGGTTGTAACGATACATAGACAATCCATTTCGCACTGCTCGGCAGAAGTAAATGCAAATCATAAGCAAATCAAGAAAGATTCTTTGTGATAAGACAAAAGCCAGGACAACAACAGGATGTCTCACAGCTGTCGAGGCTGATCTGTTTTATTGGGCCCCTGAATAAGCAATGCAAGTCCTCCTTCACAATGCTAAAGCTGTACTGATTTTCACAGGTATCTGGAAATCCACTAGAGATGATCTGTGAAGAAACTTCCTGGTAGGTTATCAGACATGAATTTGGCATACCTCTCAAGGTCACTGTTTTGTCCAATTAGTTAAAGGCAAGTAGATATAAAAAACTGTAACATGCAGAATACATTGATGAAGAAATCAGAGTTTAAACAGTATCAGTGCTTTCAGAATACTGAACTGCTTCATCATGCCTAAAGATTGTCTGCCAAGTTTTTTTTTCCCTTCCGCTTAGCCTGAACAACTACAGGGCATAAGTATTAAACTGGTCCCAGTGTGATGTTACAGTCTTCATGGTCCTGCTATTTACAAACAACAGGATTCTGAGGATTTCCATCCAAAGTGTATAGGTTTTTCCTTTACACCAAATGATGTCTATTACAGAAAAAAAAAAACATATTTTACTTAGAACATGTCTTGCTTAAAGACAGCTTCTGTGAACTGCACCATCTGGTTGAATACCGTGCACAAAATGAATTCTGCAAAGATAGGAAACATAAATCTGTAATCTTAACCCATTGAGGACCAGTGGGGCACGTGTATTTAACTATTTTGTAATGTCTGTGTGGCTTTCTATTTGGTGAATTCACAAAGCATGCGAATCGTGCTATTTCTTAGTTTCTAATACAAGAATCTGGTTAAAGCAGCAGTAAACTTTTTTTATGAAAACATATATGTTATAGATCTTGAAGATGACATATATGTTATAAAGCTTTTCCTACTGAGTAAAACAAGGGCACTCCCACAGCTGTAGCCTGTCAGTTGTTGTATTCAAAAGTTATAATAGTTCAAATTATCAGGAAGTGAATTACAGTTCTATAGAGAACTGTTTGTCAGTGACTTTCCTCTCAAATAGAATGCAACAGAATAACTAATTGCAATCTGTCCACTAGATTGCAGTTAGTGAAAAAAAAATGGGTTCAAACTGTGGAATACCAATGGAAATACCCTTATTTTACTTAACAGGAAAAGCTCTACAAGATATATACAGTACTGTGCAAACGTTTTAGGAATTTGTGAAACAATGCTGTAAAGTAAGAATGCTTTCAAAAATGGACATGTTAACCATTCGAGTGCCAGAAGGTTACGCAACCCATTGCAGAGCAATGCATTGCGTACCCCTCTGGCACTCAAAGGGTTAATAGTTTATATTTATCAATTAACAAAATGATAGTGAGTGAAAACAGAAAAAAAATCAAAATCATTATTTGGTGTGGCCACCCTTTACTTTCAAAACAGCATCAATTCTTCTAGGTACACTTGTACAAAAGTCAGCGATTTTGTAGGCATATAGTCAGATGTATGATTAAACAATTATACCAAACAGGTGCTAATCATCATAAATATAATATGTAAATTGAAACATAATCATTAACTGAAACAGAAAACTTACTTACTTCCCTAGCAATTGGAAGATGTCCAGCAGTGCCATTAGATCAGAACTGGAAGAAAACAGTGGGATCCTGGTACACCTATCTACTGTCTGAAGTCTGGTCAGAAGTGGTCTTCATGGAAGATTTGTGGCCAAAAAGCCACATGGAAACAAGGCCAAATGACTCAACTATGCACAGAAACACAGGAACTGGGGTGCAGAAAAATGGCAGCAGGTGCTTTGGACTGACGAGTCACATTTTGAAATATTTGGCTATGGCAGAAGGCTGGAGAGCGGTACAAGAATGAGTGTATGTAGGCAGCAGTAAAGCATGGTGGAGGTTCCTTGCAAGTTTGGGGCTGCATTTCTGCAAATGGAGTTGGGGATTTGGTCATAATTAATGGTTTCAATGTTGAGAAGTACAGGCAGTTACTTATCCATCATGTAATACCATCAGGGAGGCATCTGATTGGCCCCAAATTTATTCTGCAGCACGGCAACGTCCCCAAACATACATCCAAAGTCATTAAGAACTATCTTCAGCATAAAGAAGAACAAGGGCTCTGTGGGATTACATAAAGAGAGAGAAGCAACCGAGGGTGCTTAAATCCACATAAGAATTGTGGTTAGTTCTCCAAGATGTTTGGACAAACCTACTTGCCAATTTGTTAAAGCGGAACTAACAAATTAACAAATTGTGTGTAAGTATACCTAGAAGAACTGATGCTGTTTTGAATGCAAAGGGTGGTCACACCAAATATTGATTTGATTTTTCTTCTGTTCACTATCATCTTGTTAATTGAAAAAAATAAACTATTAACATGTCTATTTTTGAAAGCATTCTTACTTTACAGCTTTTTTTCACACCTGCCTAAAACTTTTGCACAGTACTTTGTTTTATATATAAAAGTTTACTTCTTGTTTAACCCCTTCGCGGCTGGTGACGTACCCGGACCGTCACGCTGGTCCGGCACTTAAGGACCAGTGACGGTCCTGGTATGTCACGTACTTTTACTCACCGTGCTCCTGCAGGAGCGCGATGAGTAATACTGGTGACTGAAGTTGATCGCTCCAAGACCAGAGCGATCTCTTTCAGTCCCTTGTTCGACGTGCCGGCACATGTGATCAGTCACGTGGGGCGGCACGCCGAAATTCCCTATCTGGTCCACAGGACCACACATCCCGGGACCACTGGTCCTTAAGGGGTTTAACACCTAGTATGCTAGATACATATCTAATGTGAAGCAACGTGTTGGAATCCTCTCCACCATCCTAGCTGTTAAATAATTATTACTATCTTTCATAGTCTAAATTATTTTTTTGCCTTCCTCTGGATGAAGAGGGGTATTTTGGCATGGAATGGACTTGATGGTCACATGACTTTTTTCAACCTTGTCAACTATTATTGGCCTTTATTTCTCAAAGTTATAATGTTCCACTTCCTTTACTAAATAATAAAATGAGGTAAGCAGAAAAAATGCTTATTTTTTTTATTACGTTTTATTATTGATTGATATGTACCTATATAAAAATGCTTATTTTCAAAAAATTTACTATTTACTAGGAAGCTACAAACTTAGATTTAAAGCAGTCAGACACCAAAAAAAAACATCCAACAGCAGTTTTTCAAGCACAGTAAGCAATTCAAAGAACTGTGCTATGAAGAACTGCCGGCAGAAAATTAAGCTTATCGCACACTAAACTTAGTGACCATTTTCCCCCATAAAACATACAACAAACGTTCTACATTGCAATTGAAAGGTCTGCATTAAGCAGTAAGATGCACTAAGGGAACCATTTTATCGTGGGAAATTCTAGACCAAGTTTTTTGGGCGCAGAATGCCTTAGCACATCTTTTAACAGCCAATGCAGGAATAGCATGTGAAAAAAAAAACAGTGGATGCATTGATATGGTACAAAAAGCCCACTTTCAAACACCTCATATGTGAGTAACTTGGATTATTGATTTAATTTTGTATTGCTAATGATAAGGCCCTATTAGGTGCCCTCACATGTTTCTTCTCTTTTAGGAATGGAGACAACACACTCAAAGAGTATCATTTAGATGTATTTTCCTCTTTTATGCCATAGCTCTCAATTAAAACATAGAATTTATTACATATAATAGAAGAAATGTATTCAGCTAGTTCAGTATAGAGCATACCTCCCAACATTTCAAATTGCCAGAGAGGAACACTTGTGTTTTAGGGGGTGTTGGTGGCGTGGCTGGTGGGTGGGGCATTACTGAGAATTTTTAGGCTATTTCACGACCTATTGGCACCTCCATGTGTAACCTAATACATGATTTAGAACAAGACTGAAGTGTTTTATTTACACAGACTAATGTATAAACACATATAGTGACTTTTAAACAAACAATAATGTGAGTTTTAATGCTGTAGAGAAGTATGATACACTTATGTACACACCACACAATCTGATCTCCTAAACACAGCGACACCAGGGTGATACACTTATATACACACCACACAGTCTGATCTCCTAAACACAGGGACACCAGGGTGATATACTTATATACACACCACACAGTCTGATCTCCTAAACACAGGGACACCAGGGTGATACACTTATATACACACCACACAGTCTGATCTCCTAAACACAGGGACACCAGGGTGATACATTTCTATACACACCACACAGTCTGATCTCCTAAACACAGGACGCCAGGGTGATACACTTATATACACACACCACACAGTCTGATCTCCTAAACACAGGACACCAGGGTTATATACTTATATACACACCACACAGTCTGATCTCCTAAACACAGGACACCAGGGTGATACACTTATAATCACATCTCACAGTCTGATCTCCTAAAAAGAGGGACATCAGGGTGGGAAAGAGGGACAGAGGGATTTGGGTCTAAAAGAGGGACTATCCCTCCTAAAGAGGGACACTTGGGAGGTATGATAGAGCCACAAATTAGTTATACAACTGATTTTGCTGCCCCATTCTCAATGCCTGCCATTGTATTGTGATGTATCTTCTTGTGTGTCAGATATTTCAGTTATCTCTCTTTCACCCATATGGGTTAAGAATAATTTATCATAAAGAGTAAAATGCTAAGATTAAAAGCAATGTGTCAGAAAGTAAAATAATTATTTAACTTCCCACTACAGTTGAGAAAAGTCAGGATTTAGTGCACTGTCCTTTTTTGATAATTGTCTAATCTTTGAAATTCTAATTACAGAAGAGCAAGTTTTGAGATTTACAGATAACTGGACTGGGATCTCAGTAGAGGCTCAGACTGGCAAAACTCTGTACAATCAGATTCTCCAAATCTGAACAATTTAATATTTGCTTTTAATTAGAACATTTGCAAATTCTGAGGAGTTCAAGAATAATGTGGAAATCCAACTACACAGAATACCAAACTATATAATTTAAAGGGATAGTAATGTTTCATAATAAAAGCAGTTTTAATTAATCATCATAGTATTTGGACTTTGCAGAGTGTTATTTCAGTTCTGTCAGAGTTGAAGTACAAGAGTAATTCAATGACAAAGTATCCCCCTCCCGCCCCTTTTACTGATGTAACACTCCTCAGTAACACTGTTCAGACAGAACAGAAGGGAGGTTCCCAGGTAGACTACAGAGAGGGACAATCTTCAATCAAGATAAGGGAAAAACCTGAAAAACTTGTCAAGGGGGGCAGGCAGGGGAGGGCTGGCCTGGGGGGCAAAGGGGCAATTGCCCCCTGGGCCAATCATATATCTGGGCTGGTGGGCCACTGACTCAGTCTCCCACTTGATGCTATAAACGGAGCTACACTAGTGATATCACAGAGCTTAGAATTGATTTGGCACTACACAAAGCTACAATCCAAATGGAGCTACACTAGTAGCATAAACCATTTCCCTTGTAAGCTCTACGATATCATTACTGTAACTCCATTACAATTGTATGGTCTGAGATATTGCTAGTCAGCTCCATTTCAACTATAAACTCTGTAGTATCACTAGTGTAGCCCCATTTGAATTGGAAGTTATGTGGTATCACTAGTTTAGCTCAGTTTCAGTTGTAAGCTCTGTGACAACACTAGTGTAGGTTCTCTTTAATTGTGGCTCCTTGGCAACACTTAGGCTGAGACGATGGGCTGAAATGATAGTAGAAATGGGCCACTTGATTTCAATTTCCCCCCAAGCCACAAGTTGCCAGTCCTCCCCTGGGGGCAGGGAATTCATTGTTCTTATAGGAAGAAGGTTGTCCCCTGCTGTTATCTGTCTGGTCTATGGACTGCATTCCACATCTGAGAAGAGATGGCTTACACTAGGTAACAGGGGCGGGAGGGGAAACTTTGCTTGTGACTATCTCTCAAACCATAAAGGTTTGAGGGATAAGGCTTATATCATTCTTTGTGTTTTTTTAATGCCTACAAAATAAAATAAAGATAAAATTAAGTATTACTATCCCTTTAACTTCCCACTGCAGTTGAGACAAGTCAGGTTTTAGTGCACTGTCCTTTTTTGATAATTGTCTAATCTTTGAAATTCTAATTACAGAAGAGCAGGTTTTGAGATTTACAGATAACTGGGCTGGGATCTCAGTAGAGGCTCAGACTGGCAAAACTCTGTACAATCAGATTCTCCAAATCTGAGCAATTTAATATTTGCTTTTAATTAGAACATTTGCAAATTCCGAGGAGGACTGTACAAGAATAATGTGGAAATCCAACTTCACAGTATACCAAACTATATACTTTAAATCTAACATTAAAGGGATAGTAATACTTCGTTTTAACTTTATTTTATTTTGTAGGCATTAAAAAAACATGAAGAATTATATAAGTCTTATCTCTGAAACCTTTATGGTTTAAGAGATATTCACAAAGTATCCCTTCCCTGTTCAACCAGATCAGAAGGGAGGTGCCCAGGTAGACTGCAGAGAGGGACAATCTTCAATTAAGATAATGGAAAAAGCTGAAAAACTTGTCAAGGGGGGAAGGGCTTTCATTGTTTTCATACAAAGAAAATTGTCCCCTTCTGTTATCTGTCCTGTCATACAACCAGACTCACATCTGAGAAGAGATGGCTTACACTAGGAAAAAGGGGCGGGGAGGGGAAACTTTGCTTGTGAATATCTCATAAACCATAAAGGTTTGAGAGATAAGACTTATATCATTCTTCATGTTTTTTTAATGCCTACAAAATAAAATAAAGTTAAAACAAAGTATTACTATCCCTTTAAAGTTGCAAGTAATCTGATAAGAGCATTGGTAGTTTTCTTGAAAAGCAAGCCTCAATGTATTTTCCTTGATGCAACATACTAAGTCTCATCGGTTCCACTGGAAAAAATGTAAATATAAAACTGTATGATATAGTCTTTAATATTCAAAGAGTAAAATACAACCAAAACAACAAATACAGAATAAAAAATACTGTAAAATCCAGCTGAGTGAATCATTCGCAATGTGATTTACCAACCTGCTCACACAATTGTTAGCCCTTTACCCAAAGGGCACTCTCTTATTTGGAATTTCTGGCCTAAATTTGAAGTTAATTTTAGTATCCCTTTTTTTAAACGGAATGTTCATAAAGTATTAGGTAACTTTTGATTAGTGGCAGTCAGGGGAGGACTGGCAACTTGTGGCCTGGGGGGCAAATACAATCTACTGGCCCATTTCTTCAGTCTCTCCAGCCCACTGTCCCAGCCTATCACCTTCAGTTACTTTTAATGTTGGCATTCATACTGTTAAGCAAGGCAAATGAGACCACATAGCTTACAGTTCAAATGCGGCTACTCTAGTGATACCAAAGAGATTACAGTGTAAGTACAGCAACATGACTGATACCATAGAGCTTACAAGGGAAATACATTATGCTGCTAGTGTATCTCTATTTGCATTGTAGCTCTTTGGTATCATTTGTGTAGTTCCATTTCAATTGCAAGCTCTGTGGTATCAGTAGTGCAGCTCCATTTACAGCAGCAATTGGGAGACTGAGTGAGACAGTGGCCCAGACATGTGACCAGCCCAGGGGGCAACTGCCCCTCTGCCCCCCAGGCCAGCCCTCCCCTGGTGGCAGTATTGACTCTGATTTATTGGAAAATGAAGGAAAGAAACGTTCTTTTAAAATAGTAGATATTTAAATTTCCCTACTGTATGCATGCATACATTCAGAATTTTTATGTTAAACTACAGTTAAGGGTGTGTGACTGGTGCAGATGTTTTTTGAGAATGTCTATTGTTTTATATTCAGTCCTTACCAATCCTTGTCCGTTATGTGTTATTTTCTTCCCAAACAGCGATACAGGATTCAGAGGGGTACTTGATTTACCTTGCCTATGGAGCCACAAACCTCAGGAGGTGTACCCAAGGCCTGTATAGTCTTCCCCTCAACTCCCGAACAGCCGCTGTCTTGGTGAATCTCAGCTCTCTCTCTCAGTTAATGAAACACTGTAATCTCAACTGATACTCTCACTTGTATAACTGAGTGGAGATTGTAGCCGTGTTAGTCCAGTGATGCAGATGTAAAATAACAAACAAAATAAGTATCTTGTAATACCTTTTTTTATTGGACTAACAGAATTTTGGATTGACAAGCTTTCGGGAGAACCTCCCTTTCTCAAGTCTAAAGCATGCTTTAGACTTGAGAAAGGGAGGTTCTCCCAAAAGCTTGTCAATCCAAAATTCTGTTAGTCCAATAAAAAAGGTATTACAAGATACTTATTTTGTTTGTTATTTTACATTTGTATAACTGAGTGATACATCAGTGGCTTCTTGAGTACATTATGCAGTTGAGAAATCTTAGTACATGGGCTCTGTAGATTAACCTAGGAAACTGAGATCTTATCTGACCTTGATCTGTATCCCTCCATAGGTCTGGTTCACTGAATGTGAGAAATGTAAATAAACACCAAAATTATGTGTTAAGCATTCCGAATAAGTCTTTGGGGTCTATTTATTATTGTGTGAATAGATAATCATGCAGATAAATTTGCTAGGTTTTGTTTGCCAATCACATAATTATCAGTGAAGTTTTGCCCACAAATAATAATAAGACTATTAAAGTAGTTTATCAGGAAGCATACATTGAGATAATCTCTCATTTTTTAAAAAGTAACGGGGTTATAACTGTTATTATTAACTAATTTACCCAATTAACCAACACCACATACTAATATTTATTCATAGGTGGGTATAAGGATTAAATATGTGTGGGTGCAAACTGATGAATACATATATAGTTTATAGGGATGAGCATAATGAATGATCGATCAGACTGATACTGCAAGTATTCCATATGCGTCCAATTCAATCCAGAATGAATCACAGACAATCAGAGGGAAGAGGCAGGGCCGGCGCTACCATTAAGGCAGCACAGGCAGCTGCCTTAGGGCGCCGCATCGGAGGGGCGCCGGAAAGGGAGAAGCTGAGAAATATTTTTTATTTTTTTTTATTTTTTTTAACTATATCTGCCACGAGGGAGCGCTCGTTTACACGACCAAGCGCTCCCTCGCGGCGTCTATGGGACGCTCACAACGCAGAGCGACCCAGGCTCTGTAGTAATACAGAGCGCTGGGAGATGACATCATCTCCCAGCGCTCTGCATTACTGAGAACAGCGCTGGGAGGCTGAGCTCTGTGCCGAAGGAGGCACAGAGCTCTCTTAGAGCTAGACCACCAGGGACTCAAGGTAGGGAGCATTGTGGAAATGAAGGGGCATAAAGGAAGGAGCAATGTGGAGCTGAGGGGGCATTATGGAAGGGGCAGATGAAGGGGCATTATGGAAGGGCAGTGTGGAGCTGAAGGGGCATAAAGGAAGGGGCAATGTGGAGCTGAGGGGGCATTATGGAAGGGGCAGATGAAGGGGCATTATGGAAGGGCAGTGTGGAGCTGAAGGGGCATAAAGGAAGGAGCAATGTGGAGATGAAGGGGCATAAAGGAGGGAGCAATGTGGAGATGAAGGGGCATAAAGGAGGGAGCTGAGGGGGCATTATGGAAGGGGCAGATGAAGGGGCATTATGGAAGGGCAATGTGGAGATGAAGGGGCATAAAGGAAGGAGCAATGTGGAGATGAAGGGGCATAAAGGAGGGAGCAATGTGGAGATGAAGGGGCATAAAGGAGGGAGCTGAGGGGGCATTATGGAAGGGGCAGATGAAGGGGCATTATGGAAGGGCAATGTGGAGATGAAGGGGCATAAAGGAGGGAGCTGAGGGGGCATTATGGAAGGGGCAGATGAAGGGGCATTATGGAAGGGCAATGTGGAGATGAAGGGGCATAAAGGAAGGAGCAATGTGGAGATGAAGGGGCATTATGGAAGGGCAATGTGGAGATGAAGGGGCACAAAGGAAGGAGCAATGTGGAGATGAAGGGGCATTATGGAAGGGCAATGTGGAGATGAAGGGGCACAAAGGAAGGAGCAATGTGGAGATGAAGGGGCATTGTGGAAGGGGCAATGCTGAGATGAAGGGGGCATTGTGGAAGGTGCAATGTGGAGATGAAGGGAGCATTGTGGAGGTGAATATGTGGGCGGGGGCAGGGGACTGTGGTAAGGTCAGGGGGGGCAGGTGGATTGTGTCGGGGGGGGCATCAAAATGCACCTTCGCCTGTGTATATAAAAATCCTTGCACCGGCCCTGGGAAGAGGCGATGGGTGAGAGAGAAACAGGAATGTTCAGGAAAAGATGGACAGAACAACTGAGAGGGGGGGGAACCAGCAGGCGGGAATGTATGGATGTCATGGGGTGCGGAAAGGGGAGTGAGACAGGGTAGCATATAAGAGTAGATGTGAGGGAGGGGAGTGGGTTAATGGAGATGTAAGGGAGGGAGAAGGCCAGAGGAAATTGAAAGGTGGAGAGCGTAATAAGGTGATGGAAGGGAGGGGGCTGAGCCTAGGGTGAAGAGAGAGACATTGCTAATTGGGGGGGCAGAGAACAAGGGACAGAGAAGTTTTCTGCCTTGGTCAGATGACTGCACTGGGCCACAATATGATAAGAATGATGTCCAGTGACCAGGAGACCACTCTAATAAATGGATGTATGGTAAATATAAAAAATATGAAAATTAGGTGGTAATATATGCAAATGTATTAAACAACTAATATGATGGATCAGACAAATTATATAATAAATAAATATAGATATACCTGCTATGCTTACATGAATAAATCTATATATAGAGATAATTAAATAAGGCTCATATAACAACATACAAAATATCCCGATATTCAGAACACCACAGCAGTCTCTAAAACTACTACTAACTGTAGTAGTTACTAACTGTTACTAACTGTGTAGATTGATACAAGTTTTCTCCCGTGGAGTCGACCTGCCCTTCCTTTATGAGCAGATAGGAGTAAGTAAATCTTCCCCGTCCATCCGTTAAGTTCTCTGATTATTCTGTCACAATTTTTTTATGTACCAGTATTGCACTGAACATCAGTGTATTCCATCGACCGGAGAAACAGGTATCAGGTAGGCAGGGTTCTTCTACTCCAGAACAGAAAGGTGGTGTCCAGATGGCTTGCAGAGAGGGACAATGTTCAATTAGCATAAGGGAAAAACCTGAAAAAACTGTCAAGGGCATCATTCAATTACTCTTAAAGAAATAGTAATGTTTCACAAAATGTGCCCCCTCCTGCCCCTTTTACCTATTGTAAGCCACCTCCCCTCAAATGTAGAATCTGGTCCACAGTACCAAACAGCTCACAACAAGGGGCAGTCTTCTCACTGTGAGAACAATGAAAACCCTGCCTCCTTTGACAGGTTTTTCCCTTATGCTAATTGAACATTATCCCTCTCTGTGATCCATCCGGACAGTCTTGCTGTTCTGAGGTGAGCAGTATTACATCAGTAAAAGGGGCTGGAGGGGGATACTTTATCCTTCAATTACTCTTCAACTACAACTCCCTCAGTATTGCAATAATACGCTCCATGGCCCAAATACTATGAAAATTAATTGGAGTTGCTTTTATTGTGAAACATTACTATGCCTTTAAGGACTTGAGGACTCCTATCTGTATTACTGTGTCCAACAGGCACCGTTTGGATGAAACTTAGAAAAGCTGGTACCTTACTGCAGACTCCAGGTGTATATAGACATGCCCAGTCACTCCTTATTAGACTCCAGCCTATTTAACCCTTTGTATATTGGGCAAATCAATGGTTAAAATCGGGATGTGTATAAGTGACCTTTGATATGTCTCTATAAAGTATTACGGGTGCTCCAATCATTTCATGCTATATGCTAGCACTTCCTCAAGGAATTAATATAATATAAAAAACCTTATGCAATTTATAGGTCACGTTAATTTTAATGGTCCTATCAAAAGGAAAATTAGGTGAATATAACTAGACAGAGACCACTAGTGAATTAACCCTTCCAGTGATACATATAATAATATAGTCTATATAAATATATACTTGGATAACCCTAAAAACTATGTGTTTATTGGGTAAAAATTATATAATAATAATGAAAAATGCATAAAATAAGAGTACTGAAAATATGGGAAGCAATACACTGCACACCCATCTAGGGCTCGATTCTATTACCTGCGCTAAAAACAAGTAGCGCAAATTTTGAAAACATGTGTTACATCAGTATTCTATTGCAGAACCACAGTAAAACAAAACTGGTGTAGACAGCACATTTCAGAGTAGTAACAAAACTTGCGCTGTCTGCTTTTTTCCAACTACCGCCTACAAAAAACGCACAAAATGTCAAAGTCCAATGAAATAGGCGAACGTTTGACGGCAGAAAGATCAAGTTCAGTGTTAGACTAGTATGAAAGCCCGTATACACAGGCTAAAGTGGAGCCAGCGGCCCCGGAGCAGAGACAGGCGGTGAGCCGTTTGGAGCTCCCCACTCCGGATCAGCGTGTGCATGCGCAGTAGAGACTTGCCGAACGCGCTGATCCTTAACGCGGAGCTCCAAACAGCTCACAGCGAAGCTCCCTGTGTGTGATACCACACATGCGCAGTAGAGACTGCTGGAACAGCACTCTCTACTGCGCACGTGCGGTTACGCTCACAGGGAGCGACGCATTCTACCACTTTACGTTATCGGAGGATATGTTCTCCACACAAAATACGACAGAGTGCCCCCCCACAACATATTAACCCCCCCTTTTAAAGTCAATTTACAGTGCTTTCTTCCACCACATTAATCCGACAAATATTGTTCATAGTCGACAATTAACCCTTCCCCTACCAAATCCGACTTACAGTGCTTTCTTACACCACATTAATTTGACGAATATTGTACATCCGACATTTTAACCCCACCCCTTGAAAAGTCGACTACAGTGCTCCCATGACTTTCTTTCACCATTTTTATCCAACATTTTTCTTCTCCTATTATATTCGACATGACCTCGTATTTTGTATTGCAAGATTAACCCTATGAGTACCAGAGAGGTATTGTAATGTGTTTGCTACCCCTCTGGTACTCATAGGGTTAATAGGCAACCTGTATATGTATAAAAAAAAGCGTTTGTTTTTATTATATATGTAATTTGTGTGGAAATGTAATTAAATATTTAATTTATGTGTAACAATGATTTTATTTTTTTAAGTTATATATGTAATATGTATTAAAAAAGTACTTCAGATCTCAAGAGTGGTATCATGACCCCTCATGACACCCCCCTAGAATGGGGGCAACAATTGCCCCCTTTATTAATTAAAGAGCATATAACCTATGTGAAACATAGGTTATATGCTCTTTATTTAATAAAGGGGGCAATTGTCGCCCCCATGCTAGGGGGGTGTCATGAGGGGTTAGAGTTGTAGTTCAGGAGTAACTGAATAATAAAGTATCCCCCTCCCACCCCTTTTACTAATGTAACACTGCTCACCTCATAGCAGCAAGACTGTCCGGATGGATCACAGAGAGGGACAATCTTCAGTGAACATAAGGGAAAAACCTGTCAAGGGGGCAGGCTTTTCCTTATGCTCACAGTAAGAAGATTGTCCCTTGCTGTGAGTTGTCAGGTCAAAAGACCAGATTCCACATCTGAGAGGAGGCGGCTTACACTAGGTAAAAGGGGCAGGAGGGGGATACTTTATCATTCAATTAATATTGAACTACAACTCTGACAGTATTTATATAACACTCTCCATGTCCCAAATACTATGAAGATTAATTGGAGCTGCTGTTTTTGTGAAACATTACTATCACTTTAACCCTCTGAGTGCCAGAGGGGCACACAACGCATTGCAATGCGTTACGTATCCCTCTGCGACTCATAAGGTTAAACCAAAGAACAAGGGGGAAAAAAATCATATGACTCATAAGATTTACTGCACATACCAAAGTAAGTGGGGTTCAGGTGTATAAAAATCGATGATTTAAAAAAAAAAAAAAAAAAAATAATAAAAAAAAAAATCATATTTAAATCTGACTTTTTTGATTTATATCAAATGCATTTTAATGAAATGCTTTTTAAGATTATAGTTTAAAGGTTATTCAGCATGAAATAGAGCTTAGTTATGTACCTGAGGCTGTATAGTCGTACAATTATATTTTATGTTCTATTTTATTATTTGTTCCAAATATGAGTGATCTATTCAACTAAAATCAGTTCTGATATTGCCGTTTTACTAATCTGACAGGTTATATTCTAAATATGACTTCTTCACCTGGTTGCAAATATTTATGGTTTTAACTACCAGCAAGAATATGTTTTTGCATTTAAAAATCATGATTTAAATCGAATCTTACTGACTAATGATTTAAATCATGATTTAAATAGTGATTTAAATCGACTTGATTTAAATCAAACCCACCCTGGTGGGGTTATTATTAGAAGGTGTTAGAAAGAAACCAAAAGCAAAAGATTTCAGCAATACCATTCACCCTATTTAACTCTTTGAGTGTTAAACAGGTTTCCAACGCTTTGCATTGCAATGTGTTGGATACCTCTCTGGCAATCAAAGAATTATAAATGTGTCCCAAAGGTAAAAGCCAGAGGCATAGGAACCCCCACAAATCTGGGGGGAATAGCAGTTTGCTCCCCAGCCCCCCATGTGTCTCTTTACCCCCCAGGCCCCCTGTGTTTCACTTTGCCCCCCAGCCCCTCTGTACCTTCTTTGTAGTGTAGCCAAGCTGACCGAGGTAGAGGAGCTTCTGATCCTCTTCCTGGTCTGACAGGAAGCTGTTCATTGCAGTCAGCGAGCAGCTTCCTGTCAGACTGGGGTAGAGGATACAGATGCTCCTCTACCCGCTGTCCTCTCTGCTTTACAACGCTACAAGGAGATCAGGAGGGAGCACTGTGTAGTGCGCTCCCCTCCTGCCGGTCACCCAGAGCCTGAGCTCCCCTGGTCTGTGCTAGGGTGACCACGGGTCCCGGAATGTCCGGGACTGTCCCTTATTGCAAGCATATGTCCCGCGTCCCGGGTCATCTCCCACCGGGACAATGAAGTGTCCCGGAATGAAGCCAAGCCACCCACACAGCAGTGTTTGCTGTGGTTTTTTTTATATATGCCGCCCTGGATGTCAGCCTGCAAGCTGTGTGTCACATCATGGACGCCGCGAGGGAGCGCTTGGTAGCATAAATCAGCGCTCCCTCGCAGCGTCCATGATGTGACACACAGTTTGCAGGCTGACATCCAGGGCAGCAATCCAGCTGATCTCCTGGAGGCAAGCGCTCTAGTAATACAGAGCGCTGGGAGATGACATCATCTCCCAGCGCTCTGCATTACTGAGCACAGCACGCGGGAGCTTCAGCTCTGTGCCGGAGGAGGCACAGAGCACTTTCCACACCGCTAGACTACCAGGGACTCAAGGTAGGGCAACGTGGAGATGAAAAGGAGTAGGGTGACCACATGTCCCGGAATAGCAGAACGGAAATGTGGTCACCCTAGTCTGTGCGCCTAGCGATTGGGTGGGATTTCTACATGATTTCCAGGGGGATGCATCCTCCCCATCCCCCCCCAAGTTCCTACGCCCCCGTCAAAAGCCAACCCACTGCTATAACGATATGTGAGTAATGGTGGTAAAAAAGTAGATTGTATATCTTGCCTCACTTGCCAAAAGATAAAATCTCATCCTAACAGTCCTAATGAAGGAACTGACCTTTATGAGGTTTGTGAACTGATTTGCCACATGTAAACTAGTCTACAAACCTGTAACTAAGAACCAGCCTGCTGTGAAATGTTTATCCCAATTTATGGAGGCCCCCGTTGTCTTTGCTGAAGACACAGAGAGACAGATATAGAGAATCAGGAAATATGTTTCAAACAACAGCAGGGATCAGTATGAGAAAAATCAATGCCTTTTATTCAGATATAAAAAAACCCTTTAAACCAAATTGTTAACCCTTGCATTGTAGATAGGTCTCCAATGAATTGTAGCACAAAGCATTAGAGACCTCCCTAGGTTCACCTTCTTCACTCTAGAATGATGCCTCTCCAGCACATTAAAAAGTACACATCTTGTTTGTTTTCAGCACAACAGGAATCCTAGGCCTTTTACTCCTGTTATATAATTTTATATTTCAGCTAAACACACCTTCAGTTACAAGCCTCTCTAGCAATAAAAGGACAATGAAAAGGTGTCACCGGTATTCATGAATTATTCAGTTCAATAGATTGGCTATCCTCAGACTGCAGAAGAATCTGATAAGCTATTATTTTCAAAAAATAAAGTCATATGATCATACTAAACAAAGCAGTTAAGAAACTGATATTCAATGAGAATAACAAGCATAATTATGAGAAATTTGCTTTCGGGTGGAAATAGTTTTCTATTGACATTCTATAGTTCACTAAACAATCCGTTCAATCAGCATATTCCACAGTGTAATTAGGCAAAGCTTGGCTTGGAAATCAGAACAGTAACAATTCTAGAGGTCACTTAGAGGGTACAATGAAATATTGAGCATGTTTAAGTGCACTAAGAGTCATTATGAATGCTTCCTTAATGTAGTCTTTTGCATTTATCTATGAAGTGGTAAATCAACAGTGTTTATGCCGATGCTATACAAGACCTGACACACTGAAAAATAATACACAGTCTGAAGGCATGCTATTAGGCTTTGACACAAGTACATTGATTGAATCCAACACAGGGACCATAAATATATGTTACCTTAAAGGAAAATTATAAGCTCATAGTAACATAGTAAATTAGGTTGAATAAAGACACAACTCCATTAAGTTCAACCATTGCCTCATAACCTAGTGACATGAGAATTATATAGCTTCCCTGCTACCAAATAAGTTATTCATTTATCAGATATTCCTGTTTTGCTACTAACGCACAGTATAACCCTATATGTTCCCTTTTGAAAGAAATGTATCTAATCTTCTCTTAAATGTATCCATTGTATCTGCCATAACCACATCCTTGGGCAAGGAATTCCATAATTTAACATACCTTACTGTAAAAAGCCCCTTCCTCTGCTGAAGTCTAAACCTACTTCCCTCTAATCTCAAGGGGTGTCCCCTGGTCATCTGATCAGGCCTTGGAATGAACAGCTCACCACAGAGATCCTTGTATTGACCTCTCATATACTTGTACATTGTGTATTATGTAAAGATCCTTGGAGTGGACACCACACCAAAAAGGAGGGTAGTAAACTGAAAGCAACAGCCCTGAAATACAAAGAGCAGAACGTGCTGATGATTCAGATGAATTGGAACGTATAGTTAAGTGTCCTGGAGGTCTAGGGAGGAGATGAAATCCCTGTGACACATAGCGGTGATGACAGAGTAAAAAACAACAGAGCCAGTACAAAGCAGCTGTGGTACCTTAAGTGCCATTCTTTTTGGGAAGAATAAAAAGGTTTGAGTAGATTCTGGTAAAGCATTCCTGTGAAGAAATGGAAAGCAGGGAAGATACTGAGTCTATGAACAGACAACCTCCAACCGGGTCTGGATGTACTCCGGACAAAACTGTGAAGAGGAAGGGACTTGAAGTCAATGCGGCACCCTTCAAAAATTACCTGCAAAACCCACTGATCCATCACTGAAGTCTCCCATGTAACTTGAAAGTGGAGGGAATGGGCCTCAGAGGTCTTACCTTTACTGAAGTGCCTTGCCCGCTGTAGGATGGAACGTTATCCCATGGCTCCTGTGTTCCAAGATACAGGAACCATGGGACGACACAGAAATATATTTGTAAAACTCGGAACAAAAACAGGGACAGCAGGATCAAGGGACAGGGAACCACTGCTGACAACTGACTGAGTACTCCATACTACAGAAAGAAGCCGACCAATCTGCATTCTCCAAAAGCCTGAAACAACCTACCTGAAAAAAATCAGATCTTCTCCCAGTCTAAAATATCTAAAAATAACGGTTTCTCTACATTTAAACACATGTAACTGTATATAAAATGTAGTCATTTTTTATTTATTATTTATCTTTATATGGATATATATTTTTAATTGTGTGCAAATATGTATCTTTGTACTATAAATGCTCTCTAAGACATAATTGAAAACATGAAACATCTCTATGTATTCTTCCTGGTAGAACACTATCTAAATAAACAAACTAATAACTCCCATGTCTCCTTCCTCTGATTTTTTAGTCATAGCAGTACTTTTCACATCTGGATTTCTGTGTCCTAAACACATTATTTTGCTCTTTTCAGCATTAGCATTTAGATCCCATTCTCTTTTCAATTCCTCCAGTTATCCTAAACCCTCATGTTTTTGGTTTATCTCTCCTAAAGAGTCAATCCAGTTGCAGATTGTTGTATCATCTGCAGAAAGCCTCACCTTACCTTGAACCCTGTCAGTTCTATTTTTTTGGCAAGGGTCAAGATGCTGAAAAGCTGTTACGAATATCAGAGCATAAATCATGGTGAATAAATGTGGAGGGAGTTCAGGATGCTGCTCTGTGCCTGTCTCCTCCACTTCAGGAAAGATGGCCACCAACACCATGGCCGGGAACTCTCCGGATTTGTCATTGAGAGTCCGTTTTTTTCTGCTCCGGGGCAGAGGCTGATTCTCTGGATGTGGGGTGTTTTTAAACAAACTCTGCCCATTTATGCTCCTTCCCTGTCTGTTCCTTTCACTTCCTGCCCACTTCTCCTCCTTCCCCAGCCTATTCCATCCACTTTGTTCTCATATATATCAAGCTCTGTCTCCTACTCTCTCGATTAAGTCCCACCCCTTTTTTAAATGAATTGCGTCATTTATCTCTCCCCAGTGGCACCACAGGACTCCCCTCCAGGGAGTCCATAATTCAGAGTTCCCAGGTATGCACCACCCTTTCTGCAGACACAACCCACCCCCAAACTACCCACCAATCCCAATGTCCTGTACTTAACCCTTGCTCCTCTTCCCCATCCCAGACTTGCTTCCCCTACCTCTTTAGTTCCTTTCGCATTCTGGAAGTTAATTCATAACTCCCAAGTGTCCCTCTTTGAGACTCAAATCCCTCTGTCCCTCTTTACTACCGTGATGTCCCTCTTTTTTGGAGATCAGATGGTGAGTGGTATATATTAGTGTATCATATTGCTCCAAATGCAATAAACTGTTTGTTTAAATTTCAATAAATGTGTTTATATATTAGTCTGTGTAAATAAAATGCTTTGTTCTTGCTATAAATCATTTATTCAGTTACACCACTAGGTATCAGAAGGTCATAAAATGACCTAAAAATGAATGGTAATGCCCCGCCCACCAGCCATGTTCCCAACAACACCACCTAAAACAAAAGTGTCCCTCTTTGGCCATTTGAAATGTTGGGAGTTATGGTTAATTCCAGGGCAAAACAATTGCACTACAGGGGACAAATCCGAATTTTCAAAAAGTCCATTGAATTAAATGGAATTTTAAACCTCTTGAATGTTAGAGAGGTTTCCATGGAAACCTTTCTAGCTTTCAGGAGATTAACCCTTTGAGTGCCAGAGGGGGTACGCAACACATTGCAGAGCAATGCATTGTGTAACCCTCTGGCACTCAAAGGGTTAAAATCCCTATATAAATCAAATGATGTTTCCACCCAATGGTACAGTCAGTCTCCCCTAGAATTACTCACTTCTCCTTTTGGACATAAGGTTATTTATTTAAAGGTCTCCTTATTTTGTGCTGTAGAAAGGTATTAATTCATTGAAGCTGAAAATGTCACCATATTCTAATTTCTTAATACACAAATGATTTATCCGATTAAGAAGACAAATTATGCATTCAGTCCATAGCTTATATTCCGGGACTGCAGAGGGATTTTACTTTATTTAGTACTTTAGTATTACTTCTCTGGCACTCAAAGGGTTAATCTACATTTCTATTATAACTAGAACAGTGCTGTATTAACACTGTGGATGCTTTCCACTGGAGACCAGTGGGACACACTATACATTGTGATGTAATATGTTGCACGTCCACTGGTTCTTAAAGGGTCAAGCCCTTGAAAGTTAGAAGTCTCTAACACATTGCTTTTAAATGTGTTGGGGAGCACTCTAGCATTCAAGTGGTTAAAGTGATAGTAATGTTTCATAATAAAAGTAGCTTTAATTAATCATCATAGTATTTGGACTTTGGAGAGTGTTATTTCTGTCAGAGTTGTAGTTCAAGAGTAATTCAATGACAAAGTATCCCCCTGATACTGGGAGGTGCCCAGGTAGACTAAAGAGAGGGACAATCTTCAATTAAGATAAGGGAAAACCCTGAAAAACTTGTCAAGGGGGGCAGGGCTTTCATTGTTTTCATATGAAGAAGATTGTCCCCTGCTGTTATCTGTCTGGTCTATGGACTGCATTCCACATCTGAGAAGAGATTGCTTACACTAGGTAAAAGGGACGGGAGGGGTAAACTTTGCTTGTGAATATCTCTCAAACCATAAACGTTTCAGAGATAAGACATATTGTTCTTCATGTTTTTTTAATGCCTACAAAATAAAATAAAGATAAAACGAAGTATTACTATCCCTTTAAAGTAAACTTGTATCTATGGAAATATACATACGTTAAAGGGATTTCCCGGCTGCTTAGTAAAACATGGGTATTCCCACTGGCTTAAAGGGATAGTAATGTTTCAAAATAAAAGCAGCTCTAATTAATCTTCATAGTATTTGGGCAATGGAGATTGTTATTTCAATACTATCAGAGTTGTTGTAGTTCAAGATTAATTGAATGGTAAAGTGTTCCCTCCCGCCCCTTTTACCTAGTGTAAGCCACCTCCTCTCAGATGTGGAATCTGATCTCTTGACCGGACACCTCACAGAAAGGGAAAATCTTCTTACTGTGAGAACAATGAAAACCCTGCCCCCATTGACAGGTTTTTCCCTTATGCTAATTGAAGATTGTCCCTCTCTGCAATCCATTTGGACACCACCTTTCTGTTCTGAGGTGAGCGGTGTTACATCAGTAAAAGGGGCAGGAGGGGGATACTTTATCATTCAATTGCTCTTGAACTACAACTCTGGCAGCACTGAAATAACACTCTCTATGGACCAAATACTATGAAGATTAATTGGAGCTGCTTTTATTATGAAACATCACCATCCCTTTAATCTTCTTATCAAGAGTAGTGCAAGATTCATTTTTTTACGTGTCACTATATACAGAGAAAATTCCATTCACTTTAAACATGAGATTGCTGTTAGTGACTAGAGTAATATTGTACTTTTATTGATGTGTTCTAATTCTGGGAAATATAAACGCCTTGTATTATATGTCCATATGGCACCATGGGCAGTATTACAGTAAGCAAAAGAGAAGCCATTCTGTAGCAAATCTGCTGTCCCATAGAGCAGGGCTTATAATTTTAAATCCTTTGCTACTAGCCAGACCTGAAAAGTTACTCACCACTGCAAGCCAAAACATACCCCCCAGGGCTGAATTTCTACTAGCCAGGGCTAAATTTTCACTCGCCATTGGCTAGTGGAAATTTTGAGCCCTGACATAGAGGACATATGAAAATGACCAAAGTACCAATTGGTTAAAAGCCAAATATTGTACACTCTAATGCGTTTCATCCTAATACTCACATTTGATAAAAAAAAGAGGTACATTTTGGATAACAAACTATAAGTGAATCCAAGACACAGTTTTGCGTGCAGCTTGAGGATAAGTCTGTCCGAGATGCGATTATAGCAAATGAATAGTATTGGGTTGCTTGTCCTTGGGATGATAAAAACGATTTCTAAGATAAGCCTGCATTAACACTTTTTTTATATATTTGATGTGCATATATTTTTGATAATTTTTGTGTATTTATAACATTGTTTGGGTGGTGTTTATATATTGCTGCACTAATATATTTTATTGTATCTTAGCGCCTGAATTATTATATATTTTTTTTTATATATCACATTTTTTTTATAAACTGGGAGAGTTTATGTCACTGACTATGGATCTGCATATAAGCAAAAAGAACAGCACCACCTAGTGACCACAGCATAAAATTGCAGTCTAACCCTTTAAGGAGTAGAGGGGTACACAATGCTTTGCTTCGCAATGAGTTGAGTACCCCTCTGGTCTTTAAAAGGGTTAATATAAAAAAAAAGGCTTTAGCTGCAATAACTTTACAATGAACACCCTCTCAGCAGTGGCAGTGCCCTTGTTTTACTCAGCAGGAATAGATCTATAACATATCGTTTTTATTTTTGAGTTTCTTTATCACTGAAATAATCACACTTGTACAAACAACTTGTTACACAAATGTTGAATGAGCTGAGAGGAGGGGCATCAAAAGCCTCCGCTCACGGAAGAAACATGCAGCTGTGGATGCTTCTGCCGGAGGGCAGTGTGCCAGAGACAGGGCCATCCAGCCATGCAAAGTGGAATTCTTTGAATGACCTTGCTAGGACACACGTGTTCAGGCTGTGAATAAGAAACATCTCTGCCTTCCCTAGCACGTACAGAACCAGACATTGTCTAAATGAGGAGGGGGTGTGGACAAGCAGGGAGGAAGGACGTCTACATATGTAGAGGGAGGCAGTCACAGGACAGAAGTTACCAGCAGCAGTACTAAAACCAAATGGACTGCATATTAGATGGAGGGCCCCTAAGCAAGCAGGGGCCATAGGCAACCACCTGTTTTGTATATATGGTAATTCATCCACTGTCCAGTCTCCACTACTAGCGGGAAGCTACTGCTGTATTTTATCCTTTCTTTGTGATGTAATACCTGCTGATCCATCGACTTCATCATAACTGACCGTTGATTAGTACTAGGCCTATAGTGATACACTTTTGTATGGATAAACTTTTTTGTGTACTGCTTTTGTATTACTGCTACAAAAATCCATTTTGTTAAAATCTAGAAGGCCATAATTCAATATTGTTAAAAAAAATGGGTGCTCCAGTAATAATGGGATTTAGTGGGCTGTTTTCGCCTTCTTTTGATCATAATGGAGGACCCCAGCATAACCCCATTATAACCTACAATTCCTGTATTCAGTGGTGGATAGTTAATTTACTTATCAAGAGTAGTGCATTTTTCTTTACATGTGCCACTATATACAGAGAAAATCCCATTTACTTTAAATATGAGATTGCTTTTAGTGACTAGAGTAATATTGTACTTTTATTGATATACTAGTTGAAGAGCCCGTTACATGGGCCACAGTGCCACTGCCAGCCGGTCGCGGGGCAGTCATGCATAGCAGAGACTACCCATGCCGCGGCTGATACAGTGCCAGCCGTTCGCGGTGCAGTGATGCTCAGTAGAGACTGCCCACTCCACGGCTGATACAGTGCAGGACGCTCCTTTGGAGTGCCCCGCTCTGTATCAGCCTCATCACGGGCAGTCTCTACTGAGCATGACTGCGTCGTTACAAACTTTCTAGTGAATTATTATATAGGATTGATGTGCTCTAATTCTAGGAAATATAAACGCCTTGTATTATATGTCCATGTGGCACCATGGGCCGTATTCAGTAAACAAAAAAGAAGCAATTCTGTAGCAAATCTGCTGTCCCATAGGGGACATATGAAAATGATTAAAGTACCAGTTGGTTAAAATCCCCATTTAGTCTCTTTAATTGTATCTTTTCAAACTGTCTATATCTTGTGCTTTTTTTTCCGTCTGTTTAATAGTCGTAATTTTTAGTTTTGTAGTTGGGGATTTTTCCTCTAATACGAGCTTTGTTTTCTGACTTGGGCTGATAAAGCTGCATAATTAATTACTCACATGTCCAGAAAATCACCTCCCTCATGCTTCTTACTCTGCTAGAACCAGTTTCCATGACAGGGGTGGAATATATTATAGAGAGGAATAATAATGATTTGGTAAGGTTGGACAGGTTCTCTTTAAAGGGATGGTAATATTTCACAAAACAACATCTCCAATTCATCTTCATAGTATTTGAGCCATATGGAGTGTTATTTCAATACTGTCAGAGTTGTAGTTCAAGAGTAATTGAATGATAAAGTATCCCTCTCCCGCCCCTTTTACCTAGTATAAAACACCTCCCCTCTGATGTGGAATCTGGTCCTGGGACCAGACAGCTAACAGCAAGGGACAATCTTCTTACTGTGAGAACAATGAAAGCCCTGCCCCCATTGACAGGTTTTTCAGGTTTTCCCTTATGTTAACTGAAGATTGTCCTTCTCTGTAATCCACTTGGACACCACCCTCCTATTCTGAGGTGAGCAGTGTTACATTAGTAAAATGGGTGGGAGGGGGATACTTTATCATTCAATTACGCTTGAACTACAACTCTGACAGTATTGAAATACCACTCTCTATGGCTCAAATACTATGAAGATTAATTGCAGCTGCTTTTATTATGAAACATTACTATCCCTTTAAATCAATAGATTTTTTTATTTATCCCCTATTCCTGTTGGTTTGTTTCAGATTTGCTCTTTAATTTCTTGAATATGTCCCCAAGTTTTGCATAACTACCCCTTTGCAATTCCCAGGGGCATGGCTAACAACGAACCAGAAACCACTTGCTTAATCTCAAAAACTAAGTATAGGTACAGGGATCCTGAATATTAGTGGGCAGCCAAACACTGACATACCTGAGAACCTCCTTGTCCCAAGCCCCTGGAGGTCCACTAAGATGTGGGTCTGGAAATGTACAGATTATGCATCTCATGTCAAAGTAGGTGGGGCTTAATTGGGGTGGGCAGGACTGAGAGTAGTGGAGGTGGGATTTGCACTTAAAATAGGTGGCGATTCAATGTAACAGGGCGGAGAGTGGCCAGAACTGGCACTGAAGTAGGTGGAGTTACAAGGGAACTCACTGGCCCCTGAGAATCAGCCTCTGTCCCCAAAGACCCAGTAATTAAGTATAAAAACAGGAATCTGCAGGTCAGATCCAGAGAGTTGCCAGATATGCATGCTGATAACCAGAATCAAGAATCATCCTGTAATGATAAATCTGTCAACATTGTGAATACCCTAGTTTAGGAAAAACCTATAACATATATTTGCTTTAAAGTGATAGTAATGTTTCAAAAACAGCAGCTCCAATTAATCTTCATAGTATTTGGGCCACAGAGTGTTATTTCAGTACTGATAGAGCTGTAGTTCAGGAGTAATTGAATTATAAAGTATCTCTCCTCCCACCCCTTTTACTGATGTAACACTGCTCACCTCAAAGCAGCAAGACTGTCCGGATGGATCACAGAGAGGGACAATCTTCAGTGAGCATAAGGAAAAACCTGAAAAACCTGTTAGTGGAGACAGGGCTTTCCTTATGATCACAGTAAGAAGATTGTCCCTTGCTGTGAGCTGTCTGGTCCCAGGACCAGATTCCACATCTGAGGGGAGGTGGTTACACTAGGTAAAAGGGGTGGGAGGAGGATACTTTATCATTCAATTACTCTTGAACTACAACTCTGACAGTATTGAAATAACACTCTCCATGGCCCAAATACTATGAAGATTAACTGGAGCTGCTTTTATTTTGAAACATTACTATCCCTTTAAAAGAAAGTTTATTGTTTACTTAACTCTCTACAGCAGTCTTCCTTTCCCTTTCAGTATTGGCCACTTCTGGCCTTTGGCTGCATCACCGTCATCAAAAATACATCCTATATAATAATTTGATAAATCGTGTGTAACGCCGCAACATGCTCAGTAGACTGCCCGTGCTGTGGCTGATACAGAGCTGGGCGCTCCGAAGGAGCATCCAGCTCTGTATCAGCTGCGGCGTGGGCCAGGCATGTGCACACGTAGACACCAAGGGGGGCTTGAGCACCTGCCCTTTTTGTCCAAAGTGCCCTCGTGCCCTTTTAACAAATTAAATAAATAATTATGAGAAGTGCCCTTTTTTTCATTTGAGCCCCTGCCCCCCAAAATGTCTGTGCACGTCCCTGGCGTGGGCAGTCTCTACTGCGCGTGACTGCCCCGCAACCGGGTGGCAGTGGCACTGTGGCTCGTGTAACGGGCTGTTCAACTAGTTTGATATAACTAGCAAGTCGTTTAACCCAGAGTAAAACTTTTCTTTTACTCCTAATGTTGCAAGAGTAATTCACAATCAGTTCATCCCATCGGCCCTCCTGGGCCTCTGTTAATTATTTTCCTTCTGTTGAGTTGACAGTTAGAAAAATGAAAAGCAAAATAATGACAAATCATAAGGTGCTAAAATGTAGACAAAATCTTAGAAAGAGAAATAGAGCGAAAGCTGATAGGTATTAGACGTGAGCATTTAGTATTTAAGAATATGATTTGGTCAATACTATAATACAATTGTTGCTAAAGACAGATGTTCTGCTGTCAAACTTAAATTGTGTTTGTATAGTTTTTTTCCTTTGAGATTTTTTTGCTCCCTGTAAATCAACCGGGCTCAGATACAAAACGACGTGCATAAGAAGGAAACGTCTAAAATACTGTAATATTGGAGCAATATATCAATGTTTGCTATAGATAATTGCCCAGATCTCTGACAGATGGATGCAAGCTTTGTCAATAAAACATTATGTGCATGAGTTAGGCATAATGCACTGACAACTGCAGCAGTCACTACCGGGAATATTGTTTTTTTTCTATAACATATTTATAGAGATTATAAGGAATAATTATGATCGCATCGGGTTCTATTTACAAATCTGAAATCGCAGCCAGGGGAGATTGATTTTGAAACTCTGTGCATGTATAATTATCTTATTTAACCCCTTGCAAAGCAGAGGTATGATCAAGGCATTGAGAATAAATAAATGCCTTTAAAGGGATAGTAATGTTTCATAATAGAAGCAGCTCTAATTAATCATCATAGTATTTGGACTTTGGAGAGTGTTATTTCAATTCTGTCAGAGTTGTAGTTCAAGAGTAATTCAATGACAAAGTATCCCCCTGATACTGGGAGGTGCCCAGGTAGACTGCAGAGAGGGACAATCTTCAATTAAGATAAGGGAAAAGCCTGAAAAACTTGTGAAGGGGGCAGGGCTTTCATTGTTTTCATAGGAAGAAGATTGTCCCCTTCAGTTATCTGTCTGGTCTGTGGACTGCATTCCACATCTGAGAAGAGATGGCTTACACTAGGTAAAAGGGGCGGGAGGGGGAAACTTTGCTTGTGAATATCTCTCAAACCATAAAGGTTTGAGAGATAAAACTTATATCGTTCTTCATGTTTTTTTAATGCCTACAAAATAAAATAAAGATAAAACAAAGTAATACTTTTCCTTTAACACCACTCTGGTTCTCAAGTGGTTATAACAGATGAAATTATACAATTGCATCAGAGCATACAGTAATCAATGGGAGACCCAGTATGAAAAGGTACAAGAATCAATTACTCACTCATATTTTCTCCTGTCATTCTTGGCTGATTATAAAAATTGACTAATTGATTATAATGGAACAATGTGCCTGTTAGAAACAAGTAAAAATGAGCAAAACTTTATTGAATGTACAAAACTGATGGTGCAGCTTATTTTCTGTGCTGGAACATTGGCTCCAGATTCATGAGCGTAACTGCTATAGTGCATACCAGCGCGCACATTCCACCTCCAGTACTGCTTTAACCCTCTGAGTGCCAGAGTGGTATGCAACACATTGCGTTATACTCTTCTGGCACTTAAAGGGTTAATGTGAGCAAGTCCCATACGCAGAGATGCTGGGGGAAATTTATACCACTTTGTTTGTTAAAAGCATTTAAAGGGAAGGTAATAAATGCAGCTCCGATTATTATTTGTAGGTTTTGGGCCATGTAGAGCATTATTATCAGTCTCTACGATGTGTATTTCCAGAGGAACTGAATCATAAAATGTCCCCCTCCCTCCTATGTAAAGCTGCACAGCAAGACCATACAAATGGATCACAGCAAGGGACAATCTTCTGTTAGCATAAGGAAAAACCTGTCCTCCTCTTTCAAGGGGGCAGGGTCTTCTTTAGGGTTGCCACCCAGCCGGTATTTTACCGGCAGGCCGGTAAAAAATTGGCTTCTCTCCAATGTTAAGTCTATGGAGGGAATGCCATGGCCGGTATTTTTTTGAAGAAAATGTGGCAACCCTAGTCTTACTTATGATCACAGAAGATTGTCCCTTGCTGTGATCTGTCCGGTCAAGTGATCAGATTCCACATCTGAGGGGAGGCGGCTTACACTAGGTAAAAGGGGTGGGACACTTTATAATTCAATATCTCTGGAACTACACATCGGAGAGAATGATAATACCTCTTTACATGGTCCAAAAACTATAAAGAATTATTGGAGCTGCATTTATTTTGAATCATTACTATCCCTTTAAACAAGTTGCAGAGGGGGATCGCTATGAAACGTTCATACACTTTCCCTCGTCCCTTCCCTTGGAACAAGAGGAGGACAGAAAATTATTTTTTACACACCTAGTTTAGTAAATTAGCCTTAGGTAGATGTAGAACTAATAAATCAACTTGTGTCAAATTGTATTAGTGCACCCCCCTACTGTCAGTAGGTGCACGTAGAATCCTGAAAGGAAATAACACAAAATAAGAAAGCAGCAAAAATTATTTTACTCAACACATATAGCATAGAAGGGCATTAAGAGTCATATACAGAATGAAAAAGAGGAGCCATTCTGGAGCAAAACAACTGTAACACAGAGTGACCACGTGTCCTTGATTGCCCAGGACAGTCCCTGATTTTAAATGTGTGACCCTTGTCTCTGGCAGCCCCCTTCTGGGACAATACAAACTCCCAGAATGAAGACCACAGTGTTCTACATACTAAATAAGAACTGCCCATTGTCTACTGTGACAGGAAGTGATGCCTCTGCTGGGCTACAAGAAAATGGCTTCCAGACAGCGCTTTAAACACTAGAGAGATAATTGAGCCTTGATTTTGACATTGAACAGAAGGTGCAGTGCATTTTTGCTGTAGTGTAATGCTAGCCTAAGGCTTTAAGTGTGATGTACATTATCTAGTATCCCAAACAGGCATTGCTTTCTGTCACAGCAGTCAATGCGCAGTTCTCCCTCTAGTGTCTAGAACTCTGTGGTGCACTGGAGAAAGAGCATGTTGCACACTGATGTCCATTGACCCATCCTGCACAGCTGGACTAGTGCTCTGTTGCTCCTGTCTCTGCGGTGTCCCTGAATGGCAGAATGGAAATGTGGTCATCCTACTGTACCATAATCAACACATTTAGATATTGCTTTATCAGGAGGAATACATTGAGATTTTGCCCTTTTTCAAGTATGTCCTGGAAACCCAGATTCCCTTTCATTCGAATGGGGCTTTTAGGGCTTGATTCAAATGTTGGCGTTAAAACCAACGTGAAGAAAAAAACTGCCTTCGCTCATTAAGCAAGACCAGGTAACGTGAGATTCAAATCTTCCTTACCCAGAAAGGCTAAAGAGCGATAACCAACAAAATACACGTTAACCTTAAACCTGCGTCGCATAGAAAATCTTACCTAAAAAACACACGATAAAAATGTTACCTAGCACCACAGCCAATCACAGCACTGCAAAGTATCAAGTTCAGGCAGAAAATCCAAAACCCACGTCGACAGTTCTGAACAGCTTTCTCTGTGCTTCCCTACCCAGCCACTAGGGGAACACAGAGATGGCTTTCAGCACCATGGACAGCTTTGAATGCCATAGGGATGTGCACTGCTCACCCCTGTGGCATTCAAAGGGTTACAATCAATAAAACTAGTACACCAAGCACCAGACAATGCCCCCTTCCACACACCCCCCCTTAGTATGTCACATATATTGCATATATGTGACATACTAACCCCATCCACATCCACCTCATGGACTTCCATGTAGTGGACAAATCTGTATTTTATTCCACAATTAACCCTTTGAGTACCAGAGAGGTAGGAAAGCATTGCTTAGCATGTTTCCTACCCCTCTGGTACCCAAAGGGTTAATAGGCAAGGTATGGACTACATACCTTGCCTGTATATATGTGTGTGTGTAGGAAACATGCTAAGCAATGCTTTCCTACCTCTCTGGAACTCAAAGGGTTAATTGTGGTATAAAAGACAGATTTGTCCACTACATGGAAGTCCATGAGGTGGATGTGGATGGGGTTAGTATGTCACATATATGCAATATATGTGACATACTAAGGGGGGGATGTGGAAGGGGGCATTGAGTAGTGCTTGGTGTACTAGTTTTATTGATTGTAACCCTTTGAATGCCACAGGGGTGAGCAGTGCACATCCCTATGGCATTCAAAGCTGTCCATGGTGCTGAAAGCCATCTCTGTGTTCCCCTAGTAGCTGGGTAGGGAAAAGCACAGAGAATGCTGTTCAGAACTGGAGACGTGGATTTTTACTCTTCCTCCAGTGCTATTCTCCCAAAAAAATAGGCGTTAGATTTCTGGAGAGAAATGTTGCAATTTAACGCGCGTTAGCCCTAACTCCAACATTTGAATAGCTTTTGGCGTCGCTTGTACATTATCCTCTATGGGTGAGATCTTGCTGTTCTGGCGACGGGTGTTTCAGAACTGGCATCGCTTCTTACTAGTGGAACATTTGCATTGCTCAGTTGACGTTAAAAGCAGCGTCGCCAGTTTTTTCTGGCGACGCCAACATTTGAATCAAGCCCTTAAAGTGGTGCTCACAAATATGTTATCTTGGAAAAGCTTTCAGAACCACAACTGTATGATGTATTTTTATTTCAGACAATAGTTTGATATATTTAGCTTTATTTACTTGTCAGTTTATGCGAATTAGACAGTACTTGCAGGCATGACGGCCAGGGACTAACATTCTACACTGCTCTCCATCCCAACTGCCATTCCTTCCTGATGGTAATAGCTAATTTGCATATTTTATAAATAAAGCTAAATATCTCAAACTATTGTTTAAAATAAAAAAAACGGCTAAAATAAATATATAAAAGTAAAATAAATAAAGATTGTTAGAAAATGTCAGTTCCACTTTAACCCTTTGGATACCAGAGGGGTGCCAAACGCATTGCTTTGCACACCCCTCTGTTATTCAAAGGGTTAAACAATGCTACACATATCTTCATTACATTGAGAAGCAGTCAGGTGATTAAAAATTCCATATAAATCAATGGAAATTTGGGGAATTTTTGGTTTACTCCAGAATTGGTCACCTCTTATTATATGCATATGACCTCCACTCATATCTCCCAACATTTCAAATGGCCAAAGAGGGACACAGGCTATTTCATGACCTATCAATGCCTCTTTTTGTAACTGATTAACCCATTAAGGACGTGGCCGGCACTTAAGGGCCACTGAGCATTTTTTTTCCCCTATCCAAATCAGGGGTCCCCAAATGACATGAAATCCAGGACGGTCCTGGAACATCGTTAGGGTGTCCCGGATTTCCTGGGAGAGTCCCAGATTTTATATACATGTCCCTTTTCCCAGGCAGCCCCCTTCTGGGACAATACAAAGTCCCAGATTGAAGACTCCAGAGCAAAGAGTTCAAAACATTAGAAGAAATGCCCATTGCCTACTGTGAAGAGAAAGTGATGCCTCTTCTGGGCTACAGGAAAATGACCTCCAGACAGCACTCTGAACACTAGACTCTTGAACCTGACATCACACAAGAGCTTCTGTGGAATTGTGTTGTAGTGTAAAGATAGTCTAAGGATTTGGGCTTAAAGTACATTAACTTGTAGTCCACCACAGACATGACTTTCAGTCTCAACTTTTAATGGGCAGTTCTCCTTTTACTGCCTAGAACTTTGTGGTATGCTCGTCTCTCCACAATGTCCCTGAATTGCAGAATTGAAATGTGGTCACCCTACTCATCATGGGTCCTTAACGCACATCCAACACGACGTGCCAGGACAGTCATGGGTCCTTAAAGGGATAGTAATACTTCATTTTAACTTTATTTTATTTTGTAGGCATTAAAAAAATATGAAGAATCATATACGTCTTATCTCTAAAACCTTTATGGTTTAAGAGATATTCACAGCAAAGTTTCCCCTCCCATCCCTTTTACCAAGTGTAAGCCATATCTTCTCAGATGCGGAATCCAGTCCATAGACCAGACAGATACCAGCAGGGGACACTCTTCTTACAATGAAAACAATGAAAGCCCTGCCCCCTTGACAAGCTTATCAGGTTTTTCCCTTATCTTAATTGAAGATTGTCCCTCTCTGCAGTCTACCTGGGCACCTCCCTTCTGCTCTGGCTGAACAGTGTTACATCAGTAAAAGGGGTGGGAGGGGGATACTTTGTCATTGAATTACTCTTGAACTACAACTCTGACAGAATTGAAATAACACTCTCCAAAGTCCAAATACTATGATGATTAATTAGAGCTGCTTTTATTATGAAACATTACTATCCCTTTAAGGGATTAAATGGTTTAGAGCATGACCAAAGTATTTTATTTATATAGTTTTTATAAACAGATATACTGAAGTCTAAACAAACATTGTGAGTATGAATACTGTGGAGCAATGTGATACATTTGTATACACACCACACAGTCTGATCTCCACCAGGGTGGGAAACAGAGAAAGAGGGATTTGGTCTCAAAGACAGACTGTCCCGCCTAAAGCAGGACACTTGGGAGGTATGTCCACTGTTTCAGCAGAGTTCATATTGACAGCAGGACTACTGGTATGGTGAGCCTGACTTCCTGCCTTCATATCCTCCCTTTATATTTATTAGGAAACCTCCAGGATAGAAACTGTGATTTTTCTGAAATATCTCATGCATGTGAGCATTTAATATGTGTTAAATAATGACCTTTTCTAATCCTTCTCTGAACTTCTCATTCTATGTACTGTAACAGCTCTGTAAATATTTCCTTATTTGGTGTATTTCTGGCATATTAAATCATTTCTGCTTGGGCTGTTTGTTTAATTGCAATGTCTTGGCTTAGCAGGACCTACCGAATTAACATGTAATTTCACATCATTAAGTATATGGATTATTTAGTGACAGGTGTGCGGAACAAAAATAAAAGTCCAAGATTTACTGTAAAAGGAAAAATCTATTCTCTACACGAATGCATTGTAAACCTTCAGCCTCATGAATGTTCATATCTTGATTACAATGAATACACACAGGGCCGGTGCAAGGATTTTTGTATACACAGGCGAAGGTGCATTTTGATGCCCCCCCCCGACCCGGACACAATCCACCTGCCCCCCGACCTTTCCACAATCCCCTGCCCCCACCCACATATTCACCTCCACACTCTCCCCACCTCCACATTGCCCCTTCCACATTGCCCCTTCATCTCCACAATGCCCCTTCCACATTGCCCCTTCATCTCCACATTACCCCTTCATCTCCACAATGCCCCTTCCACATTGCCCCTTCATCTCCACATTGCCCCTTACATAATGCACCTTCATCTCCACATTGCCCCTTCCACATTGCCCCTTCATCTCCACATTGCCCCTTCCACAGTGTCCCTTCATCTCCACATTGCCCCTTCCATAATGCCCCTCCATCTCCACATTGCCCCCTTCATCTCCACATTGTCCCTTCCACAATACCCCTTCATCTCCACATTGCCCCTTCCATAATGCCCCTCCATCTCCACATTGCCCCCTTCATCTCCACATTGTCCCTTCCACAATACCCCTTCATCTCCACATTGCCCCTTCCATAATGCCCCTCCACCTCCACATTGCCCCCTTCATCTCCACATTGTCCCTTCCACAATACCCCTTCATCTCCACATTGCCCCTTCCATAATGCCCCTCCATCTCCACATTGTCCCCTTCATCTCCACATTGCCCCTTCCGTAATGCCCCTTCATCTCCACATTGTCCCTTCCACAATGCCCCTTCATCTCCACATGCCCCTTCCATAATGCCCCTTCATCTCCACATTGCCCCCTTCATCTCCACAATGCCCCTTCATCTCCACATGCCCCTTGATCCCCTACCTTGACTCCCTGGTGGTCTAGTGGAGTGTCATAAGAGAGCTCTGTGCCTCCTTCGGTTCTCAGTAATGCAGAGCGCTGGGAGATGATGTCATCTCCCAGCACTCTGTATTACTACAGGGCCTGGGTCGCTCTGCGTTCACATAGACGCCGCGAGGGAGCGCTTGGTAGTGTAAATCAGTGCTCCCTCGCGGCATATATATTTAAAAAAAAAAATCCCAGCTTCCCCCTTGTCGGCGCCCCTCCGTTGCGGTGCCCTAAGGCAGCTGCCTGTCCTGCCTTAATGGTAGCGCCGGCCCTGAATACACAGTAATGTCTTCACCTAAATGTCTAATTCAGTCTTTGGATGCCAGAAATGTCTTTAACTCCTTAATGACCACGTGATGTATTATGGCCGTCACACATTTTTTGCCATAGCACGTCATGTACATTTTACTTACAGATCTCCTCTGGGAGCACTGTAAATAAAAATGGGATCTGAAATTGACCCCTCTCTCTCAGACCCCAATGCAGTGTGTCGGTATGCGTAACAAGTTACATGTACCGGTGCATCGGAAAGGATCAAAGTGGTCCTTAAGGGAAGGTTACTTCCCAGGACCTTGATCCTTAAGGGGTTAACACAGTGAGGCTGATGCATTAAAGGGATAGCAATGTTTATTACAGATTGCATCAAAGGACATTCTTCTTTCCGTCGGTATAAGGAAAACCCTGTCCCTTTGAGGAAGAAGATTGTCCCTTGTCACTATCCATTCGGACCGGCTTGCTGGGGCTGCTTGAGGTAAATAAGAGGGGTGGCAGGGGGAAACTTTATTATATAATAAAGGTAAAATGGCAATGTTTTAGAAGGTTATATTGCTACACATTGTGGTGTATGTATAGATTTGGGTTTTATTCTGTGATAAATGTAAGCTGATACTGAGTGTGTTGTGTGCGTTACTCTGCTGAGTGTACAATGCCTGAAGATATTGAAGTTTTCTTCTGTTGTATGTGGAGTTGGTTATATTACATTGAAGCTGTGGTATTTATATAGTGTTCTTGTGTTTGTGCAGCTCACTGATAACGCTAGTATGGGTAGTGCAGAATAGCTTGATGTTGCAGGTTAGCCTACTGTGGGATGTTCTGGCTGTGGGCAGAGTGGCTTGCTGTGGGATATTTTGGCTATCTGTAGGCAGAGTGGCTTGCTGTGGGATGTTCTGGCTGTCTGTGGGCAGAGTGGCTTGCTGTGGGATGTTCTGGCTGTCTGTGGGCAGAGTGGCTTGCTGTGGGATGTTCTGGTTGTCTGTGGGCAGAGTGGCTTGCTGTGGGATATTCTGGCTGTCTGTGGGCAGAGTGGTTTGCTGTGGGATGTTCTGGCTATCTGTAGGCAGAGTGGCTTGCTGTGGGATATTCTGGCTGTCTGTGGGCAGAGTGGCTTGCTGTGGGATATTTTGGCTATCTGTAAGCAGAGTGGCTTGCTGTGGGATGTTCTGGCTATCTGTAGGCAGAGTGGCTTGCTGTGGGATGTTCTGGCTGTCTGTGGGCAGAGTGGCTTGCTGTGGGATATTCTGGCTGTCTGTGGGCAGAGTGGCTTGCTGTGGGATGTTCTGGCTGTCTGTGGGCAGAGTGGCTTGCTGTGGGATATTCTGGCTGTCTGTAGGCAGAGTGGCTTGCTGTGGGATGTTCTGGCTGTCTGTAGGCAGAGTGGCTTGCTGTGGGATATTCTGGCTGTCTGTAGGCAGAGTGGCTTGCTGTGGGATATTTTGGCTATCTGTAAGCAGAGTGGCTTGCTGTGGGATGTTCTGGCTGTCTGTGGGCAGAGTGGCTTGCTGTGGGATATTCTGGCTGTCTGTGGGCAGAGTGGCTTGCTGTGGGATGTTCTGGCTGTCTGTGGGCAGAGTGGCTTGCTGTGGGATGTTCTGGCTGTCTGTGGGCAGAGTGGCTTGCTGTGGGATATTCTGGCTGTCTGTAGGCAGAGTGGCTTGCTGTGGGATATTCTGGCTGTCTGTAGGCAGAGTGGCTTGCTGTGGGATGTTCTGGCTGTCTGTGGGCAGAGTGGCTTGCTGTGGGATATTCTGGCTGTCTGTGGGCAGAGTGGCTTGCTGTGGGATGTTCTGGCTGTCTGTGGGCAGAGTGGCTTGCTGTGGGATGTTCTGGCTGTTTGTAGGCAGCGTGGCTTGCTGTGGGATGTTCTGGCTGTCTTTCGGCAGCATGGCTTTCTGTGGGATGTTCTGGCTGTCTGTGGACAGTGTGGCTTTCTGTAGGATGTTTTGGCTATCTGTGGGCAGCGTGGCTTGCTGTGGGATGTTCTGGCTGTCTGTGGGCAGAGTGGCTTGCTGTGGGATGTTCTGGCTGTCTGTGGGCAGAGTGGCTTGCTGTGGGATGTTCTGGCTGTTTGTAGGCAGAGTGGCTTGCTGTGGGATGTTCTGGCTGTCTGTAGGCAGAGTGGCTTGCTGTGGGATATTTTGGCTGTCTGTGGACAGTGTGGCTTGCTGTAGGATGTTTTGGCTATCTGTGGGCAGCGTGGCTTGCTGTGGGATGTTCTGGCTGTCTGTGGGCAGAGTGGCTTGCTGTGGGATATTCTGGCTGTCTGTGGGCAGAGTGGCTTGCTGTGGGATGTTCTGGCTGTCTGTGGGCAGAGTGGCTTGCTGTGGGATGTTCTGGCTGTCTGTGGGCAGAGTGGCTTGCTGTGGGATGTTCTGGCTGTTTGTAGGCAGCGTGGCTTGCTGTGGGATGTTCTGGCTGTCTTTCGGCAGCATGGCTTTCTGTGGGATGTTCTGGCTGTCTGTGGACAGTGTGGCTTTCTGTAGGATGTTTTGGCTATCTGTGGGCAGCGTGGCTTGCTGTGGGATGTTCTGGCTGTCTGTGGGCAGAGTGGCTTGCTGTGGGATGTTCTGGCAGTCTGTGGGCAGAGTGGCTTGCTGTGGGATGTTCTGGCTGTTTGTAGGCAGAGTGGTTTGCTGTGGGATGTTCTGGCTGGCTGTAGGCAGAGTGGCTTGCTGTGGGATATTTTGGCTGTCTGTGGACAGTGTGGCTTGCTGTAGGATGTTTTGGCTATCTGTGGGCAGCGTGGCTTGCTGTGGGATGTTCTGGCTGTCTGTGGGCAGAGTGGCTTGCTGTGGGATATTCTGGCTGTCTGTGGGCAGAGTGGCTTGCTGTGGGATGTTCTGGCTGTCTGTGGGCAGAGTGGCTTGCTGTGGGATATTCTGGCTGTCTGTGGGCAGAGTGGCTTGCTGTGGGATGTTCTGGCTGTCTGTGGGCAGAGTGGCTTGCTGTGGGATGTTCTGGCTGTTTGTAGGCAGCGTGGCTTGCTGTGGGATGTTCTGGCTGTCTTTCGGCAGCATGGCTTTCTGTGGGATGTTCTGGCTGTCTGTGGGCAGAGTGGCTTGCTGTGGGGTGTTCTGGCTGTCTGTGGGCAGAGTGGCTTGCTGTGGGATGTTCTGGCTGTTTGTAGGCAGAGTGGCTTGCTGTGGGATGTTCTGGCTGGCTGTAGGCAGAGTGGCTTGCTGTGGGATATTTTGGCTGTCTGTGGACAGTGTGGCTTGCTGTAGGATGTTTTGGCTATCTGTGGGCAGCGTGGCTTGCTGTGGGATGTTCTGGCTGTCTGTGGGCAGAGTGGCTTGCTGTGGGATATTCTGGCTGTCTGTGGGCAGAGTGGCTTGCTGTGGGATATTCTGGCTGTCTGTAGGCAGAGTGGCTTGCTGTGGGATGTTCTGGCTGTCTGTGGGCAGAGTGGCTTGCTGTGGGATATTCTGGCTGTCTGTGGGCAGAGTGGCTTGCTGTGGGATATTCTGGCTGTCTGTGGGCAGAGTGGCTTGCTGTGGGATGTTCTGGCTGTCTGTGGGCAGAGTGGCTTGCTGTGGGATGTTCTGGCTGTTTGTAGGCAGCGTGGCTTGCTGTGGGATGTTCTGGCTGTCTTTCGGCAGCATGGCTTTCTGTGGGATGTTCTGGCTGTCTGTGGACAGTGTGGCTTGCTGTAGGATGTTTTGGCTATCTGTGGGCAGCGTGGCTTGCTGTGGGATGTTCTGGCTGTCTGTGGGCAGAGTGGCTTGCTGTGGGATGTTCTGGCTGTCTGTGGGCAGAGTGGCTTGCTGTGGGATGTTCTGGCTGTTTGTAGGCAGAGTGGCTTGCTGTGGGATGTTCTGGCTGGCTGTAGGCAGAGTGGCTTGCTGTGGGATATTTTGGCTGTCTGTGGACAGTGTGGCTTGCTGTAGGATGTTTTGGCTATCTGTGGGCAGCGTGGCTTGCTGTGGGATGTTCTGGCTGTCTGTGGGCAGAGTGGCTTGCTGTGGGATATTCTGGCTGTCTGTGGGCAGAGTGGCTTGCTGTGGGATATTCTGGCTGTCTGTGGGCAGAGTGGCTTGCTTTGGGATGTTATGGCTGTCTGTGGGCAACGTGGCTTGCTGTGGGATGTTCTGGCTGTCTAGAGGCAGACTAGGTTGCTGTGGGATGTGCCAGAGATCTGTTGGGCAGACTGGCTTGCTGGGAGATGTGCTGGATTCTGTTGGACTGCATGGTTGTTGTAAATGTCTTGCTGTGAAATGTGCTAAAGATCTGCTGTGTAGAATAGCATGCCGTGGGAATTGCTGGCTATCTGTCTCTAGTTTTGTTACCCTCTAATTACGGCAAGGGTGATGGTACATATGGTTCTGAAGTCTTGCTGGCTATTGCGGTGGGTCTTCATTGTGTTACCACTAATGAATGTCAGCAGATATATCACTGTGTCTTGCTTTGGATATTTCTGTATGTATGTTCTGTATGCCACGTGCATAGCTCTCAATATAGTTATACCTACTAAAGTATTTGCAATGTAGCAACAGAGCTGTCACTGAAAGCTGCAGGAACCTTTTTTGTGCTGGGGGGGGCACGAGATGCATATTGGAGAGTTTTGTTAGCGTTGCATAAAGTTTCCGCTATACAAGTGATTGAGGTTTGTGACTCTCTATTAGTATTCTGTCTATGTAGAGGACCTATATTACAATATATGACTCTGGTAGCATTCAAACATATTTAGTAACATGAGACAGCCACTACTGCTGGCCCTTATGGGGGATATGGGTATGTCTGTGTATATATTCTTCACGAATAAAGCATAAAAGGTTTATGCAGAGGGTCTGTACTTTCTGGTCATAATATATATATGCATGCCTTATGGGTCGATGTGACAGACTGTGAGCTAACTTGGTGGAAGTGTAATCACTTAGTGCCTGGTTAATTGTATATGGGCTGGGCATGGTTGGTGACCAGTATGGAGATGTCAGTATATTCTGTGTTAGTTGGTGATGGTCCTGGTGAGTGCTAGGTGATTTTTGTTGCATTACTCTTGACTGGCTTTCACTTCAGGATTCAGTTACGCTATTGTTCGGGCCTAGAGACGTTGGTCTTAGTCAGGGTCAGGGATCTGGTTTTGAAAATTCTTAAACAATCAATGAATAATAATAATACTAAATACTCCCCAGGTTTCTCAAGAGGGCGTGTGGGTAACAATGATGTAAAACACTACATTTTGTTGTACATGGCTACCTGCTAATATGAATATGTAGTAGGTAGTCCTGTGCTCTTTTCCCATAGGCATGGTTCCTGGATATTTTTGTCTCTCTAAGGGTGCGGGGTCCCTGGGAGGTGGTGAAGGCGAAGATTACAATTTTGTTTTTACACGAATGTTTTTCACATGACTACCTGTTAATATGGATATGGATATGGGGCTAGTAGTCATGTGTTCTTTTCCATGGCCATGGTTCCTGGAAATTTTTTGCCTCTCTAAGGGCAAGGGGTTCCTGAGAGGTGGTGATGGCGAAAACATGACTACCTGCTAATGTAGATATGCGGTTAGCAGTCATATGTTCTTTACATGGGCATGGTTCCTGGAAATTTTTGTCTAAGGGCACGGGGTCCCAGGGGGTGGTGATGGCAAATATTCCAATTTTGTTCTAAATGACTACCTGCTAATGTGGATATGTGGCTAGTCGTCATGTGTTCTTTTCCATGGGTATGGTTCCTGGAAATTTTTGTCTATCTAAGGGCACAGGGTCCCAAGGGGGTGGTGATGGCAAATATTCCAATTTTGTTTTAAATAACTACCTGCTAATGTGGATATGCAGCTAGTGGTCATGTGTTCTTTTCCATGGGCATGGTTCCTGGAAATTTTTGTCTCTCTAAGGGCATGGGGTCCCAGGGAGGTGGTGGTGGTGGTGAACATTACGATTTTGTTTTTTACCTGGCTACCTGCTAATTTGGATATGAGGCTGGTAGGGTTGCCACCTTTTCTTAAAAAAGATACCGGCCATGGCATTCCCTCCATAGACTTAACATTGGACAGAAGCCAATTTTTTACCGGCCTGCCGGTAAAATATCAGCTGGGTGGCAACCCTAGCGGCTGGTAGTACCACAAGCAATGCACGGCGATTGGTAGTCATACAATTTCTTTATGGACACGGTCTCTGGGACTTGGTGGTGGACAACATTACATTTTGTTTTATGTGACTACCTGCTAATGTGGATGTGTGGCTCATAGTAACACATTTTTCTCTATGGCCATGACTTACAATTATGTTTACAAAAACAAAAAAAAGTTTAACCCCTTAACAACCGCGTGCCTTGCTATGACCGTCACACGGTTTTTGCATTAAGGACCGGTGATGGTCATAGCACATACATTTTACTTACAGCTCTCCTTCTGGAGCGATGTAAGTAAAAACGGGGAGTGAGATTGACCTCTCCAAGACTGGAGCGGTCTCTCTCAGTCCCCAGTGCAGCGTGCCGGTACGCATCACAGGTCACGTGTGCCGGCATGTCAGAATCTTCAAAGCAGTCCTTAAGGGAAGGTCACTTCCCAGGACCGCGGATGCCAAGGCGTTAATGTAATGAATGACTCTATATGTTTGTTTATATAACTCTGCAGGTGTTTGTTGGTCTTTATGATTGGCTGGTTCAGACAATCCTGGCTGATGCAAGTGCTGTACAGAGTTATAGAGTGGGAGTAGGGTCCCTGTTCTGGGGTTCTTAATTTGGTTTAACCCTTTGGGCATGGTTCCATGGCTCAGTTTGTGCATAGATTTATTTAAAAAAATATATATATGAAAGAAGTGATTGAGTAAAATTAAAGCTGGTTTGACAAGGGCTTGCTTAGTCTGGATGACGATCAGGTATCGCTTCCACTACACTTCCTGAACAGGATTGCTTTGTTTGCGCCCAAGGGCATAGGCACTGGTAGATGTGGATACTGTTTAAAATAGCCAATTTTAAAGGGGGGGGGGGGGTTAATGGAATAATTACATCAGTTATTCTGCATCACCTGTAGTTTTTGTTGAGTGCAATTTAAGTAGTTTGGTCAGGGTGAGGATTGGGTTTCATGTGCTTGTTTGGTGGGGACGAGACCATCGAAGGTGTTCAGTGGTCTCGTTAAGGCGGGAGGACCTTGCCAGAGAAATGCATGTAAGATCAGTTTGACGGGGTGAGTAAGGAGGGTATCCCCCGCTTATAAAAGATGAATGATTGGGAGAAACACTACTACTGCCCGTGCTAGATTTCTGCATGTTTTGATCCACTCTTATCGGTGCTGCCCTCACATGGTGTCAGCAGCAGACGAAATATTCACAGGAGGACGGCACAGCATAGTAGGGTACTCTCATTGAATGCTGGTTATGGAATTTATGCTTCAGTATTTGCAGTACTGGCAAGGTCATCTTTATTTATTCAATGGAAATAAAAGGCTGTGGCCATTTTACCCATGTCTGTGTCTTTGTGTTTATGTATAAATTAAACAAGAGGGGAATTATGCTGGGTGGAATGTTCACATATTGGAAGGACAATTGAGGATTCTGCATGTCATACTGGCAGCATGTTTGACATCCCTGCTTTAAACAGACACAAGTAACCATAGGAGATGCGCAGTAATTTTTATGTGTATGTTTTTTTTACCAAGAATTTTATTTGAGAAGGGAGCTGTAGGCATTGTGTTTTGCCTCCTCCTTTCCCAGAGTAAATATGTAATGCTTTCAAAGGGATAAAAGTTTCATTTAAATCAAAGGTAGTTTGGGGAATTGAATGTGTTCCCATGTGGTTAACCCTTTGAGTGCCAGAGGGGTACGCAACACATTGCTTTGCTGGCACTCAAAGGGTTAAGTTACTCTGCCTCAAAAGTGTTCCACTTTTCCATACTGGTAATGAAATGTCTGACAGCCTTCTCAATTAAAAGTATGCCATTACTTTGTAACACATCCATTTCCATGGTTTGTATGCCTGCCAAGTGTAAGCCATATTGCTCTGGGCAGTAGAAATGCCTGTGCTGTGATTTGAATAAAAGGATTCATTTTGCTGCCATTTTTTATCCAGTTCTTAAAAGGGCAGTTATACATTTTTATTAAAGTGGAACTATCACCTGAAATCAGACTTTTAACATGGGTTTTAATCTTTAAAGGGATAGTAATGCTTCATAATAAAAGCAGTTCTAATTAATCATCATAGTATTTGGACTTTGGAGAGTGTTATTTCAATTCTATCAGAGTTGTAGTTCCAGAGTAATTCAATGACAAAGTATCCCCTCCCGCCCCTTTTACTGATGTAACACTGCTCAGCCAGAGCAGAAGGTAGACTGCAGAGAGGGACAATCTTCAATTAAGATAAGGGAAAAACCTGAAAAATCTGTCAAGGGGGGCAGGGCTTTCATTGTTCTCATAGGAATAAGAGTGTCCCCTTCTGTTATCTGTCTGGTCTATGGACTGGATTCCACATCTGAGAAGAGATTGCTTACACTAGGTAAAAGGGGTGGGAGGGGAAACTTTACTTGTGAATACCTCTCAATCCATAAAGGTTTGAGAGATAATGCCTACAAAATAAAATAAAGTTAAAACTAAGTATTACTATCCCTTTAACCCAACATTAGAGCTGTGTGTGTGGTTTTTTTTATCGTCTAGTAGTGGAGATAGTACCCCTTCAAAATCGGGCACTTCCGCTTTCTGCGGGAATGTATGCCACAGGACTTCCCAGCTGCCCCAATCTCAATGCAATCTCAGTAGCATTGTAAACAGAGTTTGCTGAAACTCTACACCACAGAAATCCAGCTAGGAAGGGGAGTGTGAACGCGCTCCCTGGGGCAGCTGGGAAGTCCTGAGGCATCATGCGGGGACATACATTCCCGCAGAACACGTAAGTGCCCAATTTTGAAGGGCTACTATCTCCACTATTAGGCGATTTAAAAAAAAACACACACACAGCTCTAATGTTGGGTTAAAGATTAAAACCCATGGTAAAACTTTGATTTCAGGTGAAAGTTATCTTTGCGCATGCAGCTCCACATTATTATAAATATAGGTCCAATAAGGAAAGGGGCCTAGACTGCAGCAAGGATCTAACACATGGATTCTAAGATCCACTGAATCATGTAAGATTATCAACAGTTTTTCAGCTCCAGTGAATACAGATTGTGTTTATAAAGCAGCCTGTTCTCTATGATTATTAAATTATTCATCATAAATAACCAGCTAACACATCTAATGGAAATGTGTTCACATATGACAAACACTTAATTTGGGTATTTTTTAATCTTTAGCATCTGTAATATTTTTATACAAACACCTGGCATATCACGATGCAGAACTCCTTTTCTTTCAGAGATAAATATATATTTTTTATTATTATTTCAAAATATATAATTCATTATGATATGGACTCAAAAACTAAAAGAAAATAAGTGTTAAAAAATATAAAACATATCAGTGCTCCTCAACAAAATCTTTTTTTCTTTTTTGAGTAATATGAATAGAAGAGAAAAATATCACAGTGAAAATTATGGTTCCAAAAGATCTGCAATAAAGAGACCTGCTCAGACTTCCCCGGACGGGAAACGCACTGTACAGGGAGGGGAAGCATGTCATAGGGAGGGTTGATCTAGCCAGGAAGTAGGGTAGGGAAAATTTATATTGAGGTGTCGGCTGCAGTCAGCTAAAGAAAGAACAAGGAGAACCATCCTTCCCTAGGTTAGTGTGTGTGCATAGTGTTTGGTCTCTTGTCACAGTCAGGGCCGGATTTGCCATAAGGCAGAGTAGGCATCTGCCTACAGGCGCACCCCACAGAGGAGCGCCTGCCATTGGAATCAATATTTTATTTTTTTAATTTATTTTATTTATTTTTTAAAAGTGTCGTGCCGCGCCACCCGCTGCATGGTAAGGTCTGTGCCTCACAGACCTGTAGCTGCTGAGCTCCCCCTGCTCTTTAGTAATGCAGAGCGCTGGAAGATGACATCATCTCCCAGCGCTCTGCATTACTAAAGAGAAGACCGTGTGGGAGCTCAGCAGCTACAGGTCTGTGCAGAAGCACAGATCTCTCCTGCCACTGGACCACCAGGGAGGTAGGAAATGTGAGGCTTAATATGAAGATGATGGGGGCAATGTGAGGGCAATATGGGGAGGATGGGGGGCAATATGGGGCTGATGGGGGGCAATGTGAGGGTAATGTGGTGATGATAGGGGCAATGTGAGAGCAATATGGAGCTGATGGGGCAATGTGAGGGCAATATAGAGATAGGGGGTAATATGGAGATGGCCAATGGGGGGGGGGGCACTTCAGATTTCTGTGCCTACAGGCTCCTGAGATGTAAATCCGGCCCTGGTCACAGTGCGGCAGGGGTAGTCCTTGCCTAGTTTGCAGAGATAGATAACTTGTGTGGTGAAGTTAAGTGGATTTGGGCAGAAGCCCTTTGGGAGTTTTCCCCGGACCTAGGTCACAGGTGGGGTAGTTATCCATTGAACTTAAGGTGGATGGTCAATGGGATAAATCCTTGGTAGTCAGCTGTGATTGCTTAACCCCTTAAGGACCTGGAAAATCTGGGGTGGATTTCACTTAAGGACAGGAGCAATTCTGACCTTTTTGACTATGTCTTTGCTCAACAGTGTTTTCCCTCTAAGTACTTTATTTTATCCATGAAAATTATATACCGTTTTATTTACACACAAATAGGGCTTTCTTTTGATACCACACTTATATGGATAGCCCACCATTTATTTTAGTAGAATTAAAGAAAACAGTAAAAACACCATTTTTTTTCTCTTTAGATCATTTGGGCACAATGGGTTACATTTTTATGGACACTGCATGAAAGGTATGAGCGGTCAGCCATACCTACAAAATGGGCAGTTTTAAGTGGGCACTGACCCCCTGGGAGAAAATCCCCATGTCCCTTTTTCCCACTCTATTTTACCACTTTTTTATTGATGACATTTGGCGGTGTGTATAAATGTATTTCATGGCTCCACAACAATCACACTTCCTATTTTGGTTATTGACTTGTTTTTTTTTTTTAATAAAAAAAAAAAGTTAATTTTAGCAGGTCAAAAATTGACCTGCATTTAGCCAGTCTCCAGCACCAGCAAGGAAGGGGTTAATACCCCCAGCTGCTGCATTTTATATAACCACTTTGATCGTAAGGGACAGACAGGTATAGGGGAGACACCGAGACTGTGTAAATCACACTCATTAATTCTCATTAATTCCAAATGCCAGTACATGTGATCGCTGTTGCAGCAATCACATGACCCGGCACTAGTGAAAGTGGCTGAGACTGAATGCTGCGGTACCGGAGCACTCAGTCTCAGCCGGGAATTAATGAGAGCAGTCTCCCCCTCTCTTTGTTTCAATGAGGCATAGCTTCAAGTGGTATACAACTCTCCAGTCAGTTGAATCACTCAAATGTCTATAGTAGTTTGTACATATCTCCCAACATTTCAAATGGACGAAGAGGGACTCTTGTGGTTTAGGTGGTTTTTCCTGGGGATGTGGCTGGTGGGCGAGGCATTACTGATCATTTTTAGGTTACTTTGTGGCTTATTTGACACCTCTTTGTGTAACTGAATAAAGGAATTATAGCAAGGCCAAATTATTTTACTTGCACGATTCATTTACAAACACATATACTAAGATTATCTAAACATTAATGTGAGTTTTATTACTTTGGAGCAATGTGATACACGTATATACACATCACACAGTCTGATCTCCTAAACACAGGGACACCAGGGTGATACACTTATATACACGCCACACAGTCTGATCTCCTAAACACAGGGACACCAGGGTGATACACTTATATACACACACCACACAGTCTAATCTCTTAAACAGAGGGACACCAGGGTGATACACTTATATACACATCACACAGTCTGATCTCCTAAACACAGGGACACCAGGGTGATACATTTATATACACACCACACAGTCTGATCTCCGAAACACATGGACACCAGGGTGATACACTTATATACACACCACACAGTCTGATCTCCTAAACACAGGGACACCAGGGTGATACACTTATATACACACACCACACAGTCTGATCTAAACACAGGGACACCAGGGTGATACACTTATATACACACCACACAGTCTGATCTCCTAAACACAAGGACACCAGGGTGATACACTTATATACACACCACACAGTCTGATCTCCTAAACACAGGGACACCAGGGTGATACACCTATTTACACACTACACAGTCTGTTCTCCTAAACACAAGGACACCAGGGTGATACACTTATATAAACACCACACAGTCTGATCTCCTAAACACAGGGACACCAGGGTGATACACTTAAATATACACCACACAGTCTGATCTCCTAAACACAGGGACACCAGGGTGATACACTTATATACACACACCACACAGTCTGACCTCCTAAACACAGGGACACCAGGGTGATACAGTTATATACACACCACACAGTCTGATCACAGGGACACCAAGATGATACACTTATATACACACCACACAGTCTGATCTCCTAAACACAGGGACACCAGGGTGATACAGTTATATACACACCACACAGTCTGATCACAGGGACACCAAGATGATACACTTATATACACACCACACAGTCTGATCTCCTAAACACAGGGACACCAGGGTGATACACTTATATACACACTACACAGACTGATCTCCTAAACACATGGACACCAGGGTGATACACCTATTTACACACTACACAGTCTGATCTCCTAAACACAAGGATACCAGGGTGATACACTTATATAAACACCACACAGTCTGATCTCCTAAACACTGAGGCACCAGGGTGATACACTTATATACACACACCACACAGTCTGATCTCCTAAACACAGGGACACCAGGGTGATACACTTATATACACACCACACAGTCCAATCTCCTAAACACTGAGGCACCAGGGTGATACACTTATATACACACACCACACAGTCTGATCTCCTAAACACAGGGACACCAGGGTGATACACTTCTATACACACCACACAGTCTGATCTCCTAAACACAGGGACACAAGGGTGATACACTTATATACACACCACACAGTCTGATCTCCTAAACACAGGGACACCAGGGTGATACACTTATATACACACCACACAGTCTGATCTCCTAAACACAGGGACACCAGGGTCGGAAAGAGGGACAGTGGGATTTGGGTCTCAAAGAGGGACACTTGGGAGGTATGGTTTGTCTCCTATTGTACTACTGTAGATAATTTACTTTTATTAACCCTCTGAATGCATCGGGCATCCCCCCTAGCATGCAAAAGCTTAATCCCCTGGATGTTATACAAGTCTCCAAAGAATTGATTTGCAAAGGCTTAAAGAGTTTTTGGTGTATGATGATCTTTATACCTGGTAAATATTATATGTGATTGCACAGTAACAGTTGCATGTATGTTATTTTAGCCAATCTGTAAACCCTTTGAGTGCCAGCGAGGTACTCAACGCATTGTGTTGCATACCCCTCTGACACTCAAAGGGTTAACTACAGGTAGATACTAATCCAGCAGTGTCCATTACAGATGTGCCCAGGATATTCTAAGCAGAGCTAGCCCGGTTCATAGAACTTACAGTATTATTTTTGGTGCCAAAGGAACTGAGAGCAGAATGATTTTCCGGTCACAATGAACTAGCATGGGAATTGTATGTTGCCTCTCTGAATTAGACTTAGTGTCAGCAACTTTGAATGCCTACTGTGCCACTGCTTCTCCCTATGTAAGGATGTATGCTTGGGGAAAAATGCACTGCAGCTCTGTGTAATTAACTAGAGAGCTGTCATGTGCTTGTATAAAAACAGACATATTTGCTACAGCCATACAGGGATTTTTGGATGGGTTATGGGAGTTTAAAAAAATGGAAAATGTGATTTACTGAAGATTGGAGTAGAGGAAAGAAAAGATAAGAAACAGAGATCAACAGCATGGTGAATCCAAACTCAGGGTTAAATAATAGAAGCGGGTGGTGTTCATCCATAGATGTATTACCAACGGCCAGGAACTAGTGGACAGGACTCAAGGAAAGAATTATTTATTGGAAATCAATCAAACTAGTACTGTTTGCAATATTTCAGAATGAAACCCTTTTTCAGGCCAATATCAGCAGCATGTATAAAAGACAAATGTATAATGAGTGTATATATACATATATCATACATGCGCCAAAATGCAGAAGAATTTATATCGAGGTCTGCTATAAATCCTAGTCTATATGAAATGTGTGGATTCAAAATCCCCAGATTTCACATGAACTAGGATTTCAGATCCAATTTTTGCATGATGTTGATTGGCTGTCTTTATGCCATACTGTGTCTGTGCATTGGCACAATTATAATATGTGTATATATGTATTATATATCTCTCTATATATAGCTATATATCTGTAGATAGATAGATAGATAGACGGACAGACAGATGCCACTCAAAGCGTTAATACGCATACCTCCCAACATTTTAAATGGCCAAAAAGAGATACTTCTGACTTAGGTGGCATTTCTGGGGGCGTGGCTGGTAGACGGGCATTTCCAAGAATTTTTAGGTTACTGCTTGACATATCTGCAACTCTTTTTGTAACTAATTAATGATTTAGAGCAAGACCAAAGTAGTTTAATTACACATTTATATGAGTTTTATTGCTGTGGAGCATTGTAATGCACACTACTCATTCTGATCTCCTAAAAAGACGGACAAAAGGGTAGGAAAGAGGGACAGAGGGATTTGGGTCTCAAAGAGGGATTGTCCCTCCTAAACAGCGACACTTGGGAGGTATGAATACGTGAATTGCTGCCACCGCACACTGTGACCAGTTTTGATTTCAGGCCTGCTCACTCAGCCAACTGGTCACAGATGTTTCTGAAATCATCACCAAGAAGCAGGAGAAAAAGTAAACTTGTGCAGGGCCTGAATTCTGCAACAGGCAGAGTAGGCAAATGCCTACAGCTCCACTTTCTTGTGGGGAAGAATGTCAGCTGTGCTGAATTGTGGGTGTGGTCTGAATCGTGAACGTGGCCAGAACAATCTCAATGCCTCAATGCACCCATTTTATACCCTTCACAAACTCAGTTAACCCCTTGGATGTTAGAGAGAGCTTGCATTGGAGATCTATCTAGAAACCAACAGGTTAAAGGGATAGTAATACTTCATTTTATCTTTATTTTATTTTGTAGGCATTAAAACAACATGACGATATAAGTCTTGTCTCTCAGACCTTTATGGTTTAAGAGATATTCACAAGCAAAGTATCCCCCCCCACCCCGTTCAACCAGATCAGAAGGGAGGTGCCCAGGTAGACTGCAGAGAGGGACAATCTTCAATTAAGATAAGGGAAAAACCTGAAAAACTTGTCAAGGGGGGAAGGGCTTTCATTGTTCTCACAGGAAGAAGATTGTCCCCTTCTGTTATCTGTCTGGTCTATGGACTGCATTCCACATCTGAGAAGAGATGGCTTACACTAGGTAAAAGGGGCGGGGGGGAACTTTGCTTGTGAATATCTCTTAAACCATAAAGGTTTGAGAGATAAGACTTATATTGTTCTTTGTGTTTTTTAATGCCTACAAAATAAAATAAAGTTAAAATGAAGTATTACTATCCCTTTAAAGCTTTTTCCTGTACATGCTTTTATAGGCCAAGGGTATTTTTGGTTCCAGGAATGGATGGGACTGGGAGAGAGGTCTTATGAGGGGTGGAGGTGGGACCATGTCAGAACAAAGGGCACCTAGAGTGCTCTTGCTTAGGGGTGCCATTTGCTTGTGTGCTCTAGTCTACTGACTGCATGGCAACTCTCCATAAGGTCGGTTTCCAAATTCCTTCCATAAGCCTTCAGGTCTTTTATTTCATAAGTGTATAGTAAACACCTCTGCTCCTTCCTGTTAAGAACAGTAGCAATTTTGCCATGGGAGGGGGGGATTCTTTCAAAGTGCACTGAGGCAGCAACAAGCTATTAACCATTGAACACTGGACTTTATGTGTTAATGCAATTCTGGGGTACACTGATGTGTAGGAAACGATTGCCATAAGGACACATAGATCACTTACAATTTCTTTTGTAATAGAATGAAGAGGTTTTAATATATATCTGGTTGATTATGGGAGATTAGATATTGATAGGATTGACACAATACACTAGTTATTACCATTATGCTGTAAAGAGAGTTTTGGTAATTGTTTTATGACAACTTGTCCCTTTATTCATATGGTTCACAATAAATACCATTGTTTTTATTCATTGCTTGTTTGAATATTTAAGGCTCAATTTCTAATATTCTGAAAGGGAAATTCAGCGCCGACCAATTATTGTTAAAATCTGAATAATGAATTTTTACATATTCTAACTACAACTACAAGATAACTAAAATTATATCACCTTAAGTCATGTATGGGGTTAGTGTTCCTTTAACACACCTGTACTCAAGCAACGAAATCCTAAAGACATGGGCCTTGAATCAAAGAAGGTATGGTAAAACAGCCAGTAGGGAAAAACTGGCTACTGACCATAGACAAAATTTGTTTAAGTCGGTATTCAATGGCCCTACCAACTGAAACCACAATGAAGGTTGGGCCACAGAAACCAACTTGTGGCCAAACGTCCGTCGCTTGTTTAAAATTCCAAATACTCACACTAAATAGCGAGAGTAATGGGAACATCATAGTGACACGGAAAACACTCGGTGCCTGACACACGATCAAGCACCAAGTGTGATCTCAAACAGTCATCCTCTCAAACACTAACACTACACTATTCCTAACAGTAAAGTGCAACAATACTACTCCTGACATTAGTCTAACACTGAGATCTGTGTAACACTTACCTGTCATCCACTGTCCATCTTCTTCTTTCTCCTCATCTCCTTTCTTCTTCTCTTCATCCTCTTATGTTCCTGTGAAAGAGAGGAAGTCCATATTAAACATATGTATTAAAGTAATGTATTTGTTTACACTGTGCCGGCATTACAATTTAAAAATATAATACAATGCCAGATGCTGAAGAATAGGTGGTCAATTCAAGTATAATAATATATACCCCCCATGATTATAGCAGAGGATAATTATACTTGGGCAGGAGCCTCTGCTATAATCATAGGAGGATAATATATTATTATTATTATTATTATTATTATTATTATACTTGAATTGGACACCTATTCTACAGCATATGGCATCATATTATTTTTTGGAATTGTAACACCGGCACTGTGTAACCCTTTGAGTGCTGGAGAGGTACACAACACATTGCTCTGCAATGCGTTGAGTACCCTTCCAGCAAGCAAAGGATTAACAAATAAATTACTTTAATACATATGTCTAATGTGTACATTCTCTCTTTTACAGGAACATCTTTTATAACAGATGAAGACAGAAGAGAAGACAGAAGATGAAGAGAAAGAAGAAGGAAGATAGAAGACTAAAGAAGAAGACGGACAGTAGCTGACCAGGGTGATGGAGACTCCCCTGGACATCAGAATTACAGGTAAGTGTTCATTTTCAGGGGATGTTTTTATAACTTAGTTAAATTCATCTTATGCATAACACACTGACGCTCATAGGGTTAATTCTGCTAAGGTTTGACCAATTTTTTTCATACCTTGCATATATTGATATGGGGCTTAGGGCCCCATATCAATACATCCACTGGTCATTTAGGCTTTTTTTTTAGCCTTTTTTAACATTCAATTCCTGTGTCAACAGTTTTAAAGGGTTAGTAATGTCCAATTATAATTTTATGCTATGTTGTAGATATTAAAAAAATAAATTATGTGGAGCAAATCCCATATCTCTCAAAACTTTATGGTTTGAAAGATATTCGCCAGTAAAGTTCCCCCCTCCCTCCCCTTCTCCTGACGTCAGCGCTCTATTGACAGCAGGAGATCCTGGTCCGGGGACCGGCTGATGGTTCTGCAACAGAGCCAAAATAGCGATATTTAAAAAGAATTACTTAATTGGAACGGTCTACAAAGCGTGTCTGGTTTGAAAGCACACTTTGTAGACTGTTACAATGAAGTAGTTCTTTTTAAATATCGCTATTTTGGCTCCGCTGAAGAGCCTCCTCATGTTGGCCGACACAGATCTCTGTCAGCTTTACAGCTGACATGAGGGAGGGGGGAACTTTAGCCACGAATATCTCTCAAACCATAATGGTTTGAGAGATAGGATTTGATCATTTATTTTTTTTAAATCTACAACACAGGATAAAATTATAATTGGACATTACTAACTCTTTAAGATGTGTTACGGGACTCTTGACCAGGAAAACTGTGTGAGGATTTTCACCCGTTAGAGTGGCTCCCTTATTGCATCTAATGCTAACGCATGGAATTGAATAGACTGAAATTTTGAGTCAAATATAGTGACTCAAAATTTCGGACTATGACTTCCCATAAGTGGGAAGGAATATTCCGAATAAATGAGCTTTATAATGACCATTGTGTTAATATAAATGATAGCTTACTTTCATACCGTTTGGACCAAGACGGTAAGTATAAGCTAATTATCCAATCATAAGGGTTGGAGGGGTTTTTAAAGGTTGGTTGTGAGATGCTGCTTTGCTTTTTCTTTTTGGCTTAAGCTAGTCCTGAAGAAACATTATTTAGCAAGCCCTTGTTCTTAAGTATTTTATACTGACAAAACTTTATTATTTTGTACGTGATTTATACATTCAAAAATTATTTTAAATATTAAGAAGCAGCTACTTGTGGATTCCATTGCCCCAGAGCACGGTCACCTGAGCAGAGACAGGGAAATATCTCTGCAGGCCTGGTTTGCTGTGGTTGGGTATATATGCTTCCACAACCACCATATTTGTGAGTATACTTTCACACTTTGAAATGTATTATTGATAAAAAGATAACAGGCACTATTGGGCGCCCTCCTGTGTTTTTTCTATATGATATGCAATTAACCCTTTTGAGTGGCAGTAAGGTGTTCAATGGATTGTGTTGTGGTGCATTGGATACCTCTCTGGCACGCAAAGGGTTAAGTGTTTGCTACTTCTTTAGGGTTAACCAAATTTCGCTCTTTCATTTATGCCAAGAGTATTTTCCAATTTGAGTCAGCTCCTTTCAGATTAATTCATCCTCAGTGCTGTCGTTGTTTGTGAGTCAGACCTTTATTTATTTGTTTAACACCTTAACGACCGAAGACGTACACGTACCTCATCGATTTCAGGGATCCCCACGCGGCTGCATGCTGTTCAGGGAGCCCTGAATCGGAATAAAAAAAAAGAAGCTTCGTGGTCCTTAAGTGTCAGCCGCATACGTGCACGACGGTCCTTAAGGGGTTAAGTTTGTGTGCATGCGGGGGTAACATTTGCTTTTATGAGAGACACTTTGCAAAACAAATCGCACATGCACAAGAAACTATAGTCAATTCCTTCCAAGCAATTAAAACAAAACAAAAATCATCCTATTTAATAATTCGCTTAGGATGTTTGTCAGAAGCTGTCATGAGCACTAGAGATAGCTGCATACGCTGCAGTCATGCACAGTACAGACTGCTCGTGCCGCGGCTGATAAGGAGCGGGGCGCTCTGAATTCAAACCATAGTCCTCTCAGACTACGGTCTGAATTCCGAGCGCCGTGCTCCATATCAGCCGCGAAGCGGGCAGTCAGTACTGTGCATGACTGTAGCACCGACAGTGTTGGCCTGTGTACACAGGCTTTAAAACTAGTCTTGAAATAATCTTCTAGTTTTGGCAAGCAATCCCTTTTGTAAATTGTACACTCATTCAGTTAATTAAATTAATGTGTCACCTTTTAACAACTTAGGAAATTTTGAAAGAGCTTTCAAAATCACTGATATGTTGTGTCAGACATTTAATTGTTGTAAAAAAATAAAGTAATATTTTGTTGATTTGTGTTAAACCTGAACTTAGCAAGTGTGTGGCAGCTAAAATGATGTGAAGACTTTAAAGGGGAAGTTTGCCTCTGTGTAATGTTCCTATAGCTATAACATGTAACCTGTGTGTGTTTTTTAATATAATGCAGGCTATGGTGAAATGTGCTTTTTTAAAAAGGAGCCGATGACGTCAATCGAGGACATGCTGTGGGTACAGCTCTGTCAATCTTCGTCTGTTCCTCCCCAAGTATTGCCTCGTTCCAGTGTCCTCCAGTGATGGAGGATTTCTCCATGTAAGCTGGGGCTGTCTCTTGCGGGAGTGCTGTAAGGAAAAACAGGGTCTGAAATTGCCCATTCCAAGTCGGGGCGGTCTCTGTCAGACCCGTAAGCAGCACACTGGAACACAACAGGTCACATGTACCTCAGTGTCGGCAAGGATTAAAGGGGTCCTTATGGGAATGTTACTTCCCAGGACCATGGTGCTTAAGGGGATAACCTGTTAAGGTCCAGTGAGTTGCCAAGACTGTCATGAGTGTCCGTGCATTAAGGACCAGTGACAGTCCCAGCACGTAATGACATTTGTGATTACGGTGCTCCTGCGGGCGAGCTGTGATCACTAGGGGACACTAATACTGACTGCTCCAAGACCAGAGCAGTCAGTTCCAACCTCTCTTTTGGTGAGCCGGTACATGAGATCGTTCACACGTACCAGCTCCCCAAATGCAGTCTATGTTTTCCTTAAAGGGATAGTAATACTTCGTTTTATCTTTATTTTATTTTGTAGGCATTAAAAAAACATGAAGAACGATATAAGTCTTATCTCTCAAACCTTTATGGTTTAAGAGATATTCACAAGCAAACTATCCCCCCCCCTGTTCAACCAGATCAGAAGGGAGGTGCCCAGGTAGACTGCAGAGAGGGACAATCTTCAATTAAGATAAGGGAAAAAGCTGAAAAACTTGTCCAGGGGGGCAGGGCTTTCATTGTTCTCATAGGAAGAAGATTGCCCCCTGCTGTTATCTGTCTGGTCTATGGACTGGATTCCACATCTGAGAAGAGATGGCTTACACTAGGTAAAAGGGGCGGGAGGGGAAACTTTGCTTGTGAATATCTCATAAACCATAAAGGTTTGAGAGATAAGACTTATATCATTCTTCATGTTTTTTTAATGCCTACAAAATAAAATAAAGTTAAAACGAAGTATTACTATCTCTTTAAAGTGGAAGTGTCACCTATGGACAACATCCCATAAATAGTTAGTAACATAGCCAATACCATGAAAAAGTTATGTATTTTTTATTTTAAGCTTCAATTTTGTTTAAATTTAGCTTACAAAGTCTGTGCTGTAGCCACTTCCGGGTTCTCTGTGGTTAATTCTGTTATAGAGCTCTGCCTCTGCTCTCCTCCCTCCTCCGATGACGGAGGCGTCTGTCTCTAAGCTGGAGCGGTCTCATTGGCAGCGATTGATACCTAGCCAATGAGAGCGCTCCAGCATACAGACAGAAGCCTCCGTCATTGGAGGAAGGAGGAGAGCAGAGGCAGAGCTTCAGACTGCATTCCAGACTTTTGTAAGTTAAATTTAAACGAAATCGAAGCTTAAAATAAAAAATAAATAAAATTTTTATGGTATTGGATATGTCACCTAACTATTTATGGGATGTTGTCCATAGGAGACACATCCACTTTAAGGGTACAAGTACCTGTGGACCACTGGTCTTTAAGAGGTTAAAAATGGTAATTCACAGCATGTTCCTGTCCAGGGTAGTCTTCTGAGCAAGGTAAAGAACTTGCTGCTTTCATCTACCCAATTAGCATTGTCTCCCCTATTGTCCATAGGCCACACCCCTTCCCTATCCTTAGCCCTCTGCATTTTGCTTCCCATGGCCTGGCCATGTTTGAGTCCCTCCAAAAAGACTACTTTCCCCACCTTCCCCCCTCCTTGACCCCTCTGTGTCCTCTTCCATTTGCTATCCTCCCCTCAGTCCACTCCTCCCCATTACACTTTTGGGCACTACCCTTTCCCACTCTCTTCTCCTCCTTTTGGCCTGTTACTTGTCCCCTTCTCATACCAGCCCAGCAGCCCATTCTCACTCTCCACGCTCTGTCCTGTTCACGTTTTCCTGCATTATACTCTCCTTCCTTTACTCTGTCCTCCCTTCCTTTACTCTGCCCTCCCTTCCCTTACTCTGTCCTCCCTTCCCTTACTCTGTCCTCCCTTCCCTTACTCTGCCCTCCCTTCCCTTACTTTCTGTCCTCCCTTCCCTTACTCTGCCCTCCCTTTCCTTACTCTGCCCTCCGTTCTCTTACTTTGCCCTCCCTTCCCTTACTCCATCCTCCCTTCCCTTACTCTCTGTCCTCCCTTGCTTTACTCTGCCCTCCTTTCCCTTACTCTGCCCTCCCTTCCCTTACTCCGTCCTCCCTTCCCTTACTCTGCCCTCCCTTCCCTCTGGCCCTCAGTGATTTGTTCCAAATTGATTCAGACTGATCCATAACTTTTACCAGATTCACCAGATCGATCCGCCATTAGCCCTAAAGTGTCTTCACATCTAACTTTATATATGAATCTCTTATCTAAGGTCATTTAATCATAGCACAAATAAATAAAACTAAAAGACTATGTTTTATTAATAAACAGCTAAAATGGCATAGGTGATTCTGGAAGTTGTTGTAAGTGGACAGTTCCACTTTAACCCTTTGAGTGTGAGGGAGCTCTCTAGCACTCAAAGAGTTAACACCCTTGACTGCTAGAAAGGTCACCATTTTGCTTTACAGTGAGTTGGAGACCTTTCTAGCAATAGAGTTTAGTAGCTCCATTGAAGTCAATAGGAATGATCCTTGTGGTGCAGTTAGTTTGTCTCAGAATTCCTCTTCTTATCACATCAGCCTCCTGGAATCTAGGGATCGTATTCAATAAGCTGAAGATGTATCATTCTGTAGCAAACTCATGACACTGTTGGAAATACATTAAAATGTCACACTGATTTTATCGGAGGTTTTAACACTTTGCCTGCTGAAGAGGTCCCCAAAGCATTGCCTCTCAATGCAATAACCCTTGGGGTGCCAGGTAGGGGTCCAGCTCATTACAGCACAATGCGATGGATACCACCTTGACACTCAGTGGGTTAGAGGGCTCTTTAACAGTCAAGGGGCTAAAAGCTCCGTTTAACTGTATCAGCACCAGAGCAGTATCCAACAATTGCAATGCAATACGTTGGATACCTACTTCTCTGGCACTCCAAACCAATGGGAACTTTAGTATTTTTTATGTGACGCATATGGTATGGTACAGTTGGCTACCTGTAGAATTCTTTAGCTATTAAATATGGCCACTATATCCCAAAAGTGCTGTCACCATACAAGGAGAAAGCCAGTATTCCCCAAAACAATCACAGAGATAACTGACCAGTGCATGTTAGTGCTACACTCATACTTCAACAGCCCAGCTAAGTGCTGCCTCCAGGAAAGGAATGTATCCTCCACACATCTGTTACTTAATCGGCAAAGTTCTAAATTAGAAAAGCAGCACTTTCCTGTAGTATACTTCATTCACTGGCACTTATGTTCAGTCCAGGACATACAACTTCCTCACATCATTCAGAATTTTGCTTGTTGCTATGGTAACACAGAATCTCATTTTGCAATGGCATAAAAACTGTGTTTAAAATATCCCAAAGATTACATAAGATGCATATGTCATATTTTTAATGATCACAAAGTACAGAAGAATTATTATAACCAAAAGCAAGAAATGTCTTGAGAAATTATATTATATTAAATGCCTGCCTATCTATCTATCTATCTATCTATCTATCTATCTATCTATCTATCTATCTATCTATCTATCTGTTCATCTCTGTCTGTCTGAATAGAAGACATCTATCCAGACAGAGAAGTACAGACAGATAGATAGATCGATTGATTGATCGATAGATAGAAACAGATGTAAGATGGTCTGTTAATCCTCAGACATATTACCTTCATTTTTTGCATCCAATTCCGCCATCTCCGTCAAAGGGAAAACACATACATTGGGCGTAGTTTAATTTAATGCAATATTGTATTGTATTCAGAAAAAATATTATTTTAACAGTAACTTTTTTGCCTGATTAATGTAATTTTTCCCGTCAAAATAAAAATGGTCTAAACTTGGAGAAGGCAAATAAAAGTATTGTTAGGAATGAGAAGCAATAGTATCAAGATACCGTAAAATCTCAGGTATAATATGCACCTGTGTATAATACGCAGGTGCATAATATATCAAAGATTTTAGGGGAAAACAAGAATGCCTATGTATAATACGCACCCTTGTTTTCCCCCTTGCTAAAAAAATATTTTAAGTTTTCCCTCCCTTACCAGGGCCAAAATCGCTGCCAAACCAACACTTACTTGGTTCAAATTTAACTCCCCACTGAAGTCCGCATCTCTTGAATTGATGGAAGGAAAAAAACAAAGCTTCTCAGCGGGCGGCATGCTTCCATTTGCCGCCCACTTCCTTCAGTGAGCTTTCAGGACCTTCCGCTTCCAACCAATTGGATGCCGCCTGCTGGGAAGCTTTGTATTTTGCCCTCCATCAATTCAAGAGATGCGGACTTCAGTGGGGAGTTAAATTTGAACCAAGTAAGTCTTGGATTGGCAGTGGCTTTGGCCCGGGAGAGGGAAGGAAGGTATCTTCCAACTCTAAATTTATAAGAGACATTTTGAAGCTGCACAGTGCAGCCCCGTTTTCTCATTGTCAGTTACCACAGGAGCAGACTCTGAAAATGTGATTGCCCTGTAAGTGCTTAACTTGTGCAAGTCTGCTTAAAGGGATAGTAATACTTCATTTTATCTTTATTTTATTTTGTAGGCATTAAAAAAACATGAAGAACGATATAAGTCTTATCTCTCAAACCTTTATGGTTTAAGAGATATTCACAAACAAAGCATCCCCCCCTGTTCAGCCAGATCAGAAGGGAGGTGCCCAGGTAGACTGTAGAGAGGGACAATCTTCAATTAAGATAAGGGAAAAAGCTGAAAACTTGTCAAGGGGGGCAGGGCTTTCATTGTTCTCATACAAAGAAGATTGTCCCCTTCTGTTATCTGTCTGGTCTTACAACCAGATTCACATCTGAGAAGAGATGGCTTACACTAGGTAAAAGGGGTGGGAGGGGAAACTTTGCTTGTGAATATCTCTTAAACAATAAAGGTTTGAGAGATAAGACTTATATCATTCTTCATGTTTTTTTCATGCCTACAAAATAAAATGAAGATAAAACGAAGTATTACTATCCCTTTAATGGTAATTCTGATTATACAGATACAGTTGGCAATACGCACCAATTAAATGGAGTCATTTCCTGGAGTTATTTAAATCAATAATACCATATTTTTATTTGTCTGTTATACTGCAGTTAGTCCGCTCCAGAATTGTTACCCTTTTCCTTTTGTATGAGATCCTATGTGCTAGATCTTGCCTAGTCTTCAGCCAGGTGTCGGAATGTCTATTTTATTTCCAATACAAAGATTATGAGTTAACAATAACATTACTAACAGTAGTATTCACAGCAGCATGTGAATAGCTAACAAACTGCGGCTTGGAACCCATTGCATTTATCTTTGGTTCTATCAGATTCCCATTGAGATCTATGATGACATTTTTTAGAAAACACACAAGTTATTAGTTGCAAAAGAATCCAGTCTTGTATTGGATAGTATAGTATATTTACAGACAATGTGTCCGATAATAGCACATTAGTGGCTATCAGGTAATAAAAGCAGATAGCAGCATATTAGTGCCTATCAGATAACCATATCAGACAGCAATACATATGAGGTAATAGTGCTAGAAAATAGCATATTAGTGGCTATAATGCAGAGGCATCCAGGTTTTTCCAATTGTGGGTCACATGATCAGAAATTCATGTGAAAGGGCTAAGTTAATTTGTCTATTCATAACAGCAGTGATTTATAGCTTGTCAGCTATTCAAAAATACATGTTTTTTTAGAAGTAATAAAAAAACAGTACAAAAAAGTTTCATATGTGGCTATCAGCTAATAGTAGCAGATATTAGCATATCAGTGGCTATAAGATAATAGTATCAGATAACAGCATATCAGTGGCTATCAGCTAATAGAAGCAGATATTAGCATATCAGTGGCTATCACATAATAGTATCAGATAACAGCATATCAGTGTCTATCAAGTAATAGTATCAGATAACCGCATATCAGTGGCTATCGGATAATAGTTTCAAATAACAGCATATCAGTGGCTATCAGGTAATAGTGGCAGAAAACAGCATATCAGTGGCTATCAGATATTAATAGCACATACCAGCATATCAGAGTCCATCAGGTAAAAAGTAGTAAATAACAGCATATAAGTGGGTATCGGAAAATAATAGCAGGCCCTTGATCAGCTGATAACTGCTACAATTAGGTGATAATAGCAGATAACAGCATATCAGTGACTAGTAGGTAATAATAGCCTATTAGTAGCTATCAGGTAATAATAGCAGATAACAACATATCAGCAGCTATCAGGAAAAAATAGTGCGTAACGGTATTTATGGCTATCAAGTACTAGCCACTGACATGCATTTAACTGCTCCAATCTGGGTATAATTGCAGATAACTGCGTATCAGTGGTGTTTAGGTAATAATATCAAATAACACCATTTTACTGGACAGGAGGTAATAATAGCAGATAATAGCATATCAGTGGACAACCGGTAACAACAGCAGATAATAACATATCAGTGTCTATCAGGTAATAATAGCAGATAACAGCATATCAGTAACAATAAGAAAATAATAGCAAGTACAAGCATATCAGTGTCTATAAGGTAATAATAGCAGATAACAGCATATCAGTGGCAATCAGAAAATAAAAGCAAGTACAAGCATATCAGTGGCTATCACGTAATAATAGCAGAAAACAGCATTTTAGTGTATATCAGTATATCACAAATGGGCTTGCAGTAATCAAAGCAGGCTATCTAGACATAGTGATCAGTTTGGGGAAAACCAGCTGCAACATCGATAAGAACTAGTTAATACCTATTTGATGTTAGAAATGAATTAAGGTATTTGACAGTAAAACTTGTAATCATAGCATCGCATGCATATATCAGCAAATTCACTTATCTCTTCATTATTTAATACCATGTTGTATTGTCGTCATTCTGCTTGCCTGACAATAATCACTGGCTCATTTAGACTCATTATTTTGGTCTTTGTGAATCTAATACAATATAAACACAGGCCCACGTTACACAGACCCACGTCAGCACAAGCAGTGAGTTGGGCTAAAAGCAGACAAGCCAGTTCAAACAAATCTGTCTTATTCTAATGCTGCAGTGATTTCTTTAGTAGACTGACTGAGTGCCTACAGCCTGGAAATAGATATAGGGAGGCACAAAAAAAAACCTGGATGTCCACAGTCGATTGCGCCAGCAGTTTGCCCAGGGAATGCTGGAAGATGAGGAACAGACAGACAGGCAGGCCGTGCCAGCAGTGTGACCAGGAAGAGCTGGAAGATGAGGCACAGACACACAGACTGTATCACTTTTACTAGGAAGTGTTCAAAGATGAGGCACAGACACATACCTCCCAAGTGTCCCTCTTTAGGAGGAACAGTCCCTCTTTTAGACCCAAATCCCTCTGTCCCTCTTTCCCACCCTGATGTCCCTCTTTTTAGGAGATCAGACTGTATGGTGTGTATGTAAGTGTATCATATTGCTCTACAGCAATAAAACTCTAATTATTGTTTGTTTAAATGTCAGTATTATGTGTTTATAAATTAGTCTATGTAAATAAAATACTTTGGTCTTGTTATCAGTCATTTATTAGGTTACACAAAATGGTATGAATAGGTCATGAAATAACCTAAAAATCTCCGGTAATGCCCCACCCACCAGCCACTCTCCCAGCAACACCACCTAAAACACAAGTGTCCCTCTTTGGCAATTTGAAATGTTGGGAGGTATGCAGACAGACAGACTTGCCAGCAGTGTGACCAGGGAGTGCTGGAAGATGAGGCACAGACAGACAGAATTGCCAGCAGTGTGACAAAGGAGTGTTAGAAGATGAGGCAAGACAGACAGACAGACTTGCCAGTAGTATGACCAGGGAGTGCTGGAAGATGAAGAACAAACCGACAGACAAACAGACAGACAGAATTGCCAGTACTGTGACCAGGGAGTGTTAGAAGATGAAGCACAAACCGACAGACAGACAGACATACTTGCCAGCAGTGTGACCAGGGAGTGCTGGAAGATGAGGCACAGACAGACAGACAAAATTGCCAGCAGTGTGACAAAGGAGTGTTAGAAGATGAGGCACAGACGCACAGACAGACAGACTTGCCAGCAGTGTGACCAGGGAGTGCTGGAAGATGAGGCACAGACAGACAGACAGACTTGCCAGAAGTGTGACCAGGGAGTGCTGGAAGATGAAGCATAGACCAACAGACAAACAGACAGAATTGCCAGTTGTGTGACCAGGGAGTGTTAGAAGATGAGGCACAGACAGGCAGACCAACCTGCCATCAATGTGACCAGGGAGTGCTGGAATAAGGACACTCCCTTCTAATCTGTTCACAATACTCCACAGTGAGAAGTTCTTACTACTGCAGATTAACAGCCCTAATCCCAGTCAACCAGGCCTCAGTGCTATGGATCAGCAAACAAAAGTTGAAAAGTCTAAACTACAACATGACTGACAGCAGAATGTGACCACCTTCTACAGATCGAGAGCAACACTCTCACCACCCCCACCCCCACTATGCCATATTTCCTAAGTACCAATATGAAATGTCTCTCCCCACCTCTGTATAGAATACACATACATAGGAACTCTCCGGATCTGCCCCAGAGACTCTGGTTTCAGAGTGAATTACCGGGTTTCTGGAGATAGAGGCCAATTCTACGGCAGTGGTGAGCTTATTCTCCTAACCACCCCGTTCCTCCCACTTCCTGCCCACTTTATGACACAAATACACTCTCACCAAATTAAGCTCCACCCCTTTATGATACCTCTTGCTGGCAGCGTATGAGCCCTCTCCAGGGGCTCAAGATGAGCAAGTTCCCAGGTATGATAACATACCCCGACTGCATATGTTTTAGCAAAACTGAAATGTATTGCATCAGGCAAATAAAGGTGATTTGAGTTCAACTGATTAGCAGAGAATACGTCTAGTAAAAGTGTAACCCTTTATTGATCAGAGGAATGCGTAGTGCATTGCTTTACAATATCATTTACGCCCATTTGGTCCTTAAAGTGTGGTTTCTGCTTAAAGGGATAGTAATACTTAAAATATAAAAAAAAATATGTTGTAGGGTTTATCCCCCTGAGTAAAACAAGAGTACGCCCACTGCTGAAAGGTGTTTCATTCAAAAGTTATTAATTTTCAAAGTTGAATTTTTTAGGTGCAATATCACAGTGGCCTGAAATTGTACAGTGGCGCTGTTGCTACACGATCCTATGGACAGCTCTGGTTCCGGGACCATAAATCTCCATAGGATCATGTAGCAACAGCGCCACTGTACAATTTCAGGCCACTGTGATATTGCACCTAAAAAATTCAACTTTGAAAATTAATAACTTTTGAATGAAACACCTTTCAGCAGTGGGAGTACTCTTGTTTTACTCAGGGGGATAAACCCTACAACATATTTTTTTTTACATTTTAAGTATTACTATCCCTTTATAGTGTGCTTTCTGTTTAAAACAGATTGTCTTGCACTCCAACCTTTAAATGAGTGGTACACACACTTTTTTTTACTTTTAATCAAATCGTGATAACCACTCCACTTTTTTTAATATAAATCTTACCCTTTTCATGCATTATTAGATTATTATTATTTAATAGAATTTTATTCATGGAAGGCGAATATGAAGTAGGGGGATTACCTTTCCCAAAACCTCATGTTCCAGTTTGCAGCTCTGTGACTGTAGCTGAGGTCCCAGAATATAACAGCACCCATCTAAGAAGTCATATACATAATACAAATATATTATTATTTACGCCCCCTTTCACACTGCCTACCACTCAATCTGGCTCTTTTCTGTAAAACTGAAGTTACTTCGTCTGCTGGCAGGCAAGTTTTTTGTATAACACATGAGGGGAGGAGAGCGGGGAGATTGGTTTCTGTTGACTTGTAGAAATCCATTGTCCAGCTAATGTTCATGGAAGTTTTAGTCTAACATCAGAGTAGTTATGCATTAAAGGGATAGTAGTACTTCGTTTGATCTCTATTTTATTTTGTAGGCATTAAAAAAATTAAGAATGATATAAGTCTTATTTCTCAAACCTTTATGGTTTGGGAGATATTCACAAGCAAAGTTTCCCCTCCCGCCCCTTTTACCTAGTGTAAGCCATCTCTTCTCAGATGTGGAATCCAGTCCATAGACCAGACAGATAACAGAAGGGGACAATCTTCTTCCTATGAGATCAATTAAAGCCCTGCCCCCCTTGACAAGTTTTTCAGGTTTTTCCCTTATCTTAATTGAAGATTGTCCCTCTCTGTAGTCTACCTGGGCACCTCCCTTCTGATCTGGCTCAACAGTGTTACATCAGTAAAAGGGGTGGGAGGGGGATACTTTGTCATTGAATTACTCTTGAACTACAACTCTGACAGAATTGAAATAACACTCTCCAAAATCCAAATACTATGAATATTAATTAGAGCTGCTTTTATTATGAAATATTACTATCCCTTTAAGGTGTGATAAAGAGGTGATAAAGTGGAGATCACTTCTCCAGTTATATCACTTCTCCAGTTCCCATGTTATTCTAAAGAGCCTATGCACTAAGATCTCCAAAGTTGGAGAAATCTTAGTTCATTGGCTCAATATAATAACATAGGAATTAGAGAAGTGATCTCAGATAAGTCATTTCCACTTTATCCCCTCTTTACCACGACTTAGTGCATAACCCCCCAGGACTGCCAAAGATTTCCTATTCCGGGCATACACCAAAAACAAAACATAAAAGAGGGTGCCAATTGTGCCTTATACAAAAATAAAATACTAATTTGATATATGCACTCACATTTGTTATATGTTGAAAGGCAGGCATATATATCCTGTTAACCAAATCCAACATGCAGAGATACTTTACCTGTCTCTGCTCGGGGTGCGCTCCAAAGAAGCTCCTCACCCCTTCTTTGGAGTGCACCCCGAGCGGAGACAGATAAAGTGTCTCTGCATGCTGGATTTGGTTAATAGGAGATATATGCCTGCCTTTCAACATATAACAAATGTCATCAACACTTTATCACACCTTAGTGAATCCCCCCTGGATTCACTAAGGTGTGATAAAGAGATGATAAAGTGGTGATGACTTCTGCAATGATATCACTTCTCCAAGTCCTATGTTATTCTACTGACCCAATACACTAAGATTTCTCCAACTTCTGTAGACTGTATAGAATAACACAGGAACTGGAGAAGTGATATTACTGGAGAAGTCTTCTCCGCTTTATCACCACTTAGTGAACCCCCCCTTCTTATCATGCTTTAGTGCATAACTCCCAAAGTCTCCGCCAAATAGAAAGCCAAACCTGCCGTAGTTCATATAAAAATATATATTTATTAGAATATGTAATAGATATATGGTATAAAATATATATATACAGTGAGGGAAAAATGTATTTGATCCCCTGCTAATTTTGTACGTTTGCCCACTATAATCTATAATTCTATAATTTTAATGGTAGGTTTATTTGAACAATGAGAGACAGAATAACAACAAAAAATCCTGAAAAACGCATTTAGAAAAAGTTATAAACTGATTTGCATTTTACTGAGTGAAATAAGTATTTGACCCCCTATCAATCAGCAAGATTTCTGGCTCCCAGGTGTCTTTTATACAGGTAACAAGCTGAGATTAGGATCACTCTCTTAAAGGGAGTGCTTCTAATCTCAACTTGTTACCTGTATAAAAGACACCTGTCCACAGAAGCAATCAATCAATCAGATTCCAAACTCTCCACCACGACCAAGACCAAAGAGCTGTCAAAGGATGTCCGGGACAAGATTGTAGACCTACACAAGGCTGAAATGGGCTACAAGACCATTGCCAAGCAGCTTGATGGCAAGGTGACAGTTGGTGTGATTATTTGCAGATGAAAAAAACACAAACTAACTATCAATCTCCCTCGGTCTGGGGCTCCATGAAAGATCTCACCTTGTGGAGTTTCAATGATCGTGAGAACGGTGAGGAATCAGCCCAGAACTACACTGGAGGATCTTTTCAATGATCTCAAAGCAACTGGGACCATAGTCACCAAAAAAACAATTGGTAACACACTACGCTGTGAAGGACTGAAATCCTGCAGCGTACGCAAGGTCCCCCTGCTCAAGAAAGCACGTGTACAGGCCCGTCTGAAGTTAGCCAATGAACATCTGAATGATTCAGAGGAGAACTGGGTAAAAGTGTTGTGGTCAGATGAGACCAAAATCGAGCTCTTTGGCATCAACTCAATTTGCCGTGTTTGGAGGAGGAATGCTGCCTGTGACCCCAAGAACACCATCCCCACCGTCAAACATGGAGGTGGAAACATTATGCTTTGGGGGTGTTTTTCTGCAGGGGACAGGACAGCTTCTCCGCATCAAAGGGACGATGGACAGGGCCATGTACTGTAAAATCTTGGGTGAGAACCTCCTTCCCTCAGCCAGGGGTCGTGGATGGGTATTCCAGCATGACAATGACCCAAAACACACGGCCAAGGCAACAAATGAGTGGCTCAAGAAGAAGCATATTAAGGTCCTGGAGTGGCCTAGCCAGTCTCCAGACCTTAATACCATTGATAATCTGTGGAGGGAGCTGAAAGTTCAAGTTGCCAGACGTCAGCCTCGAAACCTTAATGACTTGGAGAGGATCTGCAAAGAGGAGTGGGAAAAAATCCCTCCTGAGATGTGTGCAAACCTGGTGGCCAACTCCAAGAAACGCCTGACCTCTGTGATTGCCAACAAGGGTTTTGCCATCAAGTACTAAGTCATGTTTTGCAAAGGGGTCAAATACTTATTTCACTCTGTAAAATGCAAATCAATTTATAACTTTTTTTAAATGCGTTTTTCAGGATTATTTTGTTGTTATTCTGTCTCTCACTGTTCAGATAAACCTACCATTACAATTATAGACTGATCATTTCTTTGTCAGTGGGCAAACGTACAAAATCAGCAGGGGATCAAATAATTTTTCCCTCACTGTACATACAATTTAAAAAGCCATAATGATACTACAGGTTTTGCAGCTGAACAATACCTTTTTATCAAGTAATTGACTGGTATCAAACAAAACAAACATGGTATAAATAATGAGATGTCAACTGAAAGGTAAATACTGATCTAAAAGCAACCAGGCACGGATAGATAAAAGCGTCTCATTCAAGTTATCAATGAACTTCCCACTGAGGTTGATTTACTAAGAATATTTTGCAATTCTGTAGCAAAGTAACTGCTCCACAGGAAATACATATCAATCTTAACCCTTTGAATGCCAGAGAGATGCACTCAAAGGGATAAGACTCCAGTTCATTTAATTGGAGCTTCTAACCCCTTGAATGAGGTCTCCCACAAACTGCAAAGCATTCAAGGGTTTTAAAACACCATTTAAATCAATGGAATTTTTTATTTCTTCTCTATCTTGAAGTTTGCTTGCTACAAAATTGCAGCATTTTCTTAGTATATTAGTCTCAACGGGCACCTCAGTAATAGACATGCATTTCAATCCATGGAATCCTTTGTAGGGCTAAGAACAAAGGAGATGTTTTAGTATCAAGTTATTAGGAAAAATCCCATCTAGGAGGCCAGAACCAGACAGTGTCAGATGCTATGATCATGACAATTTACTGTCAATATCAACAGCTATACTCAATCCACAATCTTCATATCCAGCAAGTACACCACTATATAATGTACCTTTCTTTTTGCAGCAGTTGTATCCAGTGAGGGATTGTCTGTATTCGGTTCATCACTGGTTGAATATCCATTGGAGCTATTGAGTGCTTCAAGCTAGAAGAAGAAGAAAGCAGATATATGTTAATATTATTTTGAAGGTGACTACAAATAAAGGCCTGGATTCAATTATCAAGGGTTTAGCCTAGTGTCTCCATGAACTTCAATGGGAATCGACTGTACTTACATAGTTACATACATAGTAAATTAGGTTGAAAAAAGTCCATCAAGTTCAACATTTGCCTCACAACCCAGATACATGAGAATTATATAGCTTTCCTGCTGCCAAATAAGTTATTTATCAGACCTTCCTGATTTAACACTCTTGAAAGAAATTAAGCTAATCTCCTCTTAAATTTATCCACTGTATCTGCCATTACCACATCCTTAGGAAAGGAATTCTACAATTTAACAGATCTTTCTGTAAAATAAATCTTCCTCTGCTGAAGTTGAAACCTCCTTTATTCTAAAGGGATAGTAATGTTTCATAATAAAAGCAGCTCTAATTAATCATCATAGTATTTGGAGCTTGGTGAGTGTTATTTCAATTCTGTCAGAGTTGTAGTTCAAGAGTAATTCAATGACAAAGTGTCCCCCTCCCGCCCCTTTTACTGATGTAACACTGTTCAGCCAGATCAGAAGGGAGGTGCCCAGGTAGACTGTAGAGAGGGACAATCTTCAATTAAGATGAGGGAAAAACCTGAAAAACTTGTCAAGGGGGGCAGGGCTTTCATTGTTCTCATAGGAAGAAGATTGTCCCCTGCTGTTATCTGTCTGGTCTATAGACTGCATTCCACATCTGAGAAGAGATGGCTTACACTAGGTAAAAGGGGCTGGAGGGGGAAACTTTGCTTGTGAATATCTCTCAAACTATAAAGGTTTGGGAGATAAGACTTATATCGTTCTTCGTGCTTTTTTAATGCCTACAAAATAAAATAAAGATTAAACTAAGTATTACTATCCCTTTAAGGGGTGGCCCCTGGTTATTTGATCAGGCCTTGGAATAAAAAAGCTCACCAAAGAGATCCTTGTATTGACCTCTCATATACTTGTATATTGTGACAAGATTCCTCTTAGTCATCTTTTCTCTAGAGTAAATAAACCAAGTTTGTCTAGGCATTGCTCATACGTCAAGCCCTTATTTAATCTTGTTGCTCTTCAGTCTAATCCTTCTCCAGTTCTAGAATATCCTTTTTTGAACTGGTGCCCAAAACTGCACTGCATATTCGTGGTGTGGTCTTCCAAATGATTTGTACAGTGGCAAAATTATGTTATCCACACTTGCTTCAATACCCTTCTTTATTCAAGACAGGACTTTGTTTGCTTTTGCTACTGCTATTGTACACTGGTCACTGCTTGCAAGTTTGTAGTTTACAAGGATTCCCAGGTCTCTCTCTAGCAACGAGTCTCCTAAAATGATTCCATTAAGTTCATAAGTAGCAGTGGGATTTTGCTTCCCAAATGCATGACTTTCCACTTTTCCACTGCATCATACACAGCATACTGCCCAAAATAGATGGACTAAAAGCATGGTGTTATGCGTATTTGCAAAAAATTCCTCATACTCACTGAATCTAGGCTAAGTCCTAAAATAGCATTGTTGCTATTCAAGGATACTCATGCTTTAGGAAGGACCAAGAAAAGCAAGGAGGAAGAGTAATCATATACACACAACGGTCTATAAACTTTACACTTTTAAATGGCTCTTATAGCTCAGATTCTTATGAATACATTGCTGGCTAAATTCTTCATCCCTTCTCAAACCAAATCATAATGGTTGGCATCGACCGGCTCCAAATACTCCAGCACAGTCCCTTTCAGACATAACCCACCACCTCAATGAGACAGCCACTCAAAATAAGAAAAGTGAGCTGTTGGCTCTTGAAGACTTAAATATTAATTGGCTGGATTCCATGTATGAAAGATTCAGTTCATTGTGTAAAGCGGAACTACCGCCTGTTTTAAAGTTTATGTCATCTAATTCCCCATCTGGTGACTAGCTGCTCAGTAGCACTAGTCGCCAAAATAATTACCTGGTTAAATAGAACGAGACCCTGCTCCGGGGCTGACAGGAAGTAGAGCGCGCAGACATCTTGTCATAGTAACGTCTTCGCGCCTGCGCTGTCAGTCCCTTTTGGAGCTGAACAGCTCCTAGCAACGCCTCCTAGAGCCGGTTGGGACTGACAGCGCAGACGCAAAGACTTCACTATGGCAAGATGTGTGCGCGCTCTACTGCCTGTCAGTCCCGGCGCAGAGTCTCATTCTATTTGACCAGGTAATTATTCTGGCGACTAGCACTACTGAGCAGCTAGTCGCCAGATGGGGAATTAGACGACATAAACTTTAAAACAGGTGGTAGTTCCGCTTTAAGACACTGAACACAACAAAGCTAATATCCTCCCCTACTTGCATAAATCTTAAAACATACAACCATACTCTGCTAGACTGGATCCTTTCATCCTGCCCAAGCAGAATGCAAGAGTCAAGTGTACTACCAAATGTGTTTAGCTATCATTGTCTACTGTGTTCACAAAATAAAAAACAATCAAATCATGTGCAAAAGTCATAATTATTAGACCATTAAACATTTAATCTCCGGTCTTTTCTAGACAATTTAACAACTTGCCCATGGTATAGCGTTCACCTAATACCTGATGTAGACTCAGCAATTGACTTTTTTAACTCTCTTACAGGTCCTTAATACCCATGCCCCACTATGGAAGATCAGAGTAAAGGGGGGCCCATTGTTACAGCTTACCTTGACTTCAGCATCACCTGTAGGCGCGAGGCTTCAAGCATGCTGCAGGCCTCTGTTTTATCTGTTTGCTTGCTGTAGTCTCCTCCTACCAACTTCCTACTTCCTCCCTTTGAGCTGCTCCTCCTACTTCCTGTGGAGGGGTTTAAAGGGCAGACTGAGGCCTGACTCAGATGCCCTTGCGTTGTTGTTCATAGCAGTTCTGTTGCATTGGGCTCCGTGTACGACCTGGCTAGTCTTCCATCCATTCTAGTGCTGACCTGTGGCTTTGTCTGACTATTCTTTTGCCTAACCCCTAATAGTGGACATCCAGTCTGGTGCAGACTTGTGGCTCTGGCTGACTACCTGAACTGTGTATGACCCGGCTTGTCTGACTACCCCCTCTGGTGCTGACTTGTGGCTCTTTCTCACTATTCTTTCGTCTTTTCCCCTGGTGATCAAACACCCAATCTAGTGCAGGCCTGGGGCTCTGGTAGATTCGCATATCTGACATATCATCGGATCAAGATCTTGGGTTCCTGTTCCTGGTTCCAGCTGAGACTGCCAGTGGCTAAGGCCTATTCTCCAGCACAGTGGTTTAGCATTGCAACCTATTATTTCTGATAGCAGGATTGCTGGCTATTACCCTGTGCTTATTCTTATTGTATATATTGTATATATCATCTGTATGTCATTTGTTAATAAACTGCATTAACTAAACTGTACTGACTCCTGAACTTCTCTGGGTAATGTTTACACCCATCAACCCTGGGCCTCGGCTGACCTGCTTGAGTTATACAGTTTCAGAGATGCCTTATGGACAAAATTTAAACAAACTAGCTCTGCTAATCACACTACATGCAGGTAATTGGGAATTGTAACGGATCCTACCCGTTACTGAGCCCTTGTCTGGACCTCAAACTATTTATTCAAAGACTATGGACATTTATTACTGTTTGGACTCTGTGCTGTGCCTTGGCGTACAAACTGGCCAGCTAGTCCCTAAGAGACTTAAATTCATAGACTTTGGATCACATAATATGTTTAATGTATGGCGAACGTTTTAGTTATTGTATGTAGTATGTTGAGGGTTTACTCCAAGGGAATAGGCAGTGAGGGGTTAATTATTTCATTATGTATTGCAGACTTCCAAGTCTTTTGCTTAATTATTCAACCCCTGGCCATTGTTAAGGAAATGAATATTCTGGCCACTCAAGTCCTTGGAGTGAGAACTGTCCTGAGACCCCCCTGCTGTGTGTGTTAATCCATTCACACCCCTCAGTCTGTGAGTCACCTATTGTATAGCCTGAAACTCTGTGTCAGCCCTTGCCTTTTGTCTGATGTGTTTGATTTAATCAAGTTCCCTATTGTATCAGGTTCCCCATGTGATCCAATGTACTGTACTGTATATAAATATCTGTGGTTTGTGACAATAAAAAGAGTTCTGTTTTGGAGTGAACAAGGAGTCCTGGAGTCTTGTATTGCTTATGGTCTAAAGTATCCACTCTGATACCCATCTGCGCCAAGTATCCTGAATCGCCGACCGCCTGCTGCCAGTTTCCTGCGACCTAACTTCGTGGACTGTCAGGCGGCGACGTGGACTCTTCCCTGCTTCCCTGCTTCCAGCGATCCTGTGGCTGTTTCCAGTGACTGTTCATACTCCAACAGGTGCACCTGACGGCGCTTATCTGGCGTTGAGAAGGAGAGACCCAGGAACGACGGCGGAAGGCGACGCGGTCCCTTCTCAGCTTCCGTTACATTGGTGGCATAGCGGTGGGATTTCTCCTTCATACTGGGTGCAGCAATTGAGGCATGGCAGATGAAACAGTGCTGGCAGACACTCTGGGAGCATACGAGGATCGCTACAGCGCCATCCGAATACAGTGGTGGACCCAGCTGGGTGATGTTATCTACGACTTCGTTCCAGAGTTGGATGCGTGCATTACAGAGGAGCTCAGAGTACAGGAGGAGTACTGGGACTTTGTTAAATACCTGGACCAGGAATATGGATCCGAGGGCCTTTTTGACTGGTGCCCAGCCCGATTGCGATGGGACATCCAAGGGCTGGTATGGAACGCCTACCACATGGACTCTACTTTTGGGTGCCCTGACTCCAGCAGATACTGGGAGATCCGGGACAAAAGAGAGGACCGTTTTGGTGGATACATTCCTGCGGACTGCCAGGGAAATTTGGATATTCTGGCAGGATGTGAATGGGACCTGGAGCAACTATATGCTGGGTTCATTCGAGAGGTCCGGGAATTCCAAAAAGAGGAAGAAGAATGGGGGGGTAACGCATCTGAGGAGGACTTCAGCGACATTGAGGGCCAGGATTGTGTTACCCCTGTTCACTCCACACTGGTGAGTGGGAATTCGTTCCTCACCAGTGCCCCTGTTGTTGCCCCTGCATCAGGAAGTGGGAAAATTGCCCTGCCTGATACCCCTTTGCCCCTGGACTGTTTGTTGCCTGAGCTGAGGGGTGGGAATTCGTTCCCCCTCAGTGAAGAGAATGCCTCTGCATCAGGGGATGGGACGGACGTCTCCCCTGATAGGCATATTGCCCCTTCCCCTGTGTTCCCAGCTGCGGTGGACGAGACGCAGGTCCCCACCAGCAGCAATTGTATGCCCCAACTGATGGGTGGGAGAGAGCCCATCAGTCCCTGTGAACCCCCTGCTGTGGTGAGGGGAGAAGAGCTCACCAGCAGCCCCAGAAAGATGCCCCCTGTTCTATTGGAGAATGCCCTGGGAGCAGAGCAGTGTGTGCTCCCCAGGGTCACGGATAATGCCGCCTTGGGGGATGGGACTGCGGTCTCCCTCAAGGCAGAGAAGGCCCTGGAAAGTTATGGCCTACAAGAGGAGGACCCCAGCGGACTGGAAGAGAGCAGTGCTGCTGGCCCTCCTGAGGATATGTTGTGTGAACTGATGGGTGGAGAAGAGTGCCCCATCAGCCCCCCTGTAAACCCTGACCTGGTGAGTGGGAGCGAGCTCACCAGGGTCTGGGAAACCCCTGCTGTGGTGAAGGAGATGCAGGTCCCCACCAGCAGCCCCAGTCCGTCCCCTGTTGCTACTGCCCTGGAGAAGGGGAAGAGTGTCTTCTCCAGGTATGTGACTAAGATTGCGAGGAGGATTGAGACTGCCCTCCTCCAGAAGACAAGAGATGGCCCTGATGTGAGGGGCCAAGAAGAAGAGGGGTACAGCAGGCTGCCACTCTGCAGTGCTGCTACTGCCCCTGGAAACCCTGGATGTTGCCCCAAGTTCCTCATGCTGGAGAGTAGGAGCGAGCTCTCCAGTCCCCCTGTAACCCCTGGCTTGGTGCGTGGGAGCGAGCGCACCAGGTCATGTGAAACCTTGGCTGGGATTAGTGGATCAACAGTCCTCATCCCCAGCCCAACGATTGTGTTCCCTTTCCCTGTGACCCCTGGCTTGGTGGATGGGAGCAAATTCACCGGGTCCTGTGAACCCCCTGCTGTGGTGTGTAGGAGTGAGCACACCACCCCTTGTTTTTCCCTGACACTGGTGAGTGGGAGCAAGCTCACCAGAAGCCCCAAGAAGGCGCTCCCCAACAATTCCCCTTTGAGCCCTGATCTGGTGAGTGGGACCACCGTCCTCATCAGGGATGTTGCTGGGGCCCCTGAATTTCCTGAGCTCTGCCTGGAGGGTGGGAATGTGTCCCAGAACGTTGCCCCAGCCCAGGAGAGTGGGACAAACATCCTCTCCTGTTCCTCTGGGGCAGTGGCCCAACTAAATGGGGGAGATATGCCTCTCTCTCCACACTCTGATGCACAGACGCCAGAGACACAATTGCCCCAGGAAGATCCCCCTTATAGACTGGCTTTGGACCCTGAGCCCCTGGCCCCAGACCCAGGAACATTGAACCCCAGCTCTGCAGGGAGCATGGCCCAGGAGAGGCCACCCAATTTGATGATTGCCAGGACAACCAGGCACCAATTTCCCTGGCCCAGGATTAAGAACCGAGACTGTACCCCTGGTCCAGGACAAGAGACCTGCTTTCTATTTCCAGGCGTGGACAAGGGGCTTGCATTTTCTCCTGGCACAGGACACCAGGCTGAGTCATTGTTTCCCTGGCCCAGGACAAGGGGCTCCTCCTTTAAGACTGGCCTAGGACCAAGGCCTCCAGACTAATGAACTGTCCAGACAAGTGGCTCACAACCTCAATGCTCTCCTACAGCTCCAAGTCAGCGTTTACTACTGTCCCCGCTGGCTTGGTACAAAAAGGGGGAGAAATGTAACGGATCCTACCCGTTACTGAGCCCTTGTCTGGACCTCAAACTATTTATTCAAAGACTATGGACATTTATTACTGTTTGGACTCTGTGCTGTGCCTTGGCGTACAAACTGGCCAGCTAGTCCCTAAGAGACTTAAATTCATAGACTTTGGATCACATAATATGTTTAATGTATGGCGAACGTTTTAGTTATTGTATGTAGTATGTTGAGGGTTTACTCCAAGGGAATAGGCAGTGAGGGGTTAATTATTTCATTATGTATTGCAGACTTCCAAGTCTTTTGCTTAATTATTCAACCCCTGGCCATTGTTAAGGAAATGAATATTCTGTCCACTCAAGTCCTTGGAGTGAGAACTGTCCTGAGACCCCCCTGCTGTGTGTCTTAATCCATTCACACCCCTCAGTCTGTGAGTCACCTATTGTATAGCCTGAAACTCTGTGTCAGCCCTTGCCTTTTGTCTGATGTGTTTGATTTAATCAAGTTCCCTATTGTATCAGGTTCCCCATGTGATCCAATGTACTGTACTGTATATAAATATCTGTGGTTTGTGACAATAAAAAGAGTTCTGTTTTGGAGTGAACAAGGAGTCCTGGAGTCTTGTATTGCTTATGGTCTAAAGTATCCACTCTGATACCCATCTGCGCCAAGTATCCTGAATCGCCGACCGCCTGCTGCCAGTTTCCTGCGACCTAACTTCGTGGACTGTCAGGCGGCGACGTGGACTCTTCCCTGCTTCCCTGCTTCCAGCGATCCTGTGGCTGTTTCCAGTGACTGTTCATACTCCAACCGGTGCACCTGACGGCGCTTATCTGGCGTTGAGAAGGAGAGACCCAGGAACGACGGCGGAAGGCGACGCGGTCCCTTCTCAGCTTCCGTTACAGGAATACTTGTGCAAAGCAAACAAAACTAGAAAAAGCTCAATATAATAACCTGAACAATAAAATAACAAAACCGGAAAACTTTTGAAAGGTTATTAAAAACATCTACAACCCCCCAAAATATTCTCACCCATCAACTATAGCAATAGGCAAAGAAACAGCAGCGTGCCCCATAGCAATCGCTAATTAACAGCTACTTTGTTGGATGTGCCACCACCCTGATTACACAATGGTTTGATGTAGCAAATAATGGCTCGTTCTTTTGCAGCTGTTCTCTAATCACACCAATCACACACATTGCTGCCTGATATATACTAGGAGGGTGAGTGGAGGGAGGCCAATGGCCTGATGCAGGAGGGAGACAGGGGCCGGTAAAATGGGTGACATGCTGTAGAACGTGGGAGACCTGATGCACAGTGAGCCACCTACATCCGGACGCCACATTGCAGAACCTTGGATATCATGTGTGCCAGCACATTGGATATCAACTTCATAGCCACCCCAGCACATTCCACAGGCTGCTTAACACCTTATTATCATAATTTCAACTGGGACATTGTAATGAGATTCTTTTATTTTGTTATTCTCTGCATTTTCAATACACATGGATATCTATTAACCCCCGTCTTTACCAGAGACGGGTACACCAATATCTTACATTGTGATTAAGCTGATCCTTTGTCATTGATTAACCCCTTGCATGCCACACAGCTGCACACAACCACCCTCATACAAGGGGTTAATCACTGATAAATTCTGCTATAGAGGCATCATGTAAACCCTTGTATGCCCAAGAGGTGCACACCAAAGTACTGTACACTCATCAACCCTTTAATTGCACAAGGATACAAAAAACAACAACAGATGGGCAACGCCATTCCACACTGCTAGTATATATATAAATTAATAAATATGTGTGTGTGTGTGTGTATATATATATATATATATATATATATATATATATATATATATATATATATATATATATATACACATACACACACAGTACTGTGCAAACATCTTAGGCAGTTGTGAAAAAAAATGCTGTAAAGTAAGAATGCTTTCAAAAATAGACATGTTAATAGTGTATTTTTATGAATTAACAAAATGATAGTGAGTAAACAGAGGAAAAATCTAAATCACGCAAATATTTTGTGTGATCACCCTTTGCCTTCAAAACAGCATCAATTCTTCTAGGTACACATGCACAGAGAGGGATTTTGTAGCCATATAGTCAGGTGTATGATTAAGCAATTATACCAAACACGTTTTAATGATCATCAATTTAATAAGTAGGTTGAAACACAATCATTAACTGAAATTGAAACAGCTGTGTAGGAGGAATAAAACTGAGAAACAGCCAAACTCAGCTAATAAGGTGAGGATGCTGAAGACAGTTTAATGTCAAAAGTTGTACACCATGGCAAGACTGAGCACAACAACAAGACACAAGGTAGTTATACTGCATCAGCAAGGTCTCTCCCAGGCAGAAATTTCAAGTCAAACAAGGGTTTTGAAATATGCTGTCCAAGCTCTTTTGAAGAAACACAAAAAAACAGGCAAAGATGAGGGCAGTAGATGCAGTGGTCGGCGAAGGAAACTTAGTGCAGCAGATGAAGCACGCATCATGCATACTTCCCTTCACAACTGAAAGATGTCCAGCAGTGTCATCAACTCAGAACTGGCAGAAAACAGTGGGATCCTGGTACACCCATCTACTGTCCAGAGAAGTCTGGTCAGAAGTTGTCTTCATGGAACACTTGTGTCCATAATTCTATACCTCTAATGTGGAAACAATGCCATGCTACTCAACTATGCATGAAAACACAGGAACTGGGGTGCAGAAAAATGGCAGCAGGTGCTCTTGACTGTTGAGTCAAAATCTGAAATATTTGGCTGTAGCAGATGGCAGTTTGTTTGCTGAAGGACTGGAGAGTGGTAGAAGAATGAATGTATGCAGGGAACAGTGAATGTGGGTGGAGGTTCCTTGCAAGTTTGGGGCTGCTTTTCTTAAAATGGAGCTGTGGATTTGGTCAGAATTAATAGTCTCCTCAATGCTGAGAAATACAGGCAGATATTTATCCATTATGCAATACCATCAGGGAGGCATTAGGGTGACCACGGGTCCCGGAACGTCCGGGACTGTCCCTGATTTCAGGGCTATGTCCCGTGTCCCGGGTCCCCTTCAACCGGGACAATGAAGTGTCCCGGAATGAAGGCAAGCCGCCCTGGATGTCAGCCTGCAAGCGGTGTGTCACATCATGGACGCCGCTCGCGGCGTCCATGATATGACACACCGCTTGCAGGCTGACATCCAGGGCGGCAATGCAGCTTACCTGGAGGCAAGCGCTCTAGTAATACAGAGCGCTGGGAGATGACATCACTCCCAGCGCTCTGCATTACTGGCCATACCGCGCGGGAGCTTCAGCTCTGTGCCGGAGGAGGCACAGAGCACATTCTACGCCGCTAGACCACCAGGGACTTAAGGTATGACGGGGCAACTAGGGTGACCACGTCCCGGAATGGCAGAAGGGAAATGTGGTCACCCTAGGAGGCATCTGATTGGCCCCAAATCTATTCTGCAGTATGACAACGACCTCAAACATACATCCAAAGTCATTAAGAACTATCTTCAGCGTAAAGAAGAACAAAGAGTTCTGGAAGTGATGGTATGGCCCCCACAGATCATTGATCTCAACCTCATTGAATCTGTCTGTGATTACATGAAGAAAAAGAAGCAGCTGAGGCTGCCTAAATACACAGGTTAGAACTGTCGAGTTCCTTAACAAACTGTGTGCAAGTGTACCTAGAAGAATTGATGCTGTTTTGAAGGCAAAGGGTGGTCACACCAAATATTGATCTGATTTAGACTCTTCTTCTGTTCACTCACTGTGCATTTTGTTAATTGATAAAAATAAACTATTAACATGTCTATTTTTGAAAGCATTATTACTTTGCAGCATTTTTTCACACCCACCTAATACTTTTGCACAGTACTCTCTCTCTCTCTCTCTCTCTCTCTCTCTCTCTCTCTCTCTCTCTCTCTCTCTATATATATATATATATATATATATATATATATATATATATATATATATAGATATACACACGCAGAGAAGGAGAAGTCTACTACATACTCTGCATTGTTTGGTGGTCTGAGCCCCCCTGCAGGGACACATCAAAATGCACTTTCGACATTAAAGGGATAGTAATGTTTCACAATAAAAGCAGCTCCAATTAATCTTCATAGTATTTATCCCATGGATAGTGTTATTTCAGTACTGTCAGAGTTGTAGTTCAAGAGTAATTGAATGATAAAGTTTCCCCCTCCTGCCCCTTTTACTGATGTAACCACTGCTCACCTCAGAGAAGCAACGTGATGCACAGATGGATAGTAGAGAGGGACAATCTTCAATTAGCATAAGGGAAAAAACCTGAAAAACCTGACAAGGGGGGCATGGTTTTCATTGTTCTCACAATAAGAAGATTGTCCCTTGCAGTGAGCTGTCTGGTCTTAAGACCAGATTCCACAGATTCCACATCTGAGGGGATGTGGCCTACACTAGGTAAAAAAGGCGGGAGAGAGATACTTTATCAATTACTCTTAAACTACAACTCTGACAGTATTAAAATAACACCCTCCCTGGCCCAAATACTATGAAGATTAATTGGAGCTGCTTTTATTTTGAAACATTACTATCCCTTTAACGCTTTGAGTGCTAGTGATATTGTAGATTGCATAGAGTGTAATACACTTACACACACAAATACACACACATCATGTTTCCTAGTTATCAATTTTTATAATCCTAATTATTTTAGCTCTTTGTTAATACGCTCGATATACTTCAGCTTATCCACCTGAAGACTGTGCATTGTCAGAAATAATAAAAGCTATTAAATGATTTAATGACACCAGTGTCTGTGAAGGTGAAATGAGTTGATCTGGAGAAGATGTGCACAAATCAAGCCACGTGGGATGATTTCCTGTTCTCTATGGGTCTCTCAATAATTATAAGGTAGAAACAAATAATTTGTACTTGAGATAAGTATGTCAGCTTCCGAACTGTCACATACCCAGAATTTCCAATTGTTGCCATGGTAACAGAGTCCCCTTTTTCACTACTGACACTGCTAGTTACATCCATTGAATGTAGCTAAAAAGTATCCATTCAGGAAAATGCAAACTGCAAGGGATTAGCACTACATAATAAGGGAGTTAACTTTGTGTCTGACCTTTTAATGACCAGAGGGAGCTGAAAATACATTACAAAGCAAAGCATTGCACACACCCCTGATCCTTAAAGAGTTAACCCTTTGAATTCAAGTGGCATTGAAAGAGTTAAAGTGAAAACAGCCAAATAGATGGGGTTCATCCCTGCTAAATTTGCAATAAAATAAACCCATATGGAAATATATTTCATTCTAATAGAAGAAATGTTGATTAAATAGCTACTAATAGATGTAGGGTTGAAAGGGAATAAAGAAATGGTAAAATGTAATGTATTGTAAATTAACCACTTGATAGCAGTGTTACATAAAAACATAGATTTTGATGGAATAAAGTAGCCATCTGACTCTTCTTGTCTGCCCATGTCCCTATCTATTTAAAGGGATAGTAATGTTTCACAAAAAAGCATCTCCAATTAATCTTTATAGTATTTGGACCATGGAGGGTGTTATTTCAACACTGTCAGAGTTGTAGTTCAAGAGTAATTGAATGATAAAGTTTCCCCCTCCTGCCCCTTTTACTGATGTAACACTGCTCACCTCAGATGTGGAATCCAGTCCATAGACCAGACAGCTCACATCAAGGGTCAATATTCTACTGTGAGAACAATGAAAACCCTGCCTCCTTTGACAGGTTTTTCAGCTTTTTCCCTTATCTTAATTGAAGATTGTCCCTCTCTGCAATCTACCTGGACACTCCCTGCTGCTCTGAGATGAGCAGTGTTACATCAGTAAAAGGGGCGGGAGGGGGACACTTTATCATTGAATTACTCTTGAACTACAACTCTGACAGAATTGAAATAACACTCTCCAAAGTCCAAATACTATGATGATTAATTAGAGCTGCTTTTATTATGAAACATTACTGTCCCTTTAATGTTGGAGACATTTCTTTCAAGTTTTTATTAGGACAATCAAAACTGTTTTAACACTTTGTTTGCTAGATGTCTCTTCTGCATTGTTTCAGATAGTAGGTTATTTTTTTTATAACAGCAAACTTTTTTTTGTATATCTTTTTAATGTTCTTTCAAACTATTACACAAAACAATCATAATAAATGTGTCATCAGGGCATTAACCCTTTGAATACCAGAGGCTTGCCCACCTTCAGGTACCTTGGAAGACAAGCTCATTATCAGCATATTGTTGTCCATCTGTTTCTAGTTGTTTTCAGTGCAAGATAATATTTTTAATGGTGCCTCATTTGAAGTAAATTTGTCATGTACAAGATATGATGTTATAAATAAGAAAAAAAAATAAAAACAATTGCATATTTTGCTAATACATTGTATCACAAACAAATTTCAGTTTGTAGCTAAAGTTTCAATTATTTTTGAAAGATCAACATCCTTTTGGTATACCAGAATCAAATATGTATAGTATTTACTACATGCATGGCTGGCACAGACCCTAAATTAACAAAAATACTAAACTTTAACCCTCTGAGTGCCAGCGGAATACACAATTCATTGCAATGTGCTGTGTACCCCGCTGCATTCAAAGGGTTAACAACGTAAAACTTACATTCTATTGGTTACATTTTACAGCTTGAAAACGACTGAATAACCATATAAATGCATATATTTCCTAAAAGTGGGGATTCTAAAAGAATCAAAAACTGGCTGAAGTATCTTCTTAAAGGGATAGTAATGTTTCACAAAAACAGCAGCTCCAATTCATCTTCATAGTATTTGAGTCATAGAGAGTGTTATTTTAATACTGTCAGAGTTGTAGATCAAGAGAAATTGAATAATATGTGGAATCTGGTCCTGGGGCCAGACAGATCACAGCAAGAGACAATCTTCTTACTTTGAGAACAATGAAAACCCTTCTCCCCTTGACAGGTTTTTCCCTTGAATACTGTACCTCTCTGGAATCCACCTGGACACCACCTTGCTGTTCTGAGGTGAGCAGTGTTACATCAGTAAAGGAGGCGAGAGGGGGATACTTTATCATTCAATTACTCTTGAACTACAACTCTGATAGTATTGAAATAACATTCTCCATGGCCCAAATACTATGAAGATTAATTGGAGCTGCTTTTATTGTGAAACATTACTATCCCTTTAAGCAAAATGAAAAAGCAAGGAAATGTTAAAATTATGAATTTTAAAGGAGCAGTAAACTTTTTTTTTATGAAAAAACTTATTTTATACAGCATTTCCTGCTGAATAAAACAAGGGTACTCCCATCGCTGTCAGATGTTTTATTCAACATTTATATCAGTTTAAATAATCAGGAAGAGATTTTACTGTGTTTACTTCCTGATAGTTCTGACAGGAAGTGACAGGCAGTTTCTATCACATTCTATGGAGAACTGTAAGTCTCTGACTTTTCTCTCCATTAGAATCTAACAGGAACTCTAATTAAAATTTGACCACTAGAGGGCACTGCTAATGTAAAAAAACATGGGTTTAAACTGTAATAACTCTAGAAATATACATCTCTCGGCAGTGGGAGTACCCTTATTTTAATCAATAGGAAAATCCCTACAATATATATTTTTTCATAAAAAAAAGTTTACTGCTCCTTTAAATTCTTTTAAGAAGTATGTACCAAATTTCTTCTGTATGACAATGTCTCACATGGAATTTGTTTAACAAACAAACAAACAAAAAAAAAAAGAGTATAAAATATTAACGGCACATATCTGCTGGGTATATTCATACCCAGTATATATAGAGGCATATAGTTAGGTTACTTTGATGGGCTCCAAACTGGTAACAGTGCATTACAGCATTTACAATTATGTTTTTTCAGAGAGACAACATGCTTTTAAAGGAATAGCTACGCTATAACAATATAACACTAGAAATACATCAGTTTATTGTAATGACCATGACATAACCAATACTATCACATTTGATGCTCCAAAACTATGCACAGGCTCTGAAAAAACAACTTGCAATCTATAAACATGACCCACTTTGACGTTGCATCCACTAACTAACCATAAGAGCTTGCAGTCAACAAGTAAGCTAACCAACATAACGTAAACTCAACAAAGAATGACCCAGAGAGTTATATACATCACACTAACTCGCAGAGGTAACAATCATTTAGGAAATTGTGCATGTTATATATTTTATTATACTTTTCTTTCAACTTTCAACCCCCCCAGTGACATCAGAATTGGTGTTACTGGGGGGTTCTCCATTAATAGGGTACTGAGATGGTTGTAGTGTGACCTTTATCAACCTCCTCCTCATACATTGTTGCGATTCCCTAACTCATTGATTTCTAATCAGAACTTTGCCTGCTAATTTGTGAGAGAGATCATCACATGCCTATATTAAAGGGACCTGTGATCAGGGTCTCACTTACCTTATCACTGTTCCATTACTCTAAACTAATTAAATGCCAAAGGGGTGTCCTACAAATAAATGCATTGGAGACAGTTCTCTGGCACATACATAAATAATTGCCTTCATTATGTTAGAGAGTTTGCCCTATGCGGGTAACATATAATCAGAATGGACTGTTGAAGCCATTTTGTTTTCTTTTACATTTTATTTTTTTAAAGCTTGTGTGTTTAAGAGAAAATGATTTCTTATTCCAGATATCTTATAGTTGGATTGTAATACTATTCCTGAAGGACATAAATATAAGTTTTATATATTTTCCTATAAGGAGTAATCCTCTCACACATCCCATCCGTGTGTTATCTATGGGGGGGAGGTGTACACCTGCTCATTAAACTATGCTCAATTCATGTTTCTAGAGGATATGAAAATAAGGGAGTCAATGATGTCAGACATCCCAGTGTTTATTTTCTAAACACAGATACCCATTATTATTATTATTATTATTATTAATTGGCCAAATATTTTCTTTAAAATATTCACCCATGCAATCTGCAGTCTCTTTGTACGTAAAATTTGTATTTAGAAAGGTCGGGAGATTTCAAAGGCAAGAAAACTTTGTCTTCAGTTTAACCAATCAGAAGCTCTCTAAAAACTTACTTTAACTCCATATTTTAATTTCTAAGGGATAGCCTATCAAAAAGGCTGATGGGGAAGCCCTTAGACAAGAATATGCTTAGGATAACAGCAATGTGCAGAGAAAAGAAAGGGGCTTTTTGGACTTTTTACTCTTTGTTCTTGAAAAGGGAATTGTCCAGGCAACCAGAAGATCCACCACTCCTCACAAATCAAGACTCAATCTAACATTGGTAAATATACATTTTCTTGTAAAACTATTATCACACAATATGTTTGGGGTAGTCTAGTGACCATTCTTAGTAGGCCTGGCTACCCTAGGGGAATTGTCACTTAGAAGCAATATTCTTCACTATTGGATAGCGTTTCTCCAGAAGTTATGCAGGATAATTTATTTACCAATATCAGAATTGTGGAGGACAGTGTGGTAGCAGTATAAATCTATTAAGGGCTTGAAAGAGTTAATCTAAGGATTTGACTCTCCCTGTTGTTAGGTTACTCTCTTTGCTAAAATTAACGACATGTGCAGAACTACATATTTTCTTTTGTGTATAAATATACATGCATGGGCTGTGGGATGTGATAGACATGTCATGGCAATTGTATGTATGTGATGCATGTGGTTTGTTGTTTCTAAGATGGTCATTGATGCTGCTGTGATCTTGGTGTCTCATTGTTAAGCCCTTGTTGGCTGCTATCCTAGAAGTTTCTCTGTTTCTCAATTGGTGGGTGGTTTCTTTAAGAAATCCTTGTGATTTATATATTGCTGAATTCTTTGTATGTATGTCATTGTACCGCTACGTCTGGGATTTGTCTGTTGGTATAATCACTAAAACATCGTGACAATTCGGCCAGACACAGAAACGTCCACCATCTTTGATTTGCATTTACAGTTCTTTTGTACTGTGTAACTATCCATAAATTTGATTAACCCATACAGGGATGTTGGATTTATAACCATAACAGCTTACATAGTTTTGCTTATATAATCATTATATGCAAATGATTATTGCGGGGGATTTAATCTGTTGCTTTGAAATGTATTTTTACAAGTTACATATGTAAATCCAGAGTGTGCATATTTAACAGCAAATAAATAGTTAAATGGCTGAAAATAAATGCAGGTCCGGATAATCCCCATGTAGAGCTGTATTTCAATATTCTCCGATTTGTATTTTAACAATAATTCTATATAATAATTTGCTAAAACGTGTGTAACGACACAAGTCATGTGCAGTAGAAACTGCTGCGCGTGCTGCACTCATGCGCAGTACAGACTGCCCGCGCAGCGGCTGATACAGAGCTGGACGCTCCGAAGGAGTATCCAGATCTCTATCAACCGTGGAGCGGGCAGACTCTACTGAGCATGACTGCCCCACAACCAGCTAGCAATGGCACTGTGGCCCGTGTAACGGGCTCTTCAACTAGTTCTATTATAAAGTATCCCCCTTCCGCCCCTTTTACCTCATAAAGCTGCCTCTTAAAGCCAGTTGGATGGAGCACAGCAAGGGACAATCTTCAATGAGAATTAGGAAAATCCTAAGGGTTTTCCTTATATTTAGTGCATGAAGATTGTCCTTCACTGTGAGCTGTAGGGTCACATCACTCCACCTGATTCTACATCTGAGGGGAGGCGGCATACATGAGGTAAATGGTGCGGGAGGGGGGATACTCTATAACTGAGTTACTGTTGCCCCCACCAGACAATAGCTGCACTCAAATCCCCATCCTAAAAAAAAAGGAGTCCTGCAGGGTTTTCAACATCTAATCTGATAGAGGTTTGGACCTGCAAGTACTACAGCCATATAAGAAATGTGGTTTAAGCACTGGCAGCATCTGGGAAAAACCTGTATCTTAAAGTGGAACTGTCACTTTGTAACAAATAGGTGATTTTATGAGCTTTATATATTCATTATATATCCATTTTTTTATTTCAAACAATTGTTAATGTGAAATTCAGCTTTATTTGCATGTCAGTTTACGCAAGTGAGCTAGTGCTGACCAACAGAGATGGCAGAATTGTTTGATTATCCAAGGAATGCGCCAGCGTTTCCAAGCTTGGTCTTTGTAGAGCTGATAATCTCATAAGAATCTCTGAGGGAGATTAGCGGAAGACAGAATTTATTGTACACTCTGTGTCAAGTTATGCCTTTTGGCCTCTGAAATGTCCCAGCTTTATTTCAGTGTTTAGTAAATGATGCATGTACCTACATTCCTGTGTTGATGTATGATATTTTGATCTACTCCAAGTCTCTTCCTCTACATCAACACTAGATTTCTGAAGTACTCTCTTGTATATTTGCCAAACTAAAAATGAGAGTTTTAGAAAGCCCAACAGTTTAAAAGGACGTTTCAAAAATTGTTGCCTCAATTACCCAGATGACTAGAAAAGGTGCAATCCACCATACCTGGATTCTTGTGGCTAGGGCTGCCTTCGAGCTCTTAAAATCTAGATTTATTTCTACACCTCTCTCTTGTTGCAACCAGATCCCCAGTGGGCATTTGAAGTGGAAGTGGTCACCTCCAAAGCGGCAGCCAGAGTCGTTCTCATCCAGTGCTCACTCTTGACTGGAAAACATCATCCTACTAAAACATTTTCATCGGCTGAATTAAACTATGATGTGTGCAGCTCAAGAGCTCCTGGCTATGGCATTTTCCATGTAAGAGTGTCATTACCAATTGTAGGATACAATGACTTCAGTATCCATTCTTGCAGATCATCTCAATCGGGAGTATGCTGGAAATGATCAGAGACCGTATTTCAGCCAGGCTTGATGGATGTTGATCTTCGGTACATTTAATTGTATGCACCTTACCAGATATGTCTCAGAGAAGTAGTTTCTTCTATGTCATTGTTTCTATTTGGAGTTCTAGACTACCTAGTAGAGAATTACAGCAGGACTGCCTGTAGCCCCTGAAAATATGTTTGTGTCCTATGCCTTACACCCTAAAGTGCTTCATTCTGATGTTGATGGCCATCCATAAGTGAAGCAGATTTTTGATACCTACTTATTTGTAGCTTTGGGTGGCTCAACTTCAAAGAAGATGTTGCTGAGTGGTTTCGTGTCTACTTGCACGGTATAAGCAGACTAAACTTGAATGAGTCAAGCTAGTGGGTCTTCTTCAACCCCTGCCTCTCATGTCCTTTCACTGCCTCTCATGTCCTGGATTTTGGCCATTAACTTTGTGGTGGAACTATTACCTTCAGAGGGCAAAACGATCATTTGTGTTATCAACGGCTGTTTTTCCAAACAAGTTTACTTTTCTACTTCATCTACAGGCATAATGGACGTCCAGATCAAGTTGTGTCTTACCTAAGCTCACAGGATGTTTCCTATTTCTGGCAGGCATTTTATAAGGGATTATATCTTTATTTCTCCTCTGCAGAACACCCACAGTCAAACAGTAAGACTGAAGTGACTGGGAATCAATCTTTATTTATCTTCTGCATACCACCCAAAATCAAACAGTAAGACTGAAACAGCCGAATCAAAAGTTTGAACAATTCTTGAAGTGTTATTATAAGCAAAGGCAAGACAAGACATTCAACTTTTTGTTAAGACATTAACTTGGCTATTCCCAATTCTTCTCAATTCTTCTGTGCCTTGGGTTATAACTCTCAGACATTCCTACTCCAGTCCCCACCAGAAGGGGTACCTGCTGCAGATGGATACCTTTTTTAGTGAAATTCTGGCAGGGAGTTCATGTCACTTTGTTTGGTGATCAGACTCTGTAACAAAGAGCCATATGCAAGCATCAAGGTCCATCTACTTTATATGCCCCAGTAGATATAGTCTGGCTCTATGCTAATGACATCAAGCTACGCCAACATTCAGAGAAATTAGGTCTTGGTACATTGGACTATTCAGAGTTCTCCCATGCATCACTTTTAATTTCAGCAGACCTTAAGATATGTCCTGCATTTCATGTGACTCTGCTTAAGCCATACATTCTCAACTATTTGTGCATTCTGTCATCACCTCTAACTAGCTCTGCCTGTGGAGGATCTTGAAGCATTTATCACTGATAAGATATTGGAGTTACTAAGTTACTACCCTGTTCTTCTGTGTTCATAATGATGATACAGCCTTGTCCAGACTATTGTGCTTTTTTCAAGTGCTACTACCAGCATGTTATTACGTTGAAGTCAATAGTAGAAATACATTTCCCCTCAATGCTGTGAGCATTCCCACAGTGCTAGTACAATAGGGTGTCAGTATACTGCAGGTTGTTAGTCTGTACTTGGGAGTAAGAGAGCAAGAGGCAGACATCTGGCCTGCGTTCAGGCAGTCTCTACTGTGCATGACTATCTGTACTGCATTCAGGCAGTCTTTACTGCACATGACTGCATTGGACATACATACATCTGGCCTTTTATATTATAGGAGGATAGGCTCTACAGAATGACATAGGAACTGGAGAAATTATATCACTGTGAGAAGTCATCTCCACTTTATCGCTTCTTTATCACCCCTTTGTGAATCTCCCCCTATAACTTGCACCATGCCCCTAGGTTAACCTTTTGAGTGCCAGAGCATTGTGTTGAGTACCCCTCTGGCACTCAAAGGGTTAAGCTACAGTATGACAATGACATTTGCTTTAATGTGGGTTGGCATGTTTTGATATGAATCTCACCAGTCCTATTACACAACAGTCTGTTCACAAAAAAAAAAAAAGCAATGCTTTGCGTATGCCTCTGGCACTCAAAAGGTTAAAGACTCCTTTGGCTTGCTGAAGAGACCCAACAAAATTTCATTTTGAAGTACAAAGATGTTACTTACTGGAGAGTTTTCTCTCATCACTTTATGTCAAAGACCACCACATGATAAAGCAGATCCTATTTAATATACAAAGTAGAAATGACAGACACTTGGCCTAACAGCAGCACAATCAGTGAACATTAGTAATTCATTCCACCTGTCAATTCTAATTCAGTGTTGCATCTCTGACAACTCAAATGAATCACCCTGTAATAGCCCAAAAAAATCAATATTCTACTGACGCTGCAGTACATGTTGGATAAACGTTTCAAAGGCATCTGATAAGGTGCCACACAGCAGGTTAATGTATAAAACTAGGGAACTGCTGTAAGTTTAGCGGGAAATATTTATACTTGAATAGATACTGTTGTGACTGTCTGAAAGAATTTTTTTCCAAAATCCATTAACCCTCTGAGTGCCAGAGGGGTACACAACGCATTGCAGAGCAATGCGTTGCGTACCCCTCTGGCAATCAAAGTGTTAAAAGGAGACGTTTCTTCTTGAGACAAAGGGGCGTTTATATAAAGACAAACATGAAAATTTGGGGGCAAACCAAATTAGCCATAGAAAACAAATAAATATGAATCATATTCCCAATAATTTATAGGATCAGTAATGTTTTTCTATTGTAAAAAACATGGGTGAGATGCATTATGTGAGTGATAAAGAGCAGATAACTTCTCCAGTGACATCACTTCTCCACTTCCTGTTTTATTCTATAGAGTCTACGCACTGTGATCTCCAAAGTTGGAGAAATCTTAGTGCATTGGCTCCATAGAATCACATAGGAACTGGAGAAATGATATCACTAGAGAAGTCATATCCACCTTATCACCTCTTTATCACACCTTAGCGCATCTCCACATAATATGTCTTTTCCTACTGAGTGAAAACAAGTGTTTTCCCACTGCTGTAGATTTATTGCAGTTCAGATTGTCAAGAACCTAATAAATGCCCTTTAAAGGGATAGTAATACTTCGCTTTATCTTTATTTTATTCTGTAAGCATTAAAAAAACACAAAGAACGATATAAGTCTTATCTCTCAAACCTTTATGGTTTGAGAGATATTCACAAGCAAAATTTCCCCTTCTGGCCCTTTTACCTAGTGTAAGCCATCTCTTCTCAAATGTGGAATCCAGTCCATAGACCAGCCAGATAACAGAAGGGGACAATCATCTTCCTATGAGAACAATGAAAGGCCTGCCCCCCTTGACAAGTTTTTCAGGTTTTCCCCTCATCTTAATTGAAGATTATCCCTCTCTGCAATCTACCTGGACACTCCCTGCTGCTCTAAGCTGAGCAGTATTACATCAGTAAAAGGGGCGGGAGGGGGATACTTTATCATTCAATTACTCTTGAATTACAACTCTGACAGAATTGAAATAACACTCTCCAAAGTCCAAATACTATGATGATTAATTAGAGCTGCTTTTATTATGAAACATTACTATCCCTTTAAAAAAAGGGAGTAGGGCAATTGTTCTCCATTATAGAGTCATGGCACATTCGGGCTCCTCTTCTTTTTTATAAAGAACTAGTTGTGTACACGGGTCACATTGCCAGCCAGCAACTGCCTCGGTGCAGTCATGCACAGTAGAGACTGCCCGCGCAGTGGCTGATACGGAGCATGACTGCAGCGCACGCAGCCGTCTCTACTGCACATGACCGCTTCTGACAAACAAACACTTAGCGAATTATTATATAGGATGAATGTGAATGCTGAGTTTCAATTATATATTTATGAAAATTGCTATGCACAATTTTCAAGAAAAATCTTCCCACGCAGTCTAAAATATCTAAAAATAATTCCTTTGTAATTAAAAACAACATGTAACTATATAAAAATTGTATATTTATTTTCTGTATATATTTGTGTGTGTATCTATATATATTGTCTCACTATTTCTGTAAATGTGTAACTTTGTACTGTAAAAGCACTTCAGGACGTACTTGAAATCTCAAAGTACTCCCAGTAAAGCACTTAGAAAAAAGTAAATAAACAGGAAAAATAAAATGTTTTATTTTGTTATTATGATTGAGAGACCAAAAAATCTCAGTCTCTCTCTCTCTCTCTCTCTCTATATATATATATATATATATAATAAAAAGCCAGATGTATGTTTGTCCGATGCAGTCATGCATTGTAGAGACTGCCTGAACGCAAGCAGTCATACGCAGCACACACTGTCCGAATGCACAGAATGCTGGGAGGTGTAGTTCTGCGGTAGTATACCTGCCGTGAAGTTCTGCGATAGTACACCTGCCATTACATAGCTGTTTAAACAGCCGTTGATACCTGCTGTTACATAAAGAGATACGCCCGTGTACACTGGTATCACGGTGCCCGTGATTGCTGCAGTTCTCTATCACCTGCAGGGGGCTCCCATTGGCTGTCTGCAGTTAGCCCGCCTCTGGTTGCCTTTTTAAACTCAGTCTGGGCACCCTTTAGTGGCCCTTTCGTGGTGTCTCTGACAGCATTCACTTTGCCTGTCCGCTGAAGCCTTTGGGCCTGTTCCTGAGTTCCTGAGTTTACCTGTTCCTGTGTTCCTGCCTGCTTGTCAGTTCCAGTCTGGTTCCGGTTGCTGTCGTTCCGGTTGCCAGCCGACTAGCGGTGCTTGTCCCGGTTGAGCCTCGGCCTGCTCCTGCTGTTTCCTGTGTTCAGTTCCTGTGGCGATATTTCTCTCCTGTCACTCCAGCGACATTCTGTCTGTTGGTCCCAGCGTGCGGACGCTGGTTTACTCCATTAGCCTTACAGCTCACAATACTGTCTGTTGGTCCCAGCGTGCGGACGCTGGTTTACTCCATTAGCCTTGCGGCTCACAATACTGTCTGTTGGTCCCAGCGTGCAGATGCTGGTTTACTCCATTAGCCTTGCGGCTTACAATACTGTCTGTTGGTCCCAGCGTGCGGACGCTGGTTTACTCCATTAGCCTTGCGGCTTACAATACTGTCTGTTGGTCCCAGCGTGCGGACGCTGGTTTACTCCATTAGCCTTGCGGCTTACAATACTGTCTGTTGGTCCCAGCGTGCGGACGCTGGTTTACTCCATTAGCCTTGCGGCTTACAATACTGTCTGTTGGTCCCAGCGTGCGAACGCTGGTTTACTCCATTAGCCTTACAGCTCACAATACTGTCTGTTGGTCCCAGCGTGCGGATGCTGGTTTACTCCATTAGCCTTGTGGCTCACAATACTGTCAGTTGGTTCCAGCGTGCGGACGCTGGTTTGCTCCATTGGCCTTGCGGCTCAAGGTACAGTTGTTGGTCCCAGCGTGTGGACGCTGTTTTACTCCCTGACTTGCAGTCAGGTTTCTAGGTGCTGTCCAGTCCTAGCAGCACTTGTTTCAGATGTGTACTGACACTAGCCTCTCCTTGGGTGAGACAGCTTGACCGTATACTCTATTTACCATCCTACTGTAATCGTCATCTGACAGTCGCTGGTCTTTGTGGTGTCTTCCTCCTTGGGCTGCCCTGCCCGGTATTGGTAAGGCCGGTAGAACCTTTCACGCTGCCACCTTTAGGTTGCCTTACCCGGTATTGGCAGGGCCGGTAGAGCCTATCCTTGTGTATCCATTCGGGGCTGCCATGCACGGTATTGGTAAGGCCGGTAGAACCTGTTACGTTGCCACTCCACGGTTGCCTTACCCGGTATAGGCAGGGTCGGTAGAGCCTATTCCTTGTGTATTCCGCAGGCTGCCCTGCCCGGTATTGGTAAGGCCGGTAGAACCAGTACGTTACCATCTTACGGTTGCCTTACCCGGTATTGGCAGGGCCGGTACAGCCTACTTATCACTATTCCTTCAGTATCTCTTGGGTTGCCTTGCCGGTATTATTTGCAAGGCCGGTAGAACCTATCTCTATTGTCAATTGCTTATATATATGTGATGCTTGTATATGTATGAAAACCCTATGGGATTGCCTTAACTTTTCAATAAAGTTATGTTTTTACCTAAACCTTACGTCTGAGAGTCTTAACAAACCGTGACAACTGGCTTTTACACTAGTATTATATATATAGACAGACAAAAGACAAACTTGCACTCATCTGTATAAAATTAAATGTGTACCTTGCAATGTGCTTATATAATATTTCTATGTAAATAAGTGAGATTTTAGTATTCACAAATTGGCCAAGTCATGGGTAAGCTTGCCACCGCGCCAAGGTGTCTCACTGTAGGCAAGTCCTACTCTAATACACCTAAAAAAAAAACCTATCTAAATTAAAATTCCCTAATGAGATGTTATAGGAAACGCATTGGAGGGGGACCCTTTCAATTCAATCTTTGCAAAGCTTGTGGGTCCCAGTGTGGTGCAATTAAAAACAGAAGACATCCTTATTTAATAATTTGCTAGGATGTTTGTCACGATGCAGTCATGTGCAGTAGAGACTACCTGCGTTCTGGCAATCTCTGTTGCGCATGATTGCATTGCGTGAGTGAGGTGACACAAGACTGCATCTCGTGGAGCACTGAGGTAGCGTATCGGCCTCTTAACTGTTTGAGTGCCAGAGGGGTACGCAATAACCCTCTGGCACTCAAAGGTTTAATATTACCTGGACCTTGGCCTGTGTATACGGGCTTTTAGACTAGTACAATATAAAAAACATGTAGATGGACGACTTACCTGGTGCAAAAACCCTAATGGGTCTGCATAGTGAGAGTATGAGTGGGCTGTGGATCCAGTATATAAAAAACAGAAGACTGTGTGTACATTGAGCAAAAAATAAAAAATATTGCGTACCAATATATTGTACGCCCCTCTGGTCCTTAAAGAGTTAACATATAATAAGGTAAGCAAACCAAAGGTTCTAGAACACATCAAATGTGTGCATTTCTGTATTGATCACTTCATTTGGGCTGTATGTGGGAAAGATTTGCTGCCTGGAGGGAGTTGTTTTTTTTATCTCTAAGTAACTGCTTTTTGTACTATTTTAAGAAACAAGTGTCCCTGAAAGCATTCACCGCAACTGATGGTCTAAGAACTGCATCATTTCTGGAGCAAACCGACTGCATCATAGGGAACAAATAAAAATTCCCATTGATTTAAATGGGTTTTTAAAACCCCTTAAATGCTAGAGAGGTCACCAACACATTGCGAGACCACGCTAACATTCTAGGGGTTAAAATCACCTTGAAAATCAATAGGAAATTGGATTTTTCCCTTTATGGAGAAGTTATTTTGCTACACAAATTATGCAGATCTTATAATTTAGAATGTGTATTAGCAGTACATTGAGCATTAAAAAAAATTTAAGAACCACTGCAGTAAGGAGATCATACCCTCTAGTACAGAGTCTCCCAATCAGTCGTCAAGCCCCCCACAGCATGTTGTCAGGATCTCCTCGATTAAACGCACTAAACAGAATGTTGGTAACTAAGGCAGATCCTTCAGAGTGGCTGAACCATTGATTGATTTACCTTTGTTCATGTGAAGAGATAAAAAATGTTGGGGGGGGGGGCGCTGAGGACAGGTTTGAGCTCCCCGCTCTATTACTTACCCTGCAGTGCAATCCCAGGAGTTAGAGGTAAACTGGTATATTTGCAAATTCCTCCCATTCCCAAAAGAACTAGCATAATTCTGGGACAAACCAACTGTCCCATAGGGGACAAAAACAATTTCCCGTTCATTTAAATGGAGATTTGAACCCCTTGAATATAAGAGAAATCAATGTTTCATTGGAAAACTCTAGGATTAAAGTGGTTTACCACCCCCCTGCCCCCGCTATCATTTAAATCAATTTGCATTGGTCATTTTTTTCTTTGCCCCCTACATAGTAATAGGTTTGCCCCAGAATTTCTGCTGTTCTTAGTAAAGCAGGGTCAATGTATGTCCAGAGTTAAATGTCCATGTAGAGTGTTGTTCTGAGCTGACAGAACAGAGGCCTATTTTACATACTCTATGGATCCCAACAGGCTTTAGTCTGTCAATCCAAAGAAAAAAAAAATCACTGAATTTGGGCTGTATGTGAGAAAGGATGTACTGTCAGGAAACATTTTTGTTCTATCTATAATTTTATGTGTAATTTTGGAGCCATTTCTACTGGTTAGTTCACCTTTTTATGTTTTTCTATTTTTATTCTTTTTTTCATGTTGATCCTTAAAGCTTTATATAGGCTCACGTACTCTACCCGCCTCATGTCATCCAGGATTGAACAAAAGGCAGAATGGCAACATTTAAAGGTCCATTAGGGTTTTCTGGACATAGCAAGGTAAGTGGGAGGTGGTTAGTACCCTTTTGAAACGTTGCACGCATAAGAATGTGCAACATTTCCGGGCGATAACTAGGTTGCCAGCTGCAAAAGTGCCATATCAGCCTCTCCTTCCACACACCGAGAAGTTCAGGGATTTTCAGAGCCTCTGACAACAGGATCTGTCCGTTGGAAAAGGAGGCTGCAATAGGACTAGAACGCAATGAAAGTTGAAATGACTAGCAAGTACCTATCCTGAATTCCTGTTAACTAACTCAAAAGGTTAAAAGGAATTCAGGATAGGTACTTGCTGGTCATTTTAACTTTCATTACGTTTTAGTCCTGGTGCAGCCTCCTCCACGAAAGCCCAAGAGAGACAGTAGATTAATTAATGAATGTAAGCAGCAGTGCAGCAGGATGTGTGATTTCTCCTTTAAACTTTTACAAATCACACCTCCTGCTCTGGAAGTAGCACTATCATAAATGTGTATCACTATTATATGTGTATAGCACTAATTGCCCATCTAGAGCAAAAGCTGGCAGTGTGTGTGTGTGTGTAATGTATATAAGAGTCCGTGTGTGTGTGTGTGTGTGTGTGTGTGTGTGTGTGTGTGTGTGTGATGTATATAAGAATCCGTGTGTGTATGCATGAGTGTGTATTATGTATGTGGGTTTGAGTGTGTGTGTAAAGTAATGTGCAGTAGTCTTAGGCAGGTGTGAAAAAATGCTGTAAAGTAAGAATGTTTTCAAAAATAGACATGTTAATAGTTTATATTTATCAATTAACAAAATGCTAGTGAGCGAACAGAAGAGAAATCTAAATCAAATCAATATTTGGTGTGACCACCCTATGTCTTTCCCTTATTATTAATGAATATGGAGATGTGGGTCTCCATCGCCAAGACGATGTGCTCACAACACATCTCAAGACACACATCACCACAGCATCGAACCTTAGTACATCTCCCCCTGTCTAGTTCAGACGTGGGGATGACTCTTGTTGGCAGAATTCACTGGACCCACGACTCTGCCCACTGTCATACTGACACATACACTCTGTCTGCATCAGTCTGAAAGAAGTTGCAGTTATGGGAGTATGGAGTCCAGGGGGTTATGCTCTAAGTTCTGCTAGTAAAGTCACTTCTGCCTCCATGGACACGTAGATCTGATTGAAGATGCCAAACCTTGAACCTAGGTGCAACAGAAAACATAGGATTTTCTGGCAATAGTAAGATTAGTGGGGTTTATTATTAGGAATTATTATGCATATTAAAGTTTTCTGAAATAATATTTAACTGTAATTTTAACCTTTTGAGTGCCAGAGAGGTAATCAATTAATTGGATACCTCTCTGGCACACAAAAGGTTAATGCATACATTTCTCTTTCTCCTCTTGGATGCTAGACATGTCTCCAGGACTTTGCTTCACAAAGTAAATTGGGCTGAAAAAAAAGTCCATCAAGTCCAACCTTTGCAGCAAAACCCAGAAAAATGGGAAATATATAGTTTTCCTGCTGCCAAATAAGTTAGTCTTTATCAGACCTTCCTGTTTTGCCTACTAATACACAGTATAACCCTGTATGTTCCATCTAGAAAGAAATTAATCTAATCTTCTCTTAAATGTATCCATTGTATCTGCCATTACCTCATCCTTGGGCAAGGAATTCCACAATTTAACAGACCTTACTGTAAAAAAACCCTCCTCTGCTGGATTTGAAACCTCCTTTCAAAGGGGTGGCCTATGGTTATTTGCTCAGGCTTTGGAATGAGTAGCTCATCAGAGAGATCCTTGTATTGACCTCTCTTATCCTGTATAATAATTTGCTAATAGTTTGTAACGATGCAGTCATGCACAGTAGAGACTGCTGATGTGCTGCAGTCATGCACAATAGAGACTGCCCATGGCGCGAAGCAGGGAGCTCTGAATTCAGACCGTGGTCCTCTCTGCGCCCCCTTACGTATGACCACGGTATGAATTCAGAGCGTCCTGTATCAGCCGCGTCACAGGCAGTCTCTACTGTGCAAGACTGCACCGCGACTGGCCGGCACTGTTGCCCTTGTACACGGGCTCTTCAATTAGTATATTGTGATAAGACCTCATCTTAGTTGTCTTTTCTCTACAGTAAATAAGCCAAGTTTGTCTAGTCGTTCATTAATACCTCATCTTCCTTCCCCTTAATTAATGCACTTTTTTAGAGCTATTGCCCAAAACTGCACTGCATATTTGAGGTGAGGTTTTACCAATGATTTGTACAGTGGCAAGATTTTTTTTCCTAAATACATGATTATACACTTTCCTACATTAAGGCCTTGATTTAATTCATGCCAGTAAAAAAGCTGGTAGGGCAATATGGGCTAACGGCCATAAGCAAAAAGTGCTAACGAGCTGTTCTATTGCCCTACCAGCTGAAACCACAACGGACGTCAGGCCACAGAAAAGGACTTGTGAAATATTTGTTTTGTGTTAAGTTCCCAAAACGCCACTAAATAGACATAATAATGGCAAACATCAAAGGGGTAAAAGCTAACTATCGGTGCCTGACACACTGTCAAGCACCAACCAATAGCTCAAATTCACAGTCACCCTCCCAAAACACTAACCCTACACTACCCCTAACAGCAAAGTGTCATAATACTACCTTAACACTAGCCTAACATCAAGATCTGTTTTACACTTACCTGTCATCCACTGTCCATCTTCTTCTATCTTCCTTCTTCTTTTTTCTGTAATCTTCTTCTATCTTTCCTCTTCTCTCTTGCTCTCCATCTTTATTCTTCTTATGTTCTGTCTTCTTCAGTTCCATCTTAAATTCATATTCCTCTAATAGAAAGGAAAAAGAAATATTAACTGTGCCCCAAACATAACTCGGACCTATGTGTACAGTTTAAGCAATGTACTTATGTCCGAGTTACAATAGTAGATGTTTCCAAATGAAAAAAGATATTCACCATTTTTCTGCCAATATGCAATCTACTTTTTCCAATAGAAAACTAAACTAAAAATGTATTCTTATGAACAAGCCACCTTTGTGTTCTCCCCTGGCAGGAAGAGAAGACAGAGCTCCCACTCCCCCCGCCAAGTACCTCACGGGCCGATGCATGTTCCAGTGTAATGGAATGTTGAACAGAGACTGTCTTTTTTTATAGTTCCTTCAATCCCCTGCTCGAAGCTGATTGGCTAGGAGGTGCATAAGTTCAACTTAGTGAAGAATTTGTGCGACTTAGTGAAGATATGAGTTGCATTTTGAAGCAGCCGACATATAAAAGGCGACATGTTGTGGGTGACATGTTGTGCAAGGCGATGTGTTGAATGTGCTATTGTTTGGCAAGTGACATTGTTAATGCATCATTTGCAAGCTGGCAACCAAAGAAATGCGACATTTTGAGACGCACAATGCGGTGTGCGACATTTCAAGAGGATACCCATAAGCACACATCCCAGCCAATGGCTGTGAGTCATTTTGTATAGAGACTGCCCATATAAAAAGGAAGTCTCTGTTCAACATTCCCTCACACTGGAACAGGCATCGGCCCATGAGGTACTTTGGGTGGGGGTATGTCTTCTATACCTGCCACTGCGTGTGGAGAACAAAAAGGGTGCTTGTTCATAAGTATAACAAAAGTTTAATTTTCTATTTGAAAACATAGATAGAATGTTAGGGGGAAAATGGGAAAATATTTTTTTTGTTTGCCATCTACTACTTTTTTTAACTTGGACATATGTGCATTGCTTAATCCTTTGAGTGCAATGTGTTGTGTACCTCTCTGGCACTCAAGGGGTTAAACTATGAACAAGTGTCCAAGTTATGTTTGGGGCACACAGTTAATATTTATTTTTTTCTTTCTTTTACAGTAATGTGAATGTAAGACGGAACTGAAGAAGACAGAACAGAAGAAAAAAGAAGATGGAGAGAAAGAAGAGAGGAAGAAGACGGGCAGTAGATGACCAAGGTGCTGAAGACTCTGCTGGACATCAGGATTACTGGTAATTGTTTGTATTCAGGGGCTGTTTTGCAACTTGAATTAACCTTGTGAGCTCCAGTGGGGTAATCATACCCCACTAGCACTCATAGCTAGTAGCTGACCAGGGTGCTGAAGACTCTGCTGGACATCAGGATTACTGGTAATTGTTTGTTTTCAGGGGCTGTTTTGCAACTTAGTTGAATTAACCTTGTGAGATCCAGTGGGGTAATCATACTCCACTAGCACTCATAGCTAGTAGCTGACCAGGGTGCTGAAGACTCTGCTGGACATCAGGATTACTGGTAATTGTTTGTTTTCAGGGACTGTTTTGCAACTTAGTTGGATTAACCTTGTGAGCTCCAGTGGGGTAATCATACCCCACTAGCACTCATAGGATTAATTCTACTGCTTTTTTTCTGCCGGGATTTCTTCATAGCACAGGTAACTGAATTGCTTACCATTAGTGATGATCGAGCACCCCGATGCTCGGGTGTTCGGGTGCTCTGGCCGAGCGCCCCCGGAGGCTCGAGTGCTCGGCCGAGCACCCGAGCCCCATTGAAGTCAATGGGAGTACTCGAGCATTACACCAGGCACCCCCTGCTCTGATGAGGGGAGGGTGCCTGGTTCATAGGAAAAGGTCAGAAAATGATGGAAACACCACAGAAATGGTTCAGGGACAGCATAGGGAGGATGTCTGGATGCATCTTGGACTCCAACGTCGCTGCTGGGAACGATGTTTCGCCCGTAGTACGCCATTTTTACAGACTGACCGTAAAACACACAAAAAGGAAGATAAAAACGATTTTAGGCGAAAAATTGTTACCAAACAGTATTTGCTGTATATTTACTTGTATATCATCTGCAAATTCTGCAAAAAATTTCATCGATTTTTCGGAATTGGGGCCATGATTAAGAGGGAAACGTGCGCAGCGTAAAGCAGGTGTTCAACGTGGTTATGGCCCGGGTAAGGTACAGCATTCAGGAACGGAGGCCGCAGCTACCACAGGTTTTACAACATGTCCGTTTGCCCTTGTTAAGTCCAAAATTTATAGTCGGAACAGTGGGGTCTGATCCATTGAGTAAAAGTGACGAAGTGACTTAGTGGATGAAGCCAAGAACTACCTTCTGCTCTGTCGAACACCCCAGCCCTATTTAATTCAATGGGAGGACCTGAGGCACTCTGATACAACCTGTATATCACAAAATGGAGGGCCTCATTCACATTGTGGTACAATAGTTCAGGTAGTGGTCCAACACTCATAAAGCCTATGCACTAAGTGAAAGGGCTGCCAAAAATTAGACTGAAATGTCACTCCAATACACCCTTTATTACACATAAAGGAGGGCATCATACACACCCTTGAAAAATTAGGATTAATGGCCTGCTGGTGACCCTCTAAAACATTAGGGGCGAGGGCATGCCGCTAAGCTGACCATCTAAAACATTAGGAATGAGGGTCTGCTGCTGAGCCGACCATCTAAAACATTATGGGTGAGGGTCTGCTGCGGAGCTGACCATCCTAAACATTATATGCGAACGCCCGCTAGTGAGCTGACGCTATAAAACATTATATGAGAGGGCCCGCTAGAGAGCTGACCCAATAAAACATTATATGAGAAGGCCCGCTGGTGAGCTGACCTATACAAAAATTGTCAAACAGGGCCCGCTGGTGAGCTGGCCCTATATAAAAATTACATCACAGGGCCCGCTGGTGAGCTGGCCCTATATAAAAATTATATCACAGGGCATATGGAAGAGGAGGAGGAGGATGAGAAGATTAAGAGTCAACCATATACCCGTTTTTTGGGTGGAAGGGGTGAATGGGAATACAGAGTATTCCCATCATTGTAAATAACATATCTAAAGTGACTTTATGTTCACCCGGGGCTTTCCTCCAGTGGAGTGGAGAAGTCAGGGGAAATCCAGGCCTTGTTAATTTTTATAAGTGTCAACCTATCAGCATTTTCGGTGGAAAGGCGGATACGCTTATCTGTTATGATGTCACCAGCAGCACTAAATACCCGCTCAGACAGAACGCTGGCGGCAGGGCAGGCCAGCACCTCCAAGGCGTAGAGTGCCAGTTCATACCACGTGTCCAGCTTGGACACCCAGTAGTTGTAAGGCACAGAGGGATCATTGAGGACGCTGACACGGTCTGCTACGTACTCCTTCACCATCTTCCAAAACTTTTCCCTCCTTGTGACACTAGGCCGCGCATCAGGGTGAGGGTGCTGGCGGGGTGTCATGAAGGTGTCCCACGCCTTGGAGAGTGTTGCCCTGCCTTTGTCGGAACTGCTGTGTGCTCCCCTTTTCTCCCCTTCTCGGTTGGCCAAGGTAGCACGTACTCTGCCGCCAGCGTTGTCAGATGGAAAATTTCGACAAGAACCTTCTGGTATTTCACCATTTTGCTTGTCCTCTCCACCGGAGGAATGAGAGATGAGAAATTCTCTTTGTAGCGGGGGTCCAGAAGGGTGAACACCCAGTAATCCGTGTTGTCTAAAATGCGTATAACGCGTGGGTCACGGGAAAGGCAGCCTAACATAAAGTCAGCCATGTGTGCCAGAGTACCAACAGGCAAGATTTCGCTGTCCTCACCAGGAGGATGACTCTCAATCTCCTCATCCTCTTCCTCCTCTTCTGCCCACCCACGCTGAAGAGATGGAAATAAAGTTCCATGGCTACCCTCTGTAGCGGAGGCAACCGTGTCTTCCTCCTCCTCCTCCTCCTCCGCCTCCTCCAATTGTCGCTGAGAAGACGAAGTGAGGGTGCTCTGGCTATCACCTTGTGTAAGCTCTTCCTCCCCCATTTCCACCTCTTCCACATGCAAAGCGTCGGTTTTAATTGTGAGCAGCGAGCGTTTCAGTAGACACAGAAGTGGGATGGTTACACTGATAATAGCGTTATCGCCGCTCACCATCTGTGTCGATTCCTCAAAATTGCGTAAAACCTCACAGAGGTCTGACATCCATTCCCACTCCTCACTTCTGATTAGAGGAAGTTGAACGGAGAGGCGACGACCGTGTAACAGCTGGTACTCCACTACTGCCCTCTGCTGCTCACAAAGCCGGGCCAACATGTGGAAGGTGGAGTTCCAGCGCGTGCTCACGTCACACAGCAGCCGGTGAGCTGGCAATTGTAAGCGCTGCTGCAGCGTCAACAGGCCGGCTGAAGCTGTAGATGACTTACGGAAATGTGCACACACGCGGCGCACCTTCGTCAAGAGATCATGCAAATTGGGGTAGGTTTTTAGAAATCGCTGAACCACTAAATTAAATACATGCGCTAGGCATGGTACGTGTGTGAGCTTGCCGAGCTCCAAAGCCGCCACCAAGTTACGCCCATTATCACACACAACCATGCCTGGTTGCAGGTTGAGTGGCGAGAGCCACTGCTCGGTCTGGTGACTAATCCCCTGCAACAGCTCTGAGGCCGTGTGCTGTTTGTCCCCAAGGCAGATCAGCTTCAGCACGGCCAGTTGACGCTTCCCCACTGCAGTGCTACACTGCTTCCAGCTACTGGCTGATGGGTGAGTGGCGCTGCGCGCAGAGAATTCGGAGGTGGAAACGGAGGAGGAGGAGCCAATAACGTAGGTGCTGGCGGAAACCCTGATGGAGGTAGGGCCCGCAATCCTTGGTGTGGGTAGCACCTGTGCCATTCCAGGGTCCGAGTCGCTCCCAGCCTCCACGACATTCACCCAGTGTGCCGTCAGGGAAATGTAGCATCCCTGGCCACAAGCACTTGTCCATGTGTCAGTCGTTAAGTGGACCTTCCCAGTAACTGCGTTGGTCAGGGCACGGGTGATGTTAAGGGACACATGGTGGTGTAAGGCGGGGACGGCACACCGGAAAAAGTAGTGGCGGCTGGGGACTGCGTACCGAGGGACAGCTGCTGCCATCAGGCTGCGGAAGGACTCAGTGTCCACAAGCCTAAATGGCAGCATTTCGATGGCCAGTAATTTGGAAAGGTGTGAGGTTAGTGCTATGGCCTGTGGGTGGGTGGCTGGGTATTTTCGCTTGCGCTCAAATGCCTGGGGTAACGACATTTGGACGCTGCGCTGGGACAGGGAAGTGGATGTGGTCGCTGATGGTGCTTCAGATGGTACAGGTGCAGGGCGGGAGGTATGCGGGCCTGCGCCTTCGACAGGCGATTGGCCGGCACCGAAAACAGGGGAAGAGGAGGCAGTGGTGTGGCCTGCAGACACAGATTGGCGATCCGGGCGTTCCTCCTACTTATTACGGTGCTTGGATGCCATGTGTCGGATCATGCTGGTGGTGGTGAGGTTGCTAGTGTTCATGCCTCGGCTCATTCTGGTGTGGCACAGGTTGCAAACTACAATTCTTTTGTCGTCCGCACTTTACTTAAAAAAACGCCATACCGCGGAACACCTAGCCCTTGGCAAGGGAGATTTACGCAAGGGGGTGCTCCCTGGAACATTTGCGGGCCGGTTTGGTGCGGTCCGCCTTCTTTCTTTAGCCACACCACTGCCTCATCCAGCCTGTTGCGGTGCTGCAGATGGCTCACCCTCAGGACTGCTGTCATCGCTCGGCTTTCCACCTTCCCAGGTGGGGTCAGTGACCTCATCGTCCACCAAGTCCTCCTCCACTTCCTCACTCTGATCATCCTCCTCATTTCTTGATCCCACCACATCCTCAGTCATTGACAACTGTGTATCATCCTCCTCAACAAGGTCTTGAGACAGTAATTGTGGTTGATTTGATGGCAACTGTGTCTCATCATCATCATCCACTTCCTTTGACCTTAAATGCCGTTCCCCTCTGTCATCTTCTTGTGATTGGGTACCCTCTAGAGGTTGTGAATCAGGGCACAAGATTTCATGTTCCTCTGCAAGCGTGCTTGGAGAGAGGTTCAAATCAAGGATTGGTGATGAGAAGAGCTCCTCACTATATCCCAGTGTGGGATCACTTCTTTGGCCAGACCCTCTATGGTGGGAGGAAGGATGATCAGGGTGAGGATTATGTTGACCAGACTCTTGGCTAGTGAGAGTGGACTTGGTGGAAGACAGGGTGGTGCTTAACCGACTGGAAGCAGTATCAGCTGAAATCCAACCGACCACCTGTTCGCAGTGGTCTGACCTCGAGAGTGATGTCCTGCGACGCCCTGTAAACTGAGACATGAAGCTAGGTATGGTGGATGTCTTTCTTTCTTGTGCTCTGGCACCAGGCACAGTTTCTACGCATCCTGACCCGCGCCCTGAACTATCAGGTCACGTCCACTTCCCCGTCCCTTTTTACCCGCCTTCTTCATATTAAACGGAATATATGCCGGTAATCTGCGGCTAGGCACACGAAACAGAATGTGACGCTAATCTGCGGCTAGGCACACTAAACAATATGTGACGCTAATCTGCGGCTAGGCACACTAAACAATATGTGACGTTAATCTGCGGCTAGGCACACTAAACAATATGTGACGCTAATCTGCGGCTAGGCACACGAAACAGAATGTGACGCTAATCTGCGGCTAGGCACACGAAACAGAATGTGACGCTAATCTGCGGCTAGGCACAGTGAACGGAATATGTGACGTTAATTTGTGAATTTGCACACTAAACAGAATGTGACAATAATCTATGGCTAGGCACACGTTTAAAATGGCCCTTTTTGTCACTGCGTTGTAAAATCATTGGCCCTGTGCACCTAACAGAATATGTCAGCTTGTCACTGCACTGTGAGATATTTGTCCCTGTGCACCTAGTACAATGTCACCTTAGAACATGTCCCCCCACACAAAAAAATGAAATTCTGCCACCCCCAAAAAAAATTAAATGCTGCCCCCACACACAACAGTCCTAAAAAGGACTTTTGGGTCTTGAAAGAGTTTCAACAATTTTATTCTCCCTACACTGACTTCCTGTGCATCTAGTATTATATGTCACCTTACAAATATCCCCCCCACAAAAAAAAGGAAATTGTGCCCCCCCAAACAAAATATAAATGCTGCCCCCACACACAACAGTCCTAAAAAGGACTTTTGGGTCTTGAAAGAGTTTCAACAATTTTATTCTCCCTACACTGACTTTCCCTGCCTAAGCGCATCTCTCCCTGGCTAAGAATGAGCTGAACTCGCGCGTCGGGTGCTATACAGCACCCGATCACGGGTTCTGGCCAGCCAATCAGTGTAATGCCAGCAGCCAACATGGCTGCTGGCATTACACTGATGTCAGAGCCTCCCCGCACGTTTATTGGCTGCGCAGCAGCTGCGAAACGTGCGGGGAGGAGACCCGAACATGGCGGGCGAGCACATGCGGTACTCGTACGAGTACCGCCATGTGCCGAGCAGAGCGATGCTCGAGCCGAACCGAGCTTCGGCCGAGCATGCTCGCTCATCACTACTTACCATGCTTGAAAAAATGTCAGCGGGTTTTTTTTTGACTAATGGGATGAACTGAATGGAGGCCTACACGTCATATTCCATTTGTTTGCCCAGTCTGCCATTTTATGTCCTTCCCTCTGTAGAGAATAAACCTCCTTCTCTGATTGTATTGCCCTGTATTGTTGTCATCTTCAAATATTGATATTTTGCTTTCTATGCAAGGCACTGTAAACATTTTTAGCAATCAGTGAGGTAATCGAAATGTAATAAATTATATCATGCTAATCTATTTGGTACAGATCTTTCAACAAATTTCTTGTTTTTATTTTTGTAATTTTCTTCAAACACTAATTTAAAGGTTACTTTGAGGCTTTAGCTTCCCAGTCGAGCTATAGAAGCTTTCCCACTGTCCCATTTATCTTTTTTATTAGCAATATCCTATATCACGGTTAGTAAAAGCATAGTTTCAGCAATTAAGACTTGAGGTTATTTCATCCTCCATAAATAACAGAATAATATTGTTTGGACTTTTTTTTTCAATAAAACAACTAGTTCTGTTGGAAGTTATATAACATTCTTTAGAAAAAAATTAATAAGACTTAAAAACTCAGTTAGAGCAAATTATATGTCTACTTAAAGGGATAGTAATACTTCGTTTTAACTTTATTTTATTTTGTAGGCTTTAAAAAAAATGAAGAATGATATAAGTCTTATCTCTCAAACCTTTATGGTTTAAGAGATATTCACAAGCAAAGTTCCCCCCTCCCGCCCTTTTACCTAGTGTAAGCCATCTCTTCTCAGATGTGGAATCCAGTCCATAGACCAGACAGATAACAGAAGGGGACAATCTTCTTCCTATGAGAACAATGAAATCCCTGCCCCCTGTAACGGTTTTTAGGACACTCAGACCAGTTGGTAAAATAAAACACAATTTTATTTTAATAGCAATAATGCAAACGAACGCCCTCTAGAGGCAGCAGGAATAAACACACAGTGATGACTGATATAACATAGAGAGTCAATGCACAGTATAATTGACATACAATATCTCTTTACAGAGAATGGTGTTCAGTACCCAAAGGGTTAAGAGCATAAATCAGTCAGTCTCAGATGTGGTGGTTTGGCACGCCCTAGGTGTTAAAAGGAGGTGCTGATAGAGACAGTTCACAGTGTTCTGGAAATGTAAATGCCTAGCCGAAGTGACCAAATAGTTTAAGCAGAACAGAAATCGAAATAGCCCCCGCAGGCATACCTAACAGGAAGACTGCTTCTGCGAGTGTAGATAGCCCCACGGGCGTAACGGAAACCGGCCTGCAATTCAAGAGCTGGCAATAGCCTCCACAGGCGTTAACCGGAGACCAGCGATAGCAGTGATAGAGCCAATAGTCCCCACGGGCATATACAATGAGAGCCCTCCCTTTGCTGCCACACGAGCCCAGAGGCCACAGAAGATATCGCCCAGTAACTAAAGTAAAAGTGAGAGCCAATGACGCCCTACCGGACCAACATAACGTGACTACTGCAGTAGGATAGATAGAGTCGCCGTTGGTAAGCGGCCAACTCAGCAGACGTAGCACAGCGAGTGAGGCTCTATACTGGGAATCGAGGTAGTGAGAGTAAAGCAGCACTGCAAGGGTTAATATGCACGTTTAAACAGGCTCTGTAAGGTATAGAAGCTCTGCAAGTGTAGTGAGGCTCACGGAGGAACGCACAGCTCTGCAAGACAAAGGGACACCGCACTGATCGAAGGCAACACAAGGCAGAGTGGTCACACGGCAGCTGGCAACAGCAGGTGAAAAATGTCGCGGCGGCGACAACGGGAACAGAGGTCACTGGAACAGGCTGGAAGTCGATCTCGGAGCAGGAAGTCAGCCGGGCCGGGTCGTAGCACGCAGGAGGTAGTCATACAAGCCGGGTCATACACGAGCAGGAACGTCAGCCAAGCCGGGTCAGGAAACGGAGGTGGTTCGCAGACAAGCCGGGTCAAACACGATCAGGAACACTGGAGCGTAGTCAGGACAATCCAAGTTGGTATACAGGAATCCGGAACACAGGAACACAGGAACAGCACTACTGGCTCAGAAACACCACGAAAGGGCATCTGACAGATGTCTGGGCCAGGCATAAGAAGGTCACCAGGGGCGGGCCAAACTGGCTCAGCAAATCAGAGCGAACCACAAGTAAGAGTGACAGAGAATCACAGGCACTGTGATACCCCCTTGACACGTTTTTCAGGTTTTATCTTAATTGAAGATTGTCCCTCTCTGCAGTCTACCTGGGCACCTCCCTTCTGATCTGGCTGAGTAGTGTTATATCAGTAAAAGGGGCACGAGGGGGATACTTTGCCATTGAATTACTCTTGAACTACAACTCTGACAGAATTGAAATAACACCCTCCAAAGTCCAAATACTATGATGATTAATTAGAGCTGCTTTTATTATGAAACATTACTATCCCTTTAATGATGGTTTTGTATTAGAGACATAAACATTTTAGGGCTTTAAATCAATAAATAAAATAAAAATGATTTATGTTAATCCCTTTAGGACCATTTTTCTGTATATAAACTACACAATTTTGCCATGCCTTAAATGAATAATTCTCTTTATAAACAACATGGCTCTTTGAAACAATGGAATATGCTGTCAGCAGTGACAGCGAGTTCCATTTGACAAGATTACAGCTGGACCTGGCTGTTATTAACAGCCGGGGGTCCAGCTTACTTCTTCAAGCTGATCAAAGTGGTTCACAGCAGTTTCTGTTTTTTTTAACCATTGCAATCAATAACAGCAGTAACTGCAGTGGGGGGAACTATCATTTGTGACTTAGCAACATAGTTGATGACGCTCAAAAAAACATTAAGTCCATTAAGTTCAGCCCATGCCAAATCACCCTTGCTGATCGAAAAGAAGTAAAAAAAAAAAATATTAAGAAATTTCCAATTAAGCCCAAGATAGGTAAAAAAATTCCTTCCTAACTCCAAATGGCCAAGAGACAGTCAGATATTTCCCTGGATCAATATTCTGTCTGCTTTGGCACCAACTGTTATAACTCTCAGTATTGTTATGAGCTAGAAAGGTACTTGTTACTTTTTTAAATCAACCACATTATCTGCAAGCACAACATCCTGAGGCAAATAATTCCATAACTTTACTACCTTTACTGTGTAAATCCCTGCCTTTGTTTTAGTTGAAAGGAATTTTCTTCTAATCTTAATGCATTACCTCTTCTTTTTGTTACTGACAGATTCTATAGGGTTTGAAAGATACTTATTGCACTAAATTCAGTGCAGTGTACATTACAATTTGATCTCTTTATAAATTGGTTCACACTGGCACCAACAGCAAAGCTAGACTGTAAAAAGAGTATGAGAAGAACTCACAAAGACACCTGTTTTAATTGGACTCATAATTGTTCTTGAAAACAGAGGAGTTAAAACTTAACTTTCATTATATTTTAGACAAAGGTGTTTAAAGGGATAGTAACACTTAATATGTAAAACAATATATATTGTAGTGTTTATCCCCCCTGAGTAAAAAAAAAAGGGTGCTCTCACTGCTGAAAGGTGTTTTATTTAAAAGTTATTCCAGCTCAAATTTGATTTTTGTTGGTGCAATATCACATCACAGTGGCCTGAAATTATACAGGACGCTGTTGTTACGCCATCCTATGGACAGCTCTGGTCTGTAGACCATAAATCTCCATAGGATTGTGTAGCAACAGCGCCACTGTACAATTTCAGGCCAATTGGTTCGGTTGAATTAGAACCCCTTATGTAGGGAGTTTAAGAAATAGGCATCAAACATCTGACCACTTTATCTAGAGTCATCCTTTAATTAACATATTCTTTCATCAAATGTATTTATTTATTTATATATTTTTTCATTTTAAAATAAGCTTTATTGAAGTATTGCCATGTTACAAAGTAAAAAGACAACATTGAATACAAAAGTACAAATACAGAAACTTAGAGAGCAGGTATATGTAGCAAAAACAATATATGTCATACAAATTGTACCATAACAAGAAGCATAGGTAGAAATAACCAGATCCCAGATCCTATACATGGAGAGAAAGCATTTTTAAGGCATGATAGGCCACTGTAAATTTTCAGGCCACTGTGATATTGCACCTAAAAAATTCAATTTTGAGCTGTTATAAACTTTTAATAAAATATCTCTCAGCTTTGGGAGTACCCTTGTTTTATTCAGGGACATAAATCTTACAACATATATTTTTTTACATCTTAAGTATTACTATCCCTTTAAGGAAACTGCAGAAGTGTCTTGCAATGTTTATTGAACAGTGTGATGTAACAGATGCCCACTGGTGTATATGTTTCAGTCCATGCGTGACCCTGGTGGTAGAGTTGGAAAGCAGTGAAAGGAGCTATTAATCATCCTAATACTCAACCTCCAAAGCAGAGTATTTTGTGTTTTGCCTTGTAAAATGGAGATACAAAGTGCGATCATGCGGCTAGTTAAACAAGTGTATTTATGCTTGAATAATATGTCAGAGACTTTGTCCTGGGGGAGCATAGAGGGTTAACTCTAATAGTAGAAATGAACTGAAATTCTGTTGAGGATGTGTTCAGATTACCTCATGTTTGAACAATGGACCATTGGTCCAAGGTAGGGAGTGAAAATAACTGAATGTCATTTTAATGGCAGATTGATAGTCAGTTGGAGACAAAATGGCTGAGAAAGACGGACTCCTTTATGTGAAAGACATAGAAAAATGACCGGTTTATGGGGTTTCTGATAACCTCTTGGCCTTTCTTAATTCTGATGAAAGCCATCTGATCTGCCACATGTAAAATTCTAATATAGAGTAATAGCGCCATCTGCAGCCTTTATATTGTAAAATACTCATATTGTTTATGTTTATGTTGATTAGCATAAGATATGAGTATCCAATCAGGTCTGACTGGTGATGTCACGGTATAATGAGATGGATCTTTGTCCAATCATTAGAAAAAGGTGGGGATTACTGATAAGGCAAAAATTGCCAATATAATGCCAAGATACTCTTAGTTCCTAAAAAAGAAAACTCCTAGGAGATTCCTGACAAAAGAAGGCTCTGATGATTAAACTCCTGACAATACCTGAGAACTTCAAGAATCCACACTGATTGAGCTGGTAATTATATTTTATTTATTCTAATTCTGCCTAATTTCAAAATAGTATATTTCCTCGATATTTGAGGAAAATTATATATATATATATATATATATATATATATATATAGTTGTCCATAGAAGCCTGGCCAGTTTTATGGAAAATACTATAATCTGCTATATTTAGCATAGTCATTAAGAAATTATGCAGAATTAGTTAATTTATTGTTATAAATTACCAGAGAGATCATAAAATAGAGATAGCAGTGAGATATATTTATCCTTGTGTACATTGGTTAATATAATTTTGGTATGTCTAGAATATTGTGTTTCTGGTGAAATTATAATGACTAATATTTAATCAAGGGAATTCTTGGAATTAATTTATTAACTCTCTAACTGCTGTTTGTCTATTTATTTGTGGTGTGCATTCTAAAGTTCTTTGTGAGGGTACTAGGCTCATATTTTGTAATTTAAAGGTATTCACTTTTAATAGACAAAATAACTTCTGGGTGTGGCACCTATTTTAAATGAGTGGATTAACCCTTGGAGTGCCTATGGGTTTTATATATATGTTGCTATAGTCATCATTATGGTATATGTTGCATGAAGTTGGTTACTTTATAGACATATGTTACTGGATTAATTCTAGTAGATTATTTGTATAATCTTTGATTGACTTTATTAATTGCAATTTATATATTTTATTCAGAGGTAAGCAATATTGAATTCAGTATATAATTAAATTATAGTGATTCAAATCTGGGATTCTATTCCAGTTATTCCCTAAATTTGATTATTATTGATATATGATACAAGGAATTGTTAGAGGAATTATTTAATTCATCTCACAATACCCCTTACATCATAATTGGCATAGTCTATACAGTTTTTGGGGGCAGAGGTATTTAGAGACTGCGGCCAACTGTATTATATTAATTGTAAGAATCAATTAACCTGTTCTATGCTACTGAATGCAAATATTGTTATTATACCTCTGAATATACCTATGTGTGGTTAACCCTTGCACCGCTGGTAATCCTTATGGTAATAAGTGTGGTTTGGTTTTCTATGTACCTTTTATAATTGCTAATCACTTATATATTTCATTGTACTGATACTTGTATATATATATATTGTATTTTAATAAAATATATATTTTTGCACAAATATGAAGGATTGATTCTTGTGATCAATTCGTTACTGTGAAGTAGCGTGTCAATACATATTAAAGATAAAGTTCTCGAATTATTTTATTGTCAATTGCCTATTTAAGTGAAGAAATCCAACCTGAGTGGTTCTCTGTTTTACCCCTTTTGATACCATCATATAAATAGCCCGACAAATAGTAAGAATTAAACATAAGAGTCACATCTTTATGAGAATTACAGAGTGAATAGCTGTACATGATTGGGGACGCATGTATGGATGTAAGCAGTAACCATAAACCAGGATGAAATTTATCAGAAGCATTTTACCGAGAGATGGTTTTACTATGAGTAATATCCGAAATCAGTTGAATCCAGGTTGAGATGTAAGGGTGGAATGAAGAGGGTTAAGAGACATAAGAAGAGGTTGGGTGAACTGGGGTGTTAGCTGATCTCCATATTACTGAGAGGCAGCCTGTGACTGCTAGGCTTGGTGAACAAGGGTGAAGTCGGAGTAAGTAAAAATCAAGGTATGAGGAGAGGAGTTTTATATTTATGATAAACAATAAATGCATGCATCCCCAACCGCCCAGAATCCTCTGTCACCATCGGTAATGCCATGGATAGTATCTAGTGGTATTAAGAGAATGTCTTAGTATTGGCATTGTGTTGAATGTATTTATTTTGAACGTAACCACAAGGGTCCCTTGTGTGGGTTTATAGAGAAAGAGACAGCATAGCATTTTATTCTGTAACATTGTGCTGTTACTCTTTTTGTACTGACAGCTTGTATCCCTGTCCTAAAATATAAGCGCAGGAGTGACCCTAGGGTGTAAAGCTAGAGTGCTTAGTCAGTACCTATGATTCCCTTTCTCAGATTCCTGCTTAGAGTTAAAGATGCAGGCTGCAAAGCCAAATGTCTGACTACAGTTGAGTCAGGGCCAGGACCAGGACGAGTATCATGCTACTGAAAGGATCTGAAGTGAGGGAACCCAGACATGAGAAAAGCTGAAGGATGGACCCCAGTATGCAGTGAGAGCCACCGGTCTAGACAGGAAACAGTAAATCTTGCTAAGTACAGGCACAATGCTGCAAAATGTCGCCAGCAATACACGGGTACCGTGATAGTACCCCCCTCTCAAAGACACCCCCCCCCCCCAAGAGGAGGGAGCCAGCTTCTGATGGTACTCAGCATGGAATCTGCGCAGCAGTCTGGAGGCATGGAGGTCACTCTGGTCAGCCCAGGAATGTTCCTCAGGGCCATATCCCTTCCAATGAACCAAATATTGCAACTTTCCTCTAAATCTCCTGGAATCAATTATACTCTGTACTTCATACTCCTCCTGACCTTGCACCTGCACAGGGCCAGGAACCACAGGAGTAGTAGTGTAACAGTTGCATATTAGAGGCTTTAGCAAGGATACATGGAACACATTATGAATCCGCATGGATGCTGGGTTAATCTTGCAAATAACTTTAAAGGGACCGACAAACTGAGGAGCCAATTTATTACATGGAACCTGCAAATTACGTTTTCTGGAGGAAAGCTATACCCTGTCCCCAACCTGAAAGGAGACCGCCAGCAGCCGTCTGCGATTAGCGTGACGCTGATAACGCTGGAACGAAGCACTGAGGGTTTTCTGTACCTGTGCCCAAGTGTAGCAGAGTTGCTCTATGTGCTCATCCAGAGCTGGAATTTGCTGTGACTGAAATGAGTCTAGGAGCAAGCATGGTTGAAACCCTTAATTGATGAGAAACAGGGAGCTCCCAGACGATGAATTAATAATAATAATAATAATCCTTTATTTAATAATAATCCTTTATTTATATAGCGCACACAGATTCCGCAGCGCTTTACACTCATATTGGTTCCTGTCCCCATTGGGGCTCACAATCTAAATTCACCTATCAGTATGTTTTTTTTGGAGGGTGGGAGGAAACCGGAGTGCCCGGAGGAAACCCACGCAAACACAGTGAGAACATACAAACTCATTGCAGATGTTGTCCTTGGTGGGATTTGAATCCAGGACCCCAGCGCTGCAAGGCAACAGTGCTAACCACTGAGCCACTGTGCTGCCCACTGTGCTGCACAATTCCTGGTGAACTCTGCCCACGGAAACAGGTCGGCCCAATTGTCATGATGATCGGACACAAAACAGCGTAGAAATTGTTCCAATCCTTGATTGGCACGCTCGGTGGACCCATTGGTCTGGGGGTGGTAGGCAGACGACAAGGACAGTTGTATGCTCATCTGATCACAGAATGCCCTCCAAAACCTGGAGACAAATTGGCTCCCTCAGTCAGACACCAGCACCCTGGGTACACCATGCAACCGAAACACTTCTCTGGCAAAAACAACAGCCAATTCCTGGGCAGAGGAAAGGCCAGGAAGAGGCACATAATGAGCCATCTTAGAGAATCTGTCGACCACCAACAGAATAAATGAATGTCCCTTAGACACTGGCAACTCTCCCAGGAAATCAATCGAGACATGGGACCAGGGACGCTCGCCATTAGGCACTGGTTGAAGTAAGCCAACAGGGAGGTGCCTAGGGGACTTGGCACGGGCACAAATAGTGCATGCTGCCATGTAGGCAGTGCAATCAGCACGTAAGGAAGGCCAACAGAATAACTGCGAAAGAGACCAGATCAATTGGTCCCAGCTTACATGCCCAGCTGCTCGAGATGCATGGTAGTTTTCAAGTAGGCGGGTGCGGAAAGGCTCTGCCACAAAACACTTGCCCACCAGGGTATCAGGGAGTGCGGTAGCCTGGGTAGCAACAATCTCGTCCCCCAGTGGTGAAGTGATGCTGGTTCGTAAGGTGTCTAAAATGCGATCTGGCTGAATAATGGGTACTGGAGCTTTATCAATCTCGGTTTCAGGACCAAATTGCCTGGACAGAGCATCCGCCCTAATATTCCTGGAACCGGGCAAATAGGATACAATGAAATTAAAATAGGACAGAAACAAGGCCCATCTAGCCTGCCAAGAGGACAATCTCTTTGTCTCAGAAAGGTATGTTAAATTTTTATGGTCAGTCAAAATCAATACCGGAGTTCTAGTACCCTCAAGCAGGTGTCGCCATTCTTTAAGGGTTAGAATAACTGCCAACAGCTCTCTGTCCCCAATCTTGTAAGGGCTCTGGGCGCTGGATAACTTCTTCGAGAAAAACCCACACGGCCTTAGTCCGCTCCCAGGGTCCAGACGTTGTGACAGCACTGCCCCTACCCCAGTTTCAGAGGCATCAACCTCTAGAGTGAATGGAAGGGAAGGGTTAGGGTGGGACAGTACAGAAGCAGAAGCAAATGCGGATTTCAGCTACTTGAAGGCAAGTTCAGCTGCCTGAGACCACTGGGAGGGATTAGCGCCTTTGTGTGTGAGATCAGACAGTAGTTTTACAATCGTGGAAAAATTCTGAATGAATTTCCTATAATAGTTGGCAAAGCCAAGAAAATGTTGGATAGCCTTGAGTCCCTTAGGACGTGGCCACTGCAGGACTACTGCCAGCTTCTCCTTGTCCATTGCAATGCCATCCTTGGAGATCACAAAGCCTAGGAAAGGGACCATAGGCTTGTGAAATTCGCACTTCTCGATCTTACAGTAAAGTTTGTTCTCACGGAGTATAAGCAAAACTGTGGACACATCCTTGATGTGTTGCGACAGGTTGGATGAATGTATAAGAATATCATCAAGATAAACCACAACGCACGACTGGAGCAAGTCACAGAGGATGTCATTAATAAACTCCTGGAACACTGCGGGAGCATTACACAACCCAAATGGCATCACCAGGAATTCATAGATCCAGATCTAGTATTGAATGTCGTTTTCCACTCATCACCGGCTCTTATCCTAATCAGGTTATAAGCTGCACGCAAGTCCAGTTTGGTGAAAATGGAGGATGACTTCCTGATAATACCCCTCTCAAGGGCATCCAAAATGTATTCCTCCATGGCCCTATTCTCCTCGCAGGACAACGGATAAGTCCGACCCCGAGGAGGAACTGCGCCAGAAGGCAGATCAGTAGCGCAATCGTAGGCCCTATGAACCGGTAGAGCGCTAGTCTCCCCCTTACTAAAAACATCACTGAATTGATGGTATTCAGCTGGCACAGAGGGAGAGGTACACAAAATCTTGGTAGGACGAGAAATGCAATGCATAGTACAGTATTCAGACCAGGCCATGATTTCACAATTTTGCCAGTCGAACCTAGGATTGTGCATATGGAGCCATGGGAACCCCAGGATCACTGTATGGTGAGGAGACTGGATAATCTGAAAATGTTGGTTTTCAGTGTGGAGCGCCCCAATGCACATAGACAGTGGTATGGTTTCCTTAGTAATAAAATCTGGTACCAGTGGCATGCCATCAATGGCTTCGATAGTCAAGGGAGCTTCTTTTTCAATCAGTGGAATTTTGTGTAATTCTGCAAAAGAGCTGTCCATAAAATACCCAGCTGCACCAGAATCCACTAGGGCCAGAACCTCCACCGAGATTTCTGCCCAGGAAATCACGGCCTGAATAGTAGCAGGCTTTTGATTAGCCGGATCGAGGGACCACTGAACACCACCTAGGGCCTGTCCCCCAAGGTACCCTAGGTGCGTTCGTTTCCCGGCCATGTAGGGCAGGAGTGCAACAACAAATGCCCAGCTTGGCCACAATACAGACAGAGGCCTTGTCTGCGGCGATGATCCCTCTCCTCCTTGGTCAACCTAGTGAACCCTAACTGCATTGGTTCACTGCTCTCACAATTACACTCAGGAGGCATGGGAGTTTAGCGAGGCATGGGTGGGGAATTTTGTTTGTCCGTCCCCATTCTCTGGCCCTTTGTCTACGGTCTTTGGCCGCCATTCTCTCCCTAATGAGGGAATTGATTAGTATTGAATAGTCAATAAACTCGTCCAAATCACTCGGCAAGTCTCTAGCAGCTATCTCATCTTTGATACGGTCACAGAGACCCTGTGCAAATGCTGCCACAAGCGCCTCATCATTCCAGCCCACCTCCGCTGCCAATATGTGAAATTCAATAGAGTATTCTGCAACGGTACGGGATCCCTGCTGGATCTCCAACAATCTTTTGGCAGCAGAGGCGGCTCTTCCAGGGATTTCGAATACTCTACAAATGCTCTTAGGAACTCATTAAAGTTCTTAGTACATGGTTTCGCTGCCTCCCACAAGGGGTTTGCCCACGCCAGTGCTCTGCCCGTTAGCAAAGAAATCATGAGCCTGACCTTACTCCGGTCACTGGGAAAGGTTTGAGGAGTTAACTCTAGGAAAATCTCCAAATGGTTTATGAACCTTCTGCACAGGGTAGGTTCATCATCGTATCTAAACGGTAAGGGAGCCGTATCAGTTAACCCTCTATTCGAGTTTGCTTGCGTCACAGATTGAGCTCCCGGTGTCATGACTGGGGGGACCACCAAGGCCTGTACTGCTTTATCCAAGTGAGCGGTACGCTCTAGTAAAGTTTGCATGGCCAGCGCCATCTGGTCCATGCGCTGTTCGTGTATATCCATACTCCAATGGATACTTTGTGTATTACCATCACCTGTACCATCTGAGGACATGGCCCTTTCGTACTGTAACGGTTTTCAGTAGACTCAGAAGCAGACAGTTTGGCAAATCACAGTTTTAATGAAATCAGACAGAATAAAGTAACCCTCACGGGTCCAGCAATAGTTAACAATCAATACTGACACGGGACAGGTTACAAAATAACATTAACCCACACGGGTCCAGTATATATATCAGACAGCAGTACATATACTGACACAGGTCAGGAACAGTTCATGTGAAACAGTGAGACACTGATGTGTAGGTGCTATTAGGCCGGGAGGCTGAGAGGCCCTAATAGCGAGGCCCAAGAAACACTCTCTGTGGATGAGTGTCACAGTAGCGACTAGGCCCAGGAAGGGTGAGCGAGGACCTGGATGGATCACGGACTACCGGTGGTACTGCAACTGGAGGAATAATGGAACTCCCAGGAATCAACACAGACTGTGACCCAAGGTAACGGTACCGGACAACAAATGTAACAACGCTAGGCTTGATGGCAACTGCCGGGTGACAGAGCCACCTGAGGCGCCCAGGAGACCAACCTCAGTAAGGAGTAGTGATAAGCCAGCGTACATTGTGCCAATAGAATAGCTCCTACCCGGGCGAGCACCGGACAGCCCTGGTAATAGGCGCTCAGGCTTGATGGCGACTGACAGGAGCGGAGACTAACTGAGGCGCCCAGGAGACCAACCTCAGTGGCAATGAAATAACAAGCCAAGCGTATATTGAGCAAACAAGATCTGCGTCATCCCTGGGTAAAGAGGAAGGCGGCAGCAAGGCACAAATGGGTCGCAGTCACAGAAAGGTAAAGCAGTACACGAGGCAACCAACTGGGCCAGCACGCTCAAGACAGAGCACAAGAGATACTCTCTACCGGACTACCGGATGCAGTATTACACCGGGCTGGAGGCACTAGGAGCAGGAACGGAAGCCAATCCGGGTCGATGCACAGAACTGGAACGTCAGCCAGGCCAGGTCGGTACATGGAGCAGGAACGTCAGCCAATCCAAGTCGGTACACAGAGCAGGAACGTCAGCCAGGCCGGGTCCGTACACGGAGCAGGAACGTCAGCCAATCCAAGTCGGTACATGGAGCAGGAACGTTGGCCAGGCCAAGTCGGTACATGGAGCAGGAACAGAATCAGAGAGAGAGTAGTCAGGCAGTCTGGATCATACACAGGATATCACACGATAACGACAGCAAGCTCTTAGCAATGGGAACACCACGAAAGGGCCCTGTAGAAATGACAGGGCTCAGTACTTAAAGGCTGCCACTGGGTAGAGCAATATCACGCTAGCCAATAAGAAGGACTTAGGCACAATGCTGCAAAATGTCACTAGCAATACACGGGCACCATGATAACAACATTGTCTCTTCTCATCTTTGGCTAACCAAGTGACTCCTCCGGTCTCCATAGGTGTTTCAGTGGGACAAGGGGTAGATGCCCAGCACTGTCTGTGACTGTATTCATATTCTTGCTGCCTCTCTTAAATGCGCCTGTCAAGATCCAGATAAGAAAGATGTATCCCTCCAGTCAAACTGGATATTACGACAGTTCAAGGAGTCATTCAGACATTTGTTGAGCCCGCGTCAGAATGCCGCCTGCAAGGCACCCTGATTCCAAACAGTTTCATAGGACAAAATGTGAAATTCCATGGAGTGCTGGCTCATGGATTCCCCCTGACATAGTTCCAACAATGCTGCTTTGGCAGTGGCACTCCTGCCAGGAACATCAAAGACAGACTTAAAGGCTGTGATGAAGGCCTCTGAGTCATCCAGCATGGGTGACTTGCTCCACAAGAAGCAAAGCCCAGGCCAAAGTTTCTCCATTCAGCAGGGAGATGATGAATGTCACTTGTGCTGGTGTGTGCAGAAGGACTGTGGCAATATGTGGAAATGGAGTAAACACTTGTTCAGAAACCTTCTGAACTCCAAAGGTCAGGATGCTGGTCGGCACATAGCCGGCAGGAGGAAAGGAAGAGACTCCTGAAGAGGAGAAAGCCCAGGAGCAGATGTGGCTGTCGTCTGGGCCGATGAGGCTCTCATCATGTCCAGAACAGTTTCAAGATTCCTCTCCAAACTTTGGAGATGGGATGCGTGCGAAGACAAGACTTGCTCTTAATGTTCTTGCCTAGCTGCCAAGCGGGAAACATCAGCAGGATCCATGGATCTGGCTGGCCCATTCCTGTTGTCTCTACCCGCATAATTCCAGCTCTGGTTCAGTAGCTAGGGAGCGTAGCTAACGAGCAATGCTTGGGTGCAGTGACAGTTTGCCTGGTACTCCCTTGCTGCAGCCGAAGCTGGCTACAGGTACTGGTAGCAAAATCAGATTGTTCCTCCCCAGCTGAGCCAGGAAGCAACCAGGATGGGAGTACACAGCGACTCCTGGAAAACCAGGCTAGGATAAGACAACCAGGAGCAGGGCAAAACCAAAATAGGATCTAAGGCGAGTACTATCAAGGTGGAGACAAAGACGTAGTCAGGGACAGCTGGAGATCAGAAGCCAGGGAATTTGTCAGATGTAGCATAGTCTAGGAAGCCAGAATATCAATCAGAGGCAGCAGCGTAGTCAGGGTGACTATGTGCAGGAAGTTTTTAATTTTCTTTAAAATGAACTAAACTTTTATGATGACAGGTCCTCCTTAAAAGCCCCATTTAACCCTTTCAATGCCAGAGGGTTATGCAACCAACCCATTGCTTTGCAATGGGTTGCACAGCCCTCTGGCACTCAAAGGATTCAAGCAGTGGGAATTCTGGGATGTGTTATTTGTTCCTTATGGTACAGTCAGTTTGGTAAAGAATTTCTGCACTTTTGGCTTTAGGCATATGGCCCTCAAGGCTGTATTTTCACAAGTGGAGAAATTCTATGACACATCAACTATAGGGATGTACCAACATGTCCCATTGATTTAAACAGGGGTTTTAACCTGTGAATGCTTTGCAATGCATCGGAGAGCTTTCTAGCATTGAATGGGTTAAAACCACCATTTAACTCAATGGGAATTTTAGGAAATATTATTTGCCCCCTAGGGTGCAGTTGGTTTACTCTAGAATCATGGCCATAATACAGTTTTCTAAGGACCGTTGCCATTAATTTAAAAAGGAATTTTAACCCTTGAATGCTAGAGAGGCTGGAGACCTAGCATTCAGGGGCTTTAAATTGCCATTTAAATCGATTTGAATTTTTCATTCTTCCCCTATAATGCAAATGGTTTGCCCCAGAACGCATCCACTTTTCTTTTGCACGTACGGTCCAGATCTCTACAACTGTCTCTCATCTGAGACAATGCCTGACTTTGATATGATTTCACAAGAACACAGCATTAAACCAAACATCAATACGTTCAGTTAAAGACTTCTCTGTGGAATTCAGATAAACATCACCCACCAGGAAAATAACAAACAAGGATTCCAACGTAACAAGTGAAGATATAAACCACTGAACACACTAATACCCTGATCATTCATTATCACACATTAATTCACCTGATAATCCCTGCACATTACAGAGGAAACAGGTTGCATGCCTTTAACTCACTTAAGATACCTAAAATATAAAGCAGGGAATAAAAGGCAACAGTGTTTTGTCTAAGAGAAGCCAGCTTAATAGCTCCTGCCTGCCAATCGTACACATTAATATTCATTTATTTTCACACAGCACACAGTGCTTAGAGTACCTTGCCAGCAGCATGCAGATATTTGCATCAAAGGACTGAAGAGAAAACTACGTGAGGAAAGTTGAGGTGACGGATAGTGTGTGAAAGTCTCTGTGTGCGTAGGTGTATGTGAGTATATATGTGTAGTGCGTGTGTGTATCTGTGTGTAGGTGTGTGTATCTGTGTGTTTATGCATATGGAGGTGTGTATTTATGTATGTGTGTTAATGTTGATGGATGTGTGTGTGTGTGTATGTATGTATGTATATCTGTGTGTTTATATGTATGGATGGGTGTATTTATGTATGTGTGTTTATGTGTATGATTATGCGTATGGATGTGTGTGTGCTTCTGTATGTGTGTGTGTGTGTGTGTGTGTGTATGCTTCTGTGTGTGTGTGTGTGTCTCTCTCTGTCTTTCTGTTTGTGTGCTGATACATGTGTTTTTGTCCATGTCTATGGTCTGTATGCTTATGCATGTTTGTGTACACGTGTTTGTTTCCTATGTTTAAAAGCACTCCGGGAAGACTAGCAAAATGGATTCATGAAGAAGGAGAGGGTTAGGGAATGAGGTAGTGGGATGGGATCTAGTTAGGGGGTCTAGGGTCAGGCAGGCAGGAAATGGGCTCATTCTCTGGAAGTGACTGGCTGAGTTATCCTCACTCCCTCCCTATAGAGAGGGAGTGTGATCTTTACCCTTTTTTGTTTGGTATCTTTAACCCCTTAACGACCAGGGTCCTGGGAAGTAACCTTCCCTTAAGGAGCATTTTGGGTTTTCCGATGTGCCGGTACACTTGTCCGGTGATGAAAACAGGCGCACCGCGCTGAGTACTGAGAAAGACCACTCCTTTCTTGAAGCGGTCAATTCCAGTCCCCATTTTTACTTACAACACACTATACACACACAATACAAACAATACACAAAAATTATACACAACACATACAATACACACAGAACACAAGTGTTAAGGCTATTGGTTAGCCTGTATTTGTGGGCGGACCAGGAGGTACTTCAGCAGCATCCTGGGGTCTTGTAGCTACGTTGCATTTGGGCGCCGAGTCGTCCTACATTCGGGGTACGTAATCGGTGAGCGCTTCCTCTATCTGGCGTTTGGATCAGGCGGTGAGCGCGATCGGAACCTAAGTGGTGCGGTGGGGTATGTAATGAGGTTAATATGTTCTCCAAAGTACGGAGACTGCTCATACGTTATCGGCTGTATTGTATTCATATGTGTTAGTAATGTTGCGGCTATCAGCTCTCATGCCCTGTTATTTCAAAACGGGTATCATATTTACATACATTCTCCTTTTTCTTTTCGTTCTCGTTTTAAACTGTTGAGGGTTTCTAGGGATTGATCCAGTTCATGCTGAAATTTCTCGATCTCATAAGCAGATTTATCACGTTGTTCACCACAGCTTTTGAGAGAGTGCTCAAGAGAAAGGAAGAATTCTTTCCCCAGTTTTGAAAGGGACTCTTTGTGTGCCGGAGGGGTGCATACCGCATTAAGAAGCGGTGTGTTGGGAACCCCTCTGACACTGGAGTGGTAAGGAGGTTGAAGTGTCTGCCCACATCCGGCAGCTGAAACACGGAGAGAGAGGCATAAGTCACGATCTAGGATCGGAAGGGGGTTGGAGCAGAGAATCTAATGTAGTTGTTGTCAGTGGGTGACTCCAATTAAACGTTTTAATCATCAACATTGGTTTACAATATTATATGAAGAGGCATATTAATTGTTCAACAAAATATGTTGTTCATTTGATTACTTGTACAACTGGTAGTACCCTATATGTTGGTAACATGAGCGGTCCCCCCCCCCCCTTTTTTTTTTTTTTTTTCTAACAACATTACTTTCGGAAACTACTGCCCGTTCTGAATGAGCATTGGTATAGTGATGTCTAAGCTATACCTTTTATTCAAATAGAGCTTTTTAACCCCTTGGTTACCAGAGTATGATCATCTTTTGTTTTATCCGTCTGGTTCAGTGTTTTGCCCTAGAATTATGCATATATGGTTCTTTATATTATATTACTGTTAATGCTTGATACCAACATTTACTCCTTTTTATTGCAACACTAGTTTACAGATGGCACCTCAGAATAACTTGAATATTCAGTATAGGTTACATTCAGCGGGTTTATTATGTCTTCATATTTTTCAGTTACTATATTACAGGGTGCGATTATCGGTTTCTGAAACACCACCAAGCAATTTGGTCGCAGAAATCAAGCTACATCAGCCTTAAAGGCCTCTCATTGTCTGTTTCACAGTCGGGATATTTCACAAGGTTGGCTTGTTCTCTATGATTTTTGCCGTATAGAGGAGGAGTTCAGGTTATTATTTTATGAAGTCTGTTGGTCCCTGTCTTTTAGTCAGGGCAGGGAGGAATAGTTAGTTCCCCGGGAAATTCGAGTTAATTTCCCCTCAGCCCAACGCATAGATAGTAAAATTCCTCCCTTTCTTCTTCTTTAGCAGGGCTTCATTTTCCGCACATCACTCAGCTTCAATTCATGCCTACCGGGTTAGGCAACCGCCCCTCGAGCCAATCATAGTCAGCGCTGAAGTGGTGTACCATAGTAAGGGCCTCATCTTCCCTGTGCAAGATAGCTAGGTTCTTAGCTTCTTGTCCTTTCTTCTCTAGCAAGATAGAGATACAGGAGACCAACAGCAAATTAATATATGCCTTTTTCACACGGGTCAATTTTTCTCTTTGTTATAGGGGTCAGGACCTACAAGCATGTCGGTCTCATCGGGTCTGTCAGAAATCCCAGAAACTCATGACACTCCTAGGTCGATGGCGGAACCACAATCCCCTAATATTTACAGGTCATGGACAGTGGCAAAAATCATCAAGGAACTGCAATCTAGGGGTATTCCATACCCAGCCACTGCCAGGAAAGCAGAACTATTCAAACTGCTGTTTGCCCCTGCCAACACTCCTAGACCTAGTACTAGCCACAGTTCAATACCCTCGGTGTCACAATCTACCGCAGACTTGGCAGATCTCCAGGCTTCAGTAGCCACATTGGCTGAATCGGTTGCCTCTATTCATGCCAGGCTGGATGGCTTAGGGAATCCTTCCTCCAGTTTTCAGATGTCACAGTCAGGGAGCCTAGGTATTTCCCAGGGTCCAGGGTATTCCTTGGCGGGGGGTTCCATTCCAGCTATTACTCCTGCGCATTTCATCCCTGGGAATTTGAAGAAAGATATTATTGAAGGCAAGGATGTTAATCTTGTATCCCTTTTGATTTCCTCACAAGATTATGTGGAAAACAAAGCCTTTTCGTGTGAGCAGGTCTCGGTAGTTTTAAAAGCTAAGGATCCCAGGTTAGGGAAAAAATTGTCAATTACGGAATTTGTTCTGGCCTTCAGCCTTTACAGGGATATTGTCTGTTCGGTTCACCCTCAGCGAAGGGAAGAGCTGGATCATTACTTATACAGGGTGGTGGAGCTTGGGCACAGGTACGGTGGATATAGTTTTTATGATTATCACCGATCTTTTTCCGCCAAAGCAGCGGCATCACTGGCACAGTTCAATGTCATATTGGACTGGAGCCAGCTGGACTCAGAGCTATTTTGTCGGCACTTTGCTGGTCTTCGTACACCAGTATGCTCCTTGTGTCAATCTGCCGAACATACCGCCAACCTGTGTCCGGGCCTCATCCAGGCTACAGCATCCCCTTCGTTGCCGGAGAATCAGAACATTGGTCAGTCCAATCCATCTGCTTCTCCCAGGGTAGACTGCCTAGGTAGGCCCATTGTATTTTTTGGGAAATCTCAAATTTGTAACAATTATAATTACAATGGTTGTAGTTTTAATGCATGCAGATTGGTTCACTTATGCTCCAACTGTAAGAGAGCTCACCCTCGTTCAATTTGTCCGCAGAGGCTTTTTCCGAAATCCTGACTAGACGGGATAAATATTTCCAATCTTAAGACATACTTGGGGTCTCATCCTTCTACGGGCTTGGCAGAGTTTTTGATTCAAGGTTTTTCCGAGGGTTTTCATTCTGGCATTGTCATCCTACCAGGGGGCACACTAGAATGTGAAAACCTGCGGTCTGCTGTTCAAGAACCAGAAATTGTTGATAAGTTAGTGGAGAGAGAGTTATATAAGGGTTATATTATTGGGCCATTCGTCACTCCGCCTTTCTCCCACTGGCGTATTAACCCCATTGGGGTGGCCCACAGCAAATCTTCTAATAAAGCACGATTGATTTATGACTTATCTGCTCCTCATTCGATAGCCATCCCAAGTCTCAACTCCCTCATTCCCTCTGAGGAATTCTCTCTGCGTTATTCTTCAGTGGATGATGCTATTCAGATGATCATTCAGACAGGAAGAGGTAGTTGGTTGAGTAAGACCGATATAGCTGATGCTTTTAAATTACTACCTCTGCATCCATCATTGTGGAATCTGCATGGTATCAAGTGGCAGGGGTCTTACTATTTCGCGACACGTCTTACCTTTGGAGCCAAGAGTAGCCCTATGTTGTTCGATATCTTTGCGGATGCCCTGTGCTGGATGTTACTGAACGAACATCATGTCCACCACGTAATACATTACTTGGACGATTTCCTCTTAATAGAACCTGCACACCAGGAAGCTTCAGGTCTGGGGGAAATCTAAGTTATTTTCCAATCTCAATATTCCTTTATCGCATGACAAAACTGTGGGACCAGTCACTAGGCTTTCTTTTTTGGGTATTCAGCTCGACACGGTTAAGATGGAAGCTAGTTTACCTCAGGATAAACTCTTGTCAGTTCAGAGTTTGGTAGCAGACTTCGCTGCTAGGGAATCCTGTCAGAAGGTAGAATTACAATCTTTGCTCGGTACACTTAATTTCGCCATGAGGATTATTCCTCAAGGTCGTTCTTTCATAGCTCATCTTTTGTCTCTACTTTCTGGGGATTCACAGGCAGGTAGTCTGGTTAGTCTGGACGCATCCACTAAATTGGATTTGGACATGTGGGCTCGTTTTCTCAGAACGTGGAATGGCCATTCGATGTTCGTGCCACGGGCTTCTGACTCGTCCCCCATGGTCGTCACGGACGCCGCAGTATCTGGTGGATTTGCGGCGATCTATGGCAACCATTGGTTGGCTGAAGGCTGGCCTCCTGAGATCAGGGGGCTCCACAGGCTCAAATACAATAACACCTTCCTTAAACTAATCCCCATGGTGGCGGCGGCCACAGTGTGGGGTAAGAGGTGGATGGGGGAAACGGTGTGTTTTAGGTCCAATGAGGAGTCCACGGTGGCATTGATTAGCAAGGGCCGTTCTCCGTCACCTGTCGTCATGTCATTTCTGAGGAAACTGATTTGGCTTTCTCTATATTTTAAATTTAACATTATTTGTGAAATTGTCCCATTCAGGTCTTGTCCACAAGCTGATGCTCTATCTCATTTGAAATTTCAGGATTTCCTTCTCCTACACCCTACAGCGGATCCAGCCCCTGTGCCATGTCCGGACATAGCATCTATGAGGATGGAGTAGGGATTCATTTACAAGGTGCACAAGTTCTGATACACCAGGGACTAGCCGAAAGTACAAGGAGAAGTTATGTTAGAGCTTGGAAATTATTCCAAAGATTCATTAGCTCTTGTAGGCATGACAGTCCTTATGACATTAGCATGATTCTCGCATTCATTTCTCACTGTCATTTTTCACTTCATTTGACTTTCAATACCATTAAGTTATATGTGATGGGTATTCAACATTTCCTAATTTTGTTAGAATTTCAAAATAAATCATTACTGTCTTGTCTACCTGTTAAATTAGCCTTAAGGGGCATTAAGAAAATGCAGAATCACAAGGCCAAAACCAGATTACCCATTGACGGGAAATTATTTAGAGCTATATGCCAAGTACTATATACACGACCATTTGCCAGTGAGATCAACAATACTGTGTTGGCTGCCATATTTTTGGCCTTTTATGGTTTCATGAGACCAGGGGAAATCACTGTGGCTAGTTCGTCAGAGAAGTTTGTATCTATATCTGCGTTAAATCGTAGATCTGATCATTATGTCTTATCCCTGGAATCTACCAAAACTAATCAAGTAGGCCCCCCTACACTCATACATTTCTATCCAACCTTCAATGCCTGGTGCCCGGTTACACTGTTGGATGCTTATTTACTAACCCTTCGGGGACAACCTAGAGATTACCCTTTACTTCCTCTTTACGGGAAACCTCTCACTACGTCTAAATTAATTGAGTATGTAAGGATTATTATAACCAGATTAGGGCTGGACCCCTTGGGGTTCTCTGGACACTCATTCCGTATTGGGGCCGCTACTTCGGCATCTCGCCACAAGGTACCGGCCCATATTATCAAGCATTTGGGAAGATGGGCTTCAGCATCTTATATGACATATATATCTTCCCCGGCCATCGAAATGAGACAGGCTTTCCAATGTTTAGCTCTTTAAATACTGGTTATGGTATTACATGATTAAAGGTTAAGATTCACTGTGTATGTGTTTTAATTATTTTTGCCCTCTCTATAGGCCTGGGTTTGCGGCGGCTGGGAGCAATCTTCGGCCTCTGGTTCGGGTACTTTGTGAGGTCCGCGCACAAGTGTTAAGGCTATTGGTTAGCCTGTATTTGTGGGCGGACCAGGAGGTACTTCAGCAGCATCCTGGGGTCTTGTAGCTACGTTGCATTTGGGCGCCGAGTCCCCTCCCTTGCATGGTCCCCCCCCCTTTTTTTTTTTTTTTTTTCTCTCTCTCAATCCCTTTCTCCTCTGGGCCCTCTCTATAGGCCTGGGTTACGGCGGCTGGGAGCAATCTTCGGCCTCTGGTTCGGGTACTTTGTGAGGTCCGCGCACAAACACACAATATACACAACTCCACACTACACATACACAATATAGACAGGCACAATACACAAAAAACACACACACAATACATGACACATACAAACATACAATGCACACACATGCAAACAATACACACACACATTCACACACAATATATGCACACAATACACAGAATATATACACACACTCACAATATTCACACGCACACAATATACACACCCATATACACACTCACAATCGTTGCTGTTGTGTTACACATTTTTGGAGCTTATATATATTAGTAGTGAAATTTAGTGCCCCTCTTTGTCAAAAATCGCCCTGCTGGCTTATTGATTAGGGAAAAGCTTATATATGGAACAACCATTAAAAAGAATTGTGGCCTGGATTATTTCTAATCTCAAATTCTGTTGGACAAAACAGAAGCCCGTTCAGTGCTATGCCCGTATTGTATTAGTGTTCTATTGTGGCACTCTAAAACGTAACCTCTAATTTCTAAATCTTAAAAACAATGACGGTTTGATGCACCACCAGTGCAAAGCTTATTTGTTAAAATGGTATTGCACCTTGAATGAGGCCCCAGATTCCTGCCTAGTGAAGAGCTCTTAGGACATCACAAACATGCACATACCACTATAAAACCAACACATTATAGGGGTTATGTCTCTCAGTAATAAAGATTGTATTTAGTAACAAAGATAAACATTCATTATGATGTAAGTCTTAGTAGGTAGATAGATTACAGTGTGACAGTCACCAATTAATGCTTTGACTGCACCTCATTTGGGCATTCATGCGAGTATTTAATTGTAGGTTAGTTTATTTAGTGCCTTCAGTAGATTTTTAATTTCCACTTTCAATTTTAATAGTGTGGATGACTTTTAAGATCGTACAACTTTTTTGCCCATGTGAGTTTATTGTATTAAGGTGACCTTATGCCAGTTCCAACCGCTTATTGGTTTTCTAATGAACAGCTGACCCTTTCTGTTTTTGCACGGTTTGGGTCTGAGTGGAACACTTGTATTTCACGTGTTCACTTTATTGCGTCCTGTCGGCTCTATTACTTGAAAATATGAATCATATCAATTACATTATATTATTTTGCAAATGATTTTATATGTCTGTGTAGTTTTGTTCGATATATGGCTTCCTACATTACAACATGCGCAATATCTATCTGCGCATTAAATATGCCTTCAGAACATGCACATGTTTCTTACATTCTGCCCTTAGTCTAGTGACATCACGGGCTGGTCCTCAGCCCGGTGTCGAAATGCTGAGTATTTTGGCTGGTTCACATCTGTTGTATGGTACGAGCATTTCCTATTTTGCCTTTTTGTACATGTCGTCTATAAATCCTGAAATTCATGTGTTGTGTTTCCCTGAGGAAAGTCTACATCTGGAACGAAAACATTTATTATATTGGAGAATATATGCAATAAACTTTACTCTGCTGTATACGTGTATGCCCATGAGTGCTGTCTTGTTCTGCATGCCCAGGCTGATAATAATAATAATAATTTGCTAAAATGTGTGTAACGCTGCAGTCATGCGCAGTAGAGACTGCTCGTGCAGCGGCTGATACAGAGCTGGACGCTCCACGGCGCGGGCAGTCTCTACTGCGCATGATCAGACTGAAACTTTTACGCCCTATAATATATATTTTTATAATAAAACATTACTGCTTCTTTAACATTTTTTTATCTTCTGTTTCATGTGTAAAGAGCAATTCACTCTTTAGTGAATTTTGGTCAGAGCCTTTCGAGTCGTGCGTCAATGCGTTTATAAAGTCTGTGCCTCATTTTCACATGAAATACAATAAAAAAACAAGGGGGTGCCAATAGCGCCTTATCAATCTGATAAATTCAGGGTGTCAATATAAAAAAATGCACTAACATATCATATATGCTGTGTATATACATATCTATAATTACAGCGATAAGAGATTGCAGAGATCTTACCACCATCTCTGCACAGTGTTCCAACAGACCGTTCGCATTCTTGTAACTCCAGTGACCCAAAGTGAAAAGAGGAAAGATATGATATGTGAGTGCACTTATTCTATATTGATACACTGAACTTATCAGTTTGATAAGGCCCTATTGAAGCCCCCTTTTTGTTTTTATTGTATTTCATATTTTGGCTCCGTGAGTGGAAGTTTGGGGAGAGCAGCCAAATTTTAGAATAGTTAAGAAGCTGAATGGATACAATTATATATATCCTAGGCCTGTAAACTGACTAACACATAAGTGTATAACCAGTAATTAAACAAAAATTCCAAATACTCCCTGCTCCTCTCCTCAACACAAGTCAAAGGATCTCCAAATACAATTATTCATAAAAAGAAACACGGAAAGATAACATACATACATTAAATGAAAAAATTCCAAAATAGTTTCCTATATTGTCCACAATTTTCAGGATTTGCCGCTGCTCCCTCCTAGTGGGTTGGGTTCCCCCTCAAACACAAAAACTGCAAAAATATAAGACAAAAAGAAAAAGCCCAGGCAATCTCCTCTAAGTGTAATATGGATTTAAATTCTTGGTCCACCACCATCACCACAGAAGAATTTTTTCAAAGGATCTACTCACATTCTTCAGAGGCAAAATCCTGCCTCCAGATGTACAGGCATTCACTGGCTCTCACCCCAGCTGAAGATCCTGCACAGTGTTTAAAGGAAGACTGGGGTGATAACCAGCAATTAACCCTGTGAGTACCATTCCTTTGGTGGTGGTGGTGGTGGTGGTGGTGTGCGAGCACCTTTTTTTCCAAAGTTATTGCAAAAGGAAGCACCTCTTTATTTTTATTTTTCCTCATATTCACATGACTGATATGAATTTTCTTCAACTGATATTTTTTGAAGTTATATTTCTCAACAGGATATAAAGAAGTAAATTGAATGTGTGTCAAAAAGATAAAAGGTTTCAAAGCAATTAAGATTAGAATAATTTCAAGCACATCCCACGCAGATATTCATGTCTGAATGCTCACTGCTTAAAGATTTTCACTACAATAGATCAGAATGAAATTGTGGCTTGGAGACCAAGGCCTGGTTGTAGATACACAATAAAAGTAACATTTTAAATCTGGGTGGCATCTTCAAACAGAACAAATGACCTCAACCCTTTGAATGCTAGAGAGGTATTGTAATACTAAGTATAAAGGCAAAGTAAATCTATTCTGGAATACATCAACAGCAGTATAGGGAAACACATAATATTTCCTCAATTGCTCATTTATTTAAATGGTGCTTTTAACCCATGGAGCAATGTGTTGGAGACATCTCTATCATTCAAAGGCGTTAAAACTCCACTTTAAGGAACACCATTTGAGGCAAAGTCACACTATATATGTATATGTAGAAGGCTATGCTTGGGTTTATGGGAGAGGTGCAAGGTTCTTCTTAATCCCTGGGGTCCTAGACAACAGCCAACACTTTTGTATTGAGAACAGGAAGTGCTTGCGCAGCACTTCCGGAGGCTAAAGTCAGCTCAGTCTCAGCACATCTTCCGTTTACCTTATACTGATCACCAACATATCTAAACCCCTTCCTCGTCAGGAAGGTCGTTAGTCTCTCTCCCACAGCGTCCGTGGGTACTAAGGCTCGAACGGTTGTCAGTAGGAGCCCTATTAGAATAGGATTCAGTGTATGTAGTATGTTACTCCCAGAACTAGGATGTAGTCTTGTTTCCTCCCAGATTCTCAGGTAGAAAGGAATTATAACATTTAGCTTCCTGAATTCGTTATCCTAGGTGGGTTAAGTTTAGTATTTTTCCCTTCACTTAATTATAATGAATAGAATTAGTATGGTGTACTGTTTGGTACACCTAAGCTGTTACGGTTTTCAGACACTCAGACAGAGGGTTTGATAAAACACAGTTTTATTGACAGAAAATAATGAACAATATCGCCCTCAACAGGCACACAGTGGATAACAAGGAATAGGTGCATAGGCCCTCACAGGGCCAGTATACTGGTTACAGACTGTGTAGATATAGGCATAGGACAGGCTCAATTAGATATAAGCAATCAATAGTTAACACTTAGAACTTGTCAGTCTCTGTTGTGGTGTTGGCACGCCCAAGGTGATAATAAGGCTGTATAAGTGTGAGAAGTCCAACACTAGAAGTCCGTAGGAGAGCAAGCGGTTTGCTAAAGGCAGAGACTGACCCAGAACCTTAGAGCAATAGCGAATAGCCCCCACAGACGTATAACGGATACCACCAGTACTATGGAAGCGTGAGTCGTTAGCCCCCTCGGGCGTTAAAGGAAACCAACCGTAATGATAGCTAGAGCCAAGTAGCCCCACGGGCGTATAACGAATCCACCAGTGCAATGTGCGCGAGCCAAGAGACCACCGGTACGGAACAACTACTCTGCTACGGATGGAATGTATGAGCTGCCGTCTATCTAGGCCCAAGCGGCCGGCTCAGCAGGAGTAGTATAGCTCTGCAAGGGTTAATCACGGCACGTGGTTGAGATAAGGCACAGCAAGAAATCAGCTCAGCAATCGGTATCGCCCTGATGGTACAGCTCTGCAAGCTTAAAAGGAGACTCAGCTAGTAGTACAGCTCAGAAAGCGTTTAACAGCAACACAGCGGCACAAGGGTTAAGGTCAGTCTCGAGCACTGGCTCGACTACAGGAATCAGAATGTCACCCAGTGGTACAGCAGCAGGAACGTAGCCAGACCGGAACCGGTATCAGTGGGGAATCGTAGACAAGCCGGATCAGCAACAAACAGGAACGTCAGCCAGGCCGGGTCGGATAACAGAGCAGGTTCGCAGACAAGCCGGATCAGCAACAAGCAGGAATGTCAGCCAGGCCGGGTCGGATAACAGAGGAGGTTCGAAGACAAGCCGGATCAGCAACAGGCAGGAACACAGAAGAGTCGTCAATACAGGCCAAATCGGTACACCAGAGATCAGGAACACAGCGAACAGCAGCATAGGCTCAGGAACACCACGAAAGGGCACCTGACAGGTGCCAGTGGCCAGAATAAAACAGGTAACCAGGGGCGGGCCAACACAGCTCAACCAATCAGGGAGCAGCACAGTTGAGAGTGACAGCAAGGATCACGGGGACTGTGATATAAGCATAACTGAGAGATGTTATCTATCCCCACAGGACCACTGAGCATCATGCAGGATACCTGTAACAGACAAACAGGACTCAGTGGGCTCAATCCCCTTCTGCTCCTTGCGTAGCATTACATGTATGTGCGTTGAACATGTGTAACTTTCTATCTTAAAGCTTTCATGTAGTACAACCAGTTTCCTAATGCTCCTCTTATGGAGCTCTGACATATGGCTATACATTGTTAAGTACTTTTCTAGCCTACATGTGAAGGTCTGGGCATCCTTGAGAAGCCTTACACATATCTATAGTATTAGTATGCCTATCCTACCATTTAAATCTGAGGAATCTGCAGCTATTACATTTCTATATTTTAATTCTCAACTACTTAAGCTTGGGTTAATGTTATAATTTACAGGAAGAATTGAAATCGCGGTCTCAGGCCTTAATCTTCAGCTTCAACTATTTACACCATTACGAATCATTTTAATTGTATTACTTTCTTAATTTATATGCTCTAATAACCATTAGTATTCTACAGGTTTGCACCTTTCTCTCCGGTTTAGACTTCCTGTCAGTTTCTCTCAGACATCAATATAATTGAGGGTAGATGGTTTTAGTCTTATTGTAATTCCCCCAGTGAGTTCTAGCATATTAAGCTAATCATCCATTCTCTTGTTTCTAGTATTTAGGTCCATCACAGACATGGAGTTCCTAACTGTACTGGGTATTTAATTACTTATGGTACTTAGGTGGGTCATGTTTTAATGCTTCTGTCACAGCATGATCACATCTTAATTTATCACTTTTTAGTATACCTTGCCTAGTTCACCTTCTCGTCTGGAGATATGTTCGGCTAGAATTATTTCTCATGCCACCTCGTGGTGGTCAAGTGGAGTCCATTAATTGCTGTTCCAGCTATTGTATTTCCAGTTGATTCTCTACAGTGGGAATTGATTGGCAATCTTTCACCTTACATCTCAAGACTCAAGGTGAATTTGGCACCGTATTATGCCCCATGTTTACTTCAGGAGTCAACGGAGATAAAGGATACAGTAACACGGCTCCATTACCTCTCTATTTAGGCCGAAGGTTGTTATGTGCTCTGGGTCTTCTTTAATTCCTCCTTACCTCATCTTGGAGGCTGAAGGTTGAATTAGTCACTAAGCTATCCTTATCTCTCGTCAGAGGCTGAAGGTGGTTGAGATCATTCTTTCTAAGTCTAACTTTACCTCTTCGTAAAGACTGAAAGTTGCACTCCTCCATTTATCATCTTAAGTATACCTTACCTTTTGATAAAGAGGCCGGAGGTTTCTACTCACCTTGTAACTTCACCTTACTACCACTCGGTTTAAGGCACCAGGTCTAGTAAAGGACACAAGTCCGTCTGACAGACACCCATCCTCCTTACCTCTGCATAGAGGCTGAAGGTTGATGGTATTCACCATACTATCCAGTTCCTCCTTTCCTCCACGTGGAGGTTGAAGGAGGAGGTAATCTGGAAATTCATGCATAGGTCACCAATATTATTCAATCATCTAAGGCGGTCACTAGCTCAGTAAGTCATTTAAGCATGGTAGTTGTGTGCACTGGGTTCGTATGAGGTCAGACACTTTGAACTAGTTCCACTACTGCAAGGCTAAGCTTGTATCATGCACATAAGGATTTCTTTTACCCCTTTCAGCCCTATCTCACAGTCCACTTCATGGTGTTTCTGGCTCTAGTAGTATCCTTAGCCCATGTTTATTATACTGAGTATTGGATATACGGTTGTCTTATCTTTCTGCATGGAAGACGCAGGTTCCCAAGAAAATTCTAGCTCCGAAGCTTCCAATCCTGAAGCCCCAGCAACACCAAAAGTCTGGGCAACGACACTGATGGAATGGACTAAGAATAGGATTATGGCAAAATTGGCTCTCAGTCATATTCCATATGCTACCTTGGCACGCAAAGTCAAATTATTTTGGCTCCTGTTTCCACCTGCATCCCCCTCCCTTCCTCCCCTACTGTAGTTCATATACTGCAATTGCAACAGATTACTCAGATGCTAACGGACCTCAGCTTGGCTGTAGCAGACATACAATCCAGAGTATCAACCCTGGAATCCATGTGTATTCAGTCAGGACAGCCTCCTAATAGTCAAGTGATGCTCCCTCAGACAGGTATGGTTATGGGTACTTCTCCTCGAATTACTTCTAATCATTCAGTTGTAGCCCATATTAAAAAGGATATTATAGAAGGCAAAAATATTGCATCACCAGATCTAGCTGAGAATAGAACTGTATACTGCGGAGATGTCTCAGTGACGCTGAAGGCAAAGACCCAAGATTGAACAAGGAATTATCTATTCCTGAATCCGTTCTGGCCTTCAGTGTCTTTTGCAATATATTATGCTCAGCTCAGCCGAATCGCAGACAGGAACTTGATCAATACTTATACCTGGTGGTCGATCTGGGATACGGATACGGTGTGTACTCCTTTTTTGACTACAACAGATCTTTCTCGGCCAAAGCAGCAGAAGCTTTGACGCAATTTAATTACATCACTGACTGGAGTATTTTGGATAACGAGTTATATTTTTTTTTTGCTGGCCTCAAAGTTGCCATCTGCTCTCTTTGCCAGTCAATTTCTCATTCTGAAAATCTATGGCCATCAGCGGTTCCCTCTACTAGTAATGTGGAACAGGGTTACTCAATATCTAACCCAGCCCTACATAGCTCCACTTAAGCGCCATCCCTTCCTCAAAGTGACAAACTAGGGAAAACAATACATTATTTTGGAGGTTCTACTATATGTAACAATTTTAACTCTAAGGGATGATTTTTCAATGCTTGTCGGCTGAAGCATTAATGCTCAGTATGTCACAGAACTCACGCTAAGACTATATGCCCTCGTAACACTGCTATTAATAAAACAGTTAATATCTACCTGTGGCAATCATTATTGTCTCATCACCATGACTTCAGTCTCTCTCAGTATCTCATTTCAGGATTTGCAGACGGATTGCACACAGGAATTTTAGCATCCCCGTCAGATTCTTTTGAGTCTCCCAACTTAGTCTCGGCCCTATCTGAAGCAAAAGTAGTGGATAGTCTCTTAGACTTAGAGTTGAGAAAAGGTTTCATCCTAGGCCCTTTCCCTATCTGGAGGGTAAACCCGTTAGGCATAGCTACTAGGAAGTTTTCCCTAAAGAAACGTCATATTAACGACTTTTGAGCCCCCCGTGCCTCTCTGATTCCTAGTATAGTAACATAACATAGTAACATAGTAGATAAGGCTGAAAAAAGACATGCGTCCATCAAGTCCAGCCCATGCCAATAACACCCCTGTTGATCCAGAGGAAGGCAACAAAAAAGCCCTCTGGAGCAATTTCCAATGTAGGTGTGTGTGTGTGAGTGTGTCAAATAGTTCCCCGGCTCAATATCCTATTTGCTTTGAAGCCATCTGTCATAACTGTCAATATTGTTCTGTGCTAGATAGGCATCCATTGCTTTTTTGAATGCAGTTACATTATCTGCAAGCACAGCATCCCGAGGCAAAGAATTCCATAGCCTTACCGCCCTTACTGTAAAGAATCCCTGCCTGTGTTTTAGTCGAAAGCGCCTTTCCTCAAGTCTTAATGGATGACCTCTTGTTCTTAGCTCAGCTCTTTGCATAAATAATTCATTGGATAGTTCTTTGTATTGGCCTTGAATGTATTTGTAAATGGTAATCATATCACCCCTTAGACGTCTCTTTTCTAATGTAAACAAACCCAGTTTGGCTAGTCTCTCTTTGTAACTCAGATCCTCCAATCCCTTTATCAGTTTTGTTGCACGTCTCTGCACCTTTTCCAGTTCAGTAATGTCTTTTTTTAGAACAGGCGCCCAAAATTGTACTCCATATTCTAGATGAGGCCTAACCAAGGATTTATACAGAGGTAGGATAATATTAGCATCCCTTGCTTCTACACCTCTTTTTATGCAGGCTAGTACTCTATTTGCTCTTGCAGCAGCTGAGTGACTCTGCACACTGCTGTGAAGACTATTGTCTATCAGTACACCTAAATCTTTCTCTAATGAGGATTTCCCAAGTTGTTTCCCATTTAGAGTATATGTAGCAAGTTTGTTTCTACAACCCAAATGCATAACCTTACATTTATCTACATTAAATGACATCTGCCACTTTTCTGCCCATTCACTTAGTTTATCTAAATCCTTCTGTAGGGAAAAAACATTGAGCTCTGTATGTATTTCCTTACATAGCTTAGTGTCATCAGCAAAGATTGAGATGCTACTTTCAATTCCCACTTCTAGATCATTAATAAACAAATTAAAAAGCATTGGGCCCAGGACTGAACCCTGCGGTACCCCACTTATAACCCTAGACCAATTTGAAAAAGTTCCATTTACAACAACTCTCTGCCATCTATCATTTAACCAGTTCTCAATCCATGTACAGATACCACCACCCAAACCGAAGCCTTTTAATTTATGCAGTAACCTGTTGTGAGGCACTGTGTCAAAGGCTTTTGCAAAATCCAAGTATACTACATCAACCGCAATTCCCCTGTCCAAATTACTACTCACTCTTTCATAAAATGCAAGTAAATTAGTCTGACATGATCTGTTCTTCATGAAACCATGCTGATTCCTACTAATGATATTGTTTGTCTTCACATAGTTCTGAATACTATCAGTTAATAACCCTTCTAGTATCTTACCCACTATGGAAGTCAAGCTCACAGGTCTATAATTTCCTGGTTCGGATCTTGCTCCCTTTTTAAACAATGGAACTACATCAGCTTTCCTCCAATCACAGGGCACTATGCCTGATGAAAGTGAATCAACAAATATTAAGTATAATGGTTTTGCTATTACTGAACTAAGTTCCTTAAGTACCCTTGGGTGTATACCGTCCGGTCCAGGCGCTTTATTCACTATAACCCTTTCCAGTCTCTTTTGGACCTTGTCCTCAGTAAGCCATGTAGATGTTGGAGGAAATTCCATGGTTTTGTCTGTTTGCCCATAGCTTGTCATTTCTGCTTCCTTTGTATATACTGAAGCAAAGAACGTATTTAGGGTCTCAGCCATAGCTTTATCCTCACTAATCAATTCACCTGTTTCAGTCCTAAGAGGACCAATATCAACCTTAACTTTTTTGTTGTTAATATACTTGTAGAATTGTTTAGGGTTTTTCTTGCTCTCGTTTGCAATGTTTCGCTCATTTTCTATTTTAGCTAGCTTAATTGCTTGTTTGCAGATTTTATTACATTCTTTATATTTTTTAAATGATGCATCTGACCCATTTGACTTAAACACCTTAAAAGCCTGCTTTTTATTTCTCATTTCCCTGCTAACCACATTATTAATCCACATTGGTTTTGCTTTACTTCTCTTGTGCTTATTCCCCAATGGTATATATTGACGTGTATATTTGCCCAAGAGCATTTTAAATACATTCCATGACTCTTGTGCATTTTTATCTTTGAAAATTACATCCCACTGGATATCCTTTAAAGCTTCTTTTAACTTTGTAAAATTAGCCTTTTTGAAATTGAATGTTTTGGTTAAACTCTTGCTATTGGGTTTCTCATAACAAACTTCAAAGGATACAATATTATGGTCACTGCTGCCCAAATGTTCCCTTACCTGCACACTGTTTACAATGTCAGAATCGTTTGAGAGCACTAGGTCAAGCAAGGCCTCTTTTCTAGTTGGCTCCTCTACTAGTTGGGACATAAAATTATCATTTATCATACTTAGAAAAATATTTCCCTTTGTTGTGCCTGAAGTCATATTGCTCCAGTCAATTTCAGGGTAGTTGAAATCTCCCATTATAATTACCTTTGCTGACCTAGCAGCCTTTTCCATTTGCAGTAAAAGTTGGGCTTCCTCCAACTCCCCAACATTAGGTGGCTTGTAGCAAACCCCCACCAATATCTTTTTATTATGTGTGCCCCCAGTGTGTATTTCAACCCACAAGGCCTCTACCTTTTCATTGGACCCTTCATTTATATCTTCCCTTAAACTAGGTTTTAAGGCCTGCTTTACATATAGGCATACCCCTCCTCCCCTTTTATTAACCCTGTCCCTCCTAAAAAGTGAATAACCCTCTAGATTGACTGCCAAGTCATACGTATCATCTAACCAGGTTTCAGACACTCCAATCAGATCATACTGCTCATGTACTGCAATCATTTCTAGTTCCCCCATCTTACCAGCCAGACTGCGAGCATTTGCATGCATACATTTTATCTTTTTGCCATTCTTAAAGATTTCATTCTTTTTCAGATGTATTTGTCTTTTATCAGGCTGTAACAATGGCAACTCCCTATTAGCTGAACTAGCCCATTCCCCCTCTCCACCCCCATGACCCTTCTCTAATCCCATTCCCTCAATTATACTATCTTCCCCAGCCTGTGTTGCAGCTCCCTCCCCCCCCCTTTCTAGTTTAAAGTCTCCTCCAGCCTTCTAACCATCCTATCACCCAGCACCGTGGCCCCCCTTCCACTAAGGTGCAATCCATCACTACTATAAAGATTGCTCCCAAGGGAAAAGACTGACCAGTGCTCTAGGAACCCAAACCCCTCCTGCTTACACCAAGTCTTTATCCACGCATTTAGCTCCCTAATCTCCCGTTGCCTTTCTAATGTAGCGCGTGGCACAGGTAGAATTTCAGAAAATACTACCTTAGAGGTCCTCTGCTTAAGCTTATATCCTAGGTCCCTGAAATCATTCTTAACGGACCTCCATTTTCCACTGACTTTGTCATTAGTACCAACATGTACCATGACAGCCGGGTCATGCCCAGCCCCTCCCAACAATCTATCAACCCGATCAGCCACATGTCGAACCCGAGCTCCCGGGAGACAGCAAACTGTACGATTGTGGCGATCTTGGTGACAGATTACCCTGTCTGTCTTCCTAATAATAGAATCCCCTACCACCACCATCTGTCTAGGTCTGCCTGAGTCCTGGATCCCATCCGTGCTAGAGGGGCTGTTCACTCGGCTGTTAGAGAGAACAGTCCTCTCCAGCAAAGACATTCCTGTGTCAGCATCCCCAACATCATTACTTAATGTAGCAAATCTGTTAGGATTAGTAAACACAGGAGTGTCCTCCCTATTTCTCTGTCCACCCCCCTTGCTATGTCTAACTGTAACCCATCTGGCTACCTGCTCTTTCTTTGTGCAGTCTCCACCCCCAGAACTACCTACCACCGCTTCCTGCTGCTCAGTCAGCAGACCCCTCTCAAGATTGTCCGTCTTTCTCAATGTTGCAACCTGCCCCTCCAGATCTCTAATACGAGCTTCCAGAGAGACCACTTGCTCACATCTGCCACAGAGGTATGCACCCTGGAACGGTTGTTCCAGGTGTGCAAACATATGGCAGTTTGTGCACTGAGTTAAATGGACAATCATGCTACCACTCATATGTGCCAGTTACCACAAGATAAAAAGGCAGGGAAAAATAGCTGCACAATAAGTTTGATAATGTGTTCCCCTGTGTAACCCCCTGTGTTTGAATTCCCGTTTTAAATTCCCACACTTACCACACCTCTGCACTTGAATTCCCCTGTTTTAAATTCCCACACTTACCACACCTCTGCACTTACACACTAAGGCAAGATTCACACGTTCAAGTATTCACTATGTATCAACTCACTAATTCTGTCAGACGAAGTCTCATTGGAATATGCCAGTATTGACGATGCAGTAGTTCATATTAAGCAGGCAGGTCACCGATGTTTACTGTCTAAGATGGACATTGTTGACGCATTTAAACTTTTGCAGGTTCACCCGTCCTTCTGGCATCTGCAGGGTGTTAGATGGCATCAACAGTACTTTTTAGTATCCATCTTAGCTTAGGGTGCAAAAGCAGCCCAAAAATTTTCGATAGATTTGCAAATACATTATGCTGGCTGCTCATAAATCATTGCAGATGTCCTATCGCACTCCATTACTTAGAAGATTTTCTGATAATCGAGCCTTTCAGCAGATCTCCTGCAAGCCTCAACAAACTCATCACACTATTTGCAGAATTAAACATTCATTTAGCTAAAGACAAGACATTTGGTCCTGGCACGTCAGTAGAATTCCTGGGTATTAAGTTGGACTCTGACAAATTTGAATCTAGCTTACCTTTAGATAAACTGACACGCATAGAGAATTTAATACAACAGTTCTACACCACAACCAGTTGCACCAAGCCCGAGCTACAATCCTTTATAGGTCATCTGACTTTTGTCATGTGCATTAACCCTCAAGGTAGATCTTTCATTTCAAGCCTATTATACCTCCTATATAGTGCTTCAGATTCTTTTGACAATATCTACCTGGGTTCTATCATCCAGGAAGATATAAGAATGTGGAACCATTTTCTACATTCTTGGAACGGTAGGAGCATGTTCTCTCCTTCCTTATGCCCATCCTCCCCCGCAGTATACGCAGACGCCTCCACAGATTACGGTTATGCAGCCATTCACAAATCAGAATGGTTCTCAGAACAGTAGCCACCTGAAGCGTTGAGTTTGCCTTCATTTTCCAGCACTTCACCCGTCTTTGAAATATACTCTATAGTGGCAGCTGCGGCTTTGTGGGGTAGCTTGTGATCTGGGGAAGCAGTAGCATTTTATACCGATAATCAGGCTATTGCTTTTTTCTTAAATAAAGGCAGATCCAAGTCACCTTCCATCATGCTTTTTCTCAGGAAACTGATTAAACTCTCCCTTGTATACAATTTTCAGATTCATAGTTGTGACGGGGGGTACAGGGGTTACTTATTGGTAGGCCGAGGGTTAAGAGATTTATCCAGCCAGACAAAAAGATAATAAATTGCATTTATTAGGGAGGTCACGGCACAAAACATAGGACAACAATTACAGGCAAACAAACAGGGGTAAAACATAAAAACTAAGCACTTCTGCTGTTCTCTTCTTAGTTGCATAACTTGCCAGGAGTTACAAATAATACTCACAGTCCATTTTAGCTTAATGCTGGAGCTTATTCATAGTCCCACTAGAGGCAAGAGTAGGCATCCTGCCCACTCCACATGCTGCAGGATTCCATGAAGGTTCCTTGTATCTTTTAGTCCTGGCAGAGGAGTTGGGGAAGACATCCTAAGATCCTTATGGCAGGAACATCAGGGTACTCTCTCTGTGTCTGAAGCTGCCTTAACTTACAGCCCACAACTGAAACGGTGACCTGGCCCTACAGTGCCCGCTCACTCTAACTCTTCTGGTGAGGGCACTCGCCAGTCCCAGTTTCTGCAGTGCTGCTTTAGGATGCCCAGGGACCCTAGGCCTCCCACCATTATGGAGAGGCCCTTTCTCCTGGTCCTACATTTTGCAACTCCCCTCTCTCTCTCAGGTTTTTTCTACCCACCCCCTACAGGATGTGTTGTCACAGGTACCATCTACCAGGTCTGTTCTGCTTAGCCTAATGTGAGGGGGGGGGGAAGATGCACATCCCCCCTCCATCTAACCAACACTGGTTATCTCATAGCACAATCTCTGGGTTTAGCTAGACTGCATGGCACCATTCCTTTGTACATCCTACACACTAACTAACCCATTCACTGCTGGTAACTGGACAACCCTCTCTAATGCATGCACACACAGGGGACATTAAGGTTTCAAGAATGGGAACACGTTAAGACAATGGCAATCACTGAAAACAGACACATTTCATTCTCTGGGTGACACCCATTCCGTCACAATAGTATATTCATTCCAGGATTTGAAAATAGGGAAGGTAATGCTCTCTCCTGATTTCAATTGCAGGAATTCTTTCAACTCCATCCAGAAGCCAACCCCAGTCCAGCCTCTCCTCCAGGATTCGCAGAATTGATTTCAACATAGAGACATTCCTCCATATCGCTCAAGACATAATTAAAAATGGATTAGCCCCTAATACCAGGTAGGCATATGAAAGAGCTTGGTCAATATTTCAAAGATTCCTCCAGTATACAAAACCTGTTATTCTATTTTCTCCATAAGTAATTTTAGTATTTGCATCCCGTTGTCATTCAGCCCTCAGATTACCTCCAATATCTATTAAACTTAATCTAGAGGGAGTCCAACATTTCATATCCTTATCCCATACCTCACAGCCATCAGTTGTCGCCTCTCACAATGTTAAACTGTTCCTAAAAGGCGTAGCCACGATTTCTAACCCCGCCCAATGTGCACGCCTTCTGATAGTTCAATATTTAAGAAAATGGCAGATTTACTCAAACTGAAACCTTTTGATAGTCATACCTCTAGTATCATGTTAGCGGCCATTTACTTAGCTTTTTTGGGTTTCTGAGGCCAGGTGAGATCACATCTCTGCTCGTTCTGCTCAGTTCCGAAAAAAATCTGATTTAATAGAATACCCTGATCACTTCGAACTTTTCCTAGCAAGTTTCAAAACCGATCCATCCGTTTCTAGTGTCTGTATTCCCTATTATGCTACCGGTGAACAATGGTGACCATTTACTGCATTTAAAGAATTGTCCACTCCTTTGGCCAACAATCCGGCAGACAGCCCTCTGCTGCCAATGCACGACAGTCCATTGAAAACATCTAAATTCATTCCGTTAGATAGAAACTTTCTTGCCAGGCTAGGTTACAACCCGAATCTATTCTCAGGACACTCTTTTAGAATGGGTGCAGCTTCATCAGCATCTAGCAATAATGTTCCCCTGTTTATCATTCAGAGGCTGGGCCGTTGGAAGTCTAACTGTTTCAGCCGTTACTTTCCCAATCCATGGAAGGAAATCAGAGGTGCTTTATCTTCATTGTGTAAATAGATTCTGTTTGTATATTTACTAATAAATAGTTTGCATATATTTGGCATAGCCTCATATTTTGGCCTCTAATCAGGCTTGCTGCTTCATGTACGGTCCTGGGATCGAACCGAGGCCCTTGGATATTGGCCATACGGACAGTCAGTCCATTATCCCTTTGATTGCCAGAGGGGTATGCAACGCATTGCTTTGCAATGCGTTGCATACCCCTCTGGCACTCAAAGGGTTAAATCATTATTACTCTGAAGCCTCGACCATAAATAGAAGGCTATGCCTGGGTTTATGGGAGTGGTGCAAGGTTCTTAAACCCTGGGGTCCTAGACAACAGTCAACGCTTTCATATCAAGAACCCATCCCAATCTTCACCCCCCTTTTCTCTAACATTCCTGAAGGCAGGCCCTCTAATCAGGCTTCCTGCCTCATGTACAATCCAGGGGTCAAACAGAGGCCCTTGGATATTGGCCATAAGGACAGTCAGTCCATTATATCATTATTACTCTGAAGTCTCGACCATATATATATAGAGAGAGAGAGAGAGAGAGAGAGCAGGGCATCTCTTTAACCACTTAACGACCCTTGACGGTCATAGTACGTCAAGGGTCGACCTGACTGAATGACCCATGATGTACTATGACCGTCATGGAATTCCGGGCTCCCCCCCCCCCCCCCCCCCCGCGGCTGCACTCCGTTCGGGGAGTCCAGAAGCGGAATAACAAAAAAAAAACAAAATGCTCCGTGGTCCTTAACTGACCGTGCCACGCCGATCGACCGGTCATTAAGGGGTTAAAAGCAATCCAAAAGACATGTTCAACAAACAAAATATAAACTCAATGTTCAAAATATTTGTAAGACTCCACTCTTTAAACACCATTCAATCAAAGCTCTGGGTCTATAAGAACAAAGGAACCAAAATCTAAATGTTAACTGGGGTTAGATACACATGAAAACCCCTATATGTCGTGCAGCAACTGTAAACATTCTCTATTTGTTTCTGAAGTCTAAAATCTAGTGTTATATATGCCCAGAGGGAGCAGACATTCCTGCCGTTTCCATAGCTCCAGGCCTCCCACTGATTGTTCAGGATTATCTATACATGGGTTGAGATAGGATAACAGTCTCTCAGAATACAAGAGCAATAGCCACTAATTAGTTAACTGGTTTTCACTCTTATCTTTCTATACAAACAGCACAAAGTGTGGTAAGTAGGGTTGCCACCCAGCCGGTACTTTACCGGCAGGCCGGTAAAAAATTGGCTTCTGTCCAATGTTACGTCTATGGAGAGAATGCCATGGCCGGTATTTTTTTTAAGAAAAGGTGGCGACCCTAGTGGTAAGTAAACGCCCTATGAAAATGACAATTTACATGCGAGTTAAAAAGCAAGCTTAGGATCATAATATATGGATGTAACATGAATAATTAACTTTTACATATGCTAGCTGTAAGTACATTATATTTAAAGTTATATCAACCTATGCCATTTTTGAAGTTAGTGTTCTTTTAAAGGAGCAGTAAACCTTTGTATGAAAAAAATGTATTGTAGGACTTTTCCTGTAGAGTAAAATAAGGGTACTCCCACAGCTGAGACATGCATGTTTCCAGAGTTATTACAGTTTAAAAACTTATTTTTTACATTAGCAGTGCCCTCTAGTGATCGAATTGCAATTAGTTATTCTGTTACATTCTAATGGAGAGTAAAGTCAGTAACATACAGTTCCCCATAGACTGTAACAGAAACTGCTGGGTCACTTCCTGTCAGTTAGAACTATATGGAAGTAAACACAGTAAATTAACTTCCTGATTATTTGAACTGTTATAAATGTTGAATAAAACAACTGACAGCAGTGGGATTTCCCTTGTTTTAAACAGCAGAAAAAGCTCTATAACATATATGTTTTCATAAAAAAAGTTTACTTCTCCTTTAATACTTCGACTGCCAGAGGGGTATGCAATGCGTTGCATACCATTCTGGCATTCAAAGGGTTAAAACTATAGGAATTTTTATTTTAACCCATACTGCAGTTGAATTGCCCTAGAATAGCTTAACTTTACTTTATACATATGGCCCCAAGGGAAACACGAAAGAAGGTGAAGCATTGGCTCTTTTTTGAAATCATAAATGCAAACGCTGTCAGCAATTGCTTATGTTTTAATGCTACAAACATATCAACATTATAATGGTGAATAACGCCTACTAAATTAACTCCACTGCTAGCCAGATGCTGTGGTGGCTTTGTTGAATTAAGTATAATCGCTAATCCTCCAACCACACAGCTGACATTTTAGCCATGCCAATTTTTTGAAAAGCATTTGATAAAATAATGTGCTTGCTGTGTATTCTGTTTTCAGTTTAATGTTCTATTGTTATTTTGTTGCAGTTGCAGTGTCCTGCTACTCATCTTATATTATATAAACACTTGTTATATATGAATTGTGGATACAGTTTTTGTCTTGTATTACGATATAGTTTTCATCTCAATAAAGATGAGTTTAAAAAAAATGCAGCTGCTCACTAATTCATGAAACATGCACAATTCAATAACATTTTAGCAGTAATAATGTTTTCAACAACATTACATTTTAATAGCAAATGCATGTGTGCACACATAAACACACAGAGAATGTATCACTTATGGTTCTCTCTGCACTGGTAGAATGATACATTATATCAGTGCTGTGTTTCGTGATAAAATAGGTAGCTTAAAATATTTCCTGTTTTGTGTTCTATTAGTGCAGGAAAGGATGGGTAAAAGATATTGCAGGTGTTTTTTGTGCAATTGATCAGTAGACTGGGTCTGTGGGGGGGTGTGCTCCTTTTTGATGGCTGGTGTGTAATTGGTGGTGATCTTCTATATAAAGGAACAAACCAAGGTGAGCACAAGCAACAGCAAAATACCACCTGTAACCCCTACTATTCTAGATGTAATAAACAAATATATTAAAAACTATAAATATATACAGTAATGTGCAAATGTTTTAGGTAGGTGTGAAAATGTTATAAAGTAAGAATGCTTTCAAAAATAGATGTTAATAGTTTATATTCATCAATTATCAATTTAAAAATCTAAATCAAATCAATATTTGGTGTGACCACCCTTTACCTTCAATACACCATCAGTTCTTCTAGGTACACTTACACAAAGTCAGGGATTTTGTAGGCATCAGATCAGGTGTATGATTAAACAATTATACCAAACAGGTGCTAATGATCATCAATTTAATATGTAGGTTGAAACACAATCATTAACGGAAACAAAAACAGTTGTGTAGGAGGAATAAAAATGGGTGAGGAACAGCCAAACTCAGCTAAAAAGTTGTGGTTGCTGAAGACAGTTTAATTTCAAAAGTCATACACCATGGCAAGACTGAGCACAGCAACAAAATAAAAGGTAGTTATACTGCAACAGCAGGTCTCTCAAAGTAAGCACAAAGAAATGAGCATCGTTAAGGACCTTAGACGCAGTGGTTGGCTAGGGAAACTTAGTGCAGCAGATAAAAGACACATCATGCTTACTTCCCTTCACAATCGGAAGATGTCCAGCAGTGCCATCAGCTCAGAATTGGCAGAAAACATTGGGACCCTCACCCATTTACTGTACAGAGAAGTCTGGTCAAAAGTGGTCTTCATGGAAGACTTGCGTCCAAAAAGCCATACATCCAACGTGGAAACAAAGCCAAGTGACTCAACTATGCAAGAAAACACAGGAACTGGGTTGCAAAAAAATGGCAGCAGGTGCTCTGGACTGATGGGCCAGAATTTGAAATATCTGGCTGTACTAGAAGGCAGTTTGTTCATCGAAGGGCCGGGGAGAGGTACAAAAATGAGCGAATGCAGGCAACAGAGAAGCATGGTGGAGGTTCCTTGCAAGTTTGGTGCTGCATTTCTGCAAATGGAGTTGGGGATTTGGTCAGAATTAATGGTATCCTCAATGTACAGGCAAATACTTATCCATCATGCAATACCATCAGGAAGGCATCTGATTGGCCCCAAATGTACTCTTCAGCATGCCAATGACCCCAAACTAACAGCCAAAGTAACAAGGACTATCTTCAGCACAAAAAGGACAAGGAGTCCTGGAAGTGATGGTATGGCCCCCACAGAGCCCTGATCTCAACATCATCAAATCTGACTGGGATTAGACTAAGAGAAAAGCAACTGAAGCTGCCTAAATCTACAGAAGAACTGTTGTTAGTTCTCCAAGATGTTTGGAACAACCTACCTGCTGAGTTCCATAACTATGTGCAACTGTACTTAGAAGAACTGATGCTGTTTTGAAGGCAAATGGTGGTCACACCAAATATTGATTCGCTTTAGATTCTTCTTCTGTTCACTCACTATGCATTTTGTTAATTGATAAATATAAACTATTAACATGTCTATTTTTTAAAGCATTCTTACTGTACAGCATTTTTTCACACCTGCCTAAAACTTTTGTACATTACTATATATGTATATGTAGATATATTAGAATAAATAAATTAAAACAATAAGAATTTGCATAAAATGATATAAAAGTATATGTCAAATATAAGTAGATATAACTCAATGTGTGATAAATAGTGGATTCCAGTCAATAATAATAAATCATCAGAAAATTCTAATCCTTTGATGATGCAGTCCCGTTGGCAGAGTAATAGAATGATGGGATGAAATAGTAGGATGATGGTGATGGTGATCAAGGAAACAGAAGAGAATGGTGAAAGAATATATGTATTATCATTCTGGATCAGTTTTTGTGCTGCTAGTCACCACTGGTAGTCTTGCATACTACCATCCACCAAAGCATTAGAAGAGAAATGGACTGCGTCCTAGAGAACTTAACCTGAACAGATGGAACACAGAGAAGAAACATAATAGGAAAAGATAATAATTGTAGTAAATTTAATATATATTAAATCAATAAAATACAGGAGACAAATGCAAACTCACAGAACCCAAGAAAGCATCTTGGGGTCCCAAAGCCGCCCAGCCGCTCACCATACCACATCCTCCTTCCCAAATGTCCCCACAAACAGGCCATTTCTATCTTCTCAGTGGCGTACCTGTCCTTCTAACCTCCAACCAACTAGGTAGATAGCATTCCCCTTTTTTTTTTTAATGAGCACTTGAGGAAGTCAGCAGAACATCGACAAAAGCAAACTGGGTCATGTAGTTCTGTTCTGCCACCCCCCCCCCCGTGAGGTTTCTCCCAAGACACCCTAAGGTCTGGTTTGGACTAGTGTGCTACCCCCTCTGCCTAGTTCTGATTTATAGTGCAGTGTGAGATTCAATACTTGAAAATGTGAACCGTGCAGCAGAGTAGTAGTGCAGTAGTGGGGTAAGTGCTCGGAATTTAACAAGAATGAATTCAAACACAGTGGATTAAACAAATGAACATACATTTATTGATTAACAATATTTGTGCATTTGTGATTTTTTAAATGGCAGTGACTAGGAGAATAAGCTTTAATATGATGGTGCATTTAACTCAGTATACAAGCTGGTTAGCAACGTGGCAGATGTAAGCAAGCAGCCTCTTTGGAAGCCCAAGTTAGAGATCTGGAGAGGCAAGTTGCAACATTTAGGAGATGGCCAATCCTAAGAAGAGTTTCCTGCTCACTGAGAAGAAGGTTGCTAGCACAGGAAGCAATGGAACGGAGATTGTATAAAAGGCAAAGCAGGTAGCTAGATAGCTTACACTAAGTCAAAGCAAGAAAGGGTGGAAGAATCGGGAGGGCACTCATATGTTTGCTCATCCTAACAGATTTGCTACATTGAGTGATAATGTTGGGGATATTGGGACAGGAATGCCCTTGATGGAGAGGACTGTTCTCTCTAACAGTCAGGAGAACAGTCCTTTTAGAGCTAACGCATAATTTGTAACGTGAAATTGCCTATATTATTTTTTTCATCTTCGACTTTTTTACATTTTATGTCCCTAACAGAGAGATCATAGAATTTCTGTTTCCAGGGACTGTGAAAGCAGAGATAGTGGAACTATCCCTGTAGCAGAAAAGCCTGTCTCTACATCAGCATACAGAACATTTAGTGCTGCTTGCATTTTGTAATATTATATCACACTCCCTTCTCTCACTGTGTCTGACAGAAAGTTCTCTGGAAACAAATTTAGTGATCTTCATGTCTCCTTGCTGGAGAGGACTGTTCTCTCTAAAAGCCAGGAGGACAGCCCCTCTAGAACTGATGGAATCCAAGATGTAGGCAGACCTAGTGGTGGTAGGGGATTCCACAGTTAGGAAGACAAATAGGTTAATGTGTCAAACAATTTCTGTCTCACGGGGTGACATAGTAGATTGGGTAGATAGAGTGTTGGGAACAGCTGGGCATGTCCTGGTGATATAAATTGGTATCAATGATAAAGTCAGTGGGTGGTGGAAGTCCTTTAAGAATGACTTCAGGGATTTAGGTCATAAGCTTAAGCAGAAGACCTCTAAGGTGGAATAGATAATGATTAAAGCCTTGGTTTAAGTAGGAGAGGTTTAGGTTTCTTTTCCCTTGGGGGAAATCTTTATAGTAGAGACAGTTTGTACCTAGTGGAAGGGGGGCTATTATGCTAGGGGTCAGGATGGTTAGAGGGCTGGAGAAGACTTTAATTTAGGAAAGGGAGGAGGGTGATACAACACAAGATGGGTAGACAGAGTAGTAGAAGACACTGGAATAAAGAAGGCACTTGGGGTGGAAAGGGGAGATGGGCTAGTACATTTAATAGGGAGTTGTCTATGTTACAGCCTGATAAAAAATGCATAAATATATTTTAACTAATGCATGTCTTCCAAATGGCATAAAATGTATACTTGCAAATGCTCATAGTCTTGATGGTAAGGTGGCTGGATTGTAAAGAATGAGTAAAATAACCTTATAGGTATTATTGAAATCTTGGTTGATGTGACACAAGACTGTGCAGTCAGTCTAGAGTAATGTGCAGGTCCAATAGCATACTACCGTGTATAAAAAGATGTATACATCAATGGGATGGGAATCAGATTCTACTGCTATAGAAATTCTTGGCAACTTCTCACAGTTTTGGCCAGCAGTTAAAAAAATTACATTATTGAACTGGGAAAAAGTGCAGAGATGTGCAATAAAACTGATAAAGGAATTGGAGGATCTGAGTTATAAATAGAGGCTACCCAAAACTGGTTTATATTAGAGAAGTGATGTCTAAGGCTTATACAGTGACTATTTACAGAAATATTTGAGGTCAACACAAAGAACTCTCTGAAGTAGTATTTACTCAAAAAACTGAGCAAAAAAGCAGACAGTCATACATTACAGGAAATGCTCTTTTACCTAAACAAAGGTAGGGAATTTTACAGCAATGGCAGTAAGGTTGTTAGATTCTTTGCATTGGGAAGCTGTGTTTGCAGATACTGTAGCGGCTTTCAAAAAAGTAATGGATACCTTTCTAGTTCAGAACAATACTGACAATTCTGACAGTTGGTTTCACAACAGATAAGAGGGAAGATGCACGAAGGTGTGATAAAGAGGTGATAAAGTGGAGATAAATTCTCCAGCGATATCACTTCTCCAGTTCATATGTTATTCTGTGATGCCAATGCACTAAGATTTCTCCAACTTTGGTATCTTAGTGCATAGTGATATGATTGGAGAAGACATCTCTACTTTATCACAACTTAGTGCATAACCCCCAGTATTGATCCAGGGAAATATCTAACTGCCTTTTGGGGTTAGGAAGGGATGCTTTTACGTACTTGGGTCTTAATTGGAAATTGCTTCAATAGGACTTTTTGTCTTCCTCTGGATCAACAACGGTGATATGGCAAGCGCTGAACTTGATGCCTGTATTTCTATTCAACCTCATCAACTATGTTACTATATATTATTCTTGATCTACAGAGAAAGCCAGCAGTGATACTTTGTCTGTACAGCAGCACGTTTTTATGTATTTTATGTAAACAGCAAACCAGACACAATGTCTGATTAATCCACCCAGGAATAATTTCTTGCCCCCAGCCCATATTTTGCCCATCTTTCGCCTGGCATGCTAGAAAGATCTCCAACACATGGCTAAGTGTTGTCGTTCACAGCCAATGGAGGTCCATCAATTGGTTACATCTTTCTTTTAATGCATATATTACTACCTAACTGTATCAGAACTAGTGGAAAAGCAAAGTGAGCAGTAATAATGTACTAAAAGGATATCCATAATGTTTCCATGTGTATGCTATAACCCATTTGTGATGTTTAATCACTCAGAAAAACTAATTGGTTGGATAGAATGGCTTATAAGCCTAATGGATAAGCAATTTCATCTGTCATTCCTGTAGTTACTTGCTCAAGTATAGAAGAAGTTCATTATCATTACTGGGCAGTAAAACAAATATCTGTTACTTGGCAAAATCAACTTTTTTGAACAAAGCAAATAAATATCTATAAAAGTTGTTTGGTTATCCTAGATCTGTGCAATGAGAATGATGGGGAATATGTGATAAAACACAATATCGCACCTGCTTGTCAGGGTTTGCCTTCCAGGGAAGCACTAACAATGTTTTCATTTGTGCATTTAAAGGGGTAGTATAGATAGACAAGGGGCACCAACAGGCCAGGATTGCCCTGATTAAGAATAGGTGAGTTGAATATTGGTTCAAACAGGGAAATCTTAAATCCTGTACTGCTGGTATCTCTTGAGGACAGAACTTGGATACCTTTGAGATAGATAGATAGATAGATAGATAGATAGATAGATAGATAGATAGATAGATAGATACTATAGACAGATGCCAGAATAGCACTCAACATTGAGATGACCACTGAAACATTGAGAATCTAATAAGCTGTTCATTTCTACAAGTGATGTGAGTGCCTCTTTGGCTCTGGTCTATCTCTAGTTTTGTTTGTGTACCCAGGCAAGTGTCATGTAAGCTTCAGCACTTCCTTTTGACTTGGATATTATTTATGCATATTAAAAATGCAGTGTAAATATTTACTGAAGTCAATCACTGCTCACTAGTCTTTTGTTTTTAACATTTTATGTCCCTAACAGAGAGATCATAGAATTTCTGTTTCCAGGGACTGTGAAAGCAGAGATAGTGGAACTATCCCTGTAGCAGAAAAGCCTGTCTCTACATCAGCATACAGAACATTTAGTGCTGCTTGCATTTTGTAATATTATATCACACTCCCTTCTCTCACTGTGTCTGACAGAAAGTTCTCTGGAAACAAATTTAGTGATCTTCATGTCTCCTTGCTGGAGAGGACTGTTCTCTCTAAAAGCCAGGAGGACAGCCCCTCTAGAACTGATGGAATCCAAGATGTAGGCAGACCTAGTGGTGGTAGGGGATTCCACAGTTAGGAAGACAAATAGGTTAATGTGTCAAACAATTTCTGTCTCACGGGGTGACATAGTAGATTGGGTAGATAGAGTGTTGGGAACAGCTGGGCATGTCCTGGTGATATAAATTGGTATCAATGATAAAGTCAGTGGGTGGTGGAAGTCCTTTAAGAATGACTTCAGGGATTTAGGTCATAAGCTTAAGCAGAAGACCTCTAAGGTGGAATAGATAATGATTAAAGCCTTGGTTTAAGTAGGAGAGGTTTAGGTTTCTTTTCCCTTGGGGGAAATCTTTATAGTAGAGACAGTTTGTACCTAGTGGAAGGGGGGCTATTATGCTAGGGGTCAGGATGGTTAGAGGGCTGGAGAAGACTTTAATTTAGGAAAGGGAGGAGGGTGATACAACACAAGATGGGTAGACAGAGTAGTAGAAGACACTGGAATAAAGAAGGCACTTGGGGTGGAAAGGGGAGATGGGCTAGTACATTTAATAGGGAGTTGTCTATGTTACAGCCTGATAAAAAATGCATAAATATATTTTAACTAATGCATGTCTTCCAAATGGCATAAAATGTATACTTGCAAATGCTCATAGTCTTGATGGTAAGGTGGCTGGATTGTAAAGAATGAGTAAAATAACCTTATAGGTATTATTGAAATCTTGGTTGATGTGACACAAGACTGTGCAGTCAGTCTAGAGTAATGTGCAGGTCCAATAGCATACTACCGTGTATAAAAAGATGTATACATCAATGGGATGGGAATCAGATTCTACTGCTATAGAAATTCTTGGCAACTTCTCACAGTTTTGGCCAGCAGTTAAAAAAATTACATTATTGAACTGGGAAAAAGTGCAGAGATGTGCAATAAAACTGATAAAGGAATTGGAGGATCTGAGTTATAAATAGAGGCTACCCAAAACTGGTTTATATTAGAGAAGTGATGTCTAAGGCTTATACAGTGACTATTTACAGAAATATTTGAGGTCAACACAAAGAACTCTCTGAAGTAGTATTTACTCAAAAAACTGAGCAAAAAAGCAGACAGTCATACATTACAGGAAATGCTCTTTTACCTAAACAAAGGTAGGGAATTTTACAGCAATGGCAGTAAGGTTGTTAGATTCTTTGCATTGGGAAGCTGTGTTTGCAGATACTGTAGCGGCTTTCAAAAAAGTAATGGATACCTTTCTAGTTCAGAACAATACTGACAATTCTGACAGTTGGTTTCACAACAGATAAGAGGGAACATGCACGAAGGTGTGATAAAGAGGTGATAAAGTGGAGATAAATTCTCCAGCGATATCACTTCTCCAGTTCATATGTTATTCTGTGATGCCAATGCACTAAGATTTCTCCAACTTTGGTATCTTAGTGCATAGTGATATGATTGGAGAAGACATCTCTACTTTATCACAACTTAGTGCATAACCCCCAGTATTGATCCAGGGAAATATCTAACTGCCTTTTGGGGTTAGGAAGGGATGCTTTTACGTACTTGGGTCTTAATTGGAAATTGCTTCAATAGGACTTTTTGTCTTCCTCTGGATCAACAACGGTGATATGGCAAGCGCTGAACTTGATGCCTGTATTTCTATTCAACCTCATCAACTATGTTACTATATATTATTCTTGATCTACAGAGAAAGCCAGCAGTGATACTTTGTCTGTACAGCAGCACGTTTTTATGTATTTTATGTAAACAGCAAACCAGACACAATGTCTGATTAATCCACCCAGGAATAATTTCTTGCCCCCAGCCCATATTTTGCCCATCTTTCGCCTGGCATGCTAGAAAGATCTCCAACACATGGCTAAGTGTTGTCGTTCACAGCCAATGGAGGTCCATCAATTGGTTACATCTTTCTTTTAATGCATATATTACTACCTAACTGTATCAGAACTAGTGGAAAAGCAAAGTGAGCAGTAATAATGTACTAAAAGGATATCCATAATGTTTCCATGTGTATGCTATAACCCATTTGTGATGTTTAATCACTCAGAAAAACTAATTGGTTGGATAGAATGGCTTATAAGCCTAATGGATAAGCAATTCCATCTGTCATTCCTGTAGTTACTTGCTCAAGTATAGAAGAAGTTCATTATCATTACTGGGCAGTAAAACAAATATCTGTTACTTGGCAAAATCAACTTTTTTGAACAAAGCAAATAAATATCTATAAAAGTTGTTTGGTTATCCTAGATCTGTGCAATGAGAATGATGGGGAATATGTGATAAAACACAATATCGCACCTGCTTGTCAGGGTTTGCCTTCCAGGGAAGCACTAACAATGTTTTCATTTGTGCATTTAAAGGGGTAGTATAGATAGACAAGGGGCACCAACAGGCCAGGATTGCCCTGATTAAGAATAGGTGAGTTGAATATTGGTTCAAACAGGGAAATCTTAAATCCTGTACTGCTGGTATCTCTTGAGGACAGAACTTGGATACCTTTGAGATAGATAGATAGATAGATAGATAGATAGATAGATAGATAGATAGATAGATACTATAGACAGATGCCAGAATAGCACTCAACATTGAGATGACCACTGAAACATTGAGAATCTAATAAGCTGTTCATTTCTACAAGTGATGTGAGTGCCTCTTTGGCTCTGGTCTATCTCTAGTTTTGTTTGTGTACCCAGGCAAGTGTCATGTAAGCTTCAGCACTTCCTTTTGACTTGGATATTATTTATGCATATTAAAAATGCAGTGTAAATATTTACTGAAGTCAATCACTGCTCACTAGTCTTTTGTTTTTAAAATTATCCCTTCCTTTTCTGAGACGTCAGACATTTCTCCTAAGAACAGACTGAGTGGTCATTTGACTAGTTACCATGGCTACACACTGTTTACTCACGCAGAGCTGGTGGTCTCTGTGTGAGTAGTTTAACCCTTTGAGTGCCAGAGGTGTACGCAACACATTGCTTTGAGTGTTTTATGCCAGACAGGTTGCCATGGAGGCCACTCAATAGAGTAGGACAGTCCCTGAAGTAGGAGAAGAAGCTGACATCAGGGAAAGGGGAAGGAGAGGGGATTTTGAAAATAAAGTGGCTACAAAACGTATGAGTATTTAAGAAAATATAAACATTTCACTTCTTGTTCAAGTGAGAACATTGGTTTTAATAAGTATTTTTTGCCTTTTTACCACATTTACCAATCAATTAAACATTTGAATTGTCAATTAAACTTGTATTTTTGATTACGGAAGAGAGGAGTGGAGTTTCACCGGGCTAGGTGTGCTCTGTGCATGGTCATGAATTAAATATCTGTAAAATGACACCTTTAACACCTTACGGACCCATGACGTGCCAGAACCATCATGGGAAAACTTCTGTTAAGGACCCATGACAGTTCTGTAAGTTATGGAATTTATTGGATACAAAAAAAAATATTTGTGGTCCTTCACTGCCGACCGTGGGTTGCTAAAAAGTTAAAGGTAAATTAATAACTCAAAATTTGGTGTCAGTCAGTTAAAAACAGTTTGGTGTAGGTCTGGCAAAAATATGTGACAGCAAAATCTGTACCCTTAACCCTTTGAGGCTACAGCACTGCACAATCACAGCATTACATATTTATTCAAAAATAGGATTTTCGTCTATATGGAACACAGGAACCATGGGGTAAAGTTCCCCTCCTCCAGAAGGCAGGACACTTAAAAAAAAAAGGCATGGTCATTAAGGCAGAGACTACTTTCTCTTCTTCCAGCTTTACCCCCTTCATGTATAGCAAAGTGGCACAAGAAAAAACAAGCAGGAAGACAGGATGGAAACCCCCTAAATAAAAATGATACCTCTAACTGGTGAATTAAAGTTTTTCTACAGGTGGGAATCTTGTGTTCCATATGGACTAAGAGAAAAAAAATGTTGATACGTAAATCCTATTTTCTTTTACATTTTATATGGAACACAGGAACCATGGTGGTATACCAAAGCACCCACTAAGATTCCTGGGGTAGGGGGAGAGAAAAAACTCTCCCCACATAAGAATAGTATTCCACAGGACTAAACATTATGTAAACCGCAGGTGTCAAAGGATACTGAATGAGCACAGCAAAGAGCCAAACAAGATCCAACAGGGCTCAAAAAACTCTGAATAAGCTAAAAAAAGAAAAAAGGGTTCCTAAAGAGGCACAGCAGTCTGAATGAAGGACCTTCCAGCTAAAGCTGGCTTCAGCCAAGGCCAGCACATTTACACAGTAGTGTTTGGTGAATATTTGCAAAGATGACCACATCGCCGTCATGCACAAATGTTCAGCAGAAGTCTGGTTCTTGTAGGCCCAGGAGGTACTCATGGATCAGGTTTTTTTTTCTGATCAGATATGCTTGTTATATAGTAACCTTGAACCAAGAAGCAATAATGACACAGCATAACCCACTCTAGGTCCTTTAGCAATGACAAAGAGGGAATCTGCCTTTCTAAAAGGCTGTGTGCAATGTACATATTTAAGACATCGTACCACATCCAAAAAGGTAAGATCTTGCTTCTGCTTGGTAGAATGATCAGGACAAAAGGAAAGAAGAACACTGGATACAACCTTGGAGCATGTAACCTCAGGGAATATGAAAGACAGCCTTTATCTTGGTGAAAAACCAGGAAAGGGGGTTTATAAGACAAGGCTTGTAGCTCAGCAACTCTTCTCACAGAAACAATGGCCAAAAGTAAGGCTATCTTAAATGGATAGTAATGTTTTATAATAAAAGCAGCTCTAATTAATCATCATAGTATTTGGACTTTGGAGAATGTTATTTCAATTCTGTCAGAGTTGTAGTTCAAGAGTAATTCAATGATAAAGTATCCCCCTCCCGCCCCTTTTACTGATGTAATACTTTTCAGCCAGAGCAGAAGGGAGGTGCCCAGGTAGACTGCAGAGAGGGACAATCTTCAATTAAGATAAGGGAAAAACCTGAAAAGCTTGTCAAGGGGGGCAGGGCTTTCATTGTAAGAAGATTGTCCCCTGCTGTTATCTGTCTGGTCTTACAACCAGATTCCCCATCTGAGAAGAGATGGCTTACACTAGGTAAAAGGGGCGGGAGGGGAAACTTTGATTGTGAATATCTCTTAAACCATAAAGGTTTGAGAGATAAGACGTATATCATTCTTCATATTTTTTTTAATGCCTGCAAAATAAAATAAAGTTAAAATGAAGTATTACTATCCTTTTAAGCGACAAAAACTCAAGGAAACAAAGAGAGAGGTTAAAAAGGAGGTCTCTGAAGAATGCACAACACCAGGTTAAGGTCCCACAAAGGACTGGGATCCCTAAAAGGGAGGAAGGCATGAACCACCCCCTGAATAAAGGCAATAGAATGGTCTTGAGCTGTTATGGGACTCAGGGTCACTCCCCAGTCTATCAGGCTGACATCTGTGGTGACCATTGTCCAATCCAATGTTACAAAAGGTCATCCACATGACAGATATGGTTGGTGAAGACACCAGTACAGATCTTCCCTCATCCGAGGGGAAAGAGATATGAGTCAGATTGGAACTCTGCCTTGACCTGACCAGCTCATGAGAATGTCCAGCTCAAGATCCCTAATTTGAAATTGAGCATAGAGGACCACTTACAAAGTGGACACTAGAAATTCTAAGACTCTTGTAGTCCCTTATAGTCGCTGATGGCCAAGGCAGTGCTTGAGACACATTCCAGAATACAGTCTGGATCTTGTCTTCTGAAGAAACACTCTCTCTTGGAGGGTATCAAATCTCATGAGAAGTACAGAGTCTAAGAAAGCACCAGAGAGAACATCTTGAGAATAAGAACCCAACCATGATGCTCCAGGGTGTGAATACATTCTTGAATGTGTGAAGTCATAATAGTCTATGAAGAAACTTTGATCAAAAGTTCATCTAAGTAAAGGTTTAAGGAAAACCTTGGGAGTGAACATAGGCCTCCAGATCAGCCATGACAATCATGAAGATCCTTTGAGCTGATGGTAAACCTAAAGGAAGTGAACTGGTAGTGACTGCACATGAAGGTGAAGCAAAGGAAGCACTGATGTCCTTGGGACATGAAGGTTAGTGTCCTGAAAATCTAGAGAGGCTGGGTACCCTCCTGGGCACATTGCTAAGATCACATATCGCAGACATTCCATCTTGAATTGCTGAGCTTCCACATAGGCTTTGAGAATTTCAGATCCAGAATAGGACAGACGCTGCCGTTCTTCTTGGGGATCACAAAAAGATTGGAGTAAAACCCTACAAATCATTCCTGGGCAGAAATCAGAACCATCACCTGTGTTTCAACAGGGGTGATATGGAGTCTATGAACAAACATGTGATCTGGGTCCCAAAAAAGTCTGGACAAAAAGAAACTCTGAGATGGAAGGGACTTGAAGTGTATGCGGTACACTTCTGAAATGAACCTCAAAACCCACTAGTTAATCAAAGAAGACTCCATATATCTTTAAAAAATGAACTCCTAAGGGCAGGGATGAACCAGAACCCCACAAGTCATGTGGAGGTGTGCTTGTCATCCTTAAGCTTCTGAGTAAATGTCCTATCTGGTGTCATCAAAGGCCACTACAGTGAGATATGCATTGGCCTCCAGAATGTTGGCCAGGATAGCAAGAAATTCCTCCTTAGGAAATCCTACAGATAGCCTCTAAAAGTTGTTCACCCCAGATGGATATCTTTTTGGTGACCCCAACACAGCAAAAATGGGTCTCAGAGTGGCTCCAGCATCCATAAAGTTCACTTTTAATAAAGAATTTAGGCATTTATTAATCTGGTCCATAAAGGCTACAGCATCTGCCAATGACAGAGCAGTGTTTTTGGCTATGTGAGATATAAGGGGGGAATCGACCACAGGTGGGGAAGCCCACTGTGCTGGGCCTCAGAGGAAAAAGGATTTGGAAATACATTTATTAAAGAAGAGCCTCTAATTTGCCATTAAACATTCCTCCAGGAAAACCTGATCTAAGGTATGACTGGGAGGAAAAATAGGAGGGACTTTCTTGTACCTTTGGAAGATGTCCAGTGAGGAAGATGCTGCATCAGAGGTCTCAGAAACCTGAGGGGTCTCCAACACTACTCTGATGAGCCCCTCATAGGAATCCCCAATGGACAAGGAAGAATTCATGTCTTCTCCATTTGCATTTACTTCCTGAAAGTGGCCACTAAAGACAGGATCAGTATGTCTAATGGGGGCCATGGTGCATTAATAGAGAACCCCTTTAATAGATGAAGGGATGGAGGTAACAGATGACATAAGAGTTTTGACCCAAATTGGCTCTTATTCAGCAGTGGAGGGCCCAGGGGGGTAGGGGGTAGTAGAGGCCACAGTGCAAGAGGGACGTAGGGAGTTAGACATGAAGACCAATGATCTAAAGGATTTATGGGAATCCCTGAATCCTTAGGTTTGGATTTCCCCATGTGTCCCTTGGGATCAAACATGCTCAGAGAAAAACTAGGACAAAGTGGTCCAAAAAAAGAAATTAAACGCCCCCAGTGCCAGTGCCATCTCTCAAACCTTTATGGTTTGAGAGATAATCGTATTTAAAGTTCTCCCCTTCCTGAAGTCAGAGCTCTAGCTGACTGCAGGGGAATCCGGTCCCGGGACTGGTGGAGGCTCTTCAGCAAAGCCAAGATCGCGTTATTGGAAAATAAATCCTTCACTGGAACGGTGTACAAAGTGTGCTTGGTTTGCAAGCACACTTAGAAGACCATTCCAGTGAAAGATTTTTTTTCAATATCTCGATCTCGGCTCTGCTGCAGAGCCGCCGGCTGGTTACAGGACCGGATTCTCCTGCAGTCAGCTAGAGCGCTGATGACGGGGGGGGGTCTTTAAATACAATTATCTCTCAAAATTTCTCTTTTTTAAGGTCTACAAGATGCAGCTTTGTAAAAATTAAGTATTAATATCCCATTAAGTGTATATTTGTTGCAATACTTGAGAAATATTCATTGATGCATACTATAGTAATATTTTGCACTGTTGCTGGTTTGTCTCTGCTGCAAAGCTTTGTAAATTTGTGAATCCATACATATGGTAGCCATTATTACAGATTGTACATTAGTCACATTTCTTTCTTTCTTTCTTGTTCAGAAGAGATGTGCACGCTGAGTCTTGTGGTATAAACCCCAGGATTCCCGCCGCCAAAAACATTTCCACTGCAAAAAGCCTAAGATGTAACAGAGTGCATTATGCTCTATGAAGAAATCGCCTTCCATTAAGTCACATTATTTTTATTGTTATACAGAATGACAGAGTGCTTACAAGTAACTTGAATTTAAAGGAGAAGTAATACCTAATAATAACCCCCCCACATTGCCAGGTAATCTTAATCACCACTATAGATATTTTCCCCTTATGCATTTGTTTAAGATATATCATCTCCTCCGAACAGCCCTGCCAGAGATGCACTAATGGTCCGATACTATGGAAAAGTGGACCTGGTGATGTACAGCTATCATTTCACTATGAAGAATACAAAATACTATGCCATTTGCATTAAAGGGATAGTAATACTTGTTTTAAATTTGAGGTTGGAGTCTTCTTTATTTTTATTTTTTAACACAGGGCTATATTTCAATACTTACAGTTTTGTAGATCAAGCACTATTCAATCCAAAAGGATCCCCCTCCCGCCCCTTTCCCCTGCGTCACTGATCCTCTCAGTCTGGTCCAGATGGAGTGTGGTGAGGGACACTCTTCACTAAGCAAAAGGAAAATCCCTCCTTCATCAGGGGAGGGGAGTGTTTTCCTTATACTTAATGAGTGAAGATTGTCCCTCGCTGCATTCGTCCAGTCCCATGACCGGATTCCAGAACTGATGGGAGACAGCCAGAAGGGGATCCTTTCTGTTTGACTAGCACATGAACTACAAAACTGTAAGTACTGCAATATAGCTCTATGTAGTAAAAATATAAAGAAGACTCGGACCTCAACTTTAAAGTGGATGTATCACCTATGCACAACATCCTCTAAATAGGTGACACATACAATAGCATTAAAACTTTATTATTATTTTATTTTAAGCTTCTGTTTGGTTTAAATGTAACTTATAAAAGTATCTGCTGCAGCCACTTCCGGGTGACTGCAGTTCTCTGTGGTTACAGAGCTCCGCCTCTGCTCCCCTCCCTCCTCCAATGACAGAGGCGTCTGTCAGTAAACTGGAGCAATCTCATTGGCAGAGATCGATATCTAGCCAATGAGACCACCCCAGCTTACAGACAGAAGCCTCTGTCATTGGAGGAAGGAGGAGAGCAGAGGCAGAGCGTCGGGCTGCAATCTATACGGAAGCCCAGACTTTTATAAGTCACATTTAAACCAAACGGAAGCTGCAAAAGAAATAATAATAATGTTTTAATGCTATTGGATGTATCACTTAACTATTTAGAGGATTTTGTGCATAGGTGATACATGCACTTTAATACAAGTATTACTATCCCTTTAAGAATGTGCTATGCAAGGGGAGGGGGAGAGAATTTAAATCATTAACATGTAGAGTTGTCGTGATGCTGGCGATGTGTTAAGAAGGGCAAGTGGGGGAGTGGATAGGATGTGCTCAGGCTTCAGCATAACACATGACAACACCATTCCTTAACCCTACTATTGTTACAGGGATATTCATTTCACACAGTAAAAACCATTGTCACTGTTCATTTAGAAAGTGAGAGAACCAGCAGAGAAGCTGTTCCATATACCACGGAGTGCCTTGAAAGTCCTTTGTTTACCTGAATCACAGCAGAGCGCCTTGGAAGTCCTTTGTTTACCTGAATCACAGCGGAGTGCCTTGAAAGTCCTTTGTTTAACTAAATTGGTTAATTGGCAGCCCATTGAACAGCTGATTCAGTAAGTACAGAATGGCAGAGAATCTGTTATATGAAACAGCTGCTCTGCTGGTTCTCTCATTTTCTAAATCAATGGTGGTAATGGCTTTTACTGTTATGTCAGAGACATTGCCATGATGGGGAAGAAATGGTTAATTTTTTTCTTATAAGCCAAATTCTCTGAAAGTCTGTTTTAAAAATGTGTGTAAATGACTTCATTCAGAGACACAAAGGGGGCCTCTTTCCTTCAATGGGAGTGAAAATAGTTGACTGACTTTAGGGTAAGTTATGGGCAAAATCCAGGCAATTATACTAGAGGGAAGATAACAACATCTGGAATTTTGTGTCATAACTTGTATAAAAGACAGGGAGTACAGATTGCAGGGATGACAGGTACATGAAATGTGATCACCTCTTGACATATCACTGATGACACAAAGCAGAACACATTATTGTCTATTGATAAGGAAATATTATCAGGGAAAATTTTAATGTGTAGCAAGAGCGCCTTCTCTAGGGTATATAAACCGTTAGTACCAGTATTTTGCAGAATTCCAAATATGGTGTTAATATATTCATGATCTCATATGGAAATTAGAAATTTAGAGAGCCAATAAGATAATACTGATGATGTCACTGCATAATGAGATGGATCTTTATTCAATCAGAGGAGATTCTGATAAGGGTAATTTTACATTATAAATATGTAAATTTCGAGAGAGAAAGGGTTTTTTTTGGCTTCCTGAGGGGTCTTAGCTACTGAGAGGCTGATCATCTAACCTGGCCGGCTGCTAAAGAAATCCACACTTATTGAATGGTAACTATATCTTTCTTTATTTTAACACTGCAAAGTTACAGAATCAAATACATATTTCTTCTATACTTGAAGAAACATAATTTTTCTTATAATTTGTCTTTAATTAGACTGGCCACCCAATTGGGACCAATTATAATAAGCCATATTGGCTGTAGCAATTCTGAATTAAGCAGAATTAATTAATTCATTAATTGGTAAATTGTTATATTTTGCCAGATAAGTGTAAAATAGTTGATAGCAGTGAGATATATATATGCTTGTTTATATATTGGTTAATATAATTTTTGTGACTAATATTTGATCTGGCAAATTCTTTGAATTCATTTATTAACCCTTCAACTGCTATTTGTCTATTTATTTTGAGGTGTTTCTTTGGATTTCTTTGTGTATGTTTTTGGGTCTAAACTTTTGTACAGTGGAAACATTATTTAAACCTCTCACTAGACAAAAGAAGCCACCATCTTGGGTGGGGCATTCTATATTAATATATGGATTAACCCTTGGAGTACCCTATAGGTTTTACATAGGATTGCTATGGTCATGTTTATGATATATGTTGCATGAAGTTTGGTATACTGTCTAGACATATATTATTGGATTTGATTCTAAGTATATTCTTGGTATAATCTATTACTGACTATATTAATTGCAATTTATATGTTTTATTCAGAAGGTATGCAATATTGAAATCAGTAGATAATTAAATTATAGTGATCTAAATCTGGGGTTTTATTCCAGTTAGTGTCTCTAAATTTTGTTACTGCATATGGTACAAGGAGAATTGTCAGAGGACCTGGCTTTATATTAAAGCGTACTCACCTGACAACCTACCTTAAACCTCAATTAGCATAGTTTATACAGTTTCTGGGGCAGAGGTATTTATATATGCTGTTGCCAACTGTATTTTAATTCATTATAGGATCAATTATCCTTTTCTACGCTGCTGAGTTCAATTATTGTTATTTAATACCTCTGAGTATGCCTATGTGTGGTTAACCCTTTAATTGCTGATAATGCTAATTATGATAATTGTGGGTTGAGTTACTGTATATCTATTTCAGTTGCTGGTCACTCATTTATATCATTGTTGTTTACACTTTATATAGTATATTTTACTTAAAGGGGAAGTACCACCCCGCAATAACTTAAGCTTCACTGATTGCTCATCTGGCGACTAGCTGCTAAGTAGCGCTAGTCGCCAGAAATATTACCCGGTTCTGCAGATATCGGCGTTTTACCGATGGTGACAGGAGCAGGAAGCACGGACGTCTCTTCAGAGTGACGTCCGTGCGCCTGCGCTCTCAGTCCCTTTTGAACCACGCGGTTCAATCAGTGAAGCTTAAGTTATTGCGGGGTGGTACTTCCCCTTTAAATAAAGTTTAGATTGTAGCTGTATTAGTCCAGTGATGTAGATGTAAAATAACAAACATATTAAGAATGCTACAATGCCAACAATCCAGAATGGGCATGTAGCATTCTTAATATGTGCAATCTTTTTTTAACTCTCTCCCCTCCCATACCATCTCCTGTATTTTTCTTTTCTTTCTCTTCTCCCCCCCCACACTCTGCCTTGCACAGGGTATTTCCGACCCTCTGTATCACGGTGCCCATGATCTTTCTGCTGGTGACTTCTTGTGTTAGTCTTGCTGGGTTCTTATTGGCTGCTTGCGTATGTCCCGCCCAGCACTGGCCTTTTTAATCTCAGTCCTGTCATTCCGTGGGTGCCCTTTCGTGGTGTTCCTGTACCTGGCTTTTGTTCTGCTGTTGGTTTCCTGCTCCGTGTATGACCCGGTTTTGCCTAACCTTGCTTCTGTCTTTGCTCCGTGACCCGTTGCTGACTAGGATAGGCTGACTACCGCTCTGTGTACCAACTCCGGCTGTGGCTGACTACCCGCTTCGTTGCTGACTTGGACTGGCTGACTACTGCTCTGTGTACCAATTCCACCTGTGGCTGACTACCCGCTCTGGTGCTGACTAAGGTCTGACTGACTACTACTCTGTGTCTGATTTTGGCTGTGGCAGACTACCTGACCCATTGCTCACTGGTCAGGCTATTTCCGTTCTGTGTAACATCCCCGCAGTGGCTGCCCACTCGATCCGTTGTTGCCTAGTGCCCTGCCGGTACCTGCCATTGTTGCCTTGCCTGAGCCTGTCAGCGTTGCCTATCAGTACCTGTCAGTATAGCCGTGCCAGTGCCTGCTTGCGCTGCTGATTTGGGCCTGTCAGGGTTGCCAGGCCTGTGCCTGTCAGCTTGCCCTGCCAGTGCCTGTCAGTGTTGCCTCTGATTCTCTAGTCTCCCGAGACTAGTTTCCTTCAGGGCCAGTCAGTGCTGCCTCCAGTGCATCTAGTCCTCCGAGACTAGTACCTCACCAGTGCCTGTCTTGTTGCCTCCGTTTACGCTAACCTCCTGACACTAGTGCACTGCCAGTGCCTGTACTTGTTGCCTCCAGTTACGTTATACTCCTGACACTAGTGCACTACCCTTGCCTGTACTTGTTCCCTCCGGTTGTGCTACCTCCTGACACTAGTGCTCAACCAGTACCTGTACTCTGTAGCCTCTGGTCACTCTAGTTCCCTGAGACTAGTGCCTTGCTCTAGCTCGCCTGTGTTGCCTCTGGTTACCCTAGCTTGCTAGGGATTCTGCCCTGCAGTCACCTACAGCCTTGCTGGTCGAATTACATCTTAGGCTTGGTGCTGCTGAGGTTCTGTTCCTGGTTCCTGACTCCTGTTCCTGACTACTGCATTACTATTTTGTTTGCTTGTCTCTTTGCACCCTGACCTGTGTCAAATTTGGGAAGTGCCACGGCACTGTCTGGATCTGGGCCTGTGAAGGGTGACCTTGTATCCCTTATTAATTTAAAAAAATCTGATTTTACCTTACTAACTTGTCTGAGTGTTCTTTCAAAACCATCACACTCTGCAAGATGCTTTGGGTTTTTGATATTTCAGAGGGTTTCTTTTTCAGATCCCTGAGTGATATGGATATCACTACATGGGAACAAACTGTTGAACAAATAATCCTAGCTTTTGGGCCCTATAAAACCCGCCATGAGGCTAAATGTGCTATCTATGCACTAAAATGTAGATCAGACCAGGAACCCAGGCAATTCTTGTCAGAGCTTAAATGTGCATATTTCCTTCCTGTTAAGGATGCAGATTTTCAATCATATGAGTTTAGGGAACTATTCCTTAATGCTCTGTCAAGGTATATGAAAACTAATTTAGCTAGGGATTATTCACCCATGTTGTCACTATATTGGTTATTCACTCAAGTTATTAAGCTGTATAATGCCCAGCAGAGTGAGAATACCCCAGCTAGGGACAAGAAGCCTGCCCCCCAGTGTGTATAGCGGAGACATTGGTTGAAGAAAGCTTGCCATTTGAATCTGGCAAGAGAACCTATGCAGAGGTGTTAAAATCTCCACAGGTTCATAACCAGGCACCAGGACAGAAGGGGCCCGTCTCTGTTAGTTCCCAGGGGTCTAATAACTCAAATGGTAAGAAACCATTTTTCAAAAAGTCACAGGGATACAACAAAAAACAAAATAAATCCAAGCTTCCCAAGATGTTTCAAAAGGGTAAAAACTCTAATAATAAGGGGTCTAAGTCTCAACAAACCAATTAGTCTGATTCTGGGAACCAAGATCAGAAGCAGGTAAGTCTCAGGGTCCAGGTTAACAACCTGACAGACATGATGGCCAAAATGATGGCTAATGTGGCACAACTAGGCCAAAACCCTAGTCCTAATACACCGCAGGAATCTAACCCCTTTTCAGCTCAAGGAGTGACAGCTTCCACTCAGTAACAGAACACCAGGGAATTGGTAAACAGGCCTTAGGGGAAAAGAATACCATTGCTTTGCCCTATGTAACTCGTACAATAACCGATAATGTTTTAACCAACAGTAATGCTAACACATTTTCTTTAGAGGATGTAAATGCTTTGGTTGACTCTAACATTTCTTCCTTATCTCACTCACAGCCAGGTACACATAAGTCCATCCCTGATGATGTCACTTCTTTTCCCTGCATTTCTTCAGAACAGGTTGAATAGGTAGGAGGAGTGTAGGGGGATGCTGCAGCTGTACAACCTGACCAAGTGGTCAGCAAGTCTGCTCCTGTAAATTCAAGAATTAACCCTTGCAGGCAGTGGAGGGATTCTAAGATTATATTACATTATGTGAAATGCATGAATATGAAGGGAGATATTTCATTGTTGTCACATTGCAGGAGCTTGATGACTTAATTATTTCCAGCCTCCTGGATACAGGATCTCAAGCTACCATATTGTCTGGCTCCCATTATTTTCAAATTATGGAGAATGCTACTGTAAAGCCAGTGTTGAAAGCATTTGATGGATCTCTAATAAGCGTAGGAGGTAACCCCTTCAACGTATTGGGAACCACATGGATAAAATTTAAAATCGGTAATAAATCATTCACACATAAAGTCATAGTAGTTGAAGTTCCCTATAACAGGTTAATTATAGGTGCCGATCTGCTACGGTGCTTAAGTCCCGTCATAGACTGAATAATGTCATCTGGTTACAGGTTAAAACCCCAATCAAATATGAGCGGGCATTGCAACACCCCCATAGAAATGATCATATGGTAGAGGAAAATAGGGATACTATTGAAATCCATTTTGTCAATAGCCAGAACCCTAACCTCACTGTTTTACAGATGCCTGATACCAATGCTGAAAACATGGAAGGTGACCTCTCCATTAAGGCCTTACCAGAACAGATTCAGAACGTGAAGCTAGAAGACAATGTCTTAACCATATCTCTTCACAGATCACCCTCTGAGCCAATAGATCCAGAGAATCATTCTTAATATCTGACGTCTATTGACAATACAGGGGGTGAGTTGTTTGTTTCCTTACAGATTAAAGGGGATCAAACAGTCCAAACTGAATCTGAAACTGGAATAGAGTTACATTAGTAACTGTCTACTGATGGAGGTAAGAAATCCTATCCATATGAAGTATCTGAGGCCACATGATAATTGGGTACATGACCTAGATGACGATACTACAAGTTATAAAGTTGTTGCTACATGTCTGTTATCTATATTGATAGGTAATAGGTCTGTAAAACACATTTCTTGTAGTGGAGGAACCCCAACACCATATATATATAGGCAATGATTTAATATATCGTTTTGCCTTCCCAGATTGATCTGGTGAATAATAACCTGTGGACTAGATTAGAAGGGAACCCCAGTGGATTTCAGGATGACTTAAAAGCCCTGAAGTCATCCCAAATGTTGCCATGTGCAGTTAAATTACAGGTAGATAATGAGGTCACTATACCTGTTGGGGCAAGTCAGGTCCCCATATCTTTGCAGGTTCGTAGTGGTCAGAACCTTGAGAATCCTAATGCACTAATATGCCTCTCAAATAGTATTCAACAATTAGGAATTTCTTTGTCACAAACCCCTATGGTGAGTATTCACAGAACACCAGTCCACATTGTGGTCAATAACACAACCCCACACAGTATCACCGTAGAGAAGGGAACTGTAATAGGTTATGCACTGGATTCAGAATACTATACATTTGGCTTTCAGAATCAAGTAATTGGCCTACTGCCTGATAATTATCTGTCTGAGGAACAACTAGTTGAGCAAATGTTTTACTCCCTCTCAGAGGGACTGGTTTCCATTCAATCTGTGTATCCATATAGACCTGATACAGGTACATGACAGACTGAAGAATCCTCTCCGGTATTTGAACACCAGATGGAGGGACAAGAGTCCCGAGAATATCAGGAGGCTGTTGATAAGGTAAGAGTAAATTCTCATGATTTATCTACACAGCTTGAGGAAACCTATGAGTTAGGTAGGCCTGAAGCATTTCCAGGGTTCAATGAGCTAGAAGAGGAGAAAATCTCTCTAGCAGATGCATGGTCTGATGACTGTAAAGGCCAACAGCTAAGGGAAATCCTCATGGAATCCCAAGAACTGTTTGCCAAAGATTTATATGTTTGTGGTTTAACATACACGCATACAGACTGACCCTAAATTGTCTCCTCTATATGTCAAGCAGTACCGTCTTCCACTTCCTATGACTCACTGGCAGAAATCATAAGGAACCTCAAAGAGAGGGGCATTTGTACGGCCGGTGCACAGCTCGTATAATAAATCCATCTTGGGAATCCTTAAACCCAATGGTCAATGGCGTCTGTGTGCTGACTTAAGGCAACTGAACAAACATTTATGTCCGTCTGGCAATTCCCTGTCGTCAGAGACACAGTGACGCACACAGCATCGGGGGACAGTGTGGTTTCTGCTTAACAGCTACAGCTACAAGAAGACCACAGTCAGCAAGCATCTTGCTTTAAACTGGTAGGGTGAATACTTTTACATTTTAATACTCCCCTCTTCTTTTAGCTGCCCTTTGTGTCCCTCTCACTCAAATGGCCAAATAACAATATTAATTGTGTCCCACTGTTGCCCTTAAAAAGCACATTAGTAGCCCAGTGCCCCTATAATGCCCCAGAGTTGTACATTGAGGCATCAGATGAGCCCATCCAGTGCACAAATTTACTCTCCCACCTTACCATTTTCTGGAGGGCCAGAGGGGTACATTTGGATACCAGAGTGGCTCATCGGATGCCACTGTGTGCACCTCTGGGGTATCAGTTACACTTGGAGTCAGTGGGTTATCAATGTCGCACTCAAGGACATCAGTGGGGCACAGTCTGTCTCATATAGTGCCCTTAATCATGAACCAAATGGACTTATGAAATGTAGTATTTAAAAAAAAATCAATAAAAAAGTAACCATGAACTGTTCATTACTGCTCCAGCTCTCACTTGTTCTGATACAAGAAAAACTGGAGAAATTTTAATCTAGAGCAAACCAACTGCACCACTGGGGGCAAATACAAATTCCCAAAATTGCAGTTTATTTAAACTTGGCTTTTAACCCTTTGAATGCTAAGCATTTCTTTGCAATTCAAGTTTAGCATTCAAGTGTTAAAAAGCCCAATTTAAAGGGATAGTAATACTTGCAAATTACTAATCCCCATATTGTAGCTTTGTTAAAAAGAAACTTATTGCCCCCAGTGTCATCTCTCAAACCCTTATGGGTAGTGCATATGCTCTAAATGCATTGTTGTGCACAGATAGATATTGCGCATGTTCTAACCCAGGAAGCTGAATGCCGAAAGCTTCTTGAATTGTGCATAAAAAATAATTTATTACGACAACACTATACAGACGTATGAATTCGTCCTCAATAGCACTTCCTGCATTAGGCCCATTCACTTTTCCATTCAGACATATTTGTTCATCCTGACCACGCCCACATAGCCACGCCCACACACACAAAATGGGTGCACCTGTTTGCTAATTTTGATTTTTCATACGCAATTCAACATCATGCGCAAAAGTGTTCTCTAGCTATTCTCTCTCACAACTTAGCGCATGCACACGTTGTTTGCATCCCGCCATTATGGAGGAATGCAAAAAAGTGGCGCATTCGCTATTTTATAAAAGCTATAAATGTATGTTCTCTTTGTGACTGCTCAAGATTTGATGTAAGAAACCTATTTATGCCATGACACTGAATAGCACATGCTGCTAAATTAACATAAAAATTAGCGAATGTTCCTAAATTAACAGCAAAGTTAGCCAGACGTATGAAAATGTGTGCTAACTGCTTTGCTGAATTAAGTGCAATTGCTAATCCTCTCACAAAACGGGGGAAATTTTAGTCATGCCCACTTTTTGAATAGCGTTTGTTAAAAAAAAAAAAGATCAAACGTTCTCTAAATGAGAAAAAACATGCACAATTCAATAACATTTTGGTGCTAATCGTTTTGACATCAAAAGTACATTGTAAATGGGGATTGCTCACATTTCTGGCATTCCACCCCAACGTTCAGTGGGGCTGAACTGGCGAATCTGTATATTCACACCACTGTTTAAAGGCACATCAAACTTTTCTTTTTGTGGAAAATACATGTTATAGAACTCCTCCTGCTGAATAATGAAATGGTAGTTCCACTGCTGCGAGATTTTTAATTCAAAATTGATTACAGCTCAAATGTGCAACAGCATTAACTATTGTCCAGATATTTTATAATGCACTCTATGGGACAGCTTAAAGTGTTAGTAATGTCCCATAACATTTTTATAGATTTGTAGAGGGTAAAAAAAGAATCTCATTGCCACAAACCCCATCTCTCAAACTGCTATGGTTTGAGAGATATTCGCAATCAAAGTTCTCCCTTCCCTCCCGTTCTCCTAATGTCAGCGTCTAGCTGGCAGCAGGAGATCCCAGTCCGGGGACCAGCCGGCGGCTCTGCAGCAGAGCTAAAATCCCGGTATTAGAAGAAAATTACTTCATTGTAAAGGTCTACAAAGTGTGTCTGGTTTGCAAGCACACTTTGTAGACCATTCCCATGAAGTAGTTCTTTTCTAATAACGGGATTTCAGCTCTGTTGAAGAGCCTCATCGTGTTGGTCGACACGGATCTCCTTCTGTCAGCTTTACAACTGACATCAAGAGAAGTGGAGGGAAGGGGGAACTCTGAAACTCTGATTGCCAATATCTCTCAAACCATAGAGGTTTGAGAGATGGGGTTTGTGGCAATGATATTTTTTTACCCTTTACAAATCTATATAAAAAAATTATGGGACATTACTAACACTTTAAATCATTGACTCTGGCTCTCCATAGGAAGTGACAGCTACAGCACCACTTGTTGAGCACAGTGGAACATTGCTAATTTTCTGTAACATAAACAAGTTTGAGCCATTATAACATTTGAATGAAGAACCTCAAAGCAGATGGAATATACTTGTTTTACTCAGGTGGAAAAAGTCCAGCAAAATAACAATTTTTTAATGACAAAATGTCACTGTTCCCTTAACCCCTTGAGTGTCACAGAGGTATCCAACTCATTGCACTGTCAATCAGAGAGTTAACCCTTTGAGTGCCAGAGGGTACACAACCCTCTGGCACTCAAAGTATTAAATAAAAAGGTATTCTTCTCCTATGCTCTTGCCAGATTTGGCTATGTATCCTGCAGAATCTTCCCCATAAAGGGCAGCCGGGATATCTGTTTCCATGACAATATGGGTACCAAGTAATGGGACATTAACTCCATTTTTAAGCAACAGGTCACATAAAAGCCATACATGCGTAAACTGTCATTAAGCTGAATAAAGTGAACATTTGCATAGAATTATTTTTATATTCAGATCACAATTGTCTCAAATCTACAGAACCATAAAACGATCTTTATTAATATCAGTGATGTCAATATATGCAAATGAATGAAAGTCCAGAATGTAATAGGTCTGCATGTGAGGCAGAAATAGGCAAAGTTCGGCCCTCTATTTGTTGTTGTTGGCCTACAGTTCCCATCATCTTCCGCTGGCTAAGGATGATGGGAGCTGTAGTCAAACTGCTCCCCAGTCCTAAAATTTAAATAGCAAGTTGTGAAATAAAATAAAAAGAGGAGTAACATGGGTACACTGAGGCAGGTTTAAACCTTTGTCAGAGGGGTACGCAACACATCGCAGAGCAATGCGTTGTGCACCCCTTTGGCACTCAAAGGGTTGATAGAAACTGGAGCAAACAACTGTGCATCACAGGGGAGAAATATAAAAAAATCCCCAAACTTCCAGTTATTCAAATAAGGCTTTTGACCCTTTGAGTGCCAGAGAGGTACAAAATGCATTGCTTTGCAATGCATTCTGTACCCCTCTGGCACTCAAAGGGTTAATCCCTAATTGCTAGAGGGGTATCCAACACAACATCCTTTTAAAAGGTGGCACGCAAAAGATCGTGCAACCTTTTAACACAGTAACCATGTCGCCATGGTTAAAATGGCAGTATGAGAATCTCTCATGTCGCATAGTCAAATATCGCATATCTGCATACAAGTCCCATCATGCTTCTATCTGGATAGAATTGCTCAAGTTTTCTTGTGAGCACTTTATGTCACTAATATTATTCCTGGCACTCATGTAAGCACTGCAGTCATATATGCTCAGCTCTGCTCCAGGTTCTCTCTCACCTTGTGTGCAGGCTCCGCTCTGCTCTGTCATTTTGCACACAGAGAAGGGGAGAGAGAACCCGGAGCAGCGCTGAGCATACAGGACTGAGGTGCTTACATGAGTGCCAGGAATAAATGTTGGTGCCATAAAGTGCAACCCCAACCCTACTATGCTTGCACAATTCTATCCAGATAGGTAAGCATGATGGGACTTGTATGCGGATATGCAATGTCTGACTATGCAACATGAGAATCTTGTGCTGCCATGCAGTGCAAGATTCTCAGGTCGCCATTTTAACCTTGGCGACATGGTTACTGTGTTAAAAGGTTGCACGCTCTTTTGCATGCGACCTTTTAAATGTGAACCATCCAACACATTGATGCACAACTAGCTGGAGATTTCTGCACCATTCAGTGAGTTAAAAGCACCTTTTAAATCAATGGGATATTCTATTGCTTCCCTGTGGAGCAGTTGGTTTGCCCCAGAACTGCTCCTCTTTGTTTGGTGCATAATACCCAGCTGTAAGATCTCTCCAAAATGAGAACTAGGATCCTTAGAAATTGGAGAGATTCTCTCACTGTAGACGCTTCTCTTATTTGATGCATGGATAGTCAATCATAGGACCTCCAGCAATGGTGACCTCTCCAGCATTCAAGTAGTTAACCCTTTGAGTGCCAGAGGGGTACGGAACGCATTGCTTTGCAATGCATTCCGTACCCCTCTGGCACTAAAAGGGTTAAAAGCCCCCATTGAAATAAATAGAATTTTTTTTTTTTTTTTTTTCCTGTGGTGCAACTGGTTTTCTCCAGAACTGTTCAAATTCTTCTTATTAAGGTGGGACAGTAACCTGTCCACATTCTTAGTTCAGTGGGAGCATCCATCTTCAAAGGATTTGTATGATTGTCAGTTGGTCAGCTTATTAGCTAATACTGCCTAACAGGGGTTGACTGGTAGAAGGGAGAGCAGTGTGGAATGTTAGTGACTGGCTGGAAGGAAGAGGCAAGTAGGAGGAAGAGCAGTGTGGAATGTTAGTGTCTGGCTGGTAGTCATGCTAGTACTGTCTAATCTGCATAAACTGACAAATAAATAGACATAAGTATCTTAAACCTCCGAGTGCCAGCCATGTGTACCTGCATGGACAAGGCCATGCCCCAGACGTGGCTGGAGCTGCCCTCCACCTTCCCCAGAACCTTTTTTTTTTATTTTATTATTATTCAGATCTCACTGGGGAGGGATCAGGGCCCCTGCTGATGCATTCCCAGCTATTGATCTCCCTGCCGGTTGCGCTGGGAGATCAATACAGGAAACACAGCAGAACAATGTATACTCCTGCTTCACTCCTACCCGAACTTCTGGGTAGGAGTGGGCATTATGGGGGAAAGTTTCCCCTTATCACCAGTGACATGATCACTGGTGATGTGGAGAGGCATTCCCCTATTCCACCCATGCCTACCCAGAAGTGCGAGAAGAATGCATGCTGTTCTTTAGGAGAACAGTCCCTCTGAGACCCAACTCACTCTTTCCTAAACTGAGGTCCCTGTTTTTAGGAGATCAGACTATGTAGTGTGTGTATAAGTGTATCACCCTGGTGTCCCTGTGTTTAGGAGATCACACTGTGTGGTGTGTATATAAATGTATCACCCTGGTGTCCCTGTGTTTAGGAGATCAGACTGTGTGGTGTGTATATAAGTGTATCACCCTGTTGCCTCTGTGTTTAGGAGATCAGACTGTGTGATGTTTACATAAGTGTATCACCCTGCTGTCCCTGTGTTTAGGAGATCAGACTGTGTGGTGTGTATATAAGTGTATCACCCTGGTGTCCATGTGTTTAGGAGATCAGACTGTGTGGTGTGTATATAAGTATATCACCCTGGTGACCCTGTGTTTTGGAGATCAGACTATGTGGTGTGTATATAAATGTATCACCCTGGTGTCCCTGTGTTTAGGAAACCAGACTGTGTAGTGTGTATAAGTGTATCACCCTGGTGTTGCTGTGTTTAGGAAACCAGACTGTGTGCTGTGTATATACGTGTATCACCCTGGTGTCCCTGTGTTTAGGAGATCAGACTATGTGGTGTGTGTATAAGTGTATCACCCTGGTGTCCCTGTGTTTTGGAGATCAGACTATGTGGTGTGTATATAAATGTATCACCCTGGTGTCCCTGTGTTTTGGAGATCAGACTATGTGGTGTGTATATAAATGTATCACCCTGGTGTCCCTGTGTTTAGGAAACCAGACTGTGTAGTGTGTATAAGTGTATCACCCTGGTGTCGCTGCGTTTAGGAAACCAGACTGTGTGGTGTGTATATAAGTGTATCACCCTGGTGTCCCTGTGTTTAGGAAACCAGACTGTGTGGTGTGTATATAAGTGTATCACCCTGGTGTTCCAGTGTTTAGGAGATCAGACTATGTGGTGTGTATATAAGTGTATCACCCTGGTGTCGCTGTGTTTAGGAAACCAGACTGTGTGGTGTGTATATAAGTGTATCACCCTGGTGTACCTGTGTTTAGGAGATCAGACTGTGTGGTGTGTATATAAGTGTATCACCCTGGTGTCCCTGTGTTTAGGAGATCAGACTCTGTGGTGTGTATGTAAGTGTATCACCCTGGTGTCGCTGTGTTTAGGAAACCAGACTGTGTGGTGTGTATATACGTGTATCACCCTGGTGTCCCAGTGTTTAGGAGATCAGACTGTGTGGTGTGTATATAAATGTATCACTCTGGTGTCCCTGTGTTTAGGAGATCAGACTATGTGGTGTGTGTATAAGTGTATCACCCTGGTGTCCCTGTGTTTAGGAGATCAGACTATGTGGTGTGTATATAAATGTATCACTCTGGTGTCCCAGTGTTTAGGAGATCAGACTGTGTGGTGTGTATATAAATGTATCACTCTGGTGTCCCTGTGTTTAGGAGATCAGACTGTGTGGTGTGTATATAAATGTATCACTCTGGTGTCCCAGTGTTTAGGAGATCAGACTGTGTGGTGTGTATATAAATGTATCACTCTGGTGTCCCTGTGTTTAGGAGATCAGACTATGTGGTGTGTGTATAAGTGTATCACCCTGGTGTCCCTGTGTTTAGGAGATCAGACTATGTGGTGTGTATATAAGTGTATCACCCTGGTGTACCTGTGTTTAGGAGATCAGACTGTGTGGTATGTATATAAGTGTATCACCCTGGTGTCCCAGTGTTTAGGAGATCAGACTGTGTGGTGTGTATATAAATGTATCACTCTGGTGTCCCTGTGTTTAGGAGATCAGACTGTGTGGTGTGTATATAAGTGTATCACCCTGGTGCCCTGTGTTTAGGAGATCACACTGTGTGGTGTGTATAGAAGTGTATCACCCTGGTGTTCCTGTGTTTAGGAGATCAGACTGTGTGGTGTGTATATAAGTGTATCACCCTGGTGTCCCTGTGTTTAGGAGATCAGACTGTGTGATGTGCACATAAGTGTATCACCCTGGTGTCCCTGTGTTTAGGAGATCAGACTGTGTGGTGTGTGTATATAAGTGTATCACCCTGGTGTCCCTGTGTTTAGGAGATGAGACTGTGTGGTGTGTATATAATTGTATCACCCTGGTGTCCCTGTGTTTAGGAGATCGGACTGTGTGGTGTGCACATAAGTGTATCACCCTGGTGTCCCTGTGTTTAGGAGATCGAACTGTGTGGTGTGTATATATAAGTGTATCACCCTGGTGTCCCAGTGTTTAGGAGATCAGACTGTGTGGTGTGTATATAAATGTATCACTCTGGTGTCCCTGTGTTTAGGAGATCAGTCTGTGTGGTGTATATATAAGTGTGTCACCCTGGTGTCCCTGAGTTTAGGAGATCACACTGTGTGGTGTGTATATAAGTGTATCACCCTGGTGTCCCTGTGTTTAGGAGATCACACTGTGTGGTGTGTATATAAGTGTATCACCCTGGTGTCCCTGTGTTTAGGAGATCAGTCTGTGTGGTGTATATATAAGTGTGTCACCCTGGTGTCCCTGTGTTTAGGAGATCACACTGTGTGGTGTGTATATAAGTGTATCACCCTGGTGTCCCTGTGTTTAGGAGATCAGACTATGTGGTGTGTGTATAAGTGTATCACCCTGGTGTCCCTGTGTTTAGGAGATCAGACTATGTGGTGTGTATATAAGTGCATCACCCTGGTGCCCTGTGTTTAGGAGATCACACTGTGTGGTGTGTATATAAGTGTATCACCCTGGTGTCCCTGTGTTTAGGAGATCACCCTGTGTGGTGTGTATAGAAGTGTATCACCCTGGTGTCTCTGTGTTTAGGAGATCATACTGTGTGGTGTGTATATAAGTGTGTCACCCTGGTGTCCCTGTGTTTAGGAGATCACACTGTGTGGTGTGTATAGAAGTGTATCACCCTGGTGTCTCTGTGTTTAGGAGATCAGACTGTGTGGCGTGTATATAAGTGTATCACCCTGGTGTCCCTGTGTTTAGGAGATCAGACTGTGTGGTGTGTATATAAGTGTATCACCCTGGTGTCCCTGTGTTTAGGAGATCACACTGTGTGATGTGTATATAAGTGTATCACCCTGGTGTCCCTGTGTTTAGGAGATCACACTGTGTGGTGTGTATGTAAGTGTATCACCCTGGTGTCCCTGTGTTTAGGAGATCACACTGTGTGGTGTGTATATAAGTGTATCACCCTGGTGTCTCTGTGTTTAGGAGATCAGTCTGTGTGGTATGTATATAAGTGTATCACCCTGGTGTCCCTGTGTTTAGGAGATCAGACTGTGTGGTGTGTATATAAGTGTATCACCCTGGTGTCCCTGTGTTTAGGAGATCAGACTGTGTGGTGTGTATATAAGTGTATCACCCTGGTGTCCCTGTGTTTAGGAGATCACACTGTGTGGTGTGTATATAAGTGTATCACCCTGGTGTCCCTGTGTTTAGGAGATCAGTCTGTGTGGTGTATATATAAGTGTGTCACCCTGCTGTCCCTGTGTTTAGGAGATCACACTGTGTGGTGTGTATATAAGTGTATCACCCTGGTGTCCCTGTGTTTAGGAGATCAGACTGTGTGGTGTGTATATAAGTGTATCATCCTGGTGTCCCTGTGTTTAGGAGATCACACTGTGTGATGTGTATATAAGTGTATCACCCTGGTGTCCCTGTGTTTAGGAGATCACACTGTGTGGTGTGTATGTAAGTGTATCACCCTGGTGTCCCTGTGTTTAGGAGATCACACTGTGTGGTGTGTATATAAGTGTATCACCCTGGTGTCTCTGTGTTTAGGAGATCAGTCTGTGTGGTATGTATATATGTGTATCACCCTGGTGTCCCTGTGTTTAGGAGATCAGACTGAGCGTTGTGTATATAAGTGTATCACCCTGGTGTCCCAGTGTTTAGGAGATCAGACTGTGTGGTGTGTATATAAGTGTATCACCCTGGTGTCCCTGTGTTTAGGAGATCAGTCTGTGTGGTGTGTATATAAGTGTATCACCCTGGTGTCCCTGTGTTTAGGAGATCAGACTATGTGGTGTGTATATAAGTGTATCACCCTGGTGTCCCTGTGTTTAGGAGATCAGACTATGTGGTGTGTATAGAAGTGTATCACCCTGGTGTCCCTGTGTTTAGGAGATCAGACTGTGTGGTGTGTGTATATAAGTGTATCACACTGGTGTCCCTGTGTTTAGGAGATCAGACTGTGTGATGTGTGTATATAAGTGTATCACCCTGGTGTCCCTGTGTTTAGGAGATCAGACTGTGTGGTGTGTGTATATAAGTGTATCACACTGGTGTCCCTGTGTTTAGTAGATCAGACTGTGTGGTGTGTATATAAGTGTATCACCCTGGTGTCCCTGTGTTTAGGAGATCAGACTGTGTGATGTGTGTATATAAGTGTATCACCCTGGTGTCCCTGTGTTTAGGAGATCACACTGTGTGGTGTGTATATAAGTGTATCACCTTGGTGTGCCTGTGTTTAGGAGATCAGACTGTGTGGTGTGTATATAAGTGTATCACCCTGGTGTCCCTGTGTTTAGGAGATCAGACTGTGTGGTGTATATATAAGTGTATCACCCTAGTGTTCCTGTGTTTAGGAGATCAGACTGTGTGGTGTGTATATAAGTGTATCACCCTGGTGTCCCTGTGTTTAGGAGATCACACTGTGTGGTGTGTATATAAGTGTATCACCCTGGTGTCCCTGTGTTTAGGAGATCAGACTGTGTGGTGTATATATAAGTGTATCACCCTAGTGTTCCTGTGTTTAGGAGATCAGACTGTGTGGTGTATATATAAGTGTATCACCCTGGTGTTCCTGTGTTTAGGAGATCAGACTGTGTGGTGTGTATATAAGTGTATCACCCTGGTGTCCCTGTGTTTAGGAGATCAGACTGTGTGGTGTGTATATAAGTGTATCACCCTGGTGTCCCTGTGTTTAGGAGATCAGACTGTGTGGTGTGTATATAAGTGTATCACCCTGGTGTCCCTGTGTTTAGGAGATCAGACTGTGTGGAGTGTATATAAGTGTATCACCCTGGTGTCCCTGTGTTTAGGAGATCAGACTGTGTAGTGTGTATATAAGTGTATCACCCTGGTGTCCCTGTGTTTAGGAGATCAGACTGTGTGGTGTGTATATAAGTGTATCACCCTGGTGTCCCTGTGTTTAGGAGATCAGACTGTGTAGTGTGTATATAAGTGTATCACCCTGGTGTCCCTGTGTTTAGGAGATCATACTGTGCTGTGTGTATATAAGTATATCGCCCTGGTGTCCCTGTGTTTAGGAGATTAGACTGTGTGGTGTATATATAAGTGTATCACCCTGGTGTCCCTGTGTTTAGGAGATCAGACTGTGTGGTGTGTATATAAGTGTATCACCCTGGTGTCCCTGTGTTTAGGAGATCAGACTATGTGGTGTATATATAAGTGTATCACCCTGGTGTCCCTGTGTTTAGGAGATCAGACTATGTGGTGTATATATAAGTGTATCACCCTGGTGTCCCTGTGTTTAGGAGATCAGACTGTGTGGTGTGTATATAAGTGTATCACCCTGGTGTCCCTGTGTTTAGGAGATCAGACTGTGTGGTGTGTATATAAGTGTATCACCCTGGTGTCCCTGTGTTTAGGAGATCAGACTGTGTGGTGTGTATATAAATGTATCACCCTGGTGTCCCTGTGTTTAGGAGATCAGACTGTGTGGTGTGTATATAAGTGTATCACCCTGGTGTCCCTGTGTTTAGGAGATCAGAGTGTGTGGTGTGTATATAAGTGTATCACCCTGGTGTCCCTGTGTTTAGGAGATCAGAGTGTGTGGTGTGTATATAAGTGTATCACCCTGGTGTCCCTGTGTTTAGGAGATCAGAGTGTGTGGTGTGTATATAAGTGTATCACCCTGGTGTCCCTGTGTTTAGGAGATCAGAGTGTGTGGTGTGTATATAAGTGTATCACCCTGGTGTCCCTGTGTTTAGGAGATCAGACTGTGTGGTGTGTATATATAAGTGTATCACCCTGGTGTCCCTGTGTTTAGGAGATCAGACTGTGTGGTGTGTATATAAGTGTATCACCCTGGTGTCCCTGTGTTTAGGAGATCAGACTGTGTGGTGTGTATATAAGTGTATCACCCTGGTGTCCCTGTGTTTAGGAGATCAGACTGTGTGGTGTGTATATAAATGTATCACCCTGGTGTCCCTGTGTTTAGGAGATCAGACTGTGTGGTGTGTATATAAGTGTATCACCCTGGTGTCCCTGTGTTTAGGAGATCAGACTGTGTGGTGTGTATATAAGTGTATCACCCTGGTGTCCCTGTGTTTAGGAGATCAGACTGTGTGGTGTGTATATAAGTGTATCACCCTGGTGTCCCTGTGTTTAGGAGATCAGACTGTGTGGTGTGTATATAAGTGTATCACCCTGGTGTCCCTGTGTTTAGGAGATCAGACTGTGTGGTGTGTATATAAGTGTATCACCCTGGTGTCCCTGTGTTTAGGAGATCAGACTGTGTGGTGTGTATATAAGTGTATCACCCTGGTGTCCCTGTGTTTAGGAGATCAGACTGTGTGGTGTGTATATAAATGTATCACCCTGGTGTCCCTGTGTTTAGGAGATCAGACTGTGTGGTGTGTATATAAGTGTATCACCCTGGTGTCCCTGTGTTTAGGAGATCAGACTATGTGGTGTATATATAAGTGTATCACCCTGGTGTCCCTGTGTTTAGGAGATCAGACTGTGTGGTGTGTATATAAGTGTATCACCCTGGTGTCCCTGTGTTTAGGAGATCAGACTGTGTGGTGTGTATATAAGTGTATCACCCTGGTGTCCCTGTGTTTAGGAGATCAGACTGTGTGGTGTGTATATAAGTGTATCACCCTGGTGTCCCTGTGTTTAGGAGATCAGACTGTGTGGTGTGTATATAAATGTATCACCCTGGTGTCCCTGTGTTTAGGAGATCAGAGTGTGTGGTGTGTATATAAGTGTATCACCCTGGTGTCCCTGTGTTTAGGAGATCAGAGTGTGTGGTGTGTATATAAGTGTATCACCCTGGTGTCCCTGTGTTTAGGAGATCAGAGTGTGTGGTGTGTATATAAGTGTATCACCCTGGTGTCCCTGTGTTTAGGAGATCAGAGTGTGTGGTGTGTATATAAGTGTATCACCCTGGTGTCCCTGTGTTTAGGAGATCAGAGTGTGTGGTGTGTATATAAGTGTATCACCCTGGTGTCCCTGTGTTTAGGAGATCAGAGTGTGTGGTGCGTATATAAGTGTATCACCCTGGTGTCCCTGTGTTTAGGAGATCAGACTGTGTGGTGTGTATATATAAGTGTATCACCCTGGTGTCCCTGTGTTTAGGAGATCAGACTGTGTGGTGTGTATATAAGTGTATCACCCTGGTGTCCCTGTGTTTAGGAGATCAGACTGTGTGGTGTGTATATAAGTGTATCACCCTGGTGTCCCTGTGTTTAGGAGATCAGACTGTGTGGTGTGTATATAAATGTATCACCCTGGTGTCCCTGTGTTTAGGAGATCAGACTGTGTGGTGTGTATATAAGTGTATCACCCTGGTGTCCCTGTGTTTAGGAGATCAGACTGTGTGGTGTGTATATAAGTGTATCACCCTGGTGTCCCTGTGTTTAGGAGATCAGACTGTGTGGTGTGTATATAAGTGTATCACCCTGGTGTCCCTGTGTTTAGGAGATCAGACTGTGTGGTGTGTATATAAGTGTATCACCCTGGTGTCCCTGTGTTTAGGAGATCAGACTGTGTGGTGTGTATATAAGTGTATCACCCTGGTGTCCCTGTGTTTAGGAGATCAGACTGTGTGGTGTGTATATAAGTGTATCACCCTGGTGTCCCTGTGTTTAGGAGATCAGACTGTGTGGTGTGTATATAAGTGTATCACCCTGGTGTCCCTGTGTTTAGGAGATCAGACTGTGTGGTGTGTATATAAGTGTATCACCCTGGTGTCCCTGTGTTTAGGAGATCAGACTGTGTGGTGTGTATATAAGTGTATCACCCTGGTGTCCCTGTGTTTAGGAGATCAGACTGTGTGGTGTGTATATAAGTGTATCACCCTGGTGTCCCTGTGTTTAGGAGATCAGACTGTGTGGTGTGTATATAAGTGTATCACCCTGGTGTCCCTGTGTTTAGGAGATCAGACTGTGTGGTGTGTATATAAGTGTATCACCCTGGTGTCCCTGTGTTTAGGAGATCAGACTGTGTGGTGTGTATATAAGTGTATCACCCTGGTGTCCCTGTGTTTAGGAGATCAGACTGTGTGGTGTGTATATATAAGTGTATCACCCTGGTGTCCCTGTGTTTAGGAGATCAGACTGTGTGGTGTGTATATAAGTGTATCACCCTGGTGTCCCTGTGTTTAGGAGATCAGACTGTGTGGTGTGTATATAAGTGTATCACCCTGGTGTCCCTGTGTTTAGGAGATCAGACTGTGTGGTGTGTATATAAGTGTATCACCCTGGTGTCCCTGTGTTTAGGAGATCAGACTGTGTGGTGTGTATATAAGTGTATCACCCTGGTGTCTCTGTGTTTAGGAGATCAGACTGTGTGGTGTGTATATAAGTGTATCACCCTGGTGTCCCTGTGTTTAGGAGATCAGACTGTGTGGTGTGTATATAAGTGTATCACCCTGGTGTCCCTGTGTTTAGGAGATCAGACTGTGTGGTGTGTATATAAGTGTATCACCCTGGTGTCCCTGTGTTTAGGAGATCAGACTGTGTGGTGTGTATATAAGTGTATCACCCTGGTGTCCCTGTGTTTAGGAGATCAGACTGTGTGGTGTGTATATAAGTGTATCACCCTGGTGTCCCTGTGTTTAGGAGATCAGACTGTGTGGTGTGTATATAAGTGTATCACCCTGGTGTCCCTGTGTTTAGGAGATCAGACTGTGTGGTGTGTATATAAGTATATCACCCTGGTGTCCCTGTGTTTAGGAGATCAGACTGTGTGGTGTGTATATAAGTGTATCACCCTGGTGTCCCTGTGTTTAGGAGATCAGACTGTGTGGTGTGTATATATAAGTGTATCACCCTGGTGTCCCTGTGTTTAGGAGATCAGACTGTGTAGTGTGTATATAAGTGTATCACATTGCTCCACAGCAATAAAACTCACATTAATGTTTATATAAACTTCAGTATATGTGTTAATAAATCAGTCTGTGTAAATAAAATACATTGGTCCTGCTCTAAATCATTGATTCTATTACACAGACAGCTATCAATAGGTCAAGAAATAACCTAAAAAATATCAGTAATGCCCTGCCCACCACTCAAAACACCCAGCAAACCAACCTAAAATAAAAGTGTTGCTCTTTGGCCATTTGAAATTTTGTGAGTTTTGCCAGCCCCCTGACCCACTATAGTGGAAGTGGTAGTCCTATCCCCAGCATATACACTGTGTCACCCCCTCTACCTGGTTCCACTGTCCACTGGTAGTCACAGATCCCCACATATGCTTTCTTCCCCCCTCCTGGTTCCACTACCCACTGATTCCAAGCCCCCCTCCCCCGCCTGGTTCCACTACCCACAGGTAATCACAGATCCCCACATACAGTCAAATCCAGAAGCCTGTTTCCACTGCCCACCTAACGTGACAGATCCTCACATAGACTGTCTGACCCCCCCCTTCCCATCATCATCGTCATGCTCCATTAAGTAATCTTTGACTTTCTGTGACCCAGTTCACTAAAGGTCTCCAATTTGCACGTTCTGGGATGTTCTTACATCGCTCTTGCATTATGAGTCCTGTAGCATCCTGGATTCCATCAACTCATGCCATACGTTGCCTACCTTTTTCACCTACTACCCTCTAATTAGCCCAATATAAGATACTGCTCCAGGTAATTACAAGACACATCACATGCCAAAAATATTTCAGCTTGCATTTCAACATGGTGGCTTTCACAGAGCAGGTTGGCTTTGTTTCAGAATGGATTTCTTAGACTGTTTTGTAGTCCAGAGGACTCTCAGTTATGTCCACCATGACCAGCGTTCAAAAGCATCAGTCTTTTACCTTTCACTTTTTCTACTGTCCAGGTTTCACAGCCATATAAGGTAACTGGAAATACAAAAGTTGGTACTAATTTGACTTTAGTTGCCTATGAGACATCACTGCCTTTCATGATTTTGGACATTCCTGCCATACAGATCTTGCAAGGGACAGTCTTCTTTGGATCTCATTAGCACAAAATCACTCACTCTTAATGGCCAATCTGAGCAGAACAAAATTTTTATGACCTCAGTGCTGTTGCCATCCCAACAAAAATTACTTAATGGTGCAGTCAATGTTTAGGGCAAGGCCAAAATTTGTACTTTTTTGTTTTACTTTCCATAGAATCTCTTCCAGATCCTGTCATGTTTCAGCCAGTGGCATTGTGTCATCAAATCTGATATTATTGATCTTATGTTCTGCAATCTTGACACCCACTTTCATCCAGTCCCACTTTTCTCATGATGTATTCAGTGTACATGTTGAAAAGATTAGTGATATGATACAGACTTGTCGCACATGCTTTTTGATAATGAATGTCTCCTAGGTTGGTCCTCACTGTTGCCTTCTGATCATCACATAAATGTTCTGGAACACCCGTGTTTTTTAGCACATTCCACATTCTACCATGGTCTACACAGTCGATGGCCTTACTATAGTCTACAAAACATATGTATTCATCCTTTTGACATTCTCTTTTTCCATAATCCATCTTATATTACAGATTTGGTCTCTTGTTCCTCTCCCTCTCCTAAATCCAGCTTGTTCTTGTGGTATTTCTCGCTGTAAAACTCTAGTCTCTTTTGCAGTATTTTCATAAGAACTTTGCTTGCATGTGGTATTAGTACAATTGACCTATAGTTTTCATACTCATTAACATCACCCTTCTTTGGTATAGGAAAGAACAAAGATTTTTTTCCATTTCTCAGACCATGTTAATTTTCTCCAAATCTGCCGGTATATGTGGGTTGTTATTCTGATGGCCTCATCTCCCTTTCATTTGATTAGCTCAATAGTAAGACATCTGTTTCTGACGCTTTCCTGTTTGGCAGTTGTCCCAGAGCCCAGTGAAATTCACACTCTGTTGTAAGTGTTTCTTCCTCAAATTCTTGCGCTTCAAAATAGATGACCACACTGTCATTTCACCTCCAGCTCTTCAGCAGAGCCGAAATCGTGCTATTTTGAAATAAATACTTCATTGGAACGGTCTACAAAGTGTGCTTGTAAACCATGCACACTTTGTAAACTGTTACAATGAAGTATTTTTTTCGAAATAGTGCAATTTCGGCTTTGCTAAAGAGCCGCCATCCGGTCAAATGACCAGAATCTGCTGCTGTCCCATAGACGCTAAAGCAGCCTGGAGGGGGAACTTTAGCAAGTTATATAAGACTTACACAGATCTACTTATTTATTCAATGCCCGCAATATTAAATAAAGTGAAATTTAAGCAATACTACCTCTTTAAAGACATGAAGGCTTACCATTTTGGAAACTAGATATTCACCTACATAAAATTTGGGTATTTTTGCCGTTCTATCTTTAGGGTAGTTTGTGCAATTAATTCACTTGCCATTTTACCTCTAGGCTAGTGCGCACAACTCTTTCCAGAAAATGGTATTATAGGGTAAAACACATACGTTTTTACACTCCAGTCACTACAGAGATACAAACATTTCTAAACACCATGGAATTTCCTAGTGTATGCAGTACCTAATGCCAGCATGAGAAAAATGGTGCCCTATTGCTATGGGTTGACATTTCATAGTGGGTGTCAGGAGTATGGCTACCAGTGGAACAAGGCTGAGGGAGCAGACAGTATATGTGTGATACCATGATTACCAGTGGAACAAGGCTGACAGGGTCAGAGTGTATGCAGTGATCTGTGACCAGGAGTGGGCAGTAGAACCAGGCTGGGGGGTCACCAATGGTATCTCCATCTCGTCAAGGTGGCGGGGCTTGAGCATATCAATGACAGAGAGCTATGTCAGCAGTAAAGCTACTGGCAGGGCCTCCAAAGCCAAACAGGACAATGAATAGATGGCAGCCAAAGAGGGATACCCTGGAGGAGGAGAGCAGCAGAAGCGACAATGGGCTAGAGAAAAACACTACTAAATGTCCAGAATGGCTTCAATGACCATTGCACTGTGTGGCAGAAAGCAGTGGCAAACTTTTTCTACTGCCAAGAAAATCTGATGGGAAGAACAAAAATGTAAGCAGATATGATGGGTCCCCATCGATGCTACTGGGGAAGGGCAAGAGAGTAGATGGGCCAGGATGACAAAGCCAGATTAAAGCCTTTGGGCAGCCCTACCTTTGATGCTGGTCACTTTGAAAGAAACATTCCTAGCTTCTTAAATGCCCACAATATTGCAAAATGGAATGTCGAAAGCATGAACACAGGTAAACCAGTACTGTAAAAAGACAAATGAAAAGCAACAATTTAGGTATCCTTAGTATTGCAGAATTGATGTGGGTGGGAATGAGACATTTCCACACAATAGATTATGTTTTCTCTGTGCATCAAGAAGTGAAAACGAATGGCATGCCCCGATCCTTCTGAAAGAATTTGCAGTCTGTATTGTCGTATTACCCAGTAAGTGACCAACTTATATCACTATTACAAGCCCATCCTGTAAACATTACCGTAATCCAAATTTACACACGCACCACAGCTGCCAAGAGGGAGGGCATTGATGATGCACTTTTCATCATGGGTGATTGGAATGTGACAGTTGGGAATTTGGAGGTCCCTAGGATAACAAGTAAACATGGCCTTGGAACTCAAAATACAGAAGGGGAAAAGCAATGGTCAGTACAGAAATCAAATAGATTATATCCTTGTTAGTGGAAAGTGGAGAAGTGCTGCAAAAACACTACCAGGGGTGTTTTGTAGAACAGATCATGAATTGCTGGTGGCAAGAATATGTGTCAGTCTTCAAAAGTGGTACAAAATGATCTCCCAGAAAGATTAGATGAAGAAAATATCACATTGGACTACACTGTTGAAGAACTGCTTTAGTGTCCTAGGTTTAGCTGATAAAAAAAAAACCTGACAAGCTATGGGCTGAAATGAAGAACATGATAATAAAGGTCACACTGAGCCATTTATCAAAATCCCAAAAGGGGAAGAGATCTATATGTCTCACAGATGAAGCAGAGGAAGTGAAGGCTCTTTAGAAGAAGTATAACTGCTTAATGCTACGTTTTAGCAACAGGCAAGATGAGATAAGGGGGCATGTCTCAGTTTACAATGTCAGAAGATGGAAACATACAACAAAAAAGTAACAACAGGATACGTCTAAGAAAATCAAATTAATAACTGGGAAGTTCACCCCTGTAATTTCAGTGATTAAGGTCAAGCATGGGAAAGATATCATAGAAGACGAGGAAGTAAAAAAATGACAGGAGTACAAAGAGGAGCTTTACAGGTGAAATGACAGTGTGGTCATCTATTTTGAAGCGCAAGAATTTGAGGAAGAAACACAACAGAGTGTGAATTTCACTGGGCTCTGGGACAACTGCCAAACAGGAAAGCTTCAGAAACAGATGGCTTACTATTGAGCTAATCAAATGAAAGGGAGATGAGGCCATCAGAGTAACAACCCACATATACCGGCAGATTTGGAGAAAATTAGCATGCTCTGAGAAATGGAAAAAAATCTTTGTTCATTCCTATACCAAAGAAGGGTGATGTTAATAAGTATGAAAACTATAGGTCAATTGCACTAATACCACATGTAAGCAAAGTTCTTATGAAGATATTGCAAAAAAGACTAGAGTTTTACAGCGAGAAATACCACAAGAACAAGCTGGGTTTAGTACAGGGAGAGGAACAAGAGACCAACTCTGTAATATAAGATGGATTATGGAAAAAGAGAGTGTCAAAAGGATGCATACATATGTTTCATAGACTATAGTAAGGCCATTGACTGTGTAGACCATGGTAGAATGTAGAATGTGCTAAAAAACATGGGTGTTCCAGAACATTTATGTGATGATCAGAAGGCAACAGTGAGGACCAACCTAGGAGACATTCATTATCAAAAAGCATGTGCGACAAGTCTGTATCATATCACTAATCTTTTCAACATGTACACTGAATACATCATGAGAAAAGTGGGACTGGATGAAAGTGGGTGTCAAGATTGCAGAACATAAGATCAATAATATCAGATTTGATGACACAACGCTACTGGCTGAAACATGACAGGATCTGGAAGAGATTCTATGGAAAGTAAAACAAGAAAGTACAAATTTTGGCCTTGCCCTAAACATTGACTGCACCAATAAGTAATTTTTGTTGGGATGGCAACAGCACTGAGGTCATAAAAAATTTGTTCTGCTCAGATTGGCCATTAAAAGTGAGTGATTTTGTGCTAATGAGATCCAAAGAAGATCCCTTGCAAGATCTGTATGGCAGGAATGTCCAAAATCATGAAAGGCAGTGATGTCTCATAGGCAACTAGGAAGACTTTTATGAAGCAGCCTGGAGGGGGGAACTTTAGCGAGTTATAGCTCTCAAACCATAAAGGTTAGAGAGATAAGACTTACACAGATCTATTTATTTTTTTTAATACCTGCAATATTAAATAAAGTGAAATTTAAACATTACTATCCCTTTAAAGATGTTCCCCAGTTTAGTGTAGACAGCCTATTTCAAAACAGAAAACAGGTCGGTTTAGTTTTTTGCTTCTGGTGCCCCCAACAGTAAGTCAAACCACACCAATGTATGTATGTATCTTAATTTATATAGAGCCATACATGTACACAGCGCTTAACAAAATTTGAAATAATATAATACAAAACTACAGAACTGGGTTAAGAGCATTAAGCTGAAGTGACATCATTGCATTATTTGTGGGGGAAAGTGCAGCAAGGGAATCATACTGGGAAAGGGACCCCACCCCAAGAAGCTTACAATCTAATTAGAATTCATGATGACAAACAGAGACACTAGGAGGAGTATTATAAGTGCAGGTACAAGGTGTGGTGAAAGAAGTGCAGAAGGATTCTGGTATGATTACATGTGTGCAAGAGGAGGATATTGCTATTGAGATGCCTCCCTGAGCAGGTGAGTTTTGAGGCGATGAGACACCATTTTTCTTGAATGAGCAGTAACATGATTGCAATAGGAAATTCCATAGTTTTCAAAAATGTTAGTACATTTAAAGGGGTGGAAATCCAAAACAAGTCATTTCTTCTTTTAGCCCCATATTCTAGAAACATTTATACACAGGCTAGGGATAGAAAGGCAAGTGATTCCTCATTTAATGTGGTGGGCTATATTATAATTATTTGCTTTGTCTGCCTTCTCTTTATTTCTGTAGTTGTTACAACCATTTTAGTACAGACAAGTCATGTTTGAAAAGCTGTAAGAGAAATCAGCGGCTGAAGTTGGTGTAGTTTTGTACTTCTGATACCCACTGCAGTATGTTATCTCATACCAGTGGGGTGTCATTTTTCTTGTAAGAGCACTTGCTAATGAATACAGAAGGAAATTCAATAGTTTTCATAGATTTCAGTACATTTTACTGGGTGAAAATGTAAAAAAATGCCACCTTCTGGAAACATTTGACCATATCAGTCAAGGGGTAAAAGGGCATTTGATGCAGTGGGATATATAATTTTAGAAACTATATGCTTTTATACTGTTATTGAGTTGTTTTAGGGTACTTTTACCATGTAACCAATGGAATCTCAGTTTAGTTTATAAAGTTGAAAGTACCCTTTTGCCCTCCTGTTAATTAGGGGCCTGTGTAGGCCATGCATGTAGATAAAACTATACATGTTTTGTATTTTTGTACTCAGGGGGTTCAAGGCTTTTAAAAATAATTGAAACTTTGAGAACCAGCATATATATATATATTAATATATATATAGGCACAAGTTCTATATAGGCCTGCATGCCCATGCTGGATTGTTGGATGTAGCATTCTTAATATGTGCAATCTTTTTTAACTCTCTCCCCTCCCATACCATCTTCTGTATTTTTCTTCTCTTTCTCTCCCTCCCCCACTCTGTGATCCTTACACAAGGTATTTATGACCCTCTGCAAGAAGAATGTGGATTTTCTCTTAGTCCCCTGTCTTTCAGCATAGCCTCCAGGTGAAACCTTAAATTCTCTGGGCATATACAGTATGTGCGCATTTGCTGCTCCTGCCTGTGCACATTTCATAATGTACATCAATCTCATAAGAGCCCTGCTCTGGCATCGTGGTCCGCGGACAACTTGTGACCTGTGTCACGTGATCATGACTCTGAGTGCCTGGTGTCAGGGCAAGAGGAGAGCGAGAACCTGTTCTGGCCTGGTCACTAGTGTTGTTAGTAAATTCTTTTTACTTCATTCTGTCTGTGTGTGATACATTGGAGTGAAGTTAAATGCTGCTTTAACCCTTTGGGTGCCAGACCGTTACATACCCCTCTGGCACTCACAGGGTTAAACGTGGTACTTTTTTTTTTTTTTTTAACCTCCGGGTGACCTATTACTAAAGGTTCCCAGGTATGCTTATCAGCAGTCACGCTGCTTTAACACCAGCAAACAATTCAGCTTTGAATTCAATGTACTACCTGTGAATTCTGTGTCCTTGTGCTCAGAAATCCTTTAGACTTGAGAAAGGGAGGTTCTCCCGAAAGCTTGCCAATCCATAATTCTGTTAGTCCAATATTACAAGATATTAATTTTGTATATTATTTTACATATATATAGTTTGTGATTTTAGCAAAATACATAATGTCATACTTTTTTGTATTTATGACATTATAGCTTGTCACACAAAGCAAAATATACTTCATATGAGGCGCCATGCAAAAGCTCAGTTTGTTCTGAAAAAAACAATATGTAATTTTTCATATGTAGCACTTAAAGGGATAGTAAAACTTAGTTTTTAGTGTTGAGCGAGCGTGCTCGGCCGATGCTCGGATCGGCTCGAGCATCGCTCTGCTCGGCACATGGCGGTACTCGTCGAGTACCGCCATGTGCTCGCCCGCCATGTTCGGGTGGCGGGGATCTGTGCCGGAAGAGGCACAGATCTGAAGACGCTCCGCTGGACCACCAGGGACTGGAGGTACGGGGGCATTGCGGAGATGAAGGGGGCATTGCGGAGATGAAGGGGGACATAGACTCTATGCCCCTCTTCCACAATGTCCCCCTTCATCTCCGCTATGCCCCTCTTCCACAATGTCCCCCTTCATCTCCTCTATGCCCCTCTTCCACAATGTCCCCCTTCATCTCCGCTATGCCCCTCTTCCACAATGTCCCCCTTCATCTCCTCTATGGCATAGAGGAGATAAAGGGGGACATTGTGGAAGAGGGGCATAGCGGAGATGAAGGGGGACATTGTGGAAGAGGGGCATAGCGGAGATGAAGGGGGCATAGCGGAGATGAAGGGGGACATTGCGGAGATGAAGGGGGCATAGCGGAGATGAAGGGGGGCATTGACCAGGCACCCTCCCCTCATCAGAGCAGGGGGTGCCTGGTGTAATGCTCGTGTCGCCCCATTCATTTCAATGGGGCTCGGGTGCTCGGCCAAGCACTCGAGCCTCAGGGGGTGCTCGGTCAGAGCACCCGAGCATCGGGGTGCTCGCTCAACACTATTAGTTTTATCTTTATTTTATTTTGTAGGCATTAAAAAAACATGAAGAACAATATAAGTCTTATCTCTCAAACCTTTATGGTTTAAGAGATATTCGCAAGCAAAGTATCCCCCCCCCCTGTTCAGCCAGATCAGAAGGGAGATGCCCAGGTAGACTGCAGAGAGGGACAATCTTCAATTAAGATAAGGGAAAAAGCTGAAAAACTTCTCAAGGGGGGAAGGGCTTTCATTGTTTTCATTGTAAGAAGATTGTCCCCTGCTGTTATCTGTCTGGTCTTACAACCAGACACATCTGAGAAGAGATGGCTTACACTAGGAAAAAGGGGCGGGAGGGGGAAACTTTGCTTGTGAATATCTCTTAAACCATAAAGGTTTGAGAGATAAGACTTATATCATTCTTCATGTTTTTTTAATGGCTACAAAATAAAATAAAGTTAAAACGAAGTATTACTATCCCTTTAAGGACCAGTGAAGGTCCTGGCACGGCATGGAGTTCAGGGCTCCTGGCGTGGCTTCACGCGGCTCTGGAAGCCCTGAACCAGAATTTAAAAAAAAAAAAAGCCCTGTGGTCCTCAAGTGCCAGCCAGGTGTGTGCGCGCCGATCCTTAAGGGGTTAAAAAACATGCTGAAAATGTGTCGCGCCATCAGGGTCTAAGAAATGGCCCCAGCCCCTGGTGTCCAAAGGTAAATCTATTAGATCAGTTGAAAAATAGCTAATATAATCATAGGTAATTTTGAAATCTCTTTCAAAATCTTCTATTTGTTACAGCATGATATTTCCACTTAAAATCTAGATTCCATTACAGCTGAACTTTGCTCTTTGATTTGACTGTTTTCCATTAGGGAGATTCTTCCCAATGAAATACTGAACTTTTAAATTGCTGAGTACATCCGATGTTTGACTCCAGATAAGCCTTTCTGAATATAAAAATGCTGCCATTGAAACATGTGGATGAGCATCGTGAGAGTAAAAAAAAAACACTCCCAAATCGCCCAGAGTTAGTCTTCAAATGACCTAAACCGTCAAATTTGGTTGTTGAAACGCTTCAACAACCGAAGCTGTGTGCTGTAAACCTTATGGAAGTGTGATTAAAATAGTCAAATAAGTCAAACGGGTGTCATAGATGAGCATAGAACATATTTTTAAAGTGGAACTTTCACCTTAAAGGGATAGTATTGTTTCATAATAAAAGCAGCTCTAATTAATCATCATAGTATTTGGACTTTGGAGAGTGTTATTTCAATTCTGTCAGAGTTGTAGTTCAAGAGTAATTCAATGACAAAGTATCCCCCTCCCTCCCCTTTTACTGATGTAACACTGCTCAGCCAGAGCAGAAGGGAGGTGCCCAGGTAGACTGTAGAGAGGGACAATCTTCAATTAAGGGGAAAACCTGAAAAACTTGTCAAGGGGGGCAGGGATTTCATTGTTCTCAGAGGAAGAAGATTGTCTCCTGCTGTTATCTGTCTGGTCTATGGACTGCATTCCACATCTGAGAAGAGATGGCTTACACTAGGTAAAAGGGGCGGGAGGGGAAACTTTGCTTGTGAATATCTCTCAAACCATAAAGGTTTGAGAGATAAGACTTATATCGTTCTTCATTTTTTTAATGCCTACAAAATAAAATAAAGATAAAACGATGTATTAATATCCCTTTAATTCAAGTTTGAATACCTGAAAACTGCATTAAAAACTGCCTTTGTGTCATGTTACAACTAACAGAAGGAATGCATGATAGTCCTAATTGCCTAATTATCTTAATTAGCATATGACATGTCACTGAAAGGATTAATTGGAACATGAAACATCACTGCTACTGAAGGAGTACCTCAATTAGTATACAATCGCATATGGTAACAAGTGTGACTGTCTCCTTAAAGGGATAGTAATACTTCATTTTATCTTTATTTTATTTTGTAGGCATTAAAAAAACATGAAGAACGATATAAGGCTTATCTCTCAAACCTTTATGGTTTGAGAGATATTCACAAGCAAAGTTTCCCCCTCCTGCCCCTTTTACCTAGTGTAAGCCATCTCTTCTCAGATGTGGAATGCAGTCCATAGACCAGACAGATAACAGCAGGGGACAATCTTCTTCCTATGAGAACAATGAAAACCCTGTCCCCCTTGACAAGTTTTTCAGGTTTTTCCCTTATCTTATTGAAGACTGTCCCTCTCTGCAGTCTACCTGGGCACCTCCCTTCTGCTCTGGCTGAGCAGTGTTACATCAGTAAAAGGGGCGGGAGGGGGATACTTTGTCATTGAATTACTTTGAACTACAGCTCTGGCAGAATTGAAATAACACTCTCCAAAGTCCAAACACTATGATGATTAATCAGAGCTGCTTTTATTATGAAACATTACTATCCCTTTAATTGTACATTTGCTGGTCTTTTGGCTAACATGACACATAAACTAAATAGGATAGTACTTTTAAGAGTGTATATGTACCACAAGTCTAATAAGAAATATACCACTAACAGAATTGCCTAATTCATAAATTGGATGGTGGCAATCAAGAGTTCACATGAATTTCTTAAAAAAGGATATTCTACAAATGCAGAAGTGCAGAGAGGAACAACTGAATTAAGGGAATGGATGAATTAAAGTATGAAGAACAACTAGCCAAACTAGGTTTATTTAACATAGAGAAAAGACACTTGTTCCAATGTACATGTATATGCAAGGTCAATACAAGGATCTCTCAAGTGAAATTTTAATTCCAAGGCCTGATCAATTAACTAGGGGCAACCTCGTAATATTAGATGAAAGACGGATTTAACTTCAGCATTGTAAGCTGCCTGGTAGACTCTGTGAAGTAGATTCCCCACAAAGATGTGACAGACTACTATTTGATGTAAATACTATAATAAATGCACAACAACAGACAATGCAGGTATATTGCAAGGCAGGCCCCAGTGGTCCAGAAGCTAGGGAGCAAAGACTAGAGTACGACGCTGGTTGGTGGTGGCTGCTTTCTGAATTTCCTTGCTGTGACCTAGGCCAAGTCAGAGATGCTGGCAGAAAGGCCAGATTAGTGCCAACTGGAGGAGATGACACAGATAGCAGCAGCTACCCACTGGGATCAAAGAGGATAGTGAACAAATAACCCATCTGAAGTATAGCTGTAGTTGTACAGGAACACAAAGGTCTGGAGCTGGACTTGAGAAGACAGGGAACATGATAGATGAAGACTCACAGGGTGGTCGAGGAAGAAGAAACCCACCAGGGTCAAGGCAAATGGGAAGTCAGACAAGCCAGATTAGTAATTGGCCGGCAATGCAGTACAAGACAGAGGTTCAGATAAGCACAATACCAAATTGCAAAACAGGAGGAAAGTAGCAGGAAAAGCCAGGTCAATACACAAGAACACTCAGGAACAGGACAGGAAACTCAGGGTCAAGACCTGGAACACTTTGATCGCACCCCGCCCAAAAGCACAGAGGCTCTATAATGGCTCAGAGCAACCACAAGACAAGACAGGGAACCATGATCCAGATAACAAGGGAAAACAATAGGAAATCCAGACAAGGAATCACAAAAAACAAAGAAAAAGGGCAGAACATGACAAGCACGGGTTTCTTTTACAGTAAGGTCTGTTAAATTGTGGAATTTTACCACATGACAGGAGGCTACGTATTTGCTTTACTTTCTTTACTGAACTTTCACAGCAGCCATAACATTATGAACCAATCACTAAACAGAACAATCTTCCATAAAACGTAGCTGCACCAAACTCCTTCCTCTTTCTTTGCTGCTCTCACAAGGATACAACAGGTCAGAGTTGTGGGCTGTCTGCCGTTTTATACTTGTTCTAACAAAAATGCCTTCTGTGTATACTTCTAATTGATTGCCTAGGGTCTTTTCGGTGTATTTCTCCTGTTCTCTACCGGTAAAACTCCTGACCTTACCTGCCACGCTGTTCTTCAGCCATCTCTCGGTGCGCCTCCGCGGCGGTGTGTACTGGGTTTGTCTTCTACTAGGCGGCGCTTGGCCGTCCGCCCACTCATACCGCCTGCTGGGTGCATCGGGGGTGGGTTTGTCAGCTTGAATTCTGTGTCGGCTTGGTCGGGTGCCTGGCGTGGGACTGGGAGATCGTCTCCGTTGTCCTGCCGCAGGCATCCGTTCTGTCTGGCACTCCGGTGCTGAGTTGTGCCGTTGCAGGTTCTAGTCATCCTGGCATATTCGCCGGGTATCCGGCGGCACGCTTCAGCTGGTGCGTGGCCCGGACAAGGGGGCTGGGTCGCGAGGTGCTCCATTACTTTTCCCAACCGGGTGGGTTGGGACCTCGATGCCCGCCCTTGTGGGACTGAGTCCCTGTGTCAACGTGTTCAGGGTGAGCCCCTGTTGTTACTTGGCTTCGGCCTGTCGTTCCGCGGCTATTCTGGACTGAGTCCAGGGTTGCCGCGTTCTACTGTCCTTCGGTTCATGCCCGTTACCTGTGGTACAACCCTACATTTTTCAACAGCCTGCCTGTTTGTGGACCTTTCCCTTCACCCATTAGGGGCCTAAGGGTTCGGGTCCAAGCTGTTGCTCTTACCCATTCTTAATTAACCCATATGTGGCTCTCATGTTAGCCGTGGTGCCTCTGTTTAACATTTGATGTGCTGCTCTGTAAGCCGGTGACGGGGTGATCCCTGGCTGTTGACCGGCTAATTTTGGCTAGCTGCCAAGTTTTGCTGCACTTGCTCAATGTGGTAATTTTATTGCATGGGCTGAGTCCCTGCTGTTACGGGGTGAGCCCCCTTTGGGAAGTTAACAGAAAAAAAAAAAAAAAAAAAAATTCTATGTTGTACTAATCTAGACTTCCTGTTTGTACCCCCTGGCAAAGGTTGGGTGCCCTTCTTACCGCTCTTTGGACGGTATTGATCCATTCAGAGTTCTAGTTCTCTTTATGTCTTTGGGGGCCCTCGTTGCAGCACGGTCTCACTGCTGGCTCTTCTGCCTCACTGATTGGTTTCTTTTTGTTCCTCTTCCAGTGGGCTCTCACGGTCATGGATTCCTCACGAGACCAGTCTTCAGATATGCAGGCCATGATAAATGCGGCTGTGTCTGCTTCTGTCGAGAAAGTGTTGGCTAGAGTGTTGGCTCAGCGTCCTTCGGATATTGATGTCGGTTCAGGGGTGGAATTTGACTCTGATGAGGACGCGGTTTCTCCTCCTAAGAAATCTAAAATCAGTTGTAATTACCGACTCCAAGTCCAAGGGGAAGACCCCGTTGAAGAAGGTGCGGGACGCTCTTCCTGGGGGACGTTCACTTCGCCCTACTCGTTCTTCGGATGAAGATGAAGATCCTATGGCGGTGTTGGATGAATGGCAGGCTGATGACCTTTCGTTGTCGGATGGGGGTCATGATCGCTGGAACGCGGACTTCGATGAGCCTTCGCCTTACGTCAAAGAGTCTGTCATGGATCCCCGGTCCTCCTTGGGCCCTCCTTCTTCTTCTGTGGAGGCGGCGGATGTTCCTTTGGATTCTTCAGGAATTCCCCTGTTTGACCCTCGACATATCAGACATCCGAGATCGTCCGATTGGCAGTTGCCCGATCACTTAGCGAATTACATTCATTATTGGCTCCGCAGGCCTTTGGATCGTGAAGTGAGGAACAGACTCCGGGCAGAATGTCCCAGACCTCTGGTATCTGACAAGGTGGCCATGACTCCTATTTTTGACAACACAATGGTGGTTTTCATGTCTCGTTCAGGAAGAGATCCGAGGAAAGGCATGGAGAAGGGCTTACGTCTCACTCAAGACAAATTGTTAGATCTCACGGGTCCTTTAGCCCAAATTCTTCATCTGGCTGATGACGCCATGGCCTGCGGGTCGGTGTTGGATCCCGCCACCATTAGAGAATGGGCATTACGTTCCTTCTGCCTCTTGGGGAACGCGAATATGGCACTTTCATCTGAACGCAGGAAGGCGGCGTTGTTACGGATCGATAGCAAGTTGGCGGACTTAGCTGCCAAGGAGTTGGGTCCCTTGGCGGATGGATTGCTGTTCGGAGAATCTTTTCTGAAGGAATTGCAGAAACACGTTAACCTCTTCACAACCCTCAATAAAGCACAAGTCTCCATGAGGAAGGTCTTCAGTCCATCCCCTTCTCGTGGGGTTTTTGGCAGGGCTGGCCGGCAGAGGGGCCGTGCCGCCAGCCGCTTCTGGCCTTCAGGTCCCCGCACAGGAACTCTTCCATTCTTCCCAGCTTCCGCCAACCGCTATGGTCTCCAGTCCAGAGGTCCAGGTCGCAATGCCAGTTTCCGGGGCAGAGGCAGAACCCCTTCTAGAAGAGGTGAGTGGAAATTTGTCTACGATACCTTTGCTTGTCACTGCAGGTCGTGTTGCTCTCTCTTTTCAGGCTTGGTCTCGACTGACGTCAGACGCTTGGGTTCTTCAAACCGTTCGGGGGTATGTGATAGACTTCAGTTCTCCGCCGGTTCAAGTGGTGTTCCCTCCGCCTGTTCGTCTGGACCCAGATCAGTCTGCTCTGGTAGACTCCGAAATAGAGTCTCTTTTCAGCAAGGGTGCGGTCGAGTTGGCCACGGAACCGGGAGGTTTCTTCAGCAATATTTTCCTGGTGACCAAGAAGACGGGGGGTTATCGTCCGGTCATCAATCTGCGTCACCTGAATGCTTACGTTCGTTATCGTCACTTCAAGATGGAGGGGATTCATCTTTTGAAGGATCTGATGCGACAGGGCGATTGGTTCACCAGATTGGATCTGACAGACGCGTACCTGTCGATCTCCATGGCGGCGGAGAGTCGTCGTTTTCTCCGTTTTCTATGGAAGGGCAGAGTTTGCCAATTCTCGTGCCTTCCGTTCGGACTCAGTTCGGCTCCCTGGTGCTTCACCAAGCTGCTGAAACCGGTCATGGCACATCTCAGATCCAAAGGATTCCGGTGTCTGATCTACTTGGACGACATTCTTCTGTTTTCCGAAGATCCATCGCTCTTGCGCTCTCAGACGCAATTTGCGATTCACTTGCTGGAATCTCTGGGGTTCCTGGTCAATGTCAAGAAGTCGGAACTCGTTCCATCCCAACTGGTTCAGTTTCTGGGGTTCGAGATCGACTCCAGGTCTTGCGTCCTTCGTTTACCGCTTCAGAAGATCAAGGCGATCAGAAAAGAACTTCGAAGAATTCTTCGTCGGGACAACATTCCTCTTCGTCATTTGGCTCGAGTGGTGGGCCTGCTCTCATCTTCGATTCAGGCCATCTTTCCGGGTCCGTTGCACTACAGGGCGCTTCAGCGTCTGAAAGCTTCGTTTCTTCGGGATCGCCCATCGTACGACCAAGTGATTTCCCTATCGTCCGAGGCCAAGGCGGAACTCAGGTGGTGGATACGTCATATGCAAGCATGGAACGGCAGGGCGATTTTCGGCAGATCTCCGGATTTTGTACTGGAATCCGACGCAAGCCTCCTGGGTTGGGGGGCGTCTTGCGCCGGGACAGCTACCGGAGGTTCCTGGTCAGCAATGGAAGAGGGTCTTCACATCAACTGCCTGGAATTGATTGCGGGATCCTTTGCCGTTCGCAGTTTTGCAAAGAATCTTTCAGATTGTTGTATTCTACTCCGGATGGACAACATCTCGGCGGTGCAGTACATCAATCGTCTTGGAGGCACCAGGTCACGCTTGCTGACGGACGTGACGAAAGACATTTACCAGTTTTGCTTTCAGAGAAACATTTCTCTTTCGGCAGAATATCTTCCGGGTGTGTCCAATATGACAGCCGATTGGTTTTCCCGTCATTGGAGGGATGTCAGCGACTGGAAGTTGGACGAGGTAGTATTCAGCCTTTTGAGGGACCTTCGGGGTCCACTGGTGGTGGATCTGTTCACTTCTCGGGCGAATCATCAGCTTCCGAGATTTTACAGCTGGCTTCCGGATCTGGATTGCGAAGCGGTGGATGCATTTCTTCAGACTTGGCCCCCTCGGGGGGCTTACGCATTTCCACCTTTTGCCATGATAGCCAGAGTCCTTCATCTGATCAGACGGCAGAGGGTTTCCATTCTACTCATCACCCCGTTATGGACGAGTCAAGCGTGGTTTCCGGATCTTCTGGAGTTATCTCATCAGGATCCGCTTCTGCTTCCGGACATCCGTTTTCTGCTTCGAGATCCTCGAGGTTCTCCTCATCCGCTGGTGGAGCAGGGTCGGCTGCAGTTGGTGGCTTGGACAGTTTCAGGGGACGTTGGAATATCCAGGGGTTATCGCAGGAGGCTAGGGATTTACTCTGGGATTCCTGGGCCCCAGGCACTAGACGATGTTACATGTCAGCCTGGAATCAGTGGAGTGGCTGGTGTTTGGAACGGGACGTCGATCCCTTTACAGCGCCTCTGACTTGTATTTTGAATTTTTTATCTTCAAGGTTTTCTTGTGGTGGCTCGTTTCGTTCTCTGAATGTCATGCGCTCGGCCATTTCGGCTGTACATGTTCCTATTGACGGAGCCCCTGTGGGTCAACACATGTTGGTGTGTCGGTTGTTGCGAGGTATGAAGTTGAGCCGCCCTCCGGTTCCCAAGTATTCTTGCTTGTGGGATGTTCGGCGAGTTCTTCTTTTCTTGCAAGATTGGCCGTCAGATGTAGATTTGTCTTTGAAACAGTTATCAGCTAAGTTTGTTTTATTGTTATGTCTGGTTTCTTTTCGTAGGGTTTCGGATGTTCGGGCATTCGACATAGATGCTTATACTTTTTCTCCTGAGGGAGTTAAATTTTTGGTGTCCCGCCGTACTAAGACTGATTCGGTATCGGTCTTCTATCCGTTTTTTGAGTCGCATCCTAAGTTGTGTGTGGAGTCTGTTCTTCGGTCCTATGTGGAACGTACTAGACCTCTCAGGTTCTCCTCCTCTGGTCAACTTCTGGTGTCCTATGTTAAGCCGCATAAGGCAGTATCCGCCACTACGTTGGCTCGGTGGATCTGTTGGCTGTTATTCTCAGTGGGGATTGAGGATGTTTTTGGTGCACATTCTGTTAGAGGGGCGGCGGCTTCTTCAGCCTTTCTTTCTGGGGCTTCTTTATCTGATATTTTGCGAGCGGCGGATTGGTCTAGGGAGACTACGTTTCGCACATTTTACTTCCGCCCGGTGTCGCAAGCATCGTCAGTTTTGGTTTCGGAGCGTTAAAACAGCAAATACGTAGCCTCCTGTCATGTGGTAAAATTGAAGATTATGCTAGCTTTAGTGTACTTATAATCTTAATTTTAGTAATGACAGGAGGCAAGTATTTCCCCCCCTACCCTCCCTTCTGGCATATTCATTTTACAGTGTGGATTGTTTGGGGCTATGATTATTTTATGAAGGGTGGGGTGTTTATTATTATTAGCACTGACATTGTTGACACTGTTTTGCTTAAATGTTTTTTGAATATTCAATGTGAGATATCTGTCACGTTTTCTCTCTCTTTTATTTCAGTGTGATTGGATTCAAGGGTGCGGGATCTTGCGAGATAAGCCGTTCAGGAGTCTTCATAGGTTGGCGTTTTCGGTTATGTGACCTGTTGCGGTCGTGTGGTCTTCGCAAAGAAAGAGGGAGGAGTTTGGTGCAGCTATGTTTTATGGAAGATTGTTCTGTTTAGTGATTGGTTCATAATGTTATGGCTGCTGTGAGAGTTCAGTAAAGAAAGTAAAGCAAATACTTGCCTCCTGTCATTACTAAAATTAAGATTATAAGTACACTAAAGCTAGCATAATCTTCAATTATGTGCCAAGGGACATTGTGATGGCAGATAAAATAGATACATTTGAGAACAGCTACATTTCTAGCAAAAGGGGATACACTAAGGGCCAGAGTGACAATGACAAAAAAATGTAGTATGAAAGACAAAAATAAACAATTTTATGCCCGAACAACATATTTTCTATAGAGTATACAACAAAAAACTAGTAATGTCCATTGTGTATGACACAACTTCAGAATTGCCGGGCAAAAGGGTGTGGCAAGGGCGTGGCTAAACTATTCTCCAGTGTTGTATAGAGGAAAAGAAAATTTGTCGTATACTAAGACAAAAAAATGTCTTGCAAAAGACAAAATTCGTATGTTAAGAAAAAAGTGGAGGGAATGTGAGAAACCTACAATAATTGAAGGAAACACAACACAAGCACAATTACCGTACCTATATACTGATATTTTTGTCTATAGTTAAGACATTTTTGTCTTTAGTCAAGACGTTTTTGTCGTTATATATATGACCGTTTCAGTCAGGAATCGTACTTCAATGACAAAACGACATATTTCCAGTCACGACACTCTCTGAAAATATTAATGAGCTCAAAAACAATTTACTTTGAAATGTCATTATAAACGACAAAAGCTGTTTCGCTACTTCTTTGAACATATGGGCCAAAGTGTTTTTTTTATAAACCAGAACTTCATGTGTAGTCACATCTTGGAGTCAGGAAGGATTTTGTAGTTCTCACTTTATGGAATATTGTGGCAAAGGTTGGACTTGACACCCTTATGTCTTTTTCCAACCTAAATTACTTTATAAACTATATAAATCAGTTGCACACAACTCTGGTCCTTAAAGGGATAGTAATGTTTCATAATAAAAGCAGCTCTAATTAATCATCATAGTATTTGGACTTTGGAGAGTGTTATTTCAATTTTGTCAGAGTTGTAGTTCAAGAACAATTCAATGACAAAGTATCCCCCTCCCGCCCCTTTTACTGATGTAACACTGTTCAGCCAGATCAGAAGGGAGGTGCCAAGGTAGATTGCAGAGAGGGACAAATTCAATTAAGATAAGGGAAAAACCTGAAAAACTTGTCAAGGGGGCAGGGCTTTCATTGCTCTTATAGGAAGAAGATTGTCCCCTTCTGTTATCTGTCTGGTCTTACAACCAGATTCCACATCTGAGGGGAGGTAGCTTACACTAGGTAAAAGGGGCGGGAGGGGGAAACTTTATCATTCAATTACTCTTGAATCACAGCTCTGACAGTATTGAAATAACACTCTCTATGACTCAAATACTATGAAGATTAATTGGAGCTTATGTTTTTGTGAAACATTACTATCCCTTTAAGGAGTTACGTATTGCTTTATCACTCTGAGTTTTTGTTGATAATCATATGCATAAAATGAATATAGCATTTCTGCCTGCCCCTTCATCTTTATTATAGTTTACGATTGCATGACTTTTACGTGACCTGTTGCTTGAAAAGAGAGTTAATGTCCCGTTACTTGTTACCCATGTTGCCATGGATACAGATTATCTGGTTGGTCTGCATGTGGAAGGGATTCTGCAAGATATAAAGAAGGCAGCTCTAGCTAGCAGCATTGCCTATTTTATGAATAGGAAGCAATGAATTATTAATGCACATGTTCTTCAAAATTTTGGTGAATGAAGATTTTTAATTAAATTCTGAATGGATACATTTGAGTATTTCTAAAGCAGTTAAATGTTTTTCTTGCATGATTTCTGCCTAGAATTTACCTCTGCTGACACGGAAATGTACATGTATTAATACAATTTCAAGACAAATTAATTTTTCATGTTTTGCAAAGAAAAACTCCTGAATGCATCACTTATTTCTGAGTAACAGAAAAAAATATATAAACAGACGTGAAGAGTTAGACAGATTAGAATTATTTCTTATAATTCAGAGAGAAATATGAAAAAATGTGTAGTTAGAGCATGTAATGTTTGTTTATATGCATGTGTGTAATTGAGAGTGTTAGTACCTGTGTGTATTTATATGTGTGTGTGTGTGTGTGTGTGTGTGTCTGCGCTTGTGTATATGCATTTGTGTGTGTCTATCTATCTATCTATCTATCTATCTATCTATCGAGAGATTTGAAAGTAGCACTCACGCTCACTGAGATGATTGCCTGGGTGCTACAGTTCGTGCCAACGATTTGTAGAAAATTTGGGTAGAATAAAGCACTCTCAGGACTTCAGAAGTGTGCTGAAAAAATAAAAATGTTTATTCAAAGATCAACGTTTTGGTCATCTAATTGTGACCTTCATCAAGATACATAGTGAGTGAAATGACCCTCTATTTATTCCCCCAGTGAACCCAAACGGTGCCAAAAACCAGTGTCTGTAAGTGGTGATGATGTCATTTACAGTGTGATAAGAGCATGACTGGTTTAACAGTGAAAATACCCATTATCCTCAAGTACAGTAAATGAACTACATTAAACGGTTAAAAAAAGGCATTGCACAGTAAATAGAAGTAGTGTATATTGAAGTGATATCACAAATAGTAGCACTGTATTGAAAACACAGGAACATATGAGTTTAGCAATGTTATACAGGTTGAGCTACATAATGTACAAATGTGATGTAAACTAAGTTATGGGATCACTGTGATGCTGACAGTAACATGGATCCGAACACTAGATACTGTGTCTCCGAAATGCCTCAACAAAAAACTGAGCTACACAGCCTTTTACTAAACAAAGATAGACACACGAACCACTTCTGTATCTATGGTACCTATCACTACTTCATAAGGAAACGAAAGAGTGTTGCACTATAGGACCTCCTGTCCAGCATCTCTTGGACTCAATGTCAACCATGGCACAAGAGAAACTATTTATTAAGAAACAAATTACTGCTGCATCATAGGACTTTCAGTCCAGCATCACTTCGACTCAAGGACAATCATGACATGTGAGGAACTATTCATCTCTAAACTGCATGCATACTAGGATATCATGAGTCCAGCATGTTTTTGGATGACACTATCATGTCAACATTAGACCAGGTGTTACGTGAAATAATACACTAGAATCACCTTATGGTCCAACAATGGGTGTATAATAGGACCTCCAGTCCAGCACCCATACACTATGAGAAGCACACAGTTGATCTATTGATTCATAGACCAACACACTGATTGCCAGTACTGTGAACATTATGACTTGCACAACAGGACCTTCAGTCCAGCAGTTCTCTGTTTTCAAATAATCTTTTGAAGAAAATAGTGATAGGTGCCATTTTATAACTATGATACTGACTGTCATCTATTCGCTCCTCAGAACAATAGACAACGCTACTGTCTGAGAAGTTTATACCAGAAACAGTCATTCTGAAATCAAATAACATCAGATGAAAACTGACAATTCTGACAATTTCTACTATATGCCGGCTGAGAATACAGCCTAAGAGAAATTAGGACTTTTACTATCTCACTCTTTTGGCCTGAGAATATAGGCTCTTAATTTAACACTATTTCGGAGTTGTCTCACCCTTCGCATTACATTATCTAATGATCGAGAGACTAATATCCGCTGCTCAATTGAGACATTTACCCTGGGAATCACCTCCTGTGTCCCTACAGAAGCACAATACTGGGACTGATGCAGAGCATAACGCTTGTTACAACAGAGTGATATGTTGAAGACTTGAGGTTAATGTGTCCGTATTTCATCCATATTCATTTAGAAATTGTACAGGAATAATATTTCTCAATGTATGGGATTTATACATATGATCGTACATGGAGACCATGAATTCAACTGAATGATCTATACATTCATAACATACACTCATTCAGACCTCTTTGTCTCAGGGCCACTTATATACATGGCACCAACCCTTTCCACTATACCTTAAATACGCCCAGTGTGATATAAGAAACAATGCAGCTTATTTCATAACTCCGATTGTCCTACCAATTGTAGCTAACTTAGAGCAACCTGTTACATGGTTGCAGCTTTTCATAGCTACAGTGACAGGATTGGGCTGAATATATGGCTGATGCCAATAAACAATGCATTAGACATTGCTATTACACACACGAGACACATAAATATCCAAGGAATGGTTCTCAGTACTAATACTGCATTGGAATAACTTCCCTCATTTACAACTATTAGCAGAATGGCTCAGTTGTGGTACGTTGTGATGCCCAGGCATCCCGAAATGGACACATCTCTAACGTCTGTCTAAACAGGTGATCTAGATCCTAACAAACTGTATTAGATGCCATCCATGTTATTGTCAGCATCACAGTGATACCATAACTTAGTTTACATCATATTTGTACATTATGTAGCTCGACCTGTATAACATCGCTAAACTCATATGTTCCCGTGTTTTCAATACAGTGCTACTATTTGTGATATCACTTTGATGTACACTACTTCTATTTACTGTGCAATGCCATTTGTTTAACTGTTCAATGTATTTCATTTACTGTACTTGAGGATTATGGGTATTTTCACTGTTAAACCAATCACACTCTTATCACACTGTAAATGACATCATCACCACTTACAGAAGCCAGTTTTTGGCGCCATTTGGGTTCACTGGAGGAATAAATAGAGGGTCATTTCACTGACTATGTATCTTGATGAAGGTCACAATTAGATGACCGAAACGTTGATCTTTGAATAAACTTTTTTATTTTTTTCAGCACACTTCTGAAGTCCTGAGAGTGCTTTATTCTATTCAAATTTTATATATATATATATATATATATATATATATATATATATATATATTTGCAAATGTGTTTATGCGTATGTACGTGAATATATACCTATGTGTATGAGTACGTGTATATGCATGTGCGTATGTGTGTGTGTGTGTGTGTGTGTGTGTATATATATATATATATATATACATATGTGTATATGTGTGTGAGTATGTGTGTATACATGTAAGTATGTGCACGTGTGCCTATGTATATGTGTTTGTGTGTGTGTGTGTATGCGTGTATGCATGTGTGCATGTGTGCAATGTATAACGAGATACCCAAGAAAAGCAGAGATCTGTTGTTGTTTTTGTTTTTTTTCTTAATATGACCACGGATTATGGTATGATTTACATTGATATGATTTTGAATAGAAGAAAAGTATATCAGCTTAACAACTCATGAGATATATTACAAATCCAAGGGCTTTTGGACAAAATAAGAACCAATTTATCAAAAGGTAGCACAGATATTTGAAAACGAATAACATGTGTAGAAGAAAATATAACAGGATTACAAAGACTCAAAGTCCTCACCAAGTGCTCTGTGTTGCCATTTGTGTCAAGACCCAGCCCGAGGCCTGACGCTGAGTCCGAGCCTTACAAGAGCTTCTAAAGATCACAACAAAGAATAGTGTGATCTTGACATCAAGCCATACACGTCACATTAATGCAAGTTTTGTGTATGTATGGGGTTGATGGGAACATAGGTGGAGATTTATAAAAAAAACATTCTTAGAACTTTTTTAATAAAAGTTAGGCTTATTAGGTACATTATATTGCGATAATGCTGAAAACGTTACTTATTTATTTATTTTTTTAAACTCTATTTGAGCTAAAATTAGTGCTTCCTGAGTGACCTGCAGCTTACTTCCACTTACTCTGCTCTTGCCGCAGTTTGCAGAACTGCCTCTGCTCCCTTCCCACTACCCAGCCTCCTCCGATGACAGAGGCTTCTGTCTGTAAGCTGGAGTGATCTCACTGGCTAGATATCAATCTCTGCCAATGAGACCGCTCCAGAATACAGACAGAAGCCTCCGTCATTGGAGGAGGCTGGGTAGTGGGAAAGGAGCAGAGGTAGAGCGGCAAGACCAATGTATGCGGAAGTAGGGTGCAAGGTAAGCACTAATTTTAGCCTAAATAGCGTTTTCTTTTAAATAAATAAAGTTTTCAGCATTATCGCTATATACTATACCTAAGAAGCCTAACTTTTATAGGGGTGAGAGATCCCCTTTAAGTCATGGCAACTGCCAATAATGTCAGGGGCATAGGCGTGCGCACGGGGTGTGCCGGGTGTGCCCAGGCACACCCTAATCGGCCCCGTGCGCACCGGCCAGGGAAGCTGGAAATTTTTTTTTTTTTTTTTTTTTAAATAAATCTGCCGCGAGGGAGCGCTGATTTACACTACCAAGCGCTCCCTCGCGGCGTCTAGGTGACCCTGACACTGCAGAGAGACCCAGGCTCTGTAGTAATACAGAGCGCTGGGAGATGACATCATCTCCCAGCGCTCTGCATTACTGAGAGCAGCGCACGGGAGCTTCAGCTTTGTGCCGAAGGAGGCACAGAGCTCCCTCTTGACACGCCGCTAGACCACCAGGGACTGAAGGTAAGGGATGAAGGGGCAATTTGGAGAAGAATGGGGCATTGTGCAGATGAAGGGGCATTATGGAAGGGGGCAATGTGAAGATGATGGGGGCAGGTTGGAGCTGAAGGGGGCAAGTTGGAGCTGAGGGCAAGTTAGAGCTGATGGGGGCAATGTTAGGGCAAGTTGGAGCTGATGGGGGCAATGTGAGGGCAAGTTGGAGCTGATGGGGGCAAGTTGGAGATGAAGGCAAGTTAGAACTGATGGGGGCAATGTTGGGGCAAGTTGGAGCTGATGGGGGCAATGTTAGGGCAAGTTGGAGCTGATGGGGGCAATGTGAGGGCAAGTTGGACCTGATGGGGGCAAGTTGGAGTTGAGGGCAAGTTAGAGCTGATGGGGGCAATGTTGGGGCAAGTTGGAGCTGAGGGCAAGTTGGAGCTGATGGGGGCAATGTTAGGGCAAGCTGGAGCTGATGGGGGCAATGTGAGGGCAAGTTAGAGCTGATGGGGGCAGTGTTGGGGCAAGTTGGAGCTGATGGGGGCAAGTTGGAGCTGAGGGCAAGTTGGAGCTGATGGGGGCAATGTGAGGGCAAGTTGGAGCTGATGGGGGCAAGTTGGAGATGAAGGCAAGTTAGAGCTGATGAGGGCAATGTTGGGGCAAGTTGGAGCTGATGGGGGCAATGTTAGGGCAAGTTGGAGCTGATGGGGGCAATGTGAGGGCAAGTTGTACCTGATGGGGGCAAGTTGGAGTTGAGGGCAAGTTAGAGCTGATGGGGGCAATGTTGGGGCAAGTTGGAGCTGAGGGCAAGTTGGAGCTGATGGGGGCAATGTGAGGGCAAGTTAGAGCTGATGGGGGCAGTGTTGGGGCAAGTTGGAGCTGATGGGGGCAAGTTGGAGCTGAGGGCAAGTTGGAGCTGATGGGGGCAATGTGAGGGCAAGTTGGAGCTGATGGGGGCAAGTTGGAGATGAAGGCAAGTTAGAGCTGATGGGGGCAATGTTGGGGCAAGTTGGAGCTGATGGGGGCAAGTTGGAGCTGATGGGGGCAATGTTAGGGCAAGTTGGAGCTGATGGGGACAATGTGAGGGCAAGTTGGAGCTGATGGGGGCAAGTTGGAGTTGAGGGCAAGTTTGAGCTGATGGGGACAAGATGGAGCTGATGGGGCAAGTCGGAGCTGAGGGCAATGTGGAGATTATGGGGGCAAGTTGGAGCTGATGGGGGCAATGTGAGGGCAATATGGATTTGATGGGGGATAAGTTGGAGCTGATGGGGGCAATATGGAGCAGATGGGGGGCAATCATTTATTTAGCACACAAACACACATATACATATATATGTATATACGTGCGTTCGCGTATGTAATACATATACATATATATATATATATATATATATATATATATATATATATATATATATATATGTATGTGTATATTTATTACATACGCGAACGCAAGTGTGTGTTTGTGCTTTTGGGTGCACACCCTAATGCAATTGGCTGCGCACGCCTATGGTCAGGGGTGATTTATAAATGAGTAGGGGAATCATCATAAATATGGCATTAGTAAGTGAGATAGCTCATTTGGTTAATGTATCAGCTGTACAATCTATACAAGCTGCAAGGTCACTGGTTCTAGTCCCAGCAAGGTCAGCTCAGCCTTTCGCCCTTCTGAGGTAGATAAAATGAGTTCAGTACATACTTGAAAACAAGAGACAATCTTCTTAATTTATATCAATATTATTACTTAATATTTTGTTTTTGGAGCACCTATAATGTAGAACTTTTGAGGTTGGGTAGGACAAGGGTAACCCTACAGCTGGGTGATGATGAATTCAAAAGTTATTACAGCTGAAAATGTCCGAAATTAGTGCAGCTTTTGCTATATAATTCAATTGAGAACTGTAGCTTGAGGCTCACCACTCCCAAGTAATGCAATTGAAAAAAACTGTCTGTACAGCAGGTTGTACTATTCCTAGCAGCTTAATATTAAAAACAGATGTTTGAGCTGTGATGACTTTGGAACTAAGAAGCTTCCAGCAGTGGGAATACCCTTGTTTTACTCTGCAGGAAAAGACCCACAATACCTATTTTCATAACAAATGTTTTCTTCTGTTTTAATGATAAATCCACTTGAGTTCTTCTCATGGAAACCAAGATGGAGTTTCCAGTTGCCCAGAAACGCCACTTTGCACTCTATTAGCCATCAGTTCTGAAAGACACAAAACTTTATCTCCAATAATGAGAAATATTTGCAATTTTTGTGAATATCTTTATCATAGGAGAGGGTAAAGTACAGCACTCCAGCTGTTGTTGGACTACCACTCTCATCATGCTCAGGCCATATAAGGATGTTGGAAGTAGTGGTCCAACAACAGCTGGGCAAAATTCACAGGTCACCCACCCATGTCCTATCTGAACGCTAACAATGGTTCTTGGATACACCAGCACTCACAATAAATTCTAGATAATATTCCGTTCTTTTTTTATATTTTTTCAAACCACTCTGTGGAAATCTTGGATTTGTCCCTACTCATTGTATTGTTCCTGATAATTGGAACCATTTTGGAAACGCATGATTAACTTTAACATGAAATCAATGGACAGTACCTCCGAGGCTCGTTGGAAGCTCTCCTGGCCAGCAGATGACGAGTTGTTTTTCTCCCACAATTCCGCTAGGTGATTCAATTCAGCGACTTTATCTTCAGATTTGATGTGAGCATTTAGCAATGTTACTTCATAAAATTCTTGTATATCTGCCAGAATAGATTTGAAAAAAACAGTGACAAAATATAATATTACTTAATCTACATAAACGAATAAGGTTTTAAAGGGTTAGTTATGTCTATATCTTAAAAAATTTAATATTGCAGCTATTAGAAAATGAAACTAAACAACCCCAGTCCCATCTCTCAAACCTTTATGGTTTGAGAGATATAAGAGGATTTTAGTCTTACCTGTTAAATCCTTTTCTCTTAGTCCATACAGGTTACTGGTAACTCTGGGTAGGTGATCTGCCCCTTTAAGTAGACAAACAATTCTAGAATTGTATGCAGGGGGTGGAGCCTACCTTCTCTCCTTGGTTGCAGCTAGCCAACCAGCTCCAGAAAGATTTGAGACACTATTGACTAGATAGCAGAAGGGAAAGAAGACTCCTGTGAGCATGACCCCGAAGGACCCCACAGTCTGCCACAGGAGAGCCAAGCATGGTCTCTTGACGGGGTGGGAGACCAGTAACCTGTACGGACTAAGAGAAAAGGATTTAACAGGTAAGACTAAAATCCTCTTTTCTCTGTCGTCCAATACAGGTTACTGGTAACTCTGGGATGTTCAACCATTGAGTTTCCCAGAGGTGGAAAGTAAGGCAAGGGAAGCAAGCACTCATGGGAAATGTAGTTTTCCTAGAAAAGTACCCCAAACAGTGCTCAAAGCCCCCTGAGCCCCCCCAACACTCTAGAAACATGAACCGGATGATAGAGCAAAGGCAGACAAGCAAAATGAGCCATCTCCGAACTCGCTAGGTTAAACCGTTGCAGAGATATGTCCCAAACAGTACAGTCCCATAGAAGTGTAGGAGCAATGGCGTCTATGTTGTAAATTTTGCAAAATTAAGAGTGTAATACTAAAATGTGTAAAACAGCATTAGAACATGGGAGGGCACCCAGAAAACACTAAACCAGTAGGAAAAGTGTTAGAAAACCTCCCAAAAAGTGTCAATCCAGCATCTAAAGGGTTCAGTTACCACATAAACCTGCTCCAAAACACCCAACAAACAGATGAGACCCAACAGACCCAATGAGTACAGGAGTGTGCGATAAGAACTCCCAGGAATAACCCCTGTGCGGAAGGGCACTGTGGGACAAGTGGACCTGCAGCACTCAAAGGGTTGCTCACCTTTCCTGCAGATCTTCTGTCTTCAGATTACCATGTAGTAAGAAGTAACCTCAGTGGGTAATTCCTGGGGAAGCACTTGGAATCAAGATTTTCCCCCTCAGGGCTTAAGGTCCACAAAAAGCATCTGGATACTGAGCTAGCCACATCTAAGGGCATTGTCAGTTATGGTAATCTGCCTAATGGTGGTATTCCATATCTAACAGAAAAATAAAACACTTCTAAAACTATAGCAGAACTGTTCTCTTGCCTGTGTGTTATCTTCACCAAGGAACAAATATTTCTGGAGCTGGTTGGCTAGCTGCAGCCAAGGAGGAAAGGTTGGCTCTACCCCCTGCATACAATTCTAGAATTGTTCCTGCCTACTTAAAGGGGAGGATCGCCTACCCAGAGTTACCAGTAACCTGTATTGGATGACAGAGAAAGAAGGCTAAAGTTCCCCACTCCCTCCGCTTTCCTTGATGTCAGCTGTAAAGCTGACAGCAGGAGATACGAGTCGGACTCAAAGCGGCTCTCCAGTAGAGCCGAAATAGCTCATGTAAAAAGAAATACTACATCGGAATGGTCTACAAAATGTGCCTGGTTTGCAGGCACACTTTGTAGACCATTCCGGTAAAGTATTTCTTTTTACATTTTGCTATTTCGGCTCTGCTGAAGAGCCGCTTGCTTGTCCCGGGACCAGGATATCCTGCCGTCAGCTTACAGCTGATGTCAGGGAAAGCTGAGGGAGCGGGGAACTTTAGCCTTCTATCACTCAAACCATAAAAGTTTGAGAGATGGGACTGGGGTTGTTTAGATTCATTTTCTAATAGCTGCAATATGACATTTTTTAAGATATAGACATTGCTGACACTTTAAGGACCACAGGGGTGTGCAAAGTATTGCATCATGATGCACTGTGCACCACTCTAATCCTTAACCTTTTGAGTGCCAGAGGGGTACGCAACGCATTGCTTTGGCACTCAAAAGGTTAATGAAACCAATAGAATTTCTAATTCTTTACAATTAGATTGTAAGCTTTCTGAACAGGCAGCTCTTCCCAATGTCCGATTCACTTGGTTACATTTATTCCCCAATAGTCACACTTTAGTCTGATACTGTTATCCCTCTGTTGTATTTTTGTATTGAGTTCAAGGAGAAAAGGTGGCACAGTGTTAGCCAGCAGAGTAGACAGGATTCAATGTAACAAGCAACTCACAAGAGTAATGGAAAGGTAATACCTTTTAATGACTAACTGAGAACATAGAAAGTGCAAGATTTCAGGACACTAAACTTAACCCTCTGAGTAAAATTGTAGACCAAACAAACGGATACTTGACAGTACTGAGAGAATCCATAAAAGTTAAAATATTTATTCTTAGCAGTAAAATCAGTAAAGGACATCAAACAACTTACTCAGGTCTAAATGACACATGCAAGTACTCACGATCCACGTGGTTCTCATGCATCAGGAGTACTGGCTTGTGTCGTTTGGACCTGAGAAAGTTATGATCAAGTGTGTATAACGAGAAATGCGTGGGTTAGGAGTACTGGCTTGTGTCGTTTACACCTGAGTAAGTTGTTTGATGTTTTAGCACATGGGCATAGGGTGACCACACGTCCAGGAAAGCCCGGGACTGTCCCTTATTGGGGGTCTGTGTCCCACGTCCTGGGTCACTCCCCACCAGGACAACAAAGAGTCCCGGAATTGAGCAACACGTGCCAGTCCAGCCAGTCAATGAAATGTATTTGCTATATGGTCCTCATTGGCTGGTTCAACCATATAGCAAATACATTTCATTGGGTGGCTGGACTGGCGCATGCGAGACAGCTGGGGTGGAGCAGGTATGCTGGCTCTGCAAGTGAGACCCGCGGCTGAGGCTCCCACCGGTGCTGACCATCTTTCTGAGGCTGACACAGGGGGAACTCTTACTATGACAACCTCAGAAAGATGGTCAGCGCCGGCGGGAGCCTCAGCCGCAGGACTAGGGTGACCACATGTCACAGAATGGCAATGTGGTCACCCTACATGGGCATTGCTAGTATGTGAGTTCCTTTACACATGTGGGTTCATTCTGCTGCTTCAGTGTCTTATTTTGAGACGCTAAACATCCAGTGACTATAGTTTGCAATGCATTGCGTACCCCTCTGGCACTCAAAGGGTTAACAGATAAAGCTGGAATAGAACTGCATTTATATATACAGAGTATGACATCATTTGCAATAAATTATATGAATACACAATGGGGGGGACAATTAACTTGGTAAACATTCAGGCTGCATAGATATGAAATATGTATGGGGTTAGATCAAAGTCCTGGGAACAAGGAAATGTTCATTAGCACAAAGGAGTTAAGATCCTGTCTGGGAGTTGGCAAGACACTGTCTCTCTCTACAATTAGTTATCCCAAGCTGTTCTATCTGTTATAATGAGCCATAAAACCCTTTCCTAGGTTCAGTCCAGTGTTTAATGTGACATACAGCCATTAATTTAAATTCCCAAATTTTTATTTCTCTCCGCGTTCTAAAGTTGCCTTTGAGTGTAGTTACCTTCATTGTATTAGAGCTTATCCCTCTGTTGTATTTTTGTATTGTATTAACTCTTCCGTTTTTGTAAAGTTCTGTATACATTTTGCCCTACATAAATAAACACACAAATATAATGTACAATGCCTGCTATAAGGTAAAGTGTTAGCAATGTCCCATTGTAAATAGCTTGCATTTTGTAGTGCTTCAAAAGTTGAATTAGATGTAAAAAAACGTATCTCTCAAACTGCTATGGTTTGAGAGATACAGGCATTCAAACTTTGATGTGTCCAGCTTTCAGCTGTAAAGCTGTCAGGAGTAGATCCATGTCGGCTGACACGGAGGCTCTGCAGCAGAGCCGCAATCTCGTTATTTAAAATGAATGACTTCCTTGGAATGATCTAAAAAGTGTGAACAAGCTACCCATACTATACAGCAGGACTGTCCAAGTTCAGTCCTCAGTCAATTTCCCTGATTAAACTCAGGTAAGTTAATCAGTGGATCATTCATTGTGACTGACTCCCCAGTGCTTAATCAGGGAAATCCTTACTTCCTGGCCTGTTGATGGCCCTTGAGTACTGAACTTGGACAGCTCTGCTATAGAGGCCAAACACAAGTTCTTATTAACTTAAATAGGGCATCCAATGCTTTTGAATGCCTTCACAATAAAACCTCAAACCATGGAGTTATTGCACCCAAAAAAATGTAAGTTCGAGCTGCAATAACTTTTGAATAAAGCAGTGGGGATGTCCATGTTTTACTCAACAAGATAAACCCTGCAATATTTATTTGAAGTATATTTTCCCTTAAAATGGGGCTTTTAAGCTTTTGAGTGCCAGAGAGGTCTGCAATGCATACAGCCCCATATTTGTGAAAAATATCCTATACAATAATTCGCTAGGATGTTTGTCAGAAGCCGTCATGCTGTGCGAGCTGCAGTTATGCGCAGTACATACTGCCCGCACCGCAGCTGATATGGAGCGGGGCTCTTGGAATTCGGACCGGAGTCCTCTCTGCACATCTTCCAGGGACCGCTTGGTCCCAGGAAGGTGCACAGAGAGGACTATGGTACGAATTGGGAGCGCCCCGCTCCATATCAGCCATGGTTCATTTAGGCACTCTGTGCTGTGCATGACTGCAGTGCGGGTTGTGAGAAGAGAGGCTCCGGGCCCAGCCGAGGCTGCTGGGTGGCACTGTGGCCCATGTACACGGGCTTTTGAACTAGTTATAAATATTACTCCCAATATCATTCTATTCGGTTTGGCAGCTAAGTTAAGGGTCGTGTTCTGCAGGAGTTTCAAATAGCAGTGAACCATTTATCCAGGTAAGGGTCTGGTACTGCCCAGTAACACTCAGTTGTTCTCAGTCCCTTCCCACAGCCCATTGTGAAGATTAATCTCCTCATCTGTCATGTCACCATAAAAGATAGGGCTGCTTTTTGCTTGATTCTACACACCAGCCACGTGTTCTCACCCAGAGTTGGAGGAGAAAAATGAAGACAATGGAAGGCTTAGCCTTCCTAAAAGAGCCACTCACTCTGGTAGATTTTAGTGGTGGAAGTCATTAGATAAAAAATAAAATTCAGCCTTCTTTGAAGCTTAGCTTTTTCTCGTGTGAGATTAGAACTGGTCATAGACTGTGTCAGCATCTCACACACAGACCTTTTCTCTCAGGAGTCATTCTTAGGCATGATTTTCACCTCATACCAAAGTTGGCGAATAATGGCACTTCCTACTTGGTGGAAAATGTCCCACGAAAAGTGCAGTTTTTCCCACTTGTTTCGCCTAGCTCATTGCTTTGAAATCAATGTGAACATTTGATTGTATACACAACACATAGCAAATGCTATTTTATTTCCCAAAGGCATAAAATAAAAGCGGTATGAGGATGTCGGTGTTGGTGGAGTGTGGAGAAACAATCAGTTGAACAGGGATTTTTTTTTGGGTGGGGTCATTGACTAGGATTGGGGGTACAGTTAATAAAAAAAATACAATAAAAAAAACATAAGACTTGGTATAAAAGGGGTCGGGGGAGGGTGCCTGTGTTGGTGGGTGGAGTCTGGGGAAAGAATCAGTTGAACAAGGAATTTGTTTGGGGGGGTTCTTGACTGGTACTGGGAGGACAGTTAATAAAAAAAATAAATAAATAAAATAAGAAATTTTAATGCAACATGATAGAAGCAGGGACCCCCTGATGTAAGCTACCACTGGGGTAGACCGATACTTGACGTGACAGAGTATTTTGTAGAGGATGATTTGTAGAGGCCAAGCCCTGACAAAACATTGATTTGTAGGACTTAGACTTATTAGAGGCACAAGCCCTAAGGAAACATTATTTGTATGAAAATAGACTTGTGTTAGGCCCAAGCTCCAAGGAAGCATGATTTGTAGGACTCAGACTTATGAGAGGCACAAGCCCTGAGGAAACATTGATTTGTTGTAGTACTTAGACTTGTGTTAGGCCCAAGCCCTTAGGAAACATTGATTTGTAGGACTTAGACCTGTTTGGCACAAGCCCTAAGAAATCACTGATTTGTTATAGGACTTAGACTTGTGTTAGGCACAAGCCCTGAAGAAACATTGGTTTGTTTGACTTAGACATGTGTTAGGCCCAAAGCCTGAGGAAATATTGATTTGTAAGACTTAGAATTTTTAGGCCCAAGTCCTGAGGGTACACTGACATGTAGGACTTTGGCTTGTTAGTGTCACAAGCCCTGAGGAATCAGTGATTTGTAGGACTTAGGCTTGTTAAAAACAAGACCCCCAACATTTATTTATTTATTTATTTATTTATTTTGTAGGGCTGTTTGGTTTTTTTTTAAAGAACAAGCCCTGGAAAAAAATATGCCCTACTGGCCTAGTGACAGCAAGTAATGTTGCAGTGAGAATGAGATCAGCAGCAGTAGTAACATGGGTGATGGATGATCAAGGTTTCACTTGCCACTACTAGCTCCAGTAATGCGCCTGAGGCAGCAGCAGCACCAAAACTAGCCCCCACCACTTCAGGTATAAGTGGAGAAAATAAGCTGGCCAATAATGCTTCTCCACCTGCCCCTCCAAAATCATGGGTGCATTGTTAGAATATACATTTTTCCCTTGAGAGCAGGAACTGTGCCTCTCATCAGCAACTGCAATGTGCACTGTGTGTGTGGTAAATAAGGGAAGGACTGGGAACAATGGGCACATCTGCACTCACATCAAACACCTGGCATAACTGTAACTAAACACCATGACGCTTAGGGTCCCCAATGTAAAACCATCCAACCAAAAACCAAATACTGCTGCTGTCACTATGCCCTTTGTCCACTCCCCGCTAAGGACATGTGACAACCTGCAGACTGTATAATGATAATCACAAACCCTCCCAGCTTAGCATATTTTGTGGGAAGGAATCTCCTTAGATGCCGCATGATGCCCTGCTTGAAGTTTCCTCAACAACATTATCATGTGTGATCAGCGAACCGCACAGTGTGCAATGGGTGGACACGAACTGCCACACCCAGACATCTACTGAATGGCTATCATGTGGTGGGGGAGGTAAAGCTGAACAAGGTGCATCACCAGAAGATGTAGTTACATGATTTTTCCATGCCCAGACCCTAGAACAATAAGGCTTGGTTTCTCCATTCTTCCCCCTCTTTGATTGCCTCCTTGCCTCTTGTTGCCTTTGGGGAGAGTCAGGGGGTACAGCAACATTGCTGATAACTGCAGTGTGCCTGCTTCAAAAGAATAATAGTCCCACACCCAGGACTACAGGGTGGAAGGGAAAGGTGAAGAAGAATGGCCTCTTTCTTCTTCTCCTCCACATTCTACATCACTGACTGGGGAAGAGGGTGATGTTGATGCTGTTGCTGTTATTGTGTCAGAATCAGCACTGTTACTAGGACCATGAGTATTGTTGTTGGCAAGAGGAACCTGTCTTAGTCCTGCATCACTAGACCACATACCCACTGTGTCTGTGGCACACTAGCCTGCTCCTCAGCATCCTGCTGCCCTTGCAACTCAGCAGCAGCAGGAATTACAGCAACAGAAAATGCCGAAAATTCTAAAAGCTCACTGCTGGTGGTGGTGGTGATGCCAATCCCTGTCTCCCATTCATTCTTGGTTTGGGTTAAAAAGGCCATTACTGTCTCTTCCACCCCAACTTCTCCACCATCATCATCATCACCACCACCAGTCTCTCCTTACTGCTGCTCTATTACAGAAATCTCACCGGTTGGAGGAGGTGATGAGAAATTTGACAGAGGGTCCCCTAATGTCAAACTTGCCATCGCTTGTTGAGCTGAAGAAGGCAGACAGGCAGCACTAGCAGCAGGCACAGTCAGCTGATCTGTGCTCATGGTGGTGGTGGTATTATTGCTGCTAGGCAACAATTCTGACTTTTTCAGGATGATTTTCCATCTGGACAATGCCGCGGGGGGAAGGGGAGTCCCAGGGTCAGAGGAATGTTGTGGGCACCTTTGACTGCTAGTCTGGCCACTCTGCAGTACTTCCCCTAGCACCTCAGCATCAGTATGAGGATCTACTGTGGTAACACTAGTCCCACCAGCTGCTTCACCATCACTGTTACTACTACTAACAGCAACCACATCAATTTCAGTCCCTGAGTCTTCATCCTCACTAGTAGTATAATCACCCCCTCACTCTTAACACTCTGAGTCTGTAGACGCTTGACCTTCTAATTAGTAGTGGTGGGACTGCTTGGGGATGGCAAGTGTGACTTAGGGTCCCCTGCTGTCACAACTGGCACCATTTCCTCCTTTCCTCCCTCCTGAGAATCGCAAGACACCCTAGCAGGTGCAGTACTGCTCACAGTACTACCCTCTTCATGCTCTGCCCACAAATGTCACCAAGATCCCTAGGGGTGATGTAGTGGGACTGGCCATCATTGAGTCTGGGGAAGCAGGGCATCCAGACCATTTCATGTTGGTAAGAGTCATTTCCTCCTCCTCCTCAGACTCACTGGACTTATTACGGTCCTTCCAGATCTTCCTTTTATTGTTATTCCACTTGCTCATAGTGATAGCAGTCACTATGAGCCTCTCCTGCCTCAATTTTGCTATAAACTCACAGCACAACAGCCTAGCACCCTCTCTCTCTCTCTGCAGCTGCTTGTATTGCATCTCACTTCATGGAAAACATCATGTTTTTATAGAGAAAAAGGCGAAAATATAAAGCAGGTTTTCCCTTGATAAAGGCGGACACCCATGTAGTTTTAGCTTTTTTTTTCGCGGAAATATGATGGGACCTTTCACCCACCCCTACTCATTACTACATGTGTAGCAGATGGATATCAGCTCGTGAAGCAGCGGGAAAACATAGCATGTTGGCTACTTGGGGAAGATACCCCAATATGCATCTGCCCAAGATGTTGATTTTGGAATATTTTATTTTATACTAATTGAAGAGCCCGTTACACGGGCCACAGTGCCATTGTCAGCCGGTCGCGGGGCAGTCATACACAGTAGAGACTGCCCACGCCGCAGTTGATACAGTGCCAGTCGGTCGCGGGGCAGTCATACACAGTACAGACTGCCCACGCCGCGGTTGATACAGTGCCAGCTGGTCGCAGTGCAGTCATGCTCAGTAAAGACTGCCCGCTCCTTCGGAGCACTCGGATCTGTATCAGACTTGTCACGGGCAGTCTCTAGCATGACTGAAGCACGCGTTGCAGTCTCTACTGCACATGACTGCGTCGTTACAAACTTTCTAGCGAGTTATTATATAGGATATGATTATTAACCCAACCAGATGGGTGATCACAGCATTATGAAGCTATATGTTGTGTATCTCTCCAATACTAGTTAATAGACTGGATGCTTTTGTGTTTTGCACATTTGGTTTCCAGGTTTTAAGGATGCTTCTGGATTTGAACAATTGCAGGTTTACAGATTTACATTTCAGGAGCCCATAAGCAAAGATACTTTTAGCTCTGCCTGTGGCCTCATACCACTTACATTGCCCTGCCAAAGAATAACATACTATTGTCTGATACACAAAATAACATCAAGTACATTAGAAGTTGTAATCCATACCTCACGAAATTTCAAATGGCCAATGAGGGACACTTGTGTTTTAGGGGGTGTAGTCAGGGGTGTGTTTGGTGGGCAGGCCATTACCAATAATTTTTAGGTAATTTCATGGCCTATTGACACCTCTTTGTGTAACTGAATAAATCAAAGTATTTTACTTACATATACTAATTTATAAACACACATACTGATATTTAAACAAACATTAACCCCTTACCGCCGGAGGACATACACGAACGTCCCGAGCAGATATCCCAGATAGACAGAGGATGTACACGTACGTCCCGGAAGTCATTCAAAAAAATGAAAAAAATGTGCAGCGGGTGTTAAGTGCCGGCCGCGCGGCAGGTCACTAAGGGATTAATGTGAGTTTTATTGCTATGGAACAATGTGATACACTTATATACACACACACCACACAGTCTGATCTCCTAAAAAGAAGGACATCCAGGTGGGAAACAGGGACAGAGGGATTTGGGTCTGAAAGAGGGACACTTGGGAGGTATGTGTAAACCCCATTGAGATTGCTCTGTCTATACCCACAACCGAGGCTCCATTCAAAATAAGGCATTTTAGGCCGCTTCCTACTCTGGCTATTTGGAATTTATTGAGCAACTCATAGACACTTGCAAAAATTGGACTAGTCCTAAAAGCCTGTGCTCACTAAGAATGCCATTTGAGACCTCTTGTACTGGGGCATTGCTGGGCATTTAATGGCAGCCTTTGAAAATTGGGAGATATGAATTTAAAACAAAGTTGGTTATAATGTCATAAATAATATATATATATATATATATATATATATATATATATATATATATAATATAAAATGTAAGTGATAATTGATTTCATTTAACTTCTTGGGTGCTGGAGAAGTCTCCAATTTGCAATCTAAGGTGCATATTCAGAAAGATAGAGAGGAGCAATTCTTAAAGTGGAACTATCACTCAAATTAAAGTGCCCCCCCCCAAAATCATTATGCACCTAGCGATACGCTTATCAATATTAGTATTATCCTGAATAAGTCTGGCGTTATTCAGAAATCCAGCTTGTTATGAGCCACACAGGCAGCCATCTTGCTGTAGTGGCATCTGTGCACCTGCACCGTCAGTCACTTCCTTTACCTTAAGGTACAATGCAGCTCCCCCTCACCAATCCTGGAGGAGAATGGGACGGACAGAGCGAGCGCACAGATGTCTCTTCAGCAAGATGTCTGTGCTGATACCTCAATAACGCCAGAGTTATTCAGGATAATACTACTATTGATATGTGTATCACTATGTGCATAATGATTTGGGGGCCACTTTAATTTGAGTGATAGTAATAGCACCATAGAAGATAAACATTGTAATGATTTGAATGGGGTTTTAAAATACTTATTTAAGATCAATAGTAATTTGGGGAATGTTTATTGGTCCCCTATGGTGCAATTGGTTTGCCCCAGATATGTACCAGTTTTCTTTTGTGCATAAGGATTTAAAGGGATAGTAATACTTTGTTTTATCTTTATTTTATTTTGTGGGCATTAAAAAACATGAAGAATGATATAAGTCTTATCTCTCAAACCTTTATGGTTTGAGAGATATTCACAAGCAAAGTTTCCCCTTCTGCCCCTTTTACCTAGTGTAAGCCATCTCTTCTCAGATGTGGAATCCAGTCTATAGACCAAACAGATAACAGCAGGGGACAATCTTCTTCCTATGAGAACAATGAAAGCCCTGCCCCCCTTGACAAGTTTTTCAGCTTTTTCCCTTTTCTTAATTGAAGATTGTCCCTCTCTATAATCTACCTGGACACCTCCCTTCTGATCTGGCTGAGCAGTGTTACATCAGTAAAAGGGGCGGGAGGGGGATACTTTGTCATTGAATTACTCTTGAACTACAACTCTGACAGGATTGAAATAACACTCTCCAAAGTCCAAATACTACGATGATTAATTAGAGCTTCTTTTATTATGAAACATTACTATCCCTTTAACCCATGAAATGCTAGAGTGGTGTGCTTTTCAATGTGTTGAGCACCCCTCTGGTAATTAGTATAATGCGTGCTTGCTAAATGTTTACAATAGCATTTACATACAAATATAAAGTGTGGTGGCTGAAATAGTATCAAATAACTGAATTCCCAGATTTACAACATGCGAGTTTATGTTTTTACCTTTCACTGAGCACCACTGTTAGAACAGTTTCAATCCACAATATAAAAACTGACTTACATTTGAATCAATGAACAATTTTGTTGTCAGAGAACTATTAAACTGATACGTTTGGAAACAGTACATCCAGGAAAGTCAATATTAGTGCAGAACGAAAATAATTTTCACTTTTTATATCCAATTGTGTATCACAATAGAAAAAAAAAATCGAGATTTTTTTCCTAGCTTGTTTAATATATAAACACATCATTTTTCCCAGCTGAACACTTGCAACACTACTACTTGCTTGCATTTTCAAGCAGTTTTGTACTGTTTTTTAGATTGCTATAGACTGTCTGCGTTTCACAATCTGATGCTCTTCTTGCATTGTTCTGCAGAGCAATGTGGGTTGACCTAGTAAGTTACTTATGGTACAGGCTTCTCATTGCGAGTATTTATGTCTATTATGAGAATCTAAATGCAAGAATCAAATGGAGACCTGTAAATACAAGCAATCATAGACCACCAATGCAAATATCTAAATCTACCTGTCTGCTCTGTGAGCAACAAATAAATAGGTAAAGCCGACTGTCAAACAAATATTAACACACTAGTTCCTATCAGTGTACATCATTTTATCTAGCGGTTAATTTCCTTGGATGCCAGAGACATCTCATAATTTCAGGTTGCAATTGTTATCAGCTTGCATTAGGCATGGATCTCACCACTTCTCTCCCATTTAATATGCAGATCATACATATGCCTCGCAGACAAGGCTACAACAAGACCTGCACAGTGCTGAATAGCTGCTGTTCTGCATAATTAAGCCACTAGCCAGAGTGCTTTAGTACTGAACAAAATGATTTGTATAACTACATTGGCCCACTGAAAAGCATTCAACAGGCACACACACACACACACACACATATATTACCCATATGCACACATGTTGCATACACACATATACTACACACACACACACATACATACACATATTGCACACACATTTAAACACACATACACGTATATTACACAAACACACATATATTACATGTATCATAACATGCATATTACACACATACACATATAATACACACACATATATTACACACACATTACATGCACACACACACATATATATTATAAAGCACACACTATTACACACACACACAATTATATCACATATTACAGACACATACACATATATTACACACACATATTATACATAAATACACATATACATACCTGAGAACTTTCAAGATGTGCTGACCCTGAGATCTTTGAAATATTAACCCTTAAAGCTTCCCATAATGTAGATTTTATGCGATATGTGCCTGCTTGCTCTTACACAGAGGTGCTCCGGTCCGTGTGCAAGGGACCTTTAACATGCTACAGTTTGGATAACTCACTGCCTGAACACAAACAAGACAAGCGGGACATCTCCCACTGTCTTTCTGGTACTAATGGCACCAGTTTAGAGGCTAAGGAAACATTTAATTGGGGAAATTCATATAGTAGGTGACACAGACCTCTCTCACCCTGAGAATTTGGCCCTTCACCCTGAGACCCTGAGATTTGGGTCAAAACCCTGAGTCTCAGGGTCAAACCCTGAGAGTTCCCAGGTACGCACATATATTACACACATACATATATATTACACCCAAATATTTACTACACACATATATATTTACACACATACACATGTTACACATACATGCACCTATATATTACACAGAAACATATATATTATACAACTGAGGAGATTAAGAAGATCCTATTTACTGAATCCCCTGAGGAATTGGTAGAGACAAAGGTACACCTTAATATTTATCATGAATTGATAACATTAAAAAAAGGGAGGTTGATCTATACTTGCACGGCCTCTACCTATCCAGCTATCATAGAATCAAATCCCCCAAGGCTTCAGAATTAGGAATATTCCCATTATTGGTAGAAACAATTCAGAATTCGACAAGAGGTGGTGAGGAATCCTAAACAAGTGCTCTTTCGATTTGATGGTCCTAGTGGTGGAGGAGGTAGGAAAGAATTTAAATAAAGTAAGACAAGAAATTATTGAATATGAAATAAATAAAAGGTATTTGTAACTGACACCAAAACTGATTGGCTTAATAAACTGGAAGTTACTGTTAAAAAAATATAAACAGAATCTACTATAGTTTAAAAACAAAAAGTTGCAAAAAGTAAATGATGATTATAAAGAAAAAAGAGTTTACCGATGGTTGTTAGACCAATCAGACAGATCAACTAGAAAAAAAAGAATTGGAAGACAAACAAAACAACCTTGAAAATTCTTTACTATCGACAAAACCCCGTCTTCAGGGTCTGATTCTGAAACAGTAGAGAATAATACAATTTTACAGACTGAGAGTGTAGAAACAGATAAACCAGAACATTTTTTAGGAATACAGACCAGATCCCAAACAGTAAAAGACATAAAAGGCTCCACACAAGAAGGGTGGGTGGAGGTCGGTGGAACAAAGGAGAGAAAAAATATAAATCCAAAACCACCAATATTTCCCAAACAATAGTCCTTAACATTAGTTCTAGGGTTTTAACCACCGCTGAACAGTCCATACTCAATAAAGAGCTATCATTTGTACCCACTACAAAGTTTGATCCCTTCTCTCTACAGACTGACATACAAAGATTTCAACGTACATTAAAACTGAAAGATTTTTTCCAGAATAGTGACGGTATGACTGCTGAGACCCAACTTAGACCAAGAAGTACATTTCAACCCCCTAATACTAACCCATCTATAAGAACTTATATTAGTCAAGTGATGGAGACTACCAAAGATCTATTGCAACACAAAAAACGAAGGTGTAATGTAACCCAAGCTGAAAGAGTAGCTATTAAGGCATTAGCCTCAGATAACAACATTGTAATCCGCCCTCCGGATAAGGGCGGAGCGATTGTAGTAATGGACTACAATGATTACAATAAGAAATTACTCTCCCAGCTTGAGGATACTACTACTTATAGAATACTTAAAGGTGACCCAACCAAACAATTTAAGGATTATATAGATGTGGGCCTAGAACAAGTTCGTAACGGTGGCTGGATTGACAATAACCTATACAAATTTTTATTGTGCCAATATCCGAGGATACCAATCATTTACACCCTACCTAAAATTCATTAAAAAACCCACATTTCCACCTGGAAGACCAATTGTCTCTGGTAGGGGATCCATTGCACAAAATATCTCAACATATCTTGACACATACTCAACCACTAATCTGTAAAATGTCCTCATATACTAGGGACACCACTGACTTGATAAGGGCATTGAGGGATGTCAGATATACCCCAGGCAAAACCATACTGGTGACCATGGACGTTACTAGCCTTTATACTATTATTTCCCATGACCGGGGTATCCAGGCTGTAAAAGAAGCACTCATTAAGTCACGATATACTGGTACTGCACCCATTAAATTCATTTGTGACCTGTTGAACATTACACTGACCTACAACTATTTTCGTTACGAAAATAAATTCTACCTTCAGCTGACTGGCTCTGCAAAGAGCTCTAATGTTGTACCCTCATACGCTAATTTATTCATGGATGTGTATGAGCGTTAACACCTCCGAAACACGACTATTGCCTTTTATAGGTGTGATATTGATGATATATCAGTGGTCCCAGGGTGTGCTCTACACTATATAGCACTTTATAGCAAACCGACTGATAGAAATTTGATCCTGCTAACCAGTAGTGATTATCTTCTCCCAAGTCAGGGGCATTCCATACTCCCAATTCCTCAGGGTCGTACATAATAACACGGATAAGAAACACAACCATCCAACTTGAGTAAATGAGAAAAAAGTTTATGGAAAAAGGATATACAGCAAATATAGTGGACCAACAACCCACAAGAGTTGAAGGACCCTTTTAACTCGGTAACTCGGTAGAAAGTGGAATAGGGTAGGTGTTTTTGACCATGATACTGTTGAGGCCCCTGTAATCAATACAGGGACTCAGTTCTTCACTCTTGTTGTCACGAAGAAGAATCCATCCCCAGTGGGAGAGGAGGACTTGCGGATGAACACCCGGGACAGCGCATCCGCAACATACTCCTCCATGACCTTAATCTCTGCGACAGAAAAAGGGTAGACTAGAAGAGGTATGGCCCCTGGTTGCATTTCAATGGTACAATCGTAAGGGAGGAGAGGCGGGAGCTCACCAGTCCGGCCCTTATAAAATACATCACGGAACTCTTGGTACTCTTCAGATAGCAAAGAGACCGGGGATGTGGTTAGCACCTTCACCACGTTTGCTAGGTATGTCTTAGAACAGTTGGGTGACCATGACTTTGGCCCTTGCCCAGTCGAACATGGGATTGTGTTTGCGCAACCACAGATTACCCAGGACCACAGGATAGTGAGGAGAGTGGATCACCTGGAATTGTAAAGTTTTGTGATGGAGAGCTCCTTCAGCCATAGACAAAGGAATGGTTTCGTGGGTAACCTGCGGCAGCTGTAGGGGTCTGCCATCAATCCCCTCAATGGCAAGTGGAGTGGTACTGAGCTGCAATGGAATAGAGTGTTTCGGGACGAAGGCACTGTCGATAAAGAGGCCTGCTGCACCAGAGTCAATAAGTGCCTCTGAAATAATGGAACACTCGCCCCAAAACAGCCCGACAGAGACTAGAGGTTTATCCTTCTGGATAGCTAGGGACGCTGAGACACCACCTAAGGCC